>OW240918.1:85667571-85729549 GCA_933207985.1 Pelobates cultripes
TTCCAATCATTTGATCTAGCCTGAAAAAACAAATCACATGAAACGATGAAATAAGAGAGAAAAAGGAAGAAAAAGAGGAAGTAAAAAGGTTTAGAGAGAAAATGAGAAGTGCCTAGTCCAGGCTGAAAAGGAAAAAGAGAGGACTGGGGGGGAAACGGCGGGCCTACCATCTCTCCGCTGGCAGCAGCACCCTATCCGGCGGTATATCGTTGTGGTCAGCACCCGCTGGGGTATGCCTTCAATCTCCACTAGATCCAAATATGCTATTGTCCCATGGTTCCCAGAGTTTTTGGAATGTTACGGCGGTCCCTCTCACCCTTGCTGTCAAATCATCCATAATTCTACATTCTTTAATTCTGGAGATAACCCCTGCGAAATCCGGGCCCTCTGAAGTGAGCCATGCTGGCGCTATCGCTCGACGCGCGCACAAAGTAATCTTGTGTACTAATTTCTGTTCCCGAGCGGTCCATCCGTCCACAGATCTATTTAATAAGTAGGTCCAGGGGTCTATCCTCAGAGGCTTATCAAATATCTGCTTCAATAAATCCTCCACAGACTTCCAGAATCCGCGTATCTTTGAGCATTGCCACCACATGTGTAAATACGTCCCTTGGTCTCCGCAACCCCTCCAGCAATCATCCGTGTCTAGTTTGTGCATCCTATGTAATTGAATTGGGGTGGTATACCATCGGAACATAGTTTTCCACGCCTGCTCCTGTAGGGTGACACACATTGAAACCTTAGCATTTGCCTCCCAAATCTCTCGCCACTCCAGCCCCTCCAAGGTCTCACCGAGGTCATTCTCCCATTGGACAGTGTACGTTAGTCTTCCCCATTCTCCATTTTCTTCACTGAGGTGTGCGTACAATAATGTGATCAGCCCCTTGGGGGTTACCCCGTCCGAACATATTCTCTCGTAGAAGGTGTGAGTCTCCATTGCAGCCTTTTTAATGGTTGGTTTTTGGGCGAAGTCTCTATTTGGATGTACCGGAAAAAATCAGCTGGAGTCAGGTGATTACCCCATTGAAGGTCCGCAAACTGAACGATCTCTCCATTATGAAACAGCTGATGCAACCGTTGCAATCCAGCACGTTCGATGTTGCGGAAGTGCCTGGGGGTCATACCAGGGGGGAATTCTCTGTTCCTAAGAAGTGGGGTCATAGGGGAAGGGGATGATGCCAGCCTATATTTGGTGTTACACATGTCCCATATGCGTATCGAATTGAGAATCGCTGGGCATGTTATCCGTATTTCCGGTCTGTATTCTCTGGGGACCCACATTGTGAACTGGGGGACGTCCACCCCCACCATCATAGATTCTATATCCACCCACTGCCTCTCCTCAGGAGCGGAGTGCCACATGGCTATCTGCGTTAGTTGTGCCGCTAGGTAATAAAAGAAGAGGTTCGGAAGGCCCAAGCCCCCTCTATCTTTGCGCCTATACAGTACCTGTTTGGAAATTCTATGTCTCTTGTTCTGCCATATAAAGTTCCCTATTGACCTTTGCAAGGGAAGCAATTGTGTCTTCGTGACTCGGATGGGTAGCGCCTGAAAAAGGAACAGTAAGCGCGGGAGGATGTTCATTTTTACGGAATGTATCCTACCGATCCAGGAAATGGGTTTGTCCACCCATTTGTCTAGGTCCTCCGTCAGCGCTCTAAGCATGGGGGCGTAGTTAGTTGCATATAAACGTTCTGGGTCAGCCGTTATGTTGATCCCTAGGTACCTTAGGTCTGTTTCCATACGGATTTGGTATACCTCCCGCAACCTAGCTGTTTCATCTTGTGACAGGCATATCGGGAGCGCATTGGACTTTTGGATGTTTGCTTTATAACCGGATAGTCCACCGTATTCTAGAATGACTCCCTTAAGTGCGGTCATCGATTCTAGCGGAGTCGTGATGGTTAAGAGAACGTCGTCCGCGTAGGCTGATACCTTGAAGTCTTTATCCCCCACTCTTACACCCTTAATGTTTGGATGTTGACGTATCGCGTGAAGTAGAGGCTCCAACGCCAAGACGAAAAGGAGGGGCGAGAGCGGGCAACCCTGTCTCGTGCCATTGTATAGCCGAAATGGGTGGAATGGGGCACCCGATATCTGTACTTGTGCCCGCACGTTATCATACATTGCTTTCGTTGTAGTTAAGTATTCCTCTGGGAAGCCCATGCACTTCAGAACTGGAAAAAGAAATTGCCATCGAACTCTGTCGCACGCCTTTTCAGCGTCTAAGGATACCACTAACGTGGGGGTCCTTGATGTCCTTTGTTTCCAGATCAGATCCACGTTCCTCCTAGTGTTTTCAAACAATTGTCTACTTGGGATAAACCCAACCTGATCTGCATGGATGAGAGAAACCAGCAACGGGTTAAGTCTGTCGGCCTGTATTTTCGCCAAAATCTTCAGATCGTGATTGATCAAAGAGATGGGCCTGTAGTTCTCTGGGTATAGAGGGTCTTTTCCGGGCTTAGGCAAGAGAACTATAGTCGCCAGTGTCATATCAGATGCCAGTTGTCCGCCCTGCCGTAAGCTGTCAAAAAGTCGGACCAATTGTGGTGTGAGTTCTTCTCTAAATGTTTTGTAGTATGAGCCGTCGAAACCATCTGGTCCCGGTGCCTTGTTGCCGTTTAGATTCGAGATAGCCTTGTCAACTTCTTCATCCGATATGTCCGCTGCCAGAGAACGTGTTGCCTCTCCACTCAATTTAGCCAACCCCAAGCCTTCTAGGTATCGTATGATATATTCCTCCTCGCGTATCCCGTGCGGACTTCCATCCGGAGTGTGGTTATACAACTTTCCGTAGAAGTCTTCAAAGATCTTAGCAATCTCCACAGGTCCCGTTCTTGTCGTGCCATCAGGATGTTTGATCGCCGTTATGTGAGTCCTTCCTTGCCTTGGCCTAAGCGTTCTTGCCAAAAGGGTGTCCATTTTGTTCGCCTTTTCGAAAAAAGTCAGTTTCGACCAGGTCATGGCTTTTGACGTGTCATCCAATAGTAAAGTGCGGATGTTCCTACGTGCTGCTTCCAATTGCGCGAAGATGTTTGCTGATGGCACCGTTTGGTGCTTATGTTCCAGGGTGCTAAGTTGACCCAGCAAAGATTCCAGTTGCTGGTGTTTCAGTTTCTTTTGTCTGGTGGCCAGTTTAATCAAAGTCCCCCTGATGACCACTTTATGGGCCGCCCAAATTGTGCTTGCGCTCACGTCAGGGGTGGTGTTCCACTCAAAGTAATCGACAATTCCCTTCCTAGTCTGTTCCAAGATGTCCGGGTGACGAAGCAAGGACAAGTTTTGGTTTCCACGTCCACGGCGAAGCAACGCAGAGGTTGCCCAGCGTGATGGATATATCGGCGTGGTCTGACCAAGTTATATTGCCCACCTGTGATCCGACTGTTCGGGACATGCCCGCTGCATTAGTCAGGAAAAGGTCAATCCTGGAATACGTTCCATGGGGAGCCGAGTAAAAAGTATAGTCTCTTACCCCTGGGTGCTGGGCTCTCCATATGTCCACCAGCCCCGCTTCAGCTATGAAGGCCTTAAGTAGGCGATCCTGACCGCCCCTACCCTGCGACCTAGGGGTACCCGTCCACGAACTCCTATCTATGGCAGGGCACGGGGCAGCGTTGAAATCGCCTCCCAAGAATAACATTCCGTGAGGCAGCCCAGATATTTTCTCCTGGATCCTTTTCCAAAACCCCGAGTCCGGTTGGTTCGGTGCGTAGATGTTAACCAAGTGAATGGCATGTGAATGTAGGACCCCCGAGACAATGACGAAACGTCCTTCCGTGTCCGCTTCGTAATGCGTTTCCCGGAAGGGGCAACTACTTTTAATAAGGATCGCCACCCCGTTGCGTTTGCGATGGGACCTAGCTTCGTAGGAACCGGCAAAAGCATGGTCTTTCAACCTGAACTTGGCCTGTTTAGGCAAATGGGTCTCCTGGATAAACGCGATGTCCGATTTCATTCTTCTTAGTTCTTTGAATAGGAGTCTGTGCTTCTTTGGGGCGTTCAAGCCCTTAACGTTCAGAGATAATATCTTAATCTCCATCAGGCTGACTGGTTATGGCCATATAAATGTCTCCGATACCTCCGGTCGTGACTCGACCCCTGTCGTGGTTCCGTGGTAACCCTGTTGATAGGCCGCTGCCCCCACCGTCCCTCCAGAGAATAGGAAGAGGAAGAAAAGAAGGAGAAAAAGGAAGACAAAATAGAAAAAAAAAACAGCATCTGGACACAGTCCGAAGCACAGAAATTCTGGTCTTATCAGATGCCAGAATGATATGGGGAACGTCATCCCACTGCCCTGCCACGATCAACGTTGGGAGGAACAATGGAATCCTGAGCTCTACCATCTAGGCACCACTTATGTGATACTCAGACCTCTATGCTATCAGGTAGTGTAATCATATTAGTTAGTCTATGGGCACCTCTCCCTCACCCTCCATTAGTTCTGGCTCTGCCCAGGAGCCTCACCGCCATACCACCACCCCCCTCAGGCCCAGTCATGGGACAGTAGATGGCCACTCTCCGTACCTTTTAGCATTACAGTCCACACCCGCTAGGCAAGGACCCCTCCCCTCCACCTCCCTGTGGAGCCTCTTTAAACAGCTTTCAATATAACCCTAACAGTCAATAACAGTAGCACAGTGAGACAGTGAGTCCGAAACAATCAAAATGGAGCGAAAGCAGAGTAAAATAACAGGGTAATCAAAGAGGCTACATGCCTTACGTATTAATTGCTTCAAAGTGTTATATTTACAAAAGGAGATATTCTGCAGTGATAATCGATTCTTAACGTGCTTAACTAAGGTGTAATATATTCGGGTTCTGGGTGTGTTCCTCACTTGCTCCCTCCTCCCCGTGACATGTTTCTTGTGTTTTGAAACCTTATTATTTCAATTTATTTCAATTTTCATAATTTAGCAAAGAAAGTTACTGTTCCATTTCTAACATTCTTCCCTACGCCCTGGGAAATCCCCAGCCCTGTCCCTTTCCCCTAGCCTCCCCCATTTCCACCTGTCAGTACGAACACGGTCATATCTCAATAAACGTCTAGTCTCCCCCGTCACTTGCAGTCCATACACTCTGGACACGTGGCGCTCACTGCCCGTCAACTGCGGTCTTAGATCGTAGAGAGGGGAAACGTGCGGACCCATCTGCGGGGAATCTGACCCCCAATCTAACCGTATCCAAGGCTAGAGCGCAAAAGACTGAAATAAGGGTCCAAACAAATCATACTAGAGATAGAGATATAAATAGAGGTAGAAATAGAAATAGCCGCGCACATTACTCCCCTACAGCAGCTTATTCAAGGCACGTCAGGCCCTCCAACCACCACGAGGATCGCCCGGGCGGGCAGTCACCCCCGCCGGCCGGCCCCCACAGGGTGGAACTCTGGACCGGCCAGCGGGGGCAAGCAGCCGCACAGGAAGCGACCCCGCGGCTAGCGAGCCACCCACGGAGAGCCCCCCCGCGTCCCCCAAACCGCCCACTTGTAAAACCACCCAGGACTAAAACCGTCCAGGGGACACCATCTATCATAGAAAATAGGGGCCACGGGCGAGAGCCCAGGAAGCTCAATAAATAAGGCCATCTGAACCATGTCCCCAATAACGCCCAAAAATAGCGGTAGAAAGGTCATATGACCCTTGCGGGCGGCTAGCTATAGTTGAAAAGAGCTCGGGTCGAGATACTATTTGTTAGCAATATCGAACATCTATTACCAGTTATGAACTTTTCATAGTTTTGAACCTATCGCAATGGTGCAGTTTAACGTACAAAGAAAGGGGAATTGAGGTATCACTTTTGGGTTACACTCTACTCCCTCGTCCATTACCTTTACTACCCCCCACCCCGTCCCACCCCCCGCCCCACGGGCCCCAGTTTCAGAGTGACCGTAAACACTCCCTCCCCCATCCCCCATTAACACGAAATCCCCACGTGTCTCGGTCATCTTTATCCCCTTTTGTATATCTATAGTTTGTCGGTGTGGTGGCTGCATGTTCCTGTTTCAGAGTGTGTGTTCTTTTTATTTTCAGATTTTTCTGTTTTTTATTCTTTTGTTTTTTTGTTGTTTTTTTTTTTGTTTTTTGGTTTTTTGTTTTTTCCTTTATTTTTCCCTTTATTTTCCCTTTCCCTCTTTTCCGTCTGTTATTTTTACTTCTCACTTTCTTTTGTTTATGTTTTTGTGTATTTTTCCCCTATTTGCTTTTTACGCATATTTACACCCAGTGGAGGGATAAACGAGCAACATGCCCTGCGAACCCCAGGTCACTAATAATAATAAATAATATATATAAAAAGGAAAGAAAAAAAAGAACAACATAGTATGCAATTTTCACAACGGAGCAGCATTGTCAAAATAAAACAGAGGAAGTACTTATTCTTCAGGTATCCGTATGGATATCCCCACACCCGTCCTTGTCAGAAGGGGACACGAGGCCCCAGAGGCCTAGCCCCGAGGGGAAGAGTTTCGACTCCAGAGAGACAGTGCCCACTATCCATCCCTGCGACCCGGGGGCCACGGAAGGAACCGGGCGGGCGGGACCAGGGCGCTTAATAGGGGGCATAGGGGAATAAAAGAGTACAGGGTCCTGGAGCAAAAAAAAGAAGGTATACACCCGAAAACCAAAACAAAAAGAAAAAACATACCAAAACCCCCAACCCCAAACCCCCTCCCAAGCAATAAGAACCATGACCCCAGTATCCCTAAGAGGAAAAGTCTCCCGTATCAACCCTCAGGTGGCGGACGGCCGCCACATCAAAGAAAGTCAGGCGTAACATGCCATCCAGAAAAACCCAAGCCCAAGCCCCCCACCCCACAAACAACAAAAATGCCCAGCCGCATAAGGGGAGAAAAAATAGGGGCATGGAGGCAGAAGGTGTTATACGATACCGCCGACGATCAGCGCTGGCTCCTAGATCCCCCTCCGCCATCTTGGCTTCCTGCCCTGCCGTGACGATGCGCTGTAAGGAGGTCCAGAACGGAACCCCCGGGCTCCGTGGCCCTCTTAGCTTGCTTCTTGGGGGGTCTCCGTTCCATAATAGGGTATCAGGGAAGAAGGGTTCGCCCAAATAGAGGTCTCTAATTGTAGCTTATGGTGCCGGTGGAGCGGAGCTCTAGCAAAGCTCGACCGGACTCATCGGCTGTCATGCCATGCCCCTTGTTTTGTTTTTTTAAAAGAGAGATACACAGTGATTGCTTGTGTATGAGTTACTGCCTAAATGTTTAGCAGAAAGAGACCCCTGTATCCCAGCTGGGAGTGAGTGAACGTTTGTGTGTGTGTGTGTGTGCCTACTAGTGAGTGAGCTTGTGTGTGTTTGTCTGCTAGTGAGTGAACTTGTATGTGTGTGTGTCAGTGGGCTTGTCTGTTGGAAGCAAGTGTCTGTGTCAGTGGGCTTGTCTGTTGGAAGCAAGTGTGTGTGTCAGTGGGCTTGTCTGTTGGAAGCATGTGTGTGTCAGTGAGCGTTTCTGTAGTGAGCATGTGTGTGTGAGCTTTTTTTTAGTGAGTATGTGAGTGTTAGCTTGTCTGTAATGAAGATGTGTGTCAGTATGCTTGTCTGTAGTGAGCATGTGAATGTCAGTGAGCGTGTGTGTGTGTGACCGTGATCTTGTCTGTAGTAAGCCTCTGCATGTCAGACTTTGTCTGTACTAAATTTGTGTGTGTACCATTAAGCTTGTCTGTGTGTGTCAGTGAGATTGTCTGTCAGTGAGCTTGTGTTTTTATGTTAATGAGTGTATGTATATCAATGAGATTGTCTGTCTGTCTGTCTGTCTGTGAGACTGTGAATCAAAGAGCTTGTGACAGTGAGATTGTCTGTGTCTGCATGTGGGTATGCTTACTGTACAGTATAGTTAAATGTTTTACTCTAAAAGGACCAATATTTTGAAATAATATATATAGCACAATGACTTATGGGGCTGGTATAGATTTTATTTGCCAGGGCTGCTTTGTACCCCCAGTCCGGCCCTGGTCTGGGGCAAGAGACCAGGGCCGGACACAGTCCGAAGCACAGAAATTCTGGTCTTATCAGGCCCCTCCAGAAGCCAGTGGCGAAGGGTAGTTCATCACAAGAAGTTCAAAATTTTCTTCAGCTTCCTTAGACCATATCGTACAGCTAGCCCCCTTGCGCGTCATATTGGTGATGGGGGCTATCACAGAAGAGAACCCTTTGATAAATCTCCTGTAATCATTAGCAAACCCAATAACCCTTTGGATGGCTTTTAGTCCATTGAGCAATGGCCAATTTAGAACAGCCTCTAGTTTATGAGGATCCATTTGAAAACCAGCGGCAGAAATGTTATACCCCAAAAACTGTACCTCAGTCTGGTCAAAGATGCATTTTTCCAGTTTGCACTAAAGTTTATTTTTTTTATTTATTTTTTTATTTGACAATTTTTATTTTTTGTGTAACAGCAATAGGGGTACAGAAGAGAAGTAAGGGAAGGGTGTCATAAAAACATTTTGCGTGTCCTTGTTCGCAGCTTCCGCACACAGCGTTATGTAATGACACATTTACATTTTCATATATTTTCCCCATCTGTGTATGGGTGAGAGATTGTTTTGTTTTTGTTTTTGTAGGCAATCGAGTATCGTCACCCTATGGGGATTTGGGGGAGAAGGGCGATTAATTGGAAGGTGGGGAGAGTAGGAGGGAGATAAGGGAAGGTGGGATGGGGAAGTCCAGTTGGCTGCACCTCTCTAACCTAATTCAGGGTTACGGGGGGGTCATATTTTGCCCGTTTGATACTCATTTGGAATTTTCCCTTTTCAGTTGCTGCCAGCTCCTTTGTCATGACCAGGTATAATATGTATGGATGGGGTGAGCTGCTTCTTTCTAGTGCTTATATCTGTCTGTCGTTATTGCTTTAACCAACATAATATTAATATTGCAATGTTCATATCTCTTGTTTAATTATATTCTATACATTTCTCTTATGTTAGGAACACAGCTGTCGGTTCGTAAATGTCCGCCTGCACGGTTTCTAAGTGGGTGTTTTGGTGTTCTGTAGGTGGCTACTCCAGTTGTCCCATGCCTCTATCCAATTTGTTTTCGGTGAGTTTATACGTCTGGCCGCCAGCTCATATTGTTTGGTGGTTTCTATTGTTTGTATACACTGCTGGAGCTTTGGTGGAGAGGCCGATCGCCAGTGTCTGCTAATCACTGTTAACGCTGCCATAATGATGTGGTATATTAAGTATTTTTGTGGTTTCTTTAGGTTTTTGGGGAATAGCTGGAGGAGGAAAATTTCTGGTTTGCGTTCTAGTCTTATTTGTGTGCTTAGGTATATGAGTTTATTATGTCGTCCCAGAAGGTGGTGAGATCAGGACACGTCCACCAGATGTGGAGCATTGTTCCCTAGTGTTGTTGGCATCACCAGCATGTGTTTGTGGCCTGTGGGTGTGCTGCTTGAATCCGCGTGGGGACCAAATACCACCTATAATAAGATTTTATGGTAGAGCTCCATTTGGGAGGTGCATTTTGAGGGAGAGCTTTGTGCTTGCAGTATGTCTTTCCATTGTTGCGGACTTAGGGTGTATGTGAACTCTTTCTCCCAGGCAATGATGAATGGGAATGGTGCATGGGTTTTAGAGGTCTGTAACATTTGGTAAATTGTAGAGAGTAGTTTTTTAGGGGGAGAGAGGCGTGCACAGATATTTTCTACCACCGTCAGCTGTTGTCCCTGTACATCATCTTTGTAGGTAATGGTTTGTTTTTTTTAAGCCATGACTGGATTTGCCTATATGAGAATAGAGCTGTGGGGTTGAGGTGGAACGCTGTTGTTAGTTCTTCAAATTTTTTGAGCTCTTGGCCCTGTAGCATTTGGTGTAGGAATTCGATGCCATGTCGTTGCCAAATGGCATGGTTGAAATTTGTTATTATATGGTGGAGAGCTTTTATTGGGGGAGAGTTTACATTTCCATTTCATTTTGTGGCAGTACTGGTCCCATATGTGTAGGGTGAGTGTTGTTGTTGGGAGCATAATTTTTTGCGGGGGTCTGTGTGGGCGTGGGAGCCAGGCTAAGACAGAGATTGGTATCCCATTGGCATGGTGTGCCTCTATGTCCGACCATTGGGTTGCTTGGTCTTTGTTGCTTTCTGCTAGGAGTGGGCTGGGGATTGCTGCTTGTTGTGTATGTTTGGTACCCCCATCTCTCCCTGTGTTCGTGGCAGATATAGGATATTTTTGGATATATCCCATATGAACGACATTATGACTTTTTGCGCTTCTTGAAGGAAGTGGCTTGGTAATTTTATGGGGAGTGTTCTAAAGAGGTATTGTAGCTTCGGTAAGATTATAATTTTTATAGCAGCCATTCTTCCCGACCATGAAATGTATTTACCTCTCCACCCTGTTAGTATATTTTTGGTTTCCCTTAGGGTTTTTTGGTAGTTTGTCTTGTATAGGTTTGATAGTGAGGGGGTAATGTTGATCCCTAGGAATTTGAGATGGTCTTTTCTCCAGTCATAATTAAAGGACTTTCGGAGATTGTCCAGTGTTGCTGTGGGGATGTTCATCCCCAGGGCTTGCGTTTTGGCGACGTTGAGCTTATAGTGGGAGCATTTGCTATAACATGCTAGGGTGTTATGGAAGTTTGGGAGTGAGATGTGAGGTTGTTCTAGGGTGAGGAGTATATCGTCCGCGAATAAGGTGATTTTGTATTCTCTGTTTTGTCTTTTTATGCCGTGGATGTTGGGGTTGTCCCTTATAAGTTGTGTAAGTGGTTCTAGTGACAGGATGTAGAGAATAGGTGAGAGTGGACATCCCTGCCTAGTACCGTTTGTGATGTCGAATTTTTTGGAGGCGAAGCACCCGTTGGTCACCCTAGCTGTCGGTACAGAGTATAATGCCTCCACTAGCCGCATGAATGTGTTGGGGAATCCGAATTTGTATAGGACTGCGCGGAAGAAGGGCCAGTGCAGCCTGTCAAAAGCTTTTTCAGCATCCAATGACAGCAGCAGACACTGGTCCCTCCTCTCGCGCCCCCCCCACCTCCTCCCCAAGTAAGTTTAGGATCTTACGCGTGCCATCCACACCCTGTCTGCCACCGACAAATCCTGTTGTGTTAGTCTGTTGGCGAAAATTTTTGCTAGTAATTTGATGTCAGTGTTCAAGGGTGAGATTGGCCTCAAATTTTAGCAGTTGTTTGGGGGTTTGCCTGGTTTTGGCAGGGTGGCTACGTGTGCTATCAGCATTTCCGGAAGGATCTCATTCGCTGTGATTGGGTTTTGTAGTTGTGATCGCTGTATGTCTGTCAGTGTTGGTAGTTTGGAAAGAGCGAGGAAACTCTCAATTTCTAGGTTGGTGGGTTGATGTAGTGTTGTATCATTCTTGAGGTTGTATAATGTGTGGTAGTATGTTGCCATGTTGTCTTTTATGTCCTGTGGGTTGTGTATTTTTTCGCCTCCTTGTGTGAGTAAGTACGGGATCTTGGCGTTAGATTGTTTTTGCCTGAGTTGTGTTGCTAAATATTTCCCTGCTTTGTTCCCTTGCGTATACGTTGTTTGTTTGAGTTTTTGTAGGATATGTGCGGTCTTAGCTAGCTCTAGATTATTTAGGCGTGCCGTAGTGTCTGTGATTGTTTGCGTTCTCTGTGGGGTGGGTTGTACGGCGTTCGCTTTGGTTGTGTCTCTCAGTGTGCGTAATAATGTTCGGTGTTCTTCTTTAGATTTTTTATTTAGATATGATGCCTGGCTGATCATGTGGCCTCGCATGACCGCTTTGTGGGCCTGCCACACTGTGGTTGGTTGTACGTCTGGTGTACTGTTTGTCGTAAAGTAGTCGCTGAGTGTTTTTGTAATTTTTTGGGTAAAAGTGTTATTTTGCAATAGGGAGTCATTTAGGCGCCATGGTGTTTTGCCTCTGTGTTGGAAGTTTCCTTTTAGTTCTATCGTTGTCGGGGCATGGTCTGACCATGTTATGTCTCCTATATCGCTTTTTGATATTTGTGATACTAGTGGGCCCGATATGAGTATAAAGTCTATCCTCGAATATGATTTGGGGACTGCCGAGTAAAATGAGAACTGTTTGTCTCCTATTAATTTGTTTAAAGCTTTACATTGTGATTTTATCACTCTGTGTCTAGGTGCTACGGGATTTAATGTGGTATCCAAAAATGGGTCCAGCGGGTGATTTAGGTCCCCACAGAGTACAACTGATGTTGTGTGTGTGGTGGGAGTTGTGGATAGTGCTCTGTGGAGAAAGTTTCTTTGGTTTGTGTTTGGACTATAGAAGCTAACTATGGTAAAATTTGACTCATTTATTAAACATTGAAGCATCACGTATCTTCCCTGGTTGTCTTTTTTAATTTTGAGGAGTGCGTTGCGTGGTATTGGTGGGGGTAATCTCGTATGCCAAAATTCGGTACTCTAGCAGTTACGAAGTGTGTCTCTTGTAGAAACACGATGTCTGCTTTAATTTGTTTGGCTTCTGCTAGGACCAAGCACCTTTTGTGTGGGGTGTTTAGTCATCTAGCGTTATGTGAGTATATTTTCATATTATGGGTTTGTGGTAGAGAGAGCTCGTTTGTGAATTCTCTGTGTCTATGTTTTTTTGGCGTGATGGCCCTGGTGGCCTTGTTTGTGCTTGGTGATGGGCAGGGAGGTGTGACTTTCCGGACTTAGAGGGAGGGGGGAGGTAAAGAACCAACTTATGTACAAGATGACCCAAAGCGGGGTCTTGGCACTATGGTATTGTGCCATGGGGGGTAAGCGTCAAGCGACGACTCTGGTTTTGTGGCTGTCGGGCTCTCATGCTTATTGCGTTCGGGGTTCTTTTATGCGCTGGGGTGGCAGCCCCGGCAGGGTGTTGCGTCTTTGGTCGATTTTAGGGGTGGGATATGTTATCCTCAATCATCAGGCCTGTGTGGGTCTTATGTTATCCTCCCTTGGTCTGCTGTTTGTCATAACAGTTCTTAAGGGGGTATTTCTACATAAAAGAAGTTATTTAGCTGGCAGTTGAATGGGATCAGATGAGCAAAATCAAGACCTCCAACATGACCATGATGTGGTAGGATGTGGTAGGGTAGCCAATATACTATAGGGACTATTACATAAGGGGCTATGAGCCTCCCACTAATTCTGATTACGTGTGTTTTTTTTTTTTTTTTTCTAGTCCGTCCCCTGCTGGCTTGCAAACATACCCTGCCTTGTCGGCGCTGCCTCCCCTGCCTTTGCCTTTCCATAGGTGTTTGCAAAACCGTCCTTAGTTATCTGCCATGATTTTCACTGATGGTTAGTCTTCGTGTGGTGTTGCTCGGTTTCTGCTGGCGCGGAGCACTGCTTCTTTGATGTGGAAGTAATGCGCTCTCATTAAGACGTCTCTTGGAGTTGCATCAGGTAGGTTCTTCGGTTTTGGGACTCTGTGAACTCTATCTACTAGCATCATGTCTGCTGGTATTTCAGGTACATATGCTCTCATCAGGCCTCTGACATATGCCTGTAGGTCGCAGGGGAGGTCCGTTTCAGGAACCCCTCTTAATCTGAGGTTATTTCTCCATGATCTGTCCTCTGCATCCGCCATGCGCGTCTCTATTAGTGTCACCTTTTGTTCTAAGGCTGCTACTTGGTCGGCTATGTCATTGTGTGCTCTGGCATATTCACTTTGTTTTCAACGTGTGCCGTTCTGTTGCCGATATCCAGCACCTCTTTCCTGAGTTGTTCAATAGATGTCTGCCAGGTTTTCACTAATTTGTCTGACATTGCTTCTAGGGCTTCAGTTAGGTGTGCTTTGGTGAGTTCCCCTGATGCCCCATGAGAGGTTTCGTCCGTGTGGAGCGTTCCCGCGTCCTGTTTATCGGCGCCATCTTGGATTTGGGCCCGGTCTGCTTCGGAGCCTGTTGCCGATTTTTGGCTGAAAAAAATATTTTTTTCAGCTTTTTGGGTAGATTTCTTGCTTTTGGGGTGAGACATGGTGCAGATTGCTGTTTTTGTGGTGTTCCGATAGTGGATGGCTATGGATATTGAGAGCCCGGGTGCCAGAGCAGTTTCCTATGCTTCCAGGCTGCTCGGCGGTTGGCCACACCCCTCAAAGTTTATTTTTTTAAGTAAAGTTTGCAACACTTGTTTGAGATGTTTGTGGTGCATCTGAAGGTCAGGGGAATTAATAAGTATATCATCCAGGTATACTAGGACAAATGAATAAATATAGTCCCTGAATACATCATTAATAAAGTCCTGGAACACGGCTGGAGCATTGCATAACACGAAGGGCATGACCAGGTACTCATAATGCCCACTTCTAGTGATAAATGCCGTTTTACATTCATGATTTTCATTAATCCTAATGCACTCCTGAGGTCAAGTTTAGTAAAGACTTTAGCACCCTGGAGTCTGTCAAACAATTTGGAGATGAGTGGAATGGGATAGGCATTTTAAATGGTGATTTTGTTTAATGCCCTGTAGTCAATGCATGGTGGTAATTCTTCATTTTTTTAAATTTATTTTTTTAGATACAAAAAAGAACCCTGCACCAGCAGGAGAGGATGATATACGTATGTGGCCCTTACTTAGGGAATCTTTGAAGTACTCATCCATTATTCTACTCTCCTGTGGAGATAAGGCATGTCTTGGGTGGCATAGCGCTAGGTAACAGATTTATGGAGCAGTCATAAGAGCTGTGAGGAGGTAGAATATCGGTCTTGGCTCTTACTGAATACCTCCCTAACCTCCCAGTATTGTATGGGAACTTCGGAGGCCTGAGGCGTAGTAGTGGTAATGAGTAACATACATAACATACATACATACATCTCACAGCACAGTCCTTACCCCATTCCAGTTTTCCCCCCTTTGCCCAGTAAATATGAAGATTGTGCTTAATGAGCCAAGGAAATCCCAATATGATGGGACAAGAAGGAGAAGCAATTATCTGGAATGTTATGTCTTCCTTGTTTAAAGCTCCAATGGAAATATTAATGGGCAAGGTTTGGGCAAAGTTTTGTGAGTAATCAAGGGTTGAGAGGTCTCCCGTCAATAGCCTCAACAGCCAGAGGTGGTGATCTCTCCTTGATAGATATTAACTGTTTTTTTAACAAAATTTATATCAATGAAGTTTCCTGCCACGCCTGAGTCCATCAGGGCTTTACATGAAAAGTTCTTTATGATACAATTGGCCATAATATTAAGGAGGAATCTATTTTTGTTATTGCCATAGGACGTATCCATCACACCTGTCTGTGGCTAAACTAGTCACTTATTGTATGCAAGACTGTGTTGGTCTGACTATTTGGGTTTCCCAAACAGAATACAGATATATTGTTCGTTAGTCGAACCAACCACCAAACTGGGAGACCACCCAAGGGCCTCCAATTGACTACATTCACACCAGAAAACCACAAGATTCTAAATGGTTGGATGGGTGGCTGCCTTTACACGTGGCGGCGGCCATCTTTGCTCACAAACATACAGCGGTGTTTGGTCGTCGAGTGTGTGTAACTATAATCAGACACTCGACTGTGCGAACACCGCTGGACTTCCATCCTGTCTTAATTTCCTTTCGCCTAAGGAGAGCAGCAATCGACTGAATGGAACGAATGAGCACAAGGCACACGACCACCTATTTCATGAACAGTTACATTAGTTAGTTTAACAGTTAAAACTCCCAAAAGAAGACCGGTCAAAGCATACAACCACATGGAACTGTTTTGGGACTTCACCTCATGGTTGAGCAGTCTAAATTCCACTCGACTGGCGTTCCTATTCTACCGAACGGATCTGAGCAGTATTTCGACAGATTTGGCGATCAGATCCCTGCTATTCTAACTAATATTATAGGAGTTATGATGGTTTAAAATATTGTTCAATTTTCTGTACTTGGGAGATATTCTAATTAAAGAATTGTCCTTACGCAATTATTTTCCAAGTACAGAAAAGGAATCTGGGAAATGTGTCTTTGTTCCATGTCCCCACCAAGGTCCACCAGGGGAAAACCGATGGAATGTAATTAAAGAAACCCCTTGAATGGGGAATTGTATAAAAGCCAGCTGTAGCTCAATAAAAAACAGTTAACTCCCAAAGTGTATCGTCCAGTTATTGGGGAATTTGGATGGGATTGACAAACTACGCTTTTCTTGGATATTATTTGTCTACCAGCGGAGATATTGATGTAAATACTGCAGCTCTGCTACAATTGGTGGCAAGCGACGGGATACAAGCCTCGCAACAAAGCAACGCTCGTGTGTTTTGTTTATACTAATAGAAAAGTGAAACAGTGGTTCGTGTATGTTTTGGCTACACGAATGAACAGATAAATGGAGACAAATTATGCCGCGCTAAAACAACCACGTTAAAGGAACTATTAGAAGCAAGGGGTAAGATAGCCAGTAACAAGGCGAAAGTTACCCTTATTGCTGAATTAATGGAGGGAGACTGAGCCGGCAGTGCTATACCTCCACCAAATATGGAGGAAAACTAGTTTGCAAAGAAACTAAAAACAAGGCTGGCATTTTACCGGGAAACCCCTTCAGAGGAAACGGTAACCAAACTGATGACAGATGTCCAGGATTATATATTAGCCTGACGACCAGTAGCTGACAAGCGATCCAGAGAGGGGTCACCAACAACATCGACCCTCACCCAAGGGAAAATCAAAAGTGCAGTTTTTGTGTGAAAAATGCAACAAACAAATATGATCACTAACTTTGACTAGGGTTTGTGACAAAGCGGCTACTAAAAAAGAATGTACATATCCCATTTTGAATACCCTGGTTTGTCTACTTTTGCAAATGCTATGCCATTATGGGGGTAATTTTCATTCCTGAGCTGTTATAATGGCAACATAGGCCCAGCAAACCAATTTGGCAAATTTAAATGTGTAAAAACTGAAATGGGCAAGACCTATATTTGAAGATGAAATATAAAAAATGTAAAGTAAATGTAAAGATGTATATTTTACATTGTGACTTTCCAAAATATCAAGAAAATCTGTACATGGGAGGCATCGTTGTACTTGTGGGGCATCACAACATACAAATATGTATATTTTATTGCAGTAAGAGCTAACAGAATTGTAATATTCACAGTTAAAATGCCACGCAGAACTTGGAAAACAACAACATGTCTTAATTTCCCACACTTATTTAGATATTAAATTGTTTTCCATATATAAATATTTGATGGGAAATAAAAGCCCTATTTCTCCTGAACAAAATGATATCTGATAAGTGTGGGTGCACTTACTAGTAAAGAGGTACTTGGACGATTGCCTTCATCCTTAAGGGTTAAAAGGAATTATATGATAACTATATCAGTCTCAGTAAATAAATAACAAATTGACAGGAACATGACAGTCAAATGGTTACATACCTCTGTCAGAGTTATTTCTCAGTTATTCTAAGTGCACTATATAATCATGCTTTGTTGATTTGTTTAATATATTATCAAGAAAAAAAAAATGTTTACAGTGTAAACCCAAATTATGTTAAACTCCAATGATGTAAAATAGAATAGAAATCTTTTTATCCTATTTTAAAGATTATCAACCTTAAAAGAATGATCAGGACAGTAAAACATTGCTCTGAAAGTAGCACATTCCCTAGAACTGCTCTAGCATTGCCTTCATTACAGTAGCTTTCAGAGATTTAATGAGAATTTAACTTTAACACAGAAACACAGAAACTCCACATACTTTGCAGAGGTCATCTTCAAAACCTTCGGGGTCCCTAAAGGGGCCGACCAGCTCTCTTCCCATAATTGCTGCCCAAAACATGACTCCACCACCGCCTTGCTGACGTCACAGCCTTGTTGGAACAGGGTGGCCGTCCACCAACCATCCACTACTCCATCCATCTGGACCATCCATGGTTGCACAGCACTCATCAGTGAACAGGACTGTTTGAAAATTAGTCTTCGTGTATTTTATTGCTCAAAGCAGTCGTTTCTGCTTGTGAGCATTGAATAGTGGTGGCCGAATACAAGGTTTATGCACAGTTGCAAGACTCTGGAGGACTCTACACCTTGATGTCCGTGGGACTCCAGAGGCACCAGCAGCTTCAAATATCTGTTTGCTGCTATGTCATGGTATTTTAGCAGCTGCTCTCTTGGATGCATGGATCTGGCAGAAGTTTTTGTGAAATAGCTAATGTTTTTAATACCTTGTCCAAGGCATTGAACTATTTCACTCTTTTCGGTAGCAGAGAGATCCTTTTTCTTCCCCATATTGCATGAAAATGGTGCTCTGCTTAATAATGTGGAACACCTTCCTTTAGTAGTTTTTCCTTAAATTGGGCTCACCTGGCAATCCAATTATCACAGGTGTCCGAGATTGTTTTCAGTGATCAAAAGAGCCCTCCATAAGTTAAACTGAAAAACAAAATATTTCATCTTTGTGACACTTAAATAGAATTTGCATAATAATTTGGAACAAGGTGTAGTAGTTAAAGGGACACTATAGTCCCCAGAACCACTACTACTTCCTGAATGGCAGCCACCCCCGAGAACAAAGGACTACTGCACAGCTTGTCAATTACCCATTCGCAACAATGTTGCAACGGGTAATTGAAGGCACACTTCACACCGGGGAGGTCTGACTGTTCGGTAGTTTCATTCCCTTATTTGTTAGAATGATTCTACTGAACAATCAGACAAATGCAATACATTTATACACATATACAAAGATAGATAACAGTGACCCAATGTGTGCTACGTGCAACTGTGTAAGAGACTCTGACACCCTGGTGAGGTTCCCTTAACCTTCACCAACGAAGAGATATAAACACCACACAATATAAGGCGGAGTATCTTACATGCACTTTTCAAATAGTCCTTTGCATAGGTACATTTCTTATGGTATACTCTAGAGAAAATAAAATAGCAAAAAAATAGTGCAATATTGCTTGTACTCTTATTTTTGCAAGTCCAATCAAGTCTTTATAAATGCACACTCACAAAAGTGGAGCCACTAAAGATTGGGCTCAAGTTGTTCACTTTATGGGATGTAAAGGGTCCCACTCCCTCCTCTGTGCTCCAGGTTCCTTATGATTCAGAGTGTATATAGGGTAAGGGATCTAGCGTGTATCTGGAGCATAATGTGTGTAGTGGTGCAGTATGAGGGGTGCTGTAGTGTATATATACATATAAAGCACTACGGAATCTGTTGGCACTATATAAATGGCAATAATATATATATATATATATATATATATATATATGTTTGGACGTATTTTATGTGTGAAAGGTGCATTGTTTTGGATGTGCTGTGTATGTGTGTGAGGAGTGCAGTGTGTGTGAGTGTAAGAGTGGTGCTGTGTGTGTGAGGGTGTTCTTATCTACTGTCACATTCTATGTTTCTAATTCCCTTTGTCTGTTAACTTACTGAGGGTTATTTCATATATTATACGTGTGTGTGTGTGTGTGTGTGTGCTGTATATGTGTGAGAGTGTGCTGTGTGTGAGAGTGTGTTGTATGACCAAGGGTGATGTGTTGTGTGTGTCTGAGGGTGTTGTGTGAGTGAGGGTGCTGTCTGTGTCTGAGGGTGCTGCGTGAGTGTGCTGTGTGTGTCTGAGGGTGCTGCGTGAGTAAGGGTGCTGTCTGTGACTGAGGGTGCTGTCTGTGACTGAGGGTGCTGTCCGTGTCTGAGGGTACTGTCCATGTCTGAGGGTGCTGTGTGAGTGAGGTTGCTGTGTGAGTGAGGGTGCTGTGTGTGTGTGTGTTAGGGTGCTGTCTGTGTCTGAGGGTGCTGTGTGAGTGAGGGTGCTGTCTGTGTCTGAGAGTGCTGTTTGTGTGAGTGTGCTGTGTGTGCCTGAGGGCGATGTTAGTATGAGTGTTCTGTGTGTGAGTGCTCTTAGTGTGAGTGTAAATAGCACAGTGTTTATATAAATATGTATTTTTTTTGTATAAAACAAAAAACTATGTACCCCCCCCCTCCCTTCTTACCTTTAGCCTGCGAGGGGGTCGGGGGGGGGTTAAAGAAGCCGGGTTTCCATGGAGGGGGGCTGTGCTGCCTTCCCTGGTGGTCCTAGTGTACCACCAGGGAAGGCAGCACGGCCCCCCTCCATGGGGCTTAGAGTTCACTCTCGTGAGATCTGAGGGGCTTAGAGTTCACTCTCGTGAGATCTGAGCATTGCCGTGGTAACTGCAGCAACGCTCAGACCTTGCAAGAGGACCCGGCGGAGATGGGTAAAGCCAGTAGCACAGTTACATCACTACCACATGTCCATTCCCCACTATAACACCTAAAACAATCAAAAATGCAATTCAATGATCACCATAGTCACCAAAACGACATTAGCTTAATTAAGCAGTTTTGGTGTATAGATAATGCCTCTGCAGGCTCACTGTTTAATTATCTGCCATTTAGGAGATAAATCTATTTTTTTTATGCAGTCCTAGTCATACCTCCCTGCATGTGACTAACACAGCCTTCCTAAAAACTTAATGTAAAATGTCATCTAACAGAAAACAAAATTGATTTAACTCCTAAATAGCAGTGCATTGAGTAGTAAAACTTCAGAGGCATGATCTGTGCACCAAAACTGCTTAATTTAGGCAGTGCCCTAACAGCAGTTCATGCTCTAGTTGCCTAGCTGTTATGAAGTTGTTACATTGCACTTACAAACATTGCATGTGGTTGGAACACTTAAACCTGCTATATGGAATAAAATATGCTAAAATAAGAAACCACACACACACGAATGCACAGATTGACCCACAGTGCACACTAACCAGCAGCTTCCCCTGTGCTGCTTTTAGTGACCCAGGAAGAAGTGAAATGTAAGCCTTTCTTCCCAGCACAGTGCCACCAATGGCCGCACAGAGAAACTGCCATCTAATTGCCAGGTTGCCCAGGACGTGTGACATTTTAATTTGTGGGCTAGTGAAGGAGATATTTGATCTCCACACCTGCCCATTAAGGGTCAAATAGACCTATGTGGACTTCTGCCCCGGAATGGTGGGTTTCATAAAGGCCATGTGTCCCATGAAAAATAGGTTGAATGAAGATTTTAATATGCCTTCTTAAATATTTTATTTAAGGATAACATAACGTAAAGATGGATATTAACATATCCTGTTGACTTAATTTTATTTAATTGACATGACAAACTAATATTAACATGCACATCTCTTTATTCACAAATTTGTCCGTTTACAGACATCTATTAAGATTCTTGTACTTGGTCTGCATATAATCAGATTGTTACCAAGGGAAAAATAGAAAGTGCTTGGTCTCCAGGGAAGTACTTAGGGGCACAAAATGATTTAGACATTTGGTCTTTTGCTCCCACTACTCCTTCTACCTTTTATATGCCACAATAAAGAGTAATTATGACATTATTATTCTGACTGAGGCTATGTTTGTTTGTGATTCCGATAGAGATCAAGCTCATTCTGTTTATTGCTTACAAAGGAGGAGATCCTGCAGCTGTGCCTTCAATATCCAATGAATATGCATTATGACTCAACAATATTGTATGTAACACTGAGCATATCTAATTATTTTGAACACATTTTTGTTGCCTAATGCTGCTATTAAACCTTTCCTAAATTGAATATTCTTTTGTATTCCAGGTTTAGATTCAGTGGTCGTATCCTTGGTCTCACACTTATACATCAGTACTTACTGGATGCTTTCTTTACACGTCCTTTTTATAAAGCTCTTCTGCAAATGTGAGTTCATGGTGACTTGTGGGAGGTGGAAATCTTACCCTTTCCTATAATGGTCTGTTACCTTAGAGGTATCTTGTTCACTCTCATTTAATAGTAATTTCACAAAATACATGACTCTTTCTTTGTTTATTTTTAAAGTCTGTTATATCTGTTTTTTTTTTTTTTTAAAAAAGCTTCACTGCAAATCATGTAGCAGGAAGAAAGTCGAACATATTTGTTGTCTTTATATCTGTATAAATCTGTAAAGCTGTTCAAGACTGTTCTTTGCAGATTTTGAAGTACTTGCTACATAGAATTGTGGAAGGGCTGTTGACTGATGTCTAGATCGCCTGCAGAGCTTTAACCCCTTAGTGGCCAGACCGTTTTCCAATTTTCTTACTGTTAAGGACCAAGGACACACATATTATACACAGTTTTTCTCGCCATTAAATCGTCTTTCTGAAGACACCATTAATTTTATTTTATCATATAATTTATCCAAAAAAAATAAAATATATATAAAATATGATGAAAAGATTTAAAAAAAACAAACACTTTTTCTAACTTTGACTCTCAAAATCTGTTACGGATCTACAACCGCCAAAAAAGTGACAGTTACATAGTTCCATAGCCGAAAAGGGACTTGCGTCCATCAAGTTCAACCTTCCTCACATATTTTTTTGCTGTTGATCCAAAAGAAGGCAAAAAACCCAGTTTGAAGCGCTTCCAATTTTGCAACAAATTAGGAAAAAATTCCTTCTTGACCCCAAAATGTCAGTCAGATTTTTCCTTGGATCAAGCAGCTATTACCCCACTAATTAGAAATGATATCCCTGTATGTTATGTTTTTGGAAGTATTTATCCAATTGCTGTTTAAACATCTGTATGGACTCTGATAAAACCACCTCTTCAGGCAGATAATTCCATTTCCTTATAGTTCTTACTGTAAAAAAAAAAAAAATTCTTTCCCTTAGATTGTCTCCTTTCTTCCAGCCTAAATGTGTCCTATGTAAAGCCCTGTTTATGAATAGATTTCCAGGTAATGGTTTGTACTGGTCCTGAATATATTTATATAATGTTAATTATTTCCCCTCTGATGTGCTGTTTTTTCCAAACTAAAGAGATTTCAATTGTTTAACCTTTCTTCGTAACTAAAATGCTCCATTCCTTTTATCAATTTTGTAGTTCGTCTCTGCGCTTTTTCTAGTGCCATGATATCCTTCTTTAGAACAGGTGCCCAGAATTTACCAAAATTGCACAGCGTATTCAAGGTGTGGTTTTTCAAGCGAAATATAGAGGAAAAATTATATTTTCATCCCGAGACTTTATGCCCCTATTTATACATGACAAAACCTTATTGGCCTTAGACACTACAGATTGACATTGCATATTGCTGCCTAATTTGTTGTCTATAGCAATTCCCAAATCCTTCTTGTGTGTGGTTATCCCTAATTCACTATCATTTAGGGTGTAAATTGCTTTCTTGACATTGTAAGCGAGTAGATCCTTTGGTCAGTGCCGTTTCCACAGAGTGCTTAGTGCGGAAACCAGACTGAAGCGGGTCTAGCAGAGAGCTGGACTCGAGGAAGTCTGTCAATCTCGCATACACAATTTTTTTCAAGGATCTTGGATGCAAAAGGCAGTAGCGAGATAGGACGATAGTTGGATGGGGAGTTAGGGTCAAGATTGGGCTTCTTTAGAATTGGGGTTACAGTTGCATGTTTGAAGGGCAATGGAAATATACCAGAGGAGAGAAAGAGATTGAGAATTTTAGTGAGAGGTTGAGAAAGAGAAGAAGACAGAGTATGGATGAAATGCGAGGGAATTGGATCTAGGGAGCAGGTGGTGGGGTGGGAGGACTTGAGCAGAGCAGAAACCTCTTCCAATGTAGCGGGTGCGAATGAACATCTGTCATAAATCTCTGAATCACACCTCACATGTACGTATTTTTTTTAAAGTAGACAACCCAGGGTATTCAATATGGGGTATGTCCAGTCTTTTTTAGTAGCCACTTAGTCACAAACACTGGCCAAAGTTAGCATTTATATTTGTTTGTGTGTTAAAAATGCAAAAAACTATTATGAACGCTAACTTTGGCCAGTGTTTGTAACTAAGTGGCTACTAAAAAAGACTGAACATACCCCATTTGCAATACCTTGGGCTGTCTTTTTTTGCAAATGGTAAGCCATCATGGGGATAATTCTCATTCCTGGGCTACCATACACTCTCAAAGGCAACATAGCCAATCTGGCAAATGTCAATGTGAAAAAATGGAAAAATTAAGCCTTATATTTGACCCTGTAACTTTCAAAAACACTATAAAACCTGTACATGGGGAGTACTGTTATACTCGGGAGACTTCGCTAAACAAAAATATTAGTGTTTCAAAACAGTAAAACGTATCACAACAATTATATCATCAGTGAAAGTGCCGTTGAAAATGTGTGAAAAATGCAAAAAATTTTTACTTTCACTGACAATATCACCACTGTGAAATGTTTTATTGTTTTGAAACACTAATATTTGAGTACAGCGAAGTCTCCCAAGTAAAGCAATTTTACAGGTTTTAGGGTGTCATGGAAAGTTACAGGGTTAAATACAGTGCTAGCAGTGCTAGCCTTTCTAAGCGATCACAACAGCCGCAGGGTCATTCGGTACTTTCCCTATGTGAGCAGTGTTACCCCAGATAGCTATGCCATGGAGCCCATTCGTATAACGAAAGACTATGTGAAAGACTTTGGCTCCAATGCAATTGAACTGTATGTATGTGATCTGAGCGCCATTCAGTAATAATTTGCGCTCAGATCTAAGCTATCTGGGGATATGTTGAATGTACCCGTTTTATGCAATCACTGCACAGTTATATATTTTTATGTATTTTATTGTATTTTGCTACCATGTGGCTAATGGAGTTTTGCCTCTGTCCTTGGAGATAATTGGATTACTTCCCAATTATCTCCATGATAGAAGACTCTGTGGAACTGGTTTTGGGCAGAAAAACCATGTTTCATTTTGTCAAATAGGACTTTCCTTTAACTTTTTAACCCCTGAGCCGATTGCCCTGATTTTTGAGTATGTGTATATTTCCAGCATGCGGATTCTGAAAATGTATGTTTTATGTGAATGGCATGTATATTTTGGAAGTTATGAATATTTTGTAAAAACTGTATTTATCTGCCTGCAATAATTATATTACCCATTGTGTTCAGTAATCATATTATTATTATTATTATTATTATTATTATGATATTTATAGAGCACCGTCAAATTCCGCAGCGCTTTACAATGGGTGGACAAACAGACATGTAGTTGTAATCAGACAAGTTGGACACACAGGAACAGAGAGGTTGAGAGCCCTGCTCAATGAGCTTACATGCTAGAGGGAGTGGGGTAAAATGACACAAAAAGGTAAGGATAGTATTAGACTAGTGACAGTTGCAGAAGAGGAATCAGTCGGGAGCTATTAACAGTTTAATTGATTTGTGTTTGTGACGAAGTGCCCTTCGCCACTTGGTCCTGGAGAGGCCTACTTGCCAGCCTCCTCCCCTGTGGCTATGACTCTTTCATCTATCTGGCTTTAAAGCCCCTACTCTACCTTCAGACAGACTATTTATGTGGGCTGCTTTATTTATCCTATGTTTTAGTCACCCTGTACCCATTATAGGTGCAGGGTGTGTGTAATGCAATTGTTTATAGTGTGTGTGTGTGTACTGTGTAATGTATTGCCTGCTCTCTTGTATTGCTGAGGTTTGCTACCAACTAGGTGGGTTTGGCTATGGAGCTGGTCTAGTGCCCTCTGTTGGTAGCAACAGCAATATGCACTACCTGAATTGCAAGACTGGTTCATTTGCATATTCGGGTAGATTTGCATATTGCTAATTCTGCAGGCAGGTGAGATATTTACTGTTAAATATTGTCTCCCCCCACCCCTTTAAAAATGTGCCATTGTGTTGTGATAAGTCACTGTGTGTTTCCTGATATGGTTTGACTGTTTGTGATTTTATTGTGGTGACTGTATTGGCTGGTCCCAAGGGAATAAAGGTTTTGACAGTTCTTCTTGATCCCTCTAAATGTAGCCTTGTCTCGTTATTGGAGGGAGCTGTTATAATCACACTGGGGATTGCTATGCTCTGCATATTCCCCTGAGCTTTTAATCACTTAGCTCTTTTAAGAGCTGTTCCTGTTATGCTCTCCTGGAGGAGAGGTCTTCCCCACATGGTCCTGGAGGACAGAAGCTGATCCAGGGTGGAAGGAAGACGGCGAGACTCCAGTTAAGCTACGGCGGTTGTGGAGTCTGCGGTGGTTGTGGTGTCTGCTGCAGTGTTTGGAGTCCTCAGGAAGCGCTAGGAGCATCCATCAACGGAGGGTACTCAGTCGGAGTACAGGGAGCTCCGTTACAGTGTTTATGAAGAAGTGGGTTTTTAAATTTTTTTTGAAGGAGTGGAGACTGGGTGAGCATCTAACGGAGGAGGGAAGCGAGTTCCACAGGAACGGTGCAGCCCTCGAGAAATCTTGAAGGTAAGCATCAGAGGTGGGAGTACGGACAGAAGATAGACGTAAGTCTTCAGCAGATCGTAAGGGCCTAGACGGGACATACTTGTGTATAAGGGAGGATAGATAGGTGGGAGCAGCATTATGTAGAAATTTGAAGGAAAGAACCAGAATTTTAAATTAAGCTCTATATTTTATAGGAAGCCAATGTAGGGACTGACAGAAGGGTGAGGCATGGGAGGTGCGGGCGGACAGGAAGATGAGCCTCGCCGCCGCATTCATTATGGACTGTAACGGCGCAAGTTGGGAGCACGTAAGACCACTGAGAAGCGGATTACAGTAGTCAAGGTGAGAAAGGACAGTGGAATGGACCAACACCTTAGTCACATCTGGCTTTAAGTAGGGGCGGATGCACACAATGTTTTTGAGATGGAAATGACAGGGTTTGGCGATAGATTGAACATGAGGCTTGAAGGAGAGGTTGGAGTCAAAGAGAACAACTAGGCAGCGAGCCTGCGTGGTGGAGCTGATGGTAGCACTGTTGACTTGGAGGGAAACATACACAGGAGTAACAACACTTGAGGGAGGAAAGACCAGAATTTCAGTTTTGGTCAAGTTTAGTTTAAGGAAGTGGGCAGCCATCCAGTTAGAAACAGCAGAGAGGCAGTCAGAGACACTAGTCAAGAGGGATGGGGAGAGATCAGGAGAGGACAGGTAGATTTGCGTGTCATCTGCATAGAAATGATATTGGAAGCCAAAGGAGCTAATCAGTTTACCAAGGGAGGCAGTATAGATGGAGAACAGTAGGGGACCAAAGACTGAACCTTGGGGGACACCAACAGAGAGGAGTTGGGGAGAAGAAGCAGAGCCAGAGAAAGAGCGCTGGGAGAGGTGGGAGGAGCACCAGGAGAGAGCAATATCTTGTAGACCGATATTGCGTAGGATGAGAAGAAGCTGTTGATGATCAACAGTGTCAAAAGCCGCAGACAGGTTAAGGAGAATTAGGATAGAGTAGTGACCATGAGATTTTGCAGCGAGTAGATCCTTTGGTCAGTGCCGTTTCCACAGAGTGCTTAGTGCGGAAACCAGACTGAAGCGGGTCTAGCAGAGAGCTGGACTCGAGGAAGTCTGTCAATCTCGCATACACAATTTTTTCAAGGATCTTGGATGCAAAAGGCAGTAGCGAGATAGGACGATAGTTGGATGGGGAGTTAGGGTCAAGATTGGGCTTCTTTAGAATTGGGGTTACAGTTGCATGTTTGAAGGGCAATGGAAATATACCAGAGGAGAGAAAGAGATTGAGAATTTTAGTGAGAGGTTGAGAAAGAGAAGAAGACAGAGTATGGATGAGATGCGAGGGAATTGGATCTAGGGAGCAGGTGGTGGGGTGGGAGGACTTGAGCAGAGCAGAAACCTCTTCCAATGTAGCAAGTGCGAATGAACATCGAACAGCAGAGAGAGTGAAGTTAGGGGAAGTATTGAGGGGAAGAAGTAAGATGAGAGATCTCTTCTCTGATTGTAGAGATCTTGTCAGTGAAGTGAGTTGCAAAGTCTGAGGCGGTCAAGTTAGTAGGTGGAGGAGGAACAGCTGGGCGAAGAAGAGAGTTAAATGTGTGAAATAGTCGTTTGGGTTCGCGGGAGAGTGTGGTTATAAGGGTATTGAAGTAATTAACTTTTGCATAGGAAAGAGCCTAGCTGTATGAGCTCAACATAAATTTATAGTGGAGAAAGTCAGATGCGTTCAGCAGTTCTGGAGCATTTTTGGAGGTATCGAGTGAGCTTTGTGTGCCAGGGTTGTTGTTCAGGGGGGGCCTGTGGCATTTAAATGTACAAGGTGCCATGATGTCTAGTTGAGAGGAGAGGGTGGAATTGTAAAAGGAGGTTGCAGAACTAGGACAGGTGAGGTTTGAGATAGGTAAAAGGATAGTTTGGAGATTAGTGGAGAAATGCTCTAGGTCAAGACATTGGAGGTTTCTGTGAGAGTGATGTTCAGACGGTGGTGTCAATTGGGTCTTAGGTATGCCAATGTCAAAAGTCAGCAGATGGTGGTCAGATAGAGGAAAAGGAATATTGGAGAGATTAGAGGCAGTACAGAGGTTGGTGAAGGCAAGATCAAGAGTGTTTCCTGCTGTATGGGTTGCTAAATTGGACCATTGCGTAAGGCCAAAGGAGGAGGTTACAGAGAGCAGACGAGAGGCATCAGTGCAATTGGAGTTATTGATTGGGATATTGAAATCCCCAAGTATAAGGGCAGGAGTGCTAGATGAGAGGAGGTGGGGAAGCCAGAAAGAAAAGTGCTCAATGAATAGTCTAGTATAAACAGGGGGGCGGTAGATGATAGCAATTCTTAAAGGAGTGGGTTTAAAAAGGCGGACAGTGTGAACTTCAAAAGAAGAAAAGGATAGGGCAGGGGGAGTTATGATTGGTTGAAAGGTACATTGAGGGGAGAAAAGGATGCCTACGCTGTCTCCTTTACAGTTGAGTCTGGGAGTGTGAGAGAATTGTAGCCCACCAAAACATAAAGAGGCAGGAGTAGCGCTATCAGAGGGGGACAGCCAGGACTCTGTAAGTGCAAGCAGTGTGAGTGAGTTTGAGATGAAAAAGTCGTGTATGGTTGTTGATTTTAAATTACTGTAGATGGAGCAGGCATTCCAGAGTGCACAATTAATTTTGGTAAGTGAGGGTAAAGGGCAGGGTATTGTGATGAGGTTTGTGGGGTTTCTGGTTGTCTTAGTGTGTGTAGAGAAGGTGAAGGGCCCTGGGTTGGGAGAGACATCACCAGCTGCTAGAAGTAGGAGGAGAAAAAGTGACAGGAGGTGTGAATGGGTTTTGTATGCATTAGGTCTAGGATGAGATCGATTGTGGGTTGGAGTGAGAGAGTAGAAAAAAGCGTGTAAGGCATGAGCAGAGAAGGGCATATGTAAATGTGGATGGGGGATGAGTGAAGTGGGTGTAAGGAGAGATTTTTATACTGAGGGAGACTGAGGAAATAAAGAGGAGGAGAAAACAGATCAATGCTAAACTGTGAAAAATAAAAATTGGAGATAATTGGAATATCAAGAGCAAGTGAAGGTGTTTTATGGGTTAAGAAAGTGCAGGAGTGTACTAATAAGAGGCAGTTTTTTTTGTTGATTTTTTTTAGTTTTTTTTTTAACCTAAGTAAATTGTAGTATAAATGTAATAATGAGCATGGGGTGGGATGGTGTGGGGAGGGGAGGGTGGGCATCAGGCTTGCTCACTGAAGGAATGGGCTTGCAAAGTTGGGGAATCAGGCTGTTGAATAAAGTGATGTGAGGGTCAGAGGCAGAGGCATATCACAGGCAGTGGGGAGGATTTTGTGTGGGAGTGTCTGTGTGTATTGTACGGATTGATTGGTTGTATTTCAAAAGCCTGTGGGCAGTACTATGTTTGTGGATTGTGAATAAAAGAGGCTGTATGTGCCAGTACAGTCAGTTCTGCTTGACCCTCAAAACGAAGTGTTGTCTCGTTACTGGGGGAATCTGCTACAAGGGATTGCTATGCTAGTCATACTCCCTTGCTATATCACTACTAAGCTCTTGTAAGAGCTTGTTCCTGTCTTGCTCTCTGGAGGAGTCTACAGTGGTTATGGTATCGGATGGAGTGCTTGGAGCCCTC
Source organism: Pelobates cultripes (assembly GCA_933207985.1). Lineage (NCBI taxonomy): Eukaryota > Metazoa > Chordata > Amphibia > Anura > Pelobatidae > Pelobates > Pelobates cultripes. The sequence goes on from OW240918.1 coordinate 85,697,275, forward strand.
AGGAAGCACTAGGAGCATCCTTCAACGGAGGTACCCAGTCGGGGTGCCAGGTGATCCGTTACATTGGTGGCAGCAATGGGATTGAATTGAACGCATAAAGACAACTGGTGAATGGCCCGGCAGTACGAGAAACTAAAAAGGACTACACTAAAGGATCTGCTGGAAGCCCGAGGTCAGGTGGCCAGCAACAAAAAGAAAGCTACCCTCATAGCAGAACTAATGGAAGGTGACCAAACCAGCAGCATGGCAAATGTCAGCCAGGAGGAAGCAGAATTCCAACAGAAGGTAATTTGAAGGCTAAACTTATATGGGCCAAATCCCACACCTGAGATGGTGACGCAAGTCCTGGCACAAGTGAGCACAGAACGCAGAGCACAGCAGGCAAGCTTGAACCAAGGAGACAATGCTTCCCTAACTGGATCTATAAATGGAGGGCAGCGGAGAAAGATTAATTGCGCTGCTTTTAAAAGTTTCTCGGATGGAGAGATGGAAATTGAAGCATATTTACAGGATTTTGAGCGTCAATGCGCTTTGGAGGGTCTGGAATCAGAGCAATGGGCTGTGATTTTAAGCAGCAAGCTAACAGGCTGAGCAGCAGAGGCGTACCGAGCAGTTCCTGACACAGCCATACACGACTACGCCAGGGTAAAGGACATTCTGCTAGCCAGGTATGCCGTGACCCCAGAGACTTACAGGAAAAAGTTTTGGGCATTGCGGAAAGGGGGCCGAGACTCCTACACGGAATGGGCCTTTATAATGTATCATGCATCCCAAAACTGGATACAAGGCTGCCAGGCCACAACGCTAGAGGAGGTGCTGCAACTCCTCTTGCTAGAACAATTTTTTGACCATACACCTGCAGACACCAGGGACTGGGTCAGAGACAGGAAGCCGACCACAGTTGAGGAAGCGGCCAAGCTAGCAGACGAACATCACGAAGGAAGAAAAGGAGAAGCGGGTGGAAAACCGTCTTCTGGTAAGGTACAGCACCCCAACGCCAGGTCCTGTGGCAAACCCCAGACCAAACCCGGTACCACCCACGACACAGCCTAATTTTAACAGGAGAACCCAATTGGTGTGTCACCTGTGCAATCAGCCAGGGCACTACAAAATACATTGCCCTCAGCGGAACAGAGGCAACTAGGAGCGGCCCCCACCACCACCGAGGGCCGCCGCTGACCACTATCAACATGAACCCCTGGAAGAGCACAGCCTGGATTCGGAGCAATGGGCCATACTACATGAGGTGAACCTAGCCGAAGCCGAGGGGGGGGACCACAGACAATGGGTCACCGTAGATGGAAAAGAGGCGGAGGCGCTACGAGACTCTGGGTGCAGCCTACTTTGGTGCAGCCTCACAGCCTTAATTCACTCCTAACTGTTATACGTTTTTGGTCACATAATTTTAACCATTTTAATATGTCTTATGTATTTATCAAATGCCTCTGTATCAATTGTATGCATTGTTCTTGCTGTCATCTTGGGGCTATCCTATTCATAGTTGTTACCTACGGCATTATAATCTAGGACAGGGATAGGCAACCTTCGGCACTCCAGTTGTTATGAATTACATCCCCCATAATGCTCTTACACACATAATGCTGGGAAAGCATCATGGGAGGTGTAGTCCAAAACATCTGCCGTGCCGAAGGTTGCCTATGCCTGATCTAGGATATCCCCAATTTGACCTCATTTTTATGTATATACCATTATAATGCTTGTTAATTTAAAACTAAATCCTTATAATTTACCTACAAGTATAACCTTTAGAGGTTTGGATTAATCTCTTACACATACTTTAATCTCTCAAAAAGCTGTCACTTTCTTTTTAAATATTGTCCCTGACATTTCTTTATTTTTATATATTTTAATTTTTAACTATATTTTTATGTATTTTTATACATCATACATGACCATAGTTAATATGGCCTCTTCCTTCCCTTTGCCCATAGATCTTTCCTTTTAGCTACTATATATGCTACCATATAGCTCTGCCCCTTTATATGTAAATATCAGCCCATATGCTGATATATCTAGCACTGCTATGAGACCAAGTACCTATCATAGGCACTAAGCCTGCCCCTCATCACGTGCGTGCCGCCCACCAAGATGGCAGCCACACTTGCTGACTACACATCCCATGCGGCAAAGTGCCGCCAACTAAATAACTCCTTCCGGTCCCCACAATGCTGCGAGCTATACCGCTCGCCTCACACTGCTACCAATGAAAGACTGTGGCCATAAGAGTGGCAGGAGGCACCATCCACAAGTTACCCACAGCCCGGGTACAGATAAATTGGGGCACCGGAGCCAAGCAGATGGAGTTGGGCATTATGTCAGGACTACCTGCGGAAGTTTTGTTGGGGAACGACTTGGGGTGTCTAACTTCACAGCTGATTCACCCCGCTCCCGCTGGAACCTGCCCCGTGACTACCAGGGCACAAGCCCGCCGAGCTGGACCGACACACTCCGAGGAACCACATGTAGGAACCGAAATCCCAGTAGCATGCCCTAACCCCATCCCCTTCTGGGGCACTCCCCAAGCCCAGCAGTCAGATCCCACCTTAGCAGGTTACAGGAAGGTAGTAGGTACCTCTAAGGAAGGTAATGCCCACGAGAACTTCCATTGGGACAAGGGACTGCTATATAGGGTCACGGGGGAGTGGGAAAGGGGGCAGCCCAAGTTATAAAAAGACAGTTAGTCGTACCCCATGATAGCTCAGCCATGATATCCCGCTAGCAGGGCATCTGGGTATCAAGAAAACTAAGGACCTCCTTATGGCAAAACTGGCCAGGGATATCCAAAGACTCTCAGACCAACTGCAGGACATGTGACATGTCAAAGGATAGGGAAAAGGGGGGACCACCCTAAGGCCAAGTTACGGTCCCTACCTATAATAGAAGAACCATTCTACAGAGTGGCCATAGATCTGATAGGGCCTCTCAGCAAACCCATCTCCTCCGGTAAGCGCTACATCCTCACGGTGGTGGACTATGCCACCAGGTACCCTGAGGCGGTGGCGCTCTCCAACATTGAGGCAGAGACAGTAGCAGAGGCTCTAGTCAGGATCTTTTCCCGAGTAGGGTTTCCCCGAGAAATACTTTTAGACCAGGGAACCCAGTTCACGGCAACTGTAACTCAACAGTTGTGGCAGAGCTGCGGGGTAAAACTGTTATTTAGCTCCCCCTACCACCCCCAGACTAACGGTCTCTGTGAACGATTCAACGGCACGCTTAAGCAAATGCTCACAGCGTTCACAGAGTCCTACGGTCAATGGGAGAAGTTTCTACCTCATCTCCTCTTTGCCTACCGGGAAGTGCCTCAGGCGTCCACCGGGTTCTCCCCCTTCGAACTCCTATACGGGAGAAAAGTCCGGGGACCCCTGGACCTCATATGGGAACACTGGGAGGGCAACACAGGAGAGGAAGGGATCCCAGTTTTGCCATACGTGCTGGAGTTTACAGAATCAGTTCGGGAGAACCTGCAGGCGGCCCAGAAACATCAGAAACAATGGTATGACCGGGGAGCACAAGATAGGAACCTGGAGGTAGGGCAAAAGGCATTAGCCCTCCGACCTTCCAAAAAGTACAAGCTCAAGGGAGCTTGGCAGGGGCTATTTAAAGTGGTGGAACAAATTAGCGACACCACCTATATTGTAGCCAAATGTTCAGATGAAAGGCAGACAAGCCTTTCATGTGAACATGTTGATACTGTACTTTGAGCGCTCCGAGGACGTGGCCGCTATCTATGCCCCATCCACTGATGATAGTGAAGGGCTCCCCTTGCCCGACCTGCTGGCAGCTAACCAAGGAACCTTAGAACAGGTCGGGTTGGGAGAGAAATTAGACCCCACGCAGCAGGCAGACGCAAAGCAACTGCTGTGGGAATACGGTGAGCTGTTCTCGATCCTACCCGGGTACACCTCCGCCGCAGTGCACCGTATGGAGACGCAGGGGGAGACCCCCTTACGGCAACAGCCGTACCGTATACCGGCAGTACGGACTAGCATGTGGAAAGAAATCCAAGAGATGCTAGAATTAGGGGTTATTGAGGCTTTCCAAAGTCCCTGGGTGTCTCCGGTGGTTTTAGTACCGAAGCGAGACGGTACGATTCGCTTTTGTATTGATTACCGGAAATTGAACGACCGGACTATCACGGACGTATACCCCATGCCACGGATCAACGAAGTGCTCGATCGCATGGCCAGCGGGCACTTCCTAACTACCCTGGACTTGTGCAAAGGATACTGGCAAATGCCGCTAGACCCGGCCGCCATCCCTAAGTAGGCATTCGTCACCCCATTCGGGCTATACCAATTTCGGGTTATGCCGTTTGGGTTGAAGAATGCCCCAGCTATGTTTCAAAGGATGGCGGACCGATTTCTTGAGGGAATGTGGGACTTCGCATGTGCCTATCTAGATGATATTGCCATCTATAGCGGCACATGGGAGGCACACCTGTCCCACTTGGCTACGGTATTTGGGAAGTTACAAGAAGCCGGCCTCACCCTGAAACCTGAGAAATGCCATGTGGGTATGGCCGAGGTTCAATACCTAGGGCATAGAGTAGGGTCTGGGAAACAGCGCCCCGAGCCAGCTAAAGTAGAGGCCATAGACGCAGATATTGGCCTTCCTGGGAACTGCAGGGTATTATAGAAAGTTCGTCCCGGAGTATAGCACCCTAACAAAACCCCTCACTGATCTGACCAAAAAGTCCCTAGCCAAGCAGGTAGCGTGGTCCCCGGAGTATGCAACGGCGTTCCAGAGACTTAAAACGGCTCCAGTATTGGCTGCCCCAGACTCTAATAAGACATTTCTTGTTCATACAGATGCCTCCATGTTTGGTCTGGGAGCCGTGCTGAGCCAGGTGGGGGAAGATGGCATGGAGCACCCGGTGGCATATCTCAGCCGTAAATTGCTACCTTGGGAGGTCAGCTATGCCACAGTGGAAAAAGAATGCCTGGCGCTAGTATGGCCTTTAAAGAAACTCCAACCATACCTTCATGGCCGTGCTTTTACCCTGCTTACTGACCACAACTCCCTCATTTGGCTCAACTGAGTCTCTGAAAACAATCCCCGGTTGCTACGCTGGAGTATGGCGTTGCAACCCTACAATTTTACACTGCAATACCGCCCGGGCAAGCAGAACGGCAATGCGGATGGGCTTTCCCGTCAAACCGACTTGGATGTATAATTAAGCTACACGGACATCTCCTAGCCAACCGGCAGGGTCTAGGCGGGTATACCGAACCATGGAACTAATGGGGAGTATTGTGAAGAAAATAGACTTTTATTTGACATTTTCTTCTTTGTTCGGTCTTTTTCCTGTTTATTACATGTATATTGAATATATTGGTTTGAAACTACCGAACACCGACCCCCCTCCTGGCTCATTAACTACAAAGGAACCATCTATTAAGTGCTCCCTGGGCGGCCGCTATTTGTATAGCCGAACGCCATGTGGAATAGGCGGCCATCTTGTTCGGCGGCCATCTTGTTCGCACGAGGGGAGTCCGCGGGACCTGGTCGTCGAGTGTCTGGAACTAAAATCGGATACTCGACCTCCCGAACCACCGCTGAAACTACCGAACGCCAGCTTCCTTTACTTCCCGAACAACCAGGAGAGCACCATTCGGTATTTCTGTGCGAACGGACAAGGGGAGCAATCGCTCCTATGAGCAAGAAAGATCCATTCAGGACCTTGTTCGGTTTTGTACCTGTTTCTGAATTGACCAACCGCACACGCTGAATTCATGGAACTGTTTTGGGCAGGAGCCGCGTGTGTGGTCGGTAAAAGCTACCCTCCATACTTTTTAAGAACCCCTGAACCGATCTTGGTGAAATTTGGATATGTTTGTCCTACCAGATCGGGGCTATCAGGGGATATGTAATTTGTGGGGATACCTTGTGGGGAAAGGGGTGTTCTAAGTTTTGGGGAAATTGTGTGCTCTCTGCCTGAAGATAATTGGTTTATCCCTTAACTTATCTCAATATCTCCCAGGCAGAGGGAAGGCGTGTATTACTGTAAATCTGTACGTTGATTGGCTGTTGTCTTTGTTTGCCTGTGTGTTGTCAATAAAATTCATTACTGTTACACCCTTCATGAAGTCTAGGCTCATGTTTGGGGGATATTCTATTTGCTGGGAAGAATCATCTTGGAACTGCATTCATCTATCCTATTCCTCTACTCCCTGCTGCAGCAGCTATAATCACTTATGCTCAGCTGTTGGGAAAAGGAACAGAAGACCGCAGCACCATAACCACTGCAGGTCTTAAAACCTACCATTAAAATTCAGTTCTTTTTGACCCTTCAAAACATAGCCTTGTCTCATTATTGAAAGGGAATCTGCTCAGCATAATCACTAGCTCTGCCCTGTTCTCTACTTGGATCCAGCGGATGGGATAAAGCAACTCCAATACTGCACAGCAGCTTGCCAGGGAAAAGGACGTCTCCAACGGCTGATACCCCCTCTCCAACTGGGGTAGCCATTACACTCCCCCAGACCGGGAGAAACACTGATTGTCGGGTGGGGGAACGGCGGCAATTGGGTAAGTAATATTGTGAAGGAATACTCCATCACTTTCGGATACTTTTCGTTGTTTGGATTCGTGCCCAAGGTGATTTTGTTTATTTTGTTCGTTTATTAAACTGAGACCACCCCAGAGACCCATTAGAACGTGGAACGTTAAATATCTTGTACGAAAACCACAACAGAACTAATTAATTGAATGTTCCACTGGGTGGCTCTCATTTTGTGCAGGCGAACACACATGTTTGGGACAATGGATGACTGCCATTTTGTCTCCCGAACGCAGGCAGCGGGACTTGGTCTTTGAGTGCCTGGAACTCATTTCGGCCAGGCACTCCCATGAACACCAGTCATTGTGGACCTGCTGCCCGTTCCCGTCACACTACACCTACACGAACTGCGTTCGGGAGATGTGTACTACCGAACACAGGGAGCATTCTCTACTGATCTGCTTTCGTCTAACTTGTGTGGTTTTCATACAAAACCCCACGAACAGAGACTGGCTCTTGCCACAACTTCCCTGAAACTATTTTCAACCTCGTGTGTCTCGATCTTGTGCAGGTCAGATAGGAGACTTATACCAAGGTTGACTTCAGGTACTTTATTAGTGATTTTAGACATATTATAAAACTTGAGGTAAAACATAATTTAGGTAATATGCCACAAAACAGGATACTTGCCACAGAACAGGTTACTTGCAAATAAAGAATGTCTGTAATTTACAGGTAGGGTTGTAACAAAGGCAGGCTGGTAACAGAGGCAGGCTGGTTATAGAGGCAGGCTGGTTTGAAGTATAGGTAAGGGTGGAGCAGGTTATTGTTAAGATCAGGTTTGAAGGTAAATCTGGAGCAGGTTCACAAGAGCCAGGATATGAAATGATACAAGTAAATCACCAACTTCAATGTTAAGGCTCTGTTGTGAGCAGGGTGTAGCCTTATGAAGCCTCTTCATTAGTCCAGGCAGGTGAGGATGATAAGGTGACTGAGGAGATTAGTGGCTAGCGAGGCCACTAGAGGCAAGAAACAAGTATTACATTAAATAATAACACAAGAAAATGAAACATGTTCCTGGTTTTCAGGATAGGATCCTGACATCGTGGCAAAACTTCCCTGCGATAGCGATCCAAAACTACCGAACTGTAATGGGTGATTTTTGGATATTTTGTTTGCCTAGATCCCAGCTATCTGTGACTTTTGTGGGGTTTTGGTGTATTTTGAGGTGTTCAGAAATTGTTATACTTTTCTGTCCCTGGAGATAATTGAGTTTGTACAGTTCCTGACTCTCTTATCTCTCAGGCACAGAGGAGGAGTTTACTGACTATATAAATTTGATGTCTTTACTTCCATTAATACAGTCTTCTCCCAGCATTAAGCCTCAGCTCATGTGTGAGGGGTTATGCTACTCCAGCTGTATCTTACCTGTGGGATTTTTTGCTTGCTTATATGGGAAAAAGGGTATCCGTTGCGGACCGCCACAAATAAATTTGGACCATTTTTGTCAGACGTACCTACTATGTCTGCGGTCTTTAAGGGGTTAAAGGGATACTATAGGCATCAAAACAACTTACGCTTAATGAAGCAGTTTATTTGTATAGATCATGCTTTTGCAGTCTCATTGCTCAATTATCTGCCATTTAGTTGTTAAATCATTGTTGTTTGTTGATGCAGCCCTAGGCACACCTCCTATGGCTGTGATTAACCCTTTCCCAACTGTTAGGGCATACTGTGCCGTCTTACAAAAGGAGAGCTTTAATGCTGTTAGGGATCCCTGCAGCCGCTACTCTACTTACCCTCCTCACCAGATCCGGTTGGGGGGACTGCCCGACAATCGCAGTTCCCCTGCTGCCTATCCTGTGATCGCAGTCATGGAATCCCCGTGGCACCACATCACATGACTCAGGTTGTCAGGCAGATACCTCAATATATAAATAATAAAATAACATAGTTATGTTTAAAAAATAAAAAATAAAAATACAATGCATTAATGATGAAACAGCTGTCTTGAGTGGTTCACTAGCTTTGCACTTCTTCCTGAGTTGTGTTTTAAAGCTGCTGTATAGAGCAGACACATACTCATATGAATCCATTTATATAAGGCAAAAATGTGGTTCTTTGTTGAGCTTATTTGCATAAGCCTACCCAGAATTCCTTGCACTAATGAAAAAAGAAACAAGCCAATTATGCAAGGGAACACTAATTGATGGGGGTAACCCCTAAGGTTTAACCAAAAACTTGAAAATAAATCAGAGTGTATCCTAAAATAGGGAATTAGTCAATTAATTGCTGATTAGCACAATTACCCAAACTACTTGTCAGATATTTCTAGATAAGGAGAAATTATCTAGTTAAACTCATACAAAAACAAAAAAAGCTTTAATCTGTATGACGAAGTGCCCTTTGCCACTTGTGCTTGGAGAGGATTAATGGCTAGCCTTTTGCCTTGTGACTATGGCCCCTGGGGTGTATTGCCAGTGAAAAACTCAATTTGTGCAAATTGGATTCTAAAACACTGTGGCTGGAACTTTAAATCCTATGGGAAAGAATCTGCACTTTTGAACTGGCACTTCAGATACAGCCGAAGTAGTTGAAGTGGCCGCCATTCGACAAACGAACAAGTGGCGGTGGCCATTTTAATTCAGTCGAACGCGTTCAGTGGTGTTTGGTTCATGGAACTGAAAACGGATATGCAATGGCACGAACACCTCTGAACTTCTACCTTCTCTGAAACTTCAACAGTTCGTATGGAGTAGAACGTTGTTCGACAATACGAACGCCACATTAACATTGCTATTTTCACGAATGGCCCCTGTTCATGCATTTCAACAGTATTTGAACTAAGGTGAATGGAGCGGCCGCACAGCCCGAATCTCTGGAACTGTTTAGGGCATGAAAATGTGCGTGCGTGCGGTCAGTCAAAATGGGACTTCCAGCTATCTCCCGAACCACTGGACCAATTCGCATGATGTTTGTCCCCTAAGTATGCTGGTTCTGAAAATTTAACTTTTATTGGGATTGAATGTATAATTTTGGAGTTATAAAAATTGTGTAAAAAGTATATTTTTTTTGCTTGGAGATAATTGAGTTGATACAGCAATTAACTCAATTATCTCCCAAGCAGAGGGGAGGGATGTTACAGTAATGAATGGGAGTGTTTAACTGTGTGTCTGTAAATTATTGGTTGTTAAGTTTGTGTTTTTGGTGCCCAACAAGGTGGTGGTAACCTTGTGGGGAAAACTGTATAAAGAAATGCCCCTTGCACTCAATAAACCAGATCTTCTTACCCTCAACTTGTAGCCTTGTCTCTTGTTGTACGGAACAGCTATACCAGCTATATCACTGCTAGCTCTTGTAATAGCTCCCTTCAGCTATACTCTCTTGGAGGAGAGACCCAGCTATACCCTCTTGAAGGAGAGGTCCTTCCCATACTCTCCTTCGGTTGGAGTCCCAGGGTGGGGAGGAGACAGCGAAATCCCAACCAAGTTTTGTTGAGTCTGTGGTGCCAAGTGCGGTGCTGATGGTCCTTGAGAAGCGCTAGGAGCATCCATGGCGGGGGTGTCCATCACAGTGGTGGCAGCGGTGGGATGGCATCCTAGTGCGAGGAGCAGCACCCTAGAAGACACCGGTAACATTATGGCTGGCTTCAGATGACCTCAGGGGAATGGAGCGAGCTAGCTCCCGGGCAGCGTCACCCTATGAGGAAGAGTTCCTCTGGAGACTACAAAATGCCTTGGCCCAAGAGTGTGGCCCTATTTCAGCCGAGGAGGAGCTGGCCTGGAAAGATGGGATACGGCAAGAGTCCTTGGAGTGGGCAGAACACCGCTGGCCTCTGCCCCAATCTTCCCCTTGCTACCGTGCAGGGCTATGCCCCGGTCCCTCCAGTGGAAGAGCTGGCAGCTGGGCAGAGCGCAGTTAGCCTCTGCCCTCCCGTTTCTCCTTTTACAGAGCCTGACTTTTTGCAGGCTACACCAGCAGAAGCGCTGGCAACCGGGCAGAACGCTGCAAGCCTCTTTCCTCCCTGTCCCCTAACAGGATAGGTTTGTGTACCCGTCCCCCCAGCAGAAGCACTGGCATCTGGGCAGAGCGCAGCTTGCCTCTGCCCACCAAGTACTCCCAGCTCCACGTCTAGGAACATCAGTGAGGTCAAGGGTGCTGAATCACCACTCAGCAACCTGGGACATACAGGCCCAAGCCGAACACCAGGAATCACCAGATGTGGTAACTGTTTTTTGTGGGTGGGCTACTCCTTCAACTGTATTTTGTGGGTGGGCTATTCGACTAACTCAGGCACTGACCGACAGAAGGTCAGGTACCTGGCTAGTCTCCCCCCCAAAGGGGAGATGTGTGATGAAGTGCCCTTCACCACTTGTGCTTTGAGAGGACTAATGGCAGTGTATCTGTCTGCATCGGTCAGTGTGTGTCTGCATAGGTCCAAGTGGGCATCAGTCAGAGCACAGGTCAGTGTGTGTGTCAGTCTGCTTGGGTCAGTGTATGTTTGCTTGAGTCAGTGTGTGTTTGTGTCTGTCAGTCTGCATGGGTGGGTGGAGTAAAAAGAGAAGCAACATTTTTTTTTTTGCCTAAGGCGTCAAAAATCCTTGCACTGGCCATGCTCATGATTATCCGAATAAGTGAGAGTCAAGTGCAGTGAACCTAAATAATAAGAATATCAATAAAGTATGTGACTGACTAATGAATAACTAAACTCCAAGGGCATGACAATAATAATTTTGTGCACATATAACAGGAATAGCCTTATTGCTAGTCCAACGCTTTCCCAAAGCAATTATCGCCAGCTTTGTTGTAACTAGACTGTGATAAGCAACAGAATATTGCCTATAATTAAAACATAATCATAGTCATGAACTCCTGTGTAAGCAAGGTATTCAAGTATCATAATTTAAATTTACTGTATGAGGGTAAGAACCGGGGTGGCTAATGCTAATAAGTATTCAAGTGTAGTAACCGCAGTATACAGCAGCTGACATGCCTAAAAAGTGTGTGTATATATCTACATGGAACTAAAGCTTAACCCCTTAACGACGCTGGACGGAAATTTTCCGTCAAGGCAGACCTACCCTTAAGGACGCTTGACGGAAAATTTCCGTCAATTACTAAAGTTAACGCCAGATCGCCGCGATCGTGGCGGTCGTGGGGTTAACACTGTTGCTGGGTACCTCGGCGTTTGAGGAAGCCCAGCAACAGCCAGTAGCGCTGTCCCAGCACATGTGATCACTGTGACAGCCAGTCACAGTGATCACAGTGCTGCTGGGAATTCTGATCCTCCTCCCTCCACCTCTGTGTGTGTGTAGAAGTGGAGAGAGACGGATCGTTTGAAACTTTGTGTCCCTGACATACACAAAGTGTTTAAAAGTTTAAAAAATGTTTTTTAACTCCTTTACCTGTGAAAATTAACAAGGGTTTAACCCTTTGATCACTGGGTTTGATCCCTTTGATCCCTCAGGGGTTAACTTTATTTTCTTTTTGACCCTCAGGGGTTAAATATATTAAAAAAAAAATGTTTTACTATTATTTTCAGTTAATTAGTTAGCTGGGGTGGATTGAAGCTAGGGGGAATTGGGGAATCTAGCATTAGTGTAGCTAGGAAGCTGAAAAGTTTTAGAAAGTTATTAAAAGTTTGTAAAAGTTTATAAAAGTATAACAAAAAAGTGAAAAAAGGAAAAAAGAGAAAAAAAAGTAGTTTATTTTAAGTCAAAGCATTTCTGCTTTGCTAGGTGTAAGCACGTTGATCTGATTCCTGTTTTTACCCACAGGGGTTCATTTTTTAAAAAGTTTTTAGAAGTTTTAGAAAGTTTTTAAGAGTTTTAAAAAAGTAAAAAAAAGTATTAAAAAAAGTTCAGAAAACAAAAAAAAGTATAAAAAAAAGTAAAAAAAACAAAACAAAAAAATACGTTATTTAGTTAAAGTTAATTTTAAGCTTTCACCATGCTTAGAATGATTAGTGCCGAGGAGGCATATAATATATTAGCAGCCGACTCAGAGGCAACGGACACTGCCTCAGAGAGTGCAGAGGGTGACTATGTGCCAGACACAGATGAAGAAAGTGACGATACCCCTGGCACTGCTCCTGGCGCTGATATCTGGGTGCCCCCTAACAATTTTGTCCCCGACATCCCTCTGTTCACTGCGACTCCTGGTATTCAGGGAGACGTGACCAGCTATAACTTTATGGAGCTGTTCCTTGGGGATGATTTTTTAGGGCAGATAGTTACACAAACAAATATTTATGCAGCGCAGTATCTGGCACAAAATGCAACAAGTCACCTTGCCACAAAAGGGAACTGGTACCCCACCAGTGTGCCAGAGTTAAAACAGTTCTGGGCACTAACCATGCTAATGGGAATTATAAAAAAGCCCAGCATCCGAATGTACTGGTCCAAAAACCCAGTATGCAATACTCCCATTTTCTCTCAGACCATGAGTAGGCCCAGATACGAAACAGTACTGCGTTTTCAGCACTTCAATGATAACTCGAAGTGCCACCCCAAAGATCATCCGCAGTATGACAAACTCTATAAAATCCGCCCCCTAATTAACCATTTTAATAAAGAATTTGGCATAATTTATACTCCCCAAAAGAATATATGTATTGACGAGTCCCTAATGAAATACAAGGGTAGACTGGGGTTCAAGCAATACATCCCAGCCAAAAGATCCCGGTATGGCATCAAGCTATACAAGTTATGTGAAAGTAGCAGTGGGTATGTTTATACCTTCAGAATATATGAAGTTAAAGATAGCCACCGGGATCCCCCAGGTTGCCCTGATAGTTGGGACTAGCGGAAAAATAGTTTGGGATCTAATGAACCCGCTACTGAACAAGGGGTACCACCTCTACCTTGATAATTATTACAAGAGCATACCCCTCCAAAAAATGCTATATTGTTTTGAGACTGTGGTCTGCGGCACTATCCGCAAGGCTCTGGCAGAGAAAAAAATTAAAAAGGGGGAAACGGCTGCTCTATGCCAGGACGAACTGCTGGCTCTGAAATACAGAGACAAAAAGGAGGTGTTCATACTGACTACCATGCACAGTGAACACAGTTCGTGGCAGACAGGAAACAAGACGGCTGCCTGTCTGCATTAAGCAATACAATAAACACATGAGGGGAGTTGACCTGTCTGATCAACTGCTGCAGCCATATCTGATAATGAGAAAGACCAGGGCCTGGTATAAGAAAGTGGGCATTTATTTAATGCAAATGGCTACTCACAATGCATTCATCCTTTTCAAAAAGTCAAATCCTCAGCTGAAATGTACTTTTCTTACATTTCAGTTTCAGCTCATTTCTGTGCTGCTCACTGAGTGCCACAGTGGGGAGCCATCAGCAGGGCCTAGCAGCAGAGATATTCAGACAGGTCACTTCTGCTTTCGGATTCCACCAACCCCCCAAAAAAAGACCCCCCAGAAAAGGTGCAGGCTGTGTTACCAGAGAGGCATTCGAACGGAGACCAGTTTCTACTGCCCTGATTGTCCCTCTCAGCCTGGCCTTTGTATTGGGAACTGTTTTAAATTATTTCATACTCAGAGCCAATAAATTCTCAATACAATTAATATTCTTGTTGTAGTTCTTCTGTTATTTAACCACTGACTATATATATATATATTACCTTTTATTTAGTTAATTGGGGTGGATGATAGTTCCTGGGAAATTGGGGAGTTTAGTGCGTATGCTAGGGGTAGAAATACAAATTTAAAAAAAAAACAACAAAAAAATAAAATAACATTGTTTTGTTAAAGTTCTTGTGTAAAAAGTTTAAAATGCTTAGGAAGTACAGTTAGAGAATTCTGACAGCGGATTCAGAGGTGACAGACAGTGCCTCAGAGTTTGACCCAAACCCCAAGTTTGAAACAGACCTGAAATTGCAGAGTCTCAAATTTGCCCCTCCAACATCCACATATACCTGGGAAAGGTACACACAGGGGTATTGCTGTACTCAGACGACATAGCTGAGTGACATATGAAGCGTTATACTGCCGTAGCACACCTAAGGATTGTAAACTATGCAGTAAAATCTCAGTGTGTGTCAAAAAGGCAGAGAAAATGCTTACTACTACTAGACTTGGTACTCACTAGCGAAAAAATGATTCCACCCTAAGGTTCAAAATGGGCCTTTTGAAATACCCTGGGGTGTCTACTTTAAAAAATGGTAGGCCTTTGTGGGGAAAGTTTGAATAAGCAACCTGCTATTAGAACCCAAAATGAGTCATAAACCTATAAAATTCTGTAAAAACTGAAATGGTCAGGTCTCCTATATGGCAGCGTAGCGTCAGGAAATACGACTAAAGGCATACATTGGGGGTATAGTTTTACTCACAGGAGATAGCTCAGCATAATTTAGGTTGTTTGATCATATTGGAACATATCAAATATACAAAATGCCCAGCACAAATGTAACGCATAAGTTAAAAATGTGAAAAATATTTTTTTACCACAAACTTTGACATATCATGGTGAAAAAATGGCGACATGTTAAGGCACAATATATGCCATATGAGATACTCTGGAGTGTCTACTTTCACAAATGGTAGGCCTTTTTGCGGTTTTTGAAACAGTCAAACTGCTATAATGGCCCAAATTGAAACATAAGCCCTGCAAATCCGTCTCTCAAAATTCTACTCTAAAAACTGAAATGGTCAGGTCTCCTTTATGGCACTGTAGCGTCACCAAATAGTGTCAAAGACATACATTGGGGGAATTTTTTTACTCAGAAAACTTAGCTGAGCATAATTAGGGGTGTTTGATCATAGTGGAACATATCAAATATACAAAATGCCCAGCACAAATGTAATGCTTAACGAAAAAACTGCAAAAAATATTTTTTTACCACAAACTTTGACATATAATGGCGAAAAAATGGTGACATGTTAAGGCACAATATATGCCACATGAGATACCCTGGAGTGTCTACTTTTACAAATGGTAGGCCTTTTTGTGGTTATTGAAACAGTCAAACTGCTATAATGGCCCAAACTGAAACATAAGCCCTGCAAATCCGTCTCTCAAAATTCTACTCTAAAAACTGAAATGGTCAGGTCTCCTTTATGGCACTGTAGCGTCACCAAATAGTGTCAAATACATACATTGGGGGTATTGTTTTACTCAGAAGACTTAGCTGAGCATAATTAGGGGTGTTTGATCATAGTGGAACATATCAAATATACAAAATGCCCAGCACAAATGTAATGCTTAAGGAAAAAATGCGAAAAATATTTTTTTACCACAAACTTTGACATATAATGGTGAAAAAATGGCGACATGTTAAGGCACAATATATGCCATATGAGATACCCTGGAGTGTCTACTTTCACAAATGGTAGGCCTTTTTGCGTTTTTTTCAAACAGTCAAACTGCTATAATGGCCCAAATTGAAACATAAGCCCTGCAAATTCGTCTCTGAAAATTCTACTCTAAAAACTGAAATGGTCAGGTCTCCTTTATGGCACTGTAGCGTCACCAAATAGTGTCAAATACATACATTGGGGGTATTGTTTTACTCAGAAGATTAAGCTGAGCATAATTAGGGGTGTTTGACCATAGTGGAACATATCAAATATACAAAATGCCCAGCACAAATGTAATGCTTAAGGAAAAAATGCGGAAAATATTTTTTAACACAAATTTTGACATATAATGGTGAATAAATGGTGACCCGTTAAGGCAAAATATATGCCATATGAGATACCATGGAGTGTCTACTTTCACGAATGGAAGGCCTTTGTGTGGTCATTTGAACAACCAAACTACTATAATGCCCCAAAATAAGACATAGGTCCATTAAATCCATCTTTGAATTTTCTAACTGTAGAAACTGAAATAGTCTGGCCTCTTATATTTCATTGTAGCTTCCCAAAATAGTGGCAAAGGCATACAATGGGGGTATTGTTGTACTCAGCAGATGTTGCTGAACACAAAATGGGATGTGAGCGCGGCCATTGCCGCACATTCACTTTAGGTCTCCCATGCTGGCAGATGTCGGTGGGGTGTGGGCGGAGCTGAGGGATATTGGTGCTGGACCCAGGTAAGTGACTATTAACCCCTTCTGCACCATCGAGGGGGGAAGGGCTTGACAAAGGGGGAAGCTATAGTGCCAGGAAAACAAGTTTCCTCACACTATAGATTCCCTGTAAGCTGTAGTGGTTCTGGTGACTATAGTGTCTCTTTAAGAATGAAACAATTAGTTTAAAAAAAAAAAAAAAACTGGCTCCTATTCAGGCCCTGACTGGCCATCGGGCATACCGGGCAAATGCCCGGTGGGGATTTCCCCTGGCAAGCCCCTGCAGGGCCAGCGCTATCCGAGTCAAAGATCTCCCTCACCGGCTGAGAGGCACTAATATGCGACCGACACCTGGGGAAGGAGGGAGGCAGGAGAGGACCCAGGGAGCTCTAGCTAGCAGCTCCTCCGGGTCCTCTCGCGAGGTCTGAACGTTGGCTAGAGTTCACTCTCACCACTAGGACCACCAGGGAAGGCAGCACGGTGGCACCTCTCCATGGAAACCTGGCTTCCCCCCTCCCTCCCAGGCTAAAGGTAAGAAGGGAGGGGGGATACATAGTTTTTGTTTTTTAAAATACAAAAAAAAAAATTATATTTGTATAAACACTGTGCTATTTACACTCACACTAAGAGCACTATTGCAAAGACCCTGTTACAACAACCCGTTATATTGTTATACTCTGCCTCTACTTAAAACCCTATTTTACCGGCATTCAGGCCATGCGAATGGATCACACGAAGTGTTATAAGCCTCATTCGTCGATGTGAACGACCGACCACCCTGCCCTTGGCGTGTGCTGCCACTTAACCTCGTCACCCCGCGAAGTACCGAACGGCCGACCACCCCACGAGTGGAGTGTGCCGCTCATTAACCCCACCAGGCGTTGCGGTCTGCGGTTAACCACAAAGTAATTAACGGTCCCAAGGGGTACCCCATTCGCATACGAGTACCCGAAGAGAAACTACCAAATACTCACGAATGGGCGTGTGGCATCGATTAGAACGTTCATCTTGCGGTTAACCGCAGGTTAAGTACCTGTCCCGGGCGGTCTCTGTTCGTATCCCGAACGGCTGGGACAACCAGACTGGTAGCGGGGATTCGTGTGACTATGTACAAGACCTCCGCTCCATGAGTACAGAGTCGAGGTCCATTAAATCCATCTTTGAATTTTCTAACTGTAGAAACTGAAATAGTCTGGCCTCTTATATTTCATTGTAGCTTCCCAAAATAGTGGCAAAGGCATACAATGGGGGTATTGTTGTACTCAGCAGATGTTGCTGAACACAAAATGGGATTTTGACCAGGAATAGCACACAGCAGCTTTACAAAATACACATTTAAAAAACCTTGTTACATGTGTGTATTTCAAAAAACAGAAAAAACACAATTTTACTACAATATGTAGCAGAGATTGGTGGGAAAAAGGCTATGTAAAAAGTGTCAAAATACCCTTAACTAAATAGCCTGTGATGTCTTCTTTATTTAAATATATACTTTTGTGTAGCAGTTTTGTTTTCTGTGACAGCTGTCAAACTTACAAGTCAAACATACCAACTTCTAAATTTTTTTCACATTTAAATTTTATATTACTCCTTGTATTTTGTGACCTGTAACTTTTAAAATAAGCTGAAATCCTTTACATATTATGCACTTTGAAAAACAAGAAACCTAAATGAATTTATTTTGAATTACTTTTCCTAAGCTGGACATATTATACACAAACTATTATTGCCAAAACTCTTGAAAAATATATATATTTTTTCTTTTTTAATGTTTTTTAATAATAAATTAGATTTTATATATGTATAAGTCACATCAAAGTAAAGCCCATCTTGTCCTTTAAAAAACGATATATAATATGTGTTGATTCAATAAATGAGAGCGATGCAATTTGCAGTTGAACACAAACAGCAAAAAATGCAAAAATAGCTTGAGTCCTTAAGGGTATGTCCAGCTTCTGAAGCTGCGTCCTTAAGGGGTTAATAGTGAGGCTACAATATTATCTGCAATATTATCGTATACTTGTAAACATAGTTAAAATGAGTTAAAATGAGACAAGAAACAATGAACCAGACCCATTGTCTCTGTGACTGTAAGCATGACGACCAAATGAGGGCCGAATAACATTTATGATAGATATGCCATATGTACCTTATTATACTTTACATGGCCAAACGTGGGCAAAATGCATGCCTAAAATGTACCCAACAGCAGAGCCTTATGAGGGTCGAATGTAATGATTGCAATACATATAAAGCTATAGTTGAATGAGGACTGAATAAGGTATAATGAATCACCTGGCACCCCGGCTGGGTACCTCCATCGAAGGATGCTTCTAGCGCTTCCTGTAGGCTCCAAGCACTCCAGCAGACACCATAACCACCGTACACTCCTTCAGTGAGCAAAACAGGAACAAGCTCTTAAAAGAACTTAGTAGTGATTATAGCAAGGGAATATGCAGAGCATAGCAATCCCTTCTACAGATTCCCCCAATAAGAGACGGCACTCCAAATTGAGGGTGAAGTAGAACTGAACTTTTATTCAAACACTCTGCTTTTATGCCCATTCTACAACAATAGTACCGACCACAGGGTTTTGAAGTACAACCAATCAAAACGTACAATACACTCAGACACTCCCACACAAAATCCTCCCCTCTGATACAATTACCTTACACAATGGGTTAATTATCGCAGGCAGAGAAATACAGTTTTTACACACGTACTAGAACTTAAAAAAATATTTATTCAATCTTCA
Organism: Pelobates cultripes; assembly: GCA_933207985.1. Taxonomy (NCBI): domain Eukaryota; kingdom Metazoa; phylum Chordata; class Amphibia; order Anura; family Pelobatidae; genus Pelobates; species Pelobates cultripes. The sequence goes on from OW240918.1 coordinate 85,716,573, forward strand.
TAAAAATTACATATTATTCAGCACACTTTAATTATAAACATAGTCAAAATTCAGCCAATTCCATCCAGGGGTTAAAAAGTTAGCTGGAAGTCCTTTTATGACCGACCGCAAGCACATTTTAATGCCCAAAACAGTTCCAGAGAATCAGGCTGTGCGGCTGGTCTATTTCCCATGTTAGTGTCAGTTCAAACAGACGAACGACAAGCATTTGAATTGTCGAACTGTCGAATGCATTAGTTCCAGGGAAGGTAAAACTTCAGCGGTGTTCGTGCTGTTCTGTAGCCGATTTTAGTTCCATGAGTGTCACGGCACACACTGCTGACTGCATTCGAATGAATAAAAATGGCCGCCGCCACGTGTTCGGTTTTCTAATGGTGGCCACTTCGACTACTTCGACACTTTGACTGCATCCGAAGTGCCATGCCAAAACTGCAGGTCCTTTCCCAAAGTACTTAAATGGCCAGAAACAGCAGAATAAAATACAATATGCACAAATACTGTATTTAAAGGGCCAGATCTTCCAGGGACCATAATCACATGGCAGGAGGCTGGCAATCAGTCTTCTCCAATGCCCAGTGGCGAGGTCGGTTTTTTCCACATATGGACAATACATAAACATATTATATGGCTAAATGAGGCCCAAATATGCCCAATACCATACATACTATATGGCTGAAAGAGGGCCTAATATGACAATACCCAAATGGCAGCCGAATAGGCACAATATTATATGGCCCAATGAGGGATGAAAATGAAGCATTCAAATATACTAAATGGTCAGGTGAGGGCCGAATATGAATAATTCAACCTACTATATGGCCGAATGTGGGCCCAATGTATTCCATAAAAGCCAAAGTCTATGGCCATATAATAATAGCCATGTATTATATCTGAACTAGTCATATAACCTTGGCCCGAGCGTGGCAAAAATTAGCAGGGCTAATTAGTAGAGAAGGTCAGACGCATATCCAAGGATACTTACACATAGCTCTAAAGTCTGAGTCAGCTTCTGATTGACTCAGCAATATGCAAGTGTGTGTTTTATCATATGTTAATATTATCTTTTGTACCTTGATATACTACACCATGTATTTTTAATATTTTATTACAGATTCAAGTTTATATGATAATGGTATTATCTTATTGGTATTTAGATCTGTATATCCGACAGGATTATTTCACGTACACTGTTTTTATTGTTCACAACAGAGCAATTGTTGTGGCAAATTGAGGCCCAGTATTAACAGACAAAGTATGTCAAATGCCAAATGAGGGCTGAATGTAAGATTAATAAAACATACGACGAGGTCGAATGCAGCCGAATACCATACGACATGCCTAATTGTCGAATGTGGGAAGAATATAATTCACTGCAAAATGCGAATCTGGACAACAAGGGCTCAATGTACTGTGTCACACACATACTTTATAGCCAAAGGCCGTTAAAAGTAAAATAGACGTGTATTAAGGTTGAATGAGGGTTGAAAGCCTCCAGCTAAGTGTTCAGGCCAAATGCAAATAGTTACAACCGAATGAAGGCCGAAAAACATAATATAGACATTTGAATGTGCAAATGCGACTAATAAAATATATACACGTTGTTATTTCTGAAAAGGGGGCACATTTAATTCAAACCGAACACACTAAATATCCGAATAATGGCACATGTGATAATACAAAACCTACGAATAAAACATTTAAATCTCTTCAGTCTTGAACAACGGCGCCTCAGAAGGCATATGATAATATTATACAAATATATTCAGGGCCGGTACAAACCATTATCTGGAAATCTATTCATAAATAGGGCTATACATATGACACCAGGTCACATATTTAGGCTGGAAGAAAGGAGATTTCATCTAAGGCAAAGAAAAGTTTTTTTGTTTTTTTTTACAGTAAAAGCAATAAGGATATGGAATTTTCTGCCTTAAGAGGTGGTTTTATCAGATTCCAAACAGATGTTTAAACTGCAATTGGATAAATACTTCCAAAAACATAACAAACAGGGATATAATGAATGAGCTGAATGAGCATGGTGATACCTTAATGTATCCTCCAAATTCATATCGAGTTAAGAGTGAATGGAGCTATTAGTGGCCAAATGCCTATGTACCTGCGAATCGGAAGTCTTCAAGATATGAGGATTGGATCGCCAGCTTGTTTTTTTGCACCCAGTGGCATGGATCCGGAAGTGGCCAGGTAACCTTGTCACAAATTTATCAATCAGCCATGGCCCAGATAAGGGGGCTGCCTGAGTTTAAATATCCAGGTAGACCCTCCCACAACTCCAGGCCACAGCAAATCCCAGAAGCAAGGTGATGTAGGGCCAGGTGAGGTTATATTCTGGCACCTGGTATCACTGCAGGATTTGCAAGGCAGCAGAGCAAGAAGAGCAGCAAGATTACAGGCTCACAGCAGTTGCACTGGACCCCAGGGAAAGCCAATTTGTCTTAGTGTGTTTCTGTCAGTGAGTGTGTGTATCCTGCAGTGAGTGTGTCTGGTTTGGTGACCACCCCCGCCCCTCCTATTGCATGGGAAAGGTGTTTTTACTCACCTTTTTCCCCACAACATGCCTGTCTTAACATGGCTGGCCCCACCTTTATGGCTGAAATAATAAATCTTGATAAGTTCAGCCAGGCCAATGCTTTCTCATAGAAAAGAATTGGGAGGCTTTAGCACATGCAGCAAAATCAATCAGCATCTCCTCATTAAATCATTTCATCTCTGTGGGGAACATTTAGTGCCTCCATAGAGAGTGTAGAGACACTGAACATAGGTGTGGCACACTGTGCAGCATTAGTCTAGGTATCACCTCAAGTGGTGTCTGAGTGACCGTCACTAGAGGTATTACTAGGCAGCAATATAAACACTGCCTTTTCTCTGAAAAAGCAGTGTATACATTGAAAAGCATGCAGGGGCAGGCTATATACAGCAAATTCACTACATTAAAGGGACACTGTAGGCACCCAGACCACTTCAGCTCATTGAAGTGGTCTGGGTGCAAACTCCCATCACACTTAACCCTGAGACAGCCACTAGAGGGACTTCCGGATCGTTAGGTGACTTTTGTTCGCCTAACTGACACTGGACAGACTCACAATCTGCATGAAGACTTCCAGCGTCACGGAATCCCCATAGGGAAAGCATTGAATAATGCTTTACTCTGGGGAAATCCTAATGTGAGCGCGGCCATTGCCGCACATTCGCATTAGGTCTCCCATGCTGGCAGATGTCGGTGGGGTGTGGGCGGAGCTGAGGGATATTGGTGCTGGACCCAGGTAAGTGACTATTAACCCCTTCTGCACCATCGAGGGGGGAAGGGCTTGACAAAGGTGGAAGCTATAGTGCCAGGAAAACAAGTTTCCTCACACTATAGATTCCCTGTAAGCTGTAGTGGTTCTGGTGACTATAGTGTCCATTTAAGAATGAAACAATTAGTTTAAAAAAAAAAAAAAACTGGCTCCTATTCAGGCCCTGACTGGCCATCGGGCATACCGGGCAAATGCTCGGTGGGGATTTCCCCTGGCAAGCCCCTGCAGGGCCAGCGCTATCTGAGTCAAAGATCTCCCTCACCGGCTGAGAGGCACTAATATGCGGCCGACACCTGGGGAAGGAGGGAGGCAGGAGAGGACCCGGGGAGCTCTAGCTAGCAGCTCCTCCGGGTCCTCTCGCGAGGTCTGAATGTTGGCTAGAGTTCACTCTCACCACTAGGACCACCAGGGAAGGCAGCACGGCACCTCTCCATGGAAACCTGGCTTCCCCCCTCCCTCCCAGGCTAAAGGTAAGAAGGGAGGGGGGATACATAGTTTTTGTTTTTTAAAATACAAAAAAAAAATAATATTTATATAAACACTGTGCTATTTGTGCTATTTACACTCACACTAAGAGCACTATTGCAAAGACCCTGTTACAACGACCCGTTATATTGTTATACTCTGCCTCTACTTAAAACCCTATTTTACCGGCATTCAGGCCATGCGAATGGATCACACGAAGTGTTATAAGCCTCATTCGTCGATGTGAACAACCGAACACCCAGCCCTTGGCGTGTGCCGCCACTTAACCTCGTCACCCCGCGAAGTACCGAACGGCCGACCACCCCGCGAGTGGAGTGTGCCGCTCATTAACCCCACCAGGCGTTGCGGTCTGCGGTTAACCACAAAGTAATTAACGGTCCCAAGGGGTACCCCATTCGCATACGAGTACCCGAAGAGAAACTACCAAATACTCACGAATGGGCGTGTGGCATCGATTAGAATGTTCATCTTGCGGTTAAGTACCCATCCCGGGCGGTCTCTGTTCGTATCCCGAACGGCTGGGACAACCAGACTGGTAGCGGGGATTCGTGTGACTATGTACAAGACCTCCGCTCCATGAGTACAGAGTCGAGGTCCCGCTGTCCATTGACGGACCTAAAAACATGGCCGCCATTGAGGGCTTTAAATCCAACTACCGAACAAGACTTTCTATAGCAGAAACCTCCCGTTCCGTTAGCGGGATCTGGGCGCAATTCGTACACTCAATGCATCCAGATCTGAGCTACTGAATGATGCATGGAATGAACTATATTCGTCTTATAACTTATAAGTTATATATTTTTATACTGTTTGCTGGAACGTAATAAAGCATGGTCTTTTGGGTGCTTGGAGATAATTAGATTGTATAACCGTTGGCCTCATTATCTCCAAGCTGGGTGGGTATTAGTTTGAAAGATACATTGTACTGTGATTGGTCAAATACTTGTACAGGTCCATGGGGGGCTGTCCCTGGACCTGGGGACTTGCATAAATTGCCATGCTTGTGTGCCAGTAAAGCCAGTTCGTTTTACCCTCAACTCGCAGCCTCGACTTGTGTTGTAGGGATCCGGGAATCCTAGCGTTGCTCCAGCTAGTGGGATACTCTACATTTACAGGTTTCTACTGAATGGAATCTCGTTCGACTCTCTGACTTCGGGAACCAGGACATCCAAGTAATCCAACCTCCTGCTAGACCGGAGGCAATCGTAACAAGCACTCTCAGACAGCACCCTCAGACACACACAGCACACTCACACAAACAGCACTCTCAGACACGGACAGCACCCTCACTTACACAACACCCTCAGACACAGACAGCACCCACACACACACACATACACACACACACACACACACAGACAGACAGCACCCTCACACACGCACACAGCACCCTAACTCACACAGCACCCTCAGACACACACAGCACCCTAACTCACACACAACCCTCAGACACAGACAGCACCCTCACTCACACAGCACCCTCAGACACACACAGCACACTCATACAAACAGCACACTCAGACTCAGACACTCTTAGATACACACGCACCCTCACACACACACATCACCCTCAGTCATACAACACACTCTCACACATATACAGCACACACACACACACACACACACACACACACGTATGTATAATATACAAAACAACCCTAAGTAAGTTAACAGACAAAAAAATTAGAAACATAAAATGTGACAGTAGATAAGAACACCCCTCATACTGTACCACTACACACATTATGCTCCAGATACACGCTATATCCCTTACCCTATATACACTCTGAATCCTCTTTACACACACACACACACAATCTCCTATACACACTCTGGGTCCTTAACACACAAGATCCCCTACACACACTGCACAACCTACACACACTACATTCCTGACATACAAATTCTGGATCCCCTATGCACACACTACATTCCTTGTAAGCAAACACATACTACATTCTCTAAACACACACTCTCTACAACCCCTACACACTACAGACCATATGAACACACTCACTACATCCCCTATACACACACTCTGTACAGCCCCTAGCCACAGATATTACATCACAAACACAAATTAAATTTACACAATACCACACCACAATCAGCTTACTCTACACACACGCAATCCCACAAGCAGGCTCCAAACACATGCACCATACGCTTTTCTGGCCATTTTGTCCTCTGGTATCCCACTTATGGAGACACCAGAGACAAGTTAAAAGCAAACACAGCGCAAGCATGTTATTAAATTTGCTTGCGCTGAGCAGAACAAATACAGGGCCTTTTTCGTTTTGAACTACGGTAACATGCTCACTTTGAGAGGGGGCGTGCTTGTCATTAGTGATGACAAAACACACCCTCTCTTGCCCCGCTCCTTTCTCAGGGGGCCGCTGTGATTGAAAAATGCCCGGGCCGAATCTGTTTCCCAGCCCGGCACTGCTCCTAACTTTTTTTAGCTTGCTGCTAGATTCCAAGCAAATTTGGCAAGCCCTATCTATAATACATCTATCTATCTAGATAGATTACATTACATTCAGGGGGGTACACTTTGGGACTATAGAGCCCCAGATCCCATCTGGGATCCCTGCAAAAAGCAAGGTGATCGGCTGTACAAAGCCCGAGATACCAGCATAGAAAATCTGGGGCTCGAGGCTCTGTCCATCCCCGAAATTATTTTCATGGTGTTGCTGGGTTTAGTCTGGCAAATTCAAACTTTGCACCTAAACCAAGCAACAACCAATCATCTGAAAGGGTGCTAAACCAAATCACACTAATCAGTGCTTGGGGAAGAAGGAATTTCACCACCAAATCCAAAGAAAGGCAGCAAAACTCTGCTGCACCAATCATCGCCCAGGAACGAGAAAGGTTTCGCCACCCAAACAGAAGAAAGGGCGCAAAACCATGCTTGAACGAGCGCTCCTTCTAGGGTTATTGTAATTCCGGGGGGTTTGGTGGTGATTGTTGAGAGGGCAATTCGCCATGAGATGCCCCAGTTGCTTGCACCGGAAACAGGCTGGTCGTGGACGTTCTGCAGTGTTGCTACTGGGAGGTCTGGGGTGCCTGGTAGGTCCTGCTGGCACTGGAGCCCTGAAGTCAGGTCGGGACATTGTTCGGTAGTTCTCCCGGCTTTCGGAATGAATTGTTGGTCAGTAGTTGTTACTTTCGTGTAACCGTGAATCACGATGTTCATCAGCTAACCTAGCGGCCTCTGTGAGGGTAGTGGGTCTACGATCACAAAGCCATTCCTTGCACTGTTGATCTAAGCCATTGTAAAAATGTTCCAAAAGAAATAATTGTAACACCTCCTCCCCCCGTTATGGATTGGCATCCTTTCATCCAGTGATTGGTTGCCCTCCTCATCCTATGAGCCCATTCGGTATGCGTATCGTTTGGCTTTTTCTCAGTGTTCCTAAATTGCCTGCGATAAGTATCTGGGGTTACTTCATACTGTTGTAACAAGGTGTCTTTAACCCGGTCATATTGAGTCCTCGGAAGACAGTGTCCGGAAAGCATCCAGGGCTCTTCCCGACAGTTTCCCCGATAATATGGTGGGCCAGTCCTCGCTGGGTATTCAATACTGCCTCTCAAAGTTGGCCAGATATTCGTTGATCCCCATCTCATTTTCTAGGAATGATCGGAACACTGCATGGGGGATTTTTGGCTTCCCAGTCCTCTCTGCCGGGTTAGTTGTCATCCCTGCAGCGGGGTTTTGCTGGGGGGTGCACAGGCTGAGCTCGTGTGCTCTGGCCTCTCAGATCTCCACGTCCACTTGTGCCACGGTTTGCTGTATTAATTCCACAGTCTGGTTCGGGCCGAACCAGGAGAGCCTCTCCTGGACAATCCTGTTCTTTTCTTCGCTAGCAGACATCGGAGCCTCCGTCGTTGTCAGGCTTTGATTCAGTTCCATCAGCTCTGCGATCAGCTCCCACCTAGGTCGGTTGCTAACGTTCCCAACTCGGCTTTCTAGCAGATCCTTTAACGTGGTGCGTTTCAGCTTGTCAGAAGCGCTCTCCATCCGCTCTGTACCTCTCCTAGGAATTCCAGGACGATCCCACCGCTGCCACCAACTGTTACGGTTATCTCCAAGCTAGCTGAAGGCTGGACCGCTTGGATGTCCTGGTTCTCGAGTGTGTAGCGAGAGAAGCGCTGTTCCGTTCAGCATACCACAAGAATCCTGTGAATATAAAGCAATCCCACTAGCTATGGCACAGCTAGGATGCCCTTGTTCCCACAAAACGAGTCGAGGTTGCGATTTGAGGGTCAAAACGAACTGAGTTTAATGGCACACAGGCATCGCTATTTATGCAAAACCCCAGGTCCAGGCACAGCCCCCTCTGGACCTGATGGGATACATGGAAAATACAAACAGTTGACCAATGGCATTACAGTGTATCGTTTGAAATAGTCACCACCCAGCTTGGAGATAATGACTCTAACGGTTATGGCAATGTAATTGTCTCCAAGCGCCCAAAATCCCACATTTTATTGTAACATATAAAACAGTATAAAAATATATAACTATAACATTTTAATAGACACATCTTGCATTCCACCATTCGTTAGATAGCCCAGATTTGAGCGCAGCAGATAGGCGAATAGCGCTCAGATCTCAAGAACGATATAGCCAGTCTCTTCAATACAAAGTCCTTTTGTGCCTTTTTGTCCCAAACACGAGATGGCGGCCATGTTTTAAGGTTGGTGAATAGAGAGCGGGACCTGGACCTAAAACCCATGGAGCGAGTAGCGTCTGAACAATTGTACGAACACCGCTCAGAGGATGGTTGTCCCAGCCCTTTGCAGGCCGAACAGAGACCGCCATGGCGGTTAAGCGCAGACCCAACGTTCTAATTGGGGCCACATGCCAGGATGTAGGTGGTTCTCGTTCGGGAGTCTTTTGTGAGTTTCAGTTTGGTGAATTATTACACGAACGAGGCTACCCTGAGACAGTCAATTATGCTTGTAGTTAACTGCAGACCGCAGCTTCCCGGTGGTCAATTAGAAGCACACTCCTCTCATAGTGAGGTCGGTCATTCGGTTGTTTTAAAGGTGAAAAAGGTTAAGTGACGGCACACGCGAAGGGCCAGGTGGTCCGTCGTTTGTATGCGCGAATACATTGTCCTGACTGTTCGTGGAATGAGTTTTATACAGTATAACGACCGAAACAGGGTATACGGTAAAATAAACAGGGTAATCCTGTAATGATCTGTAGAGCGCCCGTAATATCGGCGTTGCACCCTCCTGGAGTTAACTTAAACAGAGGCCATCCATCAAAGGCTCCTGCCCACAGGTTGCACCTGTACAACCCCCCACCCAAGCCTCCACAACAAATGGCTCCTGGGGAAGGGGAGAGGAGACGCTGGGTGTGCTCTGCTCAGATGCTGGAGCATCCTTAAGGGAAGGGGTGGCTTTTGCACGCTACCCACTGACCTGACCATACCAGATCTCTGGGCTCAGCTCCAGGGAGAGTCAGAGGAGCCAACTCTTCTACCTGCCTGTGCCCGTGGCAACCGGAATCCCAGCCACGACACCCACTGTACCCGTGGTTATCTCTCCTGATAACTCACACTGCCACTGGGGAACGAGACCGGTTGTCTCCGTTCCCTATACCTCACACTGCCGCTGGGGAGGAAGGACGGAATACTTCTCTCCCTGGACCTCACACTGCCACTGGGAAGGAAGGATGACACGCTTCTCCCCCTTTGCCTGCCATTCTGCTTGGTGCTGCAGGTACTCTGCCGCTAGTTTCCTCATGTGCTGTACCGTATTTTCAGTGCGGTTCGGCCCAAAGACAACCAAATACCATGCTCGTTCCTTTTGGCTGGGAAGTATTATCCCGCTGCTTGCCACCATTGTAACGGGACACCTGGGTAACCCAACCGGATACCTCCCGCTAGTTCCCTTCCTTCATCCAATTGCATGGTTAGGGGAGTTAGCTTAATGCACTCACAGGCCGAGATGGCACTCAGCCCTGGAAGCCCTTAGTCCTTACAAGGACTTTTCCCCGTTGCATCCCCTGCAAGCTGGAACAGCAGACACAGGGGTTAAATCTTCCTTCCCTCCAATAATAGGAGGACACACAGTTTTGAAGGTTTAAGCACTGACCTCTGCCAGGCTTCTTTTATGCACAGGTATCCACTGGCTCTTCTGGGCAGCCACGAGCCTAGCCTCGTAGCTTGTAAGTTTTTCACCTCCTGGAGCTATATCATTATTCAAACGTATTTCACTATATGTAGCTTTTTACTCCTAGATTTTCACTACCATGTTATCCTGATTTCCAGGTTGTATCTTTTGTGTATCACTTTGTGTTTCACCACCCTCTATCCAATACTTCCCCCCGGAGTTATATATTTGTTTGCATTGGCTACTAAAAAAAGACTCAACATACCCATTTTGAATACCATGGGTTGTTTACTTTTGCAAATTATATTATTATTATTATTATTATTATAATATTTATATAGTGCCATCAAATTCCGCAGCACTTTACAATGGGTGGACGAACAGACGTGTAGTTGTAACCAGACAAGTTGGACACACAGGAACAGAGGGGTTGAGGGCCCTGTTCAATGAGCTTACATGCTAGAGTGAGTGGGGTAAAATGACACAAAAAGGTAAGGATGGTATTAGACTAGTGACAGTTGCAGAAGAGGAATCAGTCTGGAGCTATTAACAGTTTAATTGATACACTTTTATGAAGAAGTGGGTTTTTAATGATTTTTTGAAGGAGTGGAGACTGGGTGAGCATGTAACGGAGGAGGGAAGCGAGTTCCACAGGAATGGTGCAGCCCTCATGAAATCTTGAAGGCGAGCTTCAGGGGTGGGAGTACGGACAGAAGATAGATGTAAGTCTTTAGCAGATCGTAAGGGCCTAGACGGGACATACTTGTGTATAAGGGAGGATAGATAGGTGGGAGCAGCATTATGTAGAGGTTTGAAAGCAAGAACCAGAATTTTAAATTGAGCTCTATATTTTATAGGAAGCCAATGTAGGGACTGACAGAAGGGTGAGGCATGGGAGGTGCGGACAGACAGGAAGATTAGCCTCGCTGCGCATTCATTATGGACTGTAACGGCGCAAGTTGGGAGCACGTAAGACCACTGAGAAGCGGGTTACAGTAGTCAAGGCAAGAAAGGGAAGTGGAATGGACCAACACCTTAGCCGCATCTGGCGTTAAGTAGGGGCGGATGTGTGAAATGTTTTTGAGATGGAAATGTCAGGATTTGGCAATAGATATGCCATGATGGGGCTAATTTTCATTCCTTGACTGCCATATGGTCCCAAAGGTGACATATGCCCAGCAATCCAATCATGGCAAATTTCAATATGTAAAAAGTGATATGGGCAAGCCTTATATTTGACCCTGTAAATTCTCATAAACCCATAAAACCTTAACTTGGGGTGGGGGTGGTGCAATTGTACTATGAGAAATCTCTGAACACAAATGTGTGTTTTATTGCAATAAAAGCTAACAGTATTATGACATTCACAGTTAAAATGCTATGCAAAACTTGGAAAATAAAATTTCTTAAATTTTCACACTTCATTAACGTTTATTAATTTTAATTTGTTCCATATATAAATGATGTATGTGAAATAAAAGTCCCATACCTCCTGAACAAAAGGATATATAATAAGTGTGGGTGCACTTAATATGAAATAGGTAAATTATGGTTGAACAGACATATAGCTCAAATTACAGGTATTGTGTTTGTTCAGAACTTGTACAATTGCCTCCAACCTTATGGTTCTAGAGGGAATTTATATTTTTAGGAATACAAAGCCGACATCATCTGACTGGGGTGGGTAAATGCACATGTGCGGCGAGTGCATTAGGTCCTCCCCTTAGGAAAGCATTGCTTCAATGCTTTCCTACGGGGACTTCACTGAAGCTGAATGTACTCATGCAGAGCGTGAAGATGTCCAGCGTCATTTGCGGGATTCAGAGTCCACTAGCATCCAGGGAGGGCCTTTACTGGCTGTCTGATTGACAGCCACTGGAGGCAGTCTTCATCCTGCATGTTAATTATTACAGTTTCTCACAAAGTGCAATAATTTACATTGCAGGACTAAATAGGACAGGGTCATTGCACCCAGATTACTTAAATTAGTTTAAGTGCTCTGGGAGACTATAGTTGGGTGACAATAGTACCTTTAAATGGCTGGCTCTTCACTCTTTTTTTTTTATTCCTACTCATAATGGTAACACATGCCTGCTTTGCAGCCACTGTTACTATAAGCCACTACAGTTGTGCTCAAAAGTTTGCACTCCCTTGGAGAATTGGTAATATACCCTTTTTAAAGGAAACATGAGTAGGCCAGGCAAAACCCATTTCTTTTATTTCTTATGGGATTCATATTCAACTGTAGGTTATAAAAGGATGGGACAATCATAAAACAAAACATAGCAACAAAGAAAAAAATGAAATGACCCCTGTTCAAAAGTCTGCATAACCTTTGTTCTTAATACTGTGTATTGCCCCCTTTAGCATCAATGACTGTGTGCATTGTAATAGTTGTCTATTGTAACGGCACCCCCAGGCATAAAAGGGGTTAAAGCCGTTTAGTAGATATTCTTCCAGATATACAGGCAGCTACCAAAGACACCAATCCGCCGAGCAGGAAACCATATGAATGCCGTAAACAGATGAATAGGAAAAACCATACGAATAGGTTTACACTCCTAGCAGTCGAACTGGAACAGCATACAATAAATCCCCCCAAGAACGAGACAAGGCTCCGTTTTGAGGGTCAAGCAGGAACAGACAGAGCTGTGGGTTTATTGGCCTTATATACACATTCTTACACATTAGTACCACCCACAGGGTTTTGGAAAACAACCAATAAACACGTACAATACACTCAGACACTCCCACACAAAATCCTCCCCTGTGATACAATCCTGCCTGTGATACAATAACCTTACACAATGGGTAATGTAATTATCACAGGCAGAGAGATACAGTTTTTCCATATTATTCATAACTTTAAAAGTATGCATCACATTCACATTTTCAGAATCAGCATACTCCAAATACAAACATACCTCAAAATCATACAAATTGGTCCAGTGGTTCAAAAGATAGATCGAAGTCCTTTGTGACCAAATGAAACATGGCTTTTCTGCCCAAAACCAGTTCCACAGAGTCTTCTATGCTGGAGATAATTGGGAA
>OW240918.1:85729955-85834478 GCA_933207985.1 Pelobates cultripes
CTTGCCTCATGAGAAGCCATTTGCTGAGCCAAATCTGCGGGGTCCATGGCCCTATCGTAATGTAACGAGAATATACCCCAACACGCAGGATTCAGCAAAACAAAAGACAACACAGAGGAGAGATACGTCTACCGGACCTTAGAATGGCCGGACTCGACGTATATGAGAGGAGACAGAGTCAGGAACAATCCGAAATCAAGGGCACAGAGAGACAGCGTAAACTAGGACAAGCCGGAGTCTGGTACACAGTAAACAACAAGCCAACAACCAGAACAGAAGGATAAAGAGAAAACGTAGTCAGAAACAAAGCCAAGGTCAATACGGAGAAACACAACTGAACACAACAAGCGCTAAAGGGAACTGATACAGAAACCACGATAGGGCAAGGAACAAAGGGAAGAAGGTGAGTATAAATACCTAAACATCTAATTTGATTGGTCCCTGTCACATCCACGCCCCCAAAAGGTAAGTGTATGGGGAGTGTGGCATGACAGGGACCAATGGGATGCCTTTTCCAATTTAGGCACCCACTGTCCCTTTAAGAGCGCGCCCGATACCCGCGGCGTGCTCTTAGAGTTAGGTGGAACACGTGACCGCTTTCCAGTCACAGCGGTCGGCTGAGCCGCGCGCGGCTCGTGCAGCAGCAGGACCGCGCGCGGCTCGAACAGAGGACCCCGGCCGGCCCCTGGAAAGGGTAAGTACCGCTACACATAGTGACTTTACCATTTGGACCTGTGTTTTCTGGGATATAAGTGCAACAAGTCATGGTGTCAGGTAGTATTTTACATACACCCCCCTTTTCAGCTAGAATCATGTCTAAGGCCATTCTGTTCTGGAAGGTCATCTGGGATGTGGCCTGCAACTGCTCGGCCAGGCCCTGGAGGGCATCCCTGGTGTAGTTGACAAAACGCTGTTGGTTGTAATAAATGTAGTTAATCCAATTAAGGTTTTTGTTGGCAGTGACTATGGTAAAAAGTGATTCAAAACCTACAGCTACTTCATCTATAGCTTTAAATTCATTAGGCACCCCCCTAGGTACCCCAATGGCATCTATGTAAATGTGGGGGTCAAAACTGCCTTTTACTGGGGTTTCACGCTTAATCCTAGCTAACGTCTGTGGGGAATCGTGGGTGCCGGGATGATTGTCAGAAATAATGTGGATGGGCATGATAACCTTGGCCAAGGTACACTCCCCCCACCAGTCAGTCTCCAGTCTGGATCTTAACTGCAAGTCCCCACATAGCCAGTAAATGTCTCCTAGTGACCTGGTGTGATGTTGTAACAGACGTATGGGGACAGTTCTGTAAGTGGCACAATAACCTTTAGAAAAATTACCCATGAATTTACCAATCCCGTCATACATGGCATAACAAGTGTAATTACCTCTATAGACTGTGATTCCATCTGGTGGCTTAACATTTTCAACTAAGAGGGGGTACTCTGCTGCCCATGATTCACAGAGGGATCTGTTGAAATTATAGCGGTAGGCAAAAAGACTAAGGAAGCAATTCTCTATCTCCAAAGGGAGAGTTAGAGGAACGGTGCCAAGATGAGGTCGAGCACCACCACACACATAGCATGCGGTTTTGTTATGTTTATTAGCATTATACCTCATCCATTCTAACCACAAATTAATGTCATTGAATCCAGTTTCAGCGGCCATGGTATCTTCAAAAGTGGGGTTAGCGATGGCCATCATATCTTTAAAGGACTGGATATGTGGTTTTAGCGGATTTGGGACCATATGATCAGCCCCTTGCCACTCTGGAGAGTGGTACATATCTCTGAGGTAGAAATGACCTAATTTGTTGTAGGAACCTTTCTTCCAATACATTCCCATTACATATCGGTCTGCATCCTCGGGGCCAGGATGTTCAATATTTAACATTAATTTCATAGGGGTACTTCCTCCAGGCTTTCTTAAAGTCATTCTTTGAAGGAGGGATCTACCCTGATTGTCTATCTTAGATAAAGCACTTTTGGGTTTATAACCCCAGGCAGGCCCAGTATTCCATCCCGCAGCCCCCCAGTAGTTACAGTCATAACCCCATTGTTCATCTACTACACAAACGTAAGGGTCTTTTGCTTGTGGTATATCTTTATAAATGGCTTGAATCTGTGACTTAGGGAATGGGCATTCTACAATATCACAGTAATCAAAGGTGAATGCAGCCACGTGGGTACATGATGAATTATACCAGAAAGTGTACCCACTAGCATCTTTGGTGATGGCCACCTGCTGGGCTTTAAGGAGGCCAACTAAGGAGATAATGTACCAGAGGCACATGGTTGCATAGAGTTAGCTTCCTCTGGGGCAGGTGTCTTCTTGCAATGGGAAGCGTGGATCCAGTTAGGCCTTCCGGCCAATTTGACAGAGGTAGGGGAGATCAGGAGAACTTGGAACGGTCCGTCAAATCTCGGTTCCAGGGTGTGTTTTTGCACAAATTTCTTGACCAGAACCCAGTCACCGGGGAGCAGACTGTGGTTGCCTGTGTCAGAATCAGGATCTGGAATTGAAGAGAAAACTTGGGCATGGATTTTGTTCAAAGCATTGGCAAGTTCAGTTACATAGTTTACTAAAACATTAGTATGAAGTTGTAATTGCTGGGGAAAATAGCAACCTAGCCTGGGTGCTGACCCGAATAGAATCTCGTAAGGGGACAATGAGGGCTTCCCTCTGGGTGTATGTCTGACACTAAACAGGGCTATTGGCAAGCTTTCGGGCCAGGGCATTTTTGTTTCTTGCGACATTTTTAGCATTCTAGTTTTCAGGGTGCCATTCATACGCTCCACCTTACCACTGCTTTGTGGGTGATAAGGTGTGTGGAAGGCAAGGGTCACTCCTAAGGCGGCCCAAATCTCTTTGGTTACTGATCCTGTGAAAGCTGGGCCTTGGTCATGACAGAGTATTTATATCGGCAGACATTTTGTGCTATGATAGAAACTAAAAGTGTATATTCTGAGTCACTCTGAACAGACCAGACTCCATTTTGTTATTTCAAGTTAACAAAAAGACACTATATTTCTATCTGTAAGCTAACCACTTTCCCAGATCTGAGGAATGCATAGTATATACAAACAAGTGATAAGGAAGGGGGTTGGATAGACTGTCTAAAATGCTAATGGAATATAATCAAATCTAAACCCAGACAATTGTGACAGAGAAGATTAAATAATTTAATATTTAACTGTCTATATATATAAGGTACCATTGTATGGAAAAGGGTAAACTTAGTTCATGATCTGTCATATCAGAAATTATGGCAGGAATTGCAGACGCTAAGTCTGGACAAAATTTAAGAAACCCTTTGAAATTTTAAATTATGGCGCTATAAAGATAACGCAAAATGACGTCAAAATAGCCACCAGGAAAAGTTAACTCTTTCCTGGATAGGTATGTTTAGTGGGACAAGACTGCCCTCTATAGACCAAATACCTAATTTGCGTTCTAGAAGATAACCACACCTCTAGTGCTTCTATTGGGTTATCAACTGATGACGTACAGAGAGTCTAGCCCTTTAAAAGTTAAGACAAAGGGAAGATAGAGAGATACGAAGACGAAGGAGGCAGATGCAAGATATGCAAAGGAGAGAAAAGAGAGGAATTGGAAGTTTGGGGACTCCAACCTCCATGCAGAGACACATCCAAATAAATTCCTGAGACTACCAATCGGATGAAATATCTACTCAACTGGTAATTATACTGGTTTCATTTAATTAAATTAAATTAATTAAAATGTATTAATAGCATTATATATGACTGGATAAAGCACGGTCAGATTTCCATATTAAGAAATCTTAGTTAACTAAGAATATATAGTTATAAACATTCCATTCTGCAGGTGGAATTAAGAATAATTATATATTGATGTGATATTATCACGTGTTAGCATACCGCTGTTTTTATCCAGGTGTATTGATTTGCTCTAAATTAAGATAGATATCTTTTAGACAAATTAAAAACCTGCTTATATAATGTAGTAGATTCTCTGGTTTAAATGTTATTTTATTTAAAAATTACATAAGAATAGATCTTAACTACCTAGGAGATCTAGCCAGCATTGAAAGGGTTACTCTAACTGTCTGCTAAACTTTACGACCTTACGCTGCACTCTGAGGAATTCTGTTCTTTGCTGTGAAAAGTTTCATTTAAGTCTGTGAAAGATAGTCATAAATAAAGTCTTGACAGAAAATGCTTTTTAGCCATTGAAACGTAATACCCATTTCTTTGTATTGCATATAATTATGTACTGGATATTCATTGATTATTGTTATGCATGTTACATAATATTATTTGTTAATTATTGGTTATCATAAATAAAATCTATTTTTATACATTGTGATATCAATTATATGAAATACATTCCACTTAACACGATAAACGTTCTTTGGGATCTGAGAATTGAATTAGTGGGCAATTCTCACTGTTACTATTATTATCCCATAAATATCCCCACATATTGGAGGCACGCTGCTGAGATCGTTTAAGTTGAAATTGTATTCCATATATAATAATAATATTGGTGTAATTCATGCAATTTAATCTTAATATAGAAAGGAGTTTTGTATTGAGATTAATCAATAAAATAAAAATAAAAATGGCCAGTGGCAGTGATAAATCTGTAACAGATAATACTGAAATAATTGAAGACCTAAGAAAACATGCTCTAGTTCATATTCATAAACATATGAAAAATGATGCAACCTATGAGGTTTGGTTGAAAAGCATAGAATGGGAAGCTAAACACACCATTCTAACTGATGAACACATCATCATATATCTTAAAGAAATTGCTGAACAAAAGAACATAGAAAGGAAAATGGCGTTCATAATACACTCTTGGCCTTTCTTTATGACAGCACTTCTTAAGGTGTGTGATGAAAACAAGTCACTGAATGCCAAATTGGACACGTACAGTGACGATTTGGGCATTCAAAATGGGAAATACCAAGATTTACTTGCTGAGCATAAAACTCGTCAGGCTGATCATGAAAAAGAAATGAAAGCTTTGATGGATAAATATGCACAGGAAATAAATCAGCTTAAAATGCAATTGGATGAGTATGAAAAGGAGAGTCAGAAATTAGACAGTGAGGTTGGTAGTCATCATTCTGTGCCAAAAAGTTGCACAAAAATGCAAGAAAAGACTATCTGTAAATCCCCTCCTTATTATGATTTTCCCACACCAAACCAGGTTTTCATAAAACAGTCTGTAAGTAAAGATGTGAGTAATTCTAAAAAATCACCTATGGAAAAAGATTCCCCATCTCATGACATTACCAAGCCACCTTGGCAATCTTGGGCAGAACAGTTTGAAAAAGCTGTCTTGGCCAAACTTGAGAGGGAGAGTCCAATTCAAGATGATAGGAATGAAAACAGACATGGTTCTGTACACTGGCAGGATTCTGATGCTGATCAGAATTGTGACAGTGAACAAGAAGCTCAGAGTGATGGGAGTGAAAGTGATTGCACTGTCCACTCTGAAGGCCATGTAACTGATATGCCATCTGCACTGTTGTACGGGTCTAATTCCTCTTCAGCAGACAGATCGCATAGACGTTTACCCAAACACAGAAACAGAGATCGTAAATCAACGACGCCTGTTTATGAAACACCAAAGGTCATCAAATTCCTTAGAGAGACTGTCCCACAATTTTCTAGAGGTTCAGGAAACATATCTGAACATCTGGAAAATTATGATAGAGCAATGAATTCATTGGGCATGTATGATGACATTCATAAGAAATGGTTCATTACATGGACCTTTGATTCAATGTGCCGTGTTTATCTAGAAAGTCTTCAAGCTATACAGTTAATGTCCTGGTCCAAGATGAAATATGAAATAATCATGGAATATGGTAAGTATAAAACCATTGCCTCTGCAAAGAGGGCGCTTTATAACTTAAAGTGCCGTCCAGATCAAAGCCCCAGAGAATTTTTAATAATTCTTAAAAATGCATACTCCGTGGCCCAAAGGAAACCCAGGTATGAAAGCACAGACTTCAAAGATCTGTATTTTCATGCCATGCCAGTAAACATACAAATGAATCTCGCAAGAGATTACGATTGTAAGTTACCATTAGAATGGCTAGTCAGTCAGTGCATGAAATTGTATACTATACACCATGCACATGACGAAAATCAGCCAAAGGTTAAGAAACCTGGTGATAAAATGGTGTCAGAGACTAAAATTCAGTTAGGTTTAGAAACCCAACAGAAAAAGAGGACCTATTCCGAGGTTTTGAAAACACCAAAACCTCAGAAACAGGAAAACGCAGAAGCAATTCTGCAAATTCCTCTAATAACTCTGAAAAATCCAATGCCAATGGGAATAAACGCCCCTGGGTTAATAAGAACCAAGGCAATTCCCAATGGAGAAGGAATCCTCAGGGAAATAGGAGATATGGAAACAGAAATAACCAATCTGCTTCCAATAACTCCCAACAGTCTCAGCCATCCCAACCAAATTCTAATGGGCAAAGACAAAACGGCAATGGGGGAAATAATTTGCGTCGTCAGGTTGGTCAATTGACAGACCAGATGGGCAAATTAATGGAGGAAATGACAAAGATCAACCAAGTCTTTGCTCAGAAATCCTTTTTTAGGGATAGCTCCAATTGCAGAACTACCTGTGCAACCGCAGCAACAACAACAGGTGCCGCAGCAATAATAGCCACTGTGACTAAACAGGCTAGGTTATCAGTAGATGTAATGCCTAACCCTGTTTCCTTTCCAGGTACTCATAGTCAAACAAACAATAGTTGTGTTAGAAAACCTATTGCCTATACCGTCACTTCACTTCCGGGTGAAGGAGGCGCAACGTGTTCCTCTGTTTTTTCATTTCAGCCAAAGGCTAAAGTAGCCCCAGCAGCCACTAGTTTCCAGGATCCAGACCTGAAAGGGTTAACTGATGAGATGCCGACCACTAGTTCCCGCTTGACAGTTCAAGTTATTCCTAAAAGGATGGGCCTGTGGGTAAGACTGAGCATTCCTCAGTACAGGTAGAAACTACTGCTGTGACCGGTAATGTATGGAAAACAAGTAATATGTTGACACATTCTAAATTCTTATGTGAATTAGAAGAACATGAAGGAAGGTACTACATGTCTGTAGAAATACAGGATTCGTTACCCCAGCCTTTTAAAGGGTTAATAGATACTGGTTCACAAGCCACTATCTTATCCAATACCTACTTCCAGCAGGTAATGGACTTAGCAACGGATAAGCCGAAGCTAAGAGATTTCCCCAATGCTCTGTTGAGTGTAGGAGGAAATGCCCTTCATGTTATTGGCAATACCTGGTTAAAGTTTAAAATAGGTAACAAAACCTTTAGACACCCGGTGATAGTGGTAGATCTCCCCTATGACCGACTGATTCTGGGTATAGACATACTCAGAAGACTTAACACAATTATTGACTGTGTAAATGGAATTGTATGGTCACAAGCTAAGGTTCCCATAACCTATGAGAAATCACATGTTCAATCTGATCGTAACTGCCATGTGATAGAAGAAAGACCTGACTCGATTGAGGTACATTTTAGAAATAGTCAGTCACCTGACGTGACTATCCTGCAGGTGAATGATGCAATCGCACCTGTAGATGAGCATTCCATAAGAATTGCTCCAGAGAGGATCCAGAATGTCTCTCTGGAAGGTGATGTTTTAACCATTTCTCTCCACAGGGACTATGTTGAATCTGTAGATCTGGCAGGTCATGCTCAATTCCTTGCCAGAATTGAAAGGGTTAATAACAACTTATTCTTTCCTATGCAAATACATGACTTAGGAAGAAGTAGGAATGCAAAGCTGGACTTACAGAGTGAGAACAGCTATATTAGCAGAAGTCTGTTAAAGCAGATCGCTAATCCTAAAATGATCAGGTACGCTTCCCCACATGACAGGTGGATCCAGAATCTGGATGGCGAATCAGAGAGTCACAATGTGATAGCAAAATGTTTACTATCTATTTCCATCGGAAATAAGACCGTTAAACATTTATTCCTAGTGATAGACGAACCTCGCTATCAGGTTTACGTTGGCAATGATGTCATACATAGCTTTGCCATACACCTTGACCTGATTAATTCCAACTTGTGGACAAGGTTAAAAGGTAATCCTTGTGGATGCCTACACGAGGAAAACGCCCTGAAATCAGGACAAATACTCCCATATGCGGTAAGTATCCACGTTCCTGATAACATAACCATCCCACAAGGGACAAGTAACTTTCTTTTACCCCTACAGGTCAAGGAGGGTCAGAGATTAGAAAACTCTGATGCCCTAATCTGTTTATCCAACAGGATACAACAATTAGGGATGGTGGTAACACATACACCAATGGTAAGTATTGGTAAGAATCCCACCTATATCATGGTCAACAATGTTACACCCAATAGTGTTACTTTACCAAAAGGAACATCATTAGGTCTAGCATTGGATGCTGAGTACTATACATTTGGTTTCCAACATCAAATTATAGGCCTCATCCCTGAAGAATACTTAACTGAGGACGAAATTGTCGATCAAATATTCCATTCCTCCCCAGAAGGATTATTCACTATCCTATCTGTATATCCCTTCAACGTTGAAGAAGGCTCGTGTAAAATCGAAGAAGCATCTATCACCTTCGATCATCCGCTCAATGAGCAGGAATCACAAGAGTATCACGACCAAAGAGAAAAGGTAAGTCAACACCGAACTGACCTAACTTCTAGGCTTGAAGAAGCTTATGAGATAGGCCAGCCTGAAATCTTTCCAGGATTTCAGGAAAGGCTAGAAGAGCAAATATCTTTAGCTGACAGTTGCTCCAACGATGCTGAGCGGCAACAGCTAAAGGAAATCCTTTTGGAATTCCAAGATATTTTTGCCAAAGATTCCTACGACTGTGGGTTAACTAACCTCCACGTAGCCAGAATACAAACTGATCCAAATTTACCACCTGTATTTATCAAACAATATAGACTCCCATTAGCGTCATATGATGGTCTACAAGACATCATTCAGAATTAAAGGAAAGGGGCATTATACGTCCAGTGCACAGTTCGTATAATAATCCGATCTTGGGGATTCTGAAACCTAATGGACAATGGCGTTTATGCGCTGACTTACGACAGCTAAATAAACGCGTCTATATGTCTGGTTGGCCAACGCCATACATAGACCAATGTTTGGTACAAATGCAGGGATCCAAAATATTCACTGCCATTGACTGTGCGCAGGGATATTGGACTGTACCAGTTCATAATGAAGACCAATACAAATTGGCCTTCACATTTGGAAAGCAGCAGTATACCTGGACCCGTATGCCTTTCGGTTATATAAACTCTGGTCATGAATTCGCTGTGTTCATGCATAAAGCTATGCCTGACGCACTCGAGAGAGGAACGTTATCATATGTCGACGATGTCTTGCTGAAAAGCACTTCCTTTGATAAGCATATCATAGAGATTAGACATGTTCTCACTCAGTTAAGAGAGGCAGGGATTAAACTGTCTTTACAAAAGGCACAATGGTGTCGCACCCATGTCAATTTCCTCGGACATGAGGTAACTTCTGAAGGATTAAATCCCCAGAGGAAGAAGGTTGAAGCCGTACTAAAGGCTAAAACACCTTCAAACATCAGGGAATTAAGATCGTTCCTTGGTATGACTAACTACTCCCGTAAGTTTATAGATAACTATGCAGAAATAACTAAACCACTCTTACACCTGCTTAAAAAGGAAACTACCTGGAACTGGGGGGAGCCTCAGGACCAAGCGGTAAGTGAACTGAGGAGGAAGCTCACTCAGGCACCCTGTTTAGCATACCCAGAGGGGGGTAAACCCTTCTATCTGGAGACAGGATATACCGATTTAAGCATAAGTGCTGTTCTGTATCAGAAGCAGGACAGTTTAAACAAAGTTATTGCATATGCTAGCAAGACTTTGTCACCTGTTGAAGTTAAATTCAACACGTGTGAGAAGGCGTTATTGTCGACTGTATGGGCACTACAAAATTTTCGTAGCTATATCCAAGGTGAGAAAATAATTGTAGAAACAGCTCACCAACCTCTACAGTATCTGCAGAGTGAAAGAATTAGAGACGGTAATCTCTCTAACAGTCGGATTACTGCATGGACTCTATCCTTACAGGGATGGCCGTTAGAAGTCCGTTATAAACATAATAAGAGAAGCCCAGTTGCCCAAGGTTTAGCAGAATTACATGACTGTACTGCTCCATCTCTGGATGATAATGACACCGGAGATGACTTCCTAGAAGAGCAATTGCTATCTCCTTATAAAGTTTATGACGAGGAATACTGTCGACCACTACCGTGGGTATACATTGATGGTTGTTCATATCACCACGTAGTTGGTACTGAACGGAAGTTAGTTGCAGGTATCGGAATCGCCTGGACAGGTGATTATCCCAATGTATCTATAGGATACAATATTGGTCCCAAAAGCAGTCAGATAGCCGAACTCTGTGCAGTATATAAGACCATTCAAATGGCAATAGAATATGGTATCAAAGAATTTGTTATTATAACTGATTCCAACTATGTTCACAACAGTTTCGTCGAATATCTGCCTAGCTGGAAACGTAACCAAATGCTGAAAAGCAATAACAAACCTGTTAAACATGGGAAATTGTTTTGTAAAATCGATGAACTGGTTAAGGAAAATGGTTTAACCATATATTGGAAGAAAACCAAAGGCCATTCTAAAATAGAAGGTATTGACAAGGATGGTAATGACTTAGCTGATTCACTGGCAAAACAAGCTGCCATCAATGGTGAAACCCTAAACATTGATGATCTTATGGGTTCAATTCATGTTGAAGCCGTAACTAGACGACAGGCTATAGATAATGCCGACTTAAACGTCGTGCAATGGAGTCAAGAAGCTCCTAGTGAGGACTTGATTACCAGTCAAAAGAATGATCCCGTCATAGGCATATTCTATAAACATATAGAAGACCCTATTGCCAATCCCATCACAGATGAGGATTGCAAAGATAATGAAGATTTACGAATCTTGATGAGATATAAAGTCCAATTTAGTATCATGGATGGGTTGCTGGTCAGAACTTCTAAACATGGTATACAACAATGGGTAGTCCCAACTGTATACAGAGGGTTAATGCTCCAACACGCACATGATGCACCTACATCTGGGCATCGTGGTGATAAGATCACATATGAGATATTGCGTGATTATGCATATTGGCCACACATGTTAAGGGATGTTAAGACATACTGTCAGGGATGCTTGATTTGTCCGCAATATCAACCCCATGGTCCAACCCATCGTGCACCACTTCAGAAGAGGGGGGTGTCATTACCCTGGTCTGATATTCAAATTGACTTTATAGGTCCTGTAACAAGATCTTCAAGAGGTAACAAATACATGTTAACTGTTACATGTATGTACACAAAGTGGATAGAATGTTTGCCTTGTAAAGAGAACACGAGTACCGTGTGCGCCACTTTGTTGATTAACCATGTCTTTTCCAGGTTCGGTCTGCCGCAAAGAATTGAGTCAGACAGAGGTAGTCATTTTACCAGCGAAGTAATGGCTAAGATGTGGAACATTCTTGGTGTTAAACGAAAGCTACATATTGCATGCCGCGCTGCGTCTAGCGGGGGGGTAGAGCAATATAACCAGTCTATCGTTAATATTCTAAAGAAATATGTTAAGGAGTCTGGTAAAGACTGGGACATTAAATTGCCCCTAGTTTTAATGGCGATTAGAGCTACACCTAGCACTGCTACCAAATTGTCACCTTTTGAATTGATGACAGGAAGAAAGATGGTTTTACCACAGCATTTACTATATCGTACTTCAGATCATAACTTGATCAATGCTGCCACTACGCATCAGTATATCGAAGATTTGCGCAAGCATTTACAGCATGCGTTTGCTTTTGCCCAAAAGAATCTAGAAAGAGCAGCGACAGGGGTTAAGACCTATTACGATTTAAAAACCACAAAAAAGGAATATGAGATAACAGATCAAGTCTATCTGTATAACTTTGCGCGAAATCAAGTCAAGGAAAATAAATTTTTACCTTCTTGGAAAGGGCCATATGTCATCATTGACAAAATTTCCGCAGTAGCGTACAAGATAAAAATTCCTAAGGATTTTATTGAAAAGTGGGTTCACATTAACCAGTTGCGTGCTTGTCATCCTAAATCTCAATTAAGGATTATAGGTGCGGATTCGGATGCAGAAGGATGAACGACTAACCTGGATGAATGTTTGATTCACGTGGTATCGTATGATGAGAATTGTTGTGATGTGCCATGATCTCATGTACGTTCATGTCATTAACCATTTCCTTGCCATCCAATAACTACATTTTTAAGCAGGTTACTAGCTTGTTTAACTGCTATAGGCGAATTGCTGAAGAGTCAGTAATAAATGTAGTGAGGGATGAAGTTATAAAAATAGAATTAGAGAGAATACATATGTTGATGAATCGTAATAATGTGTTGTCCAAGTGATATCACACTGTTATAAGTTTGTATGCTTAACAAACCTTGAATCATTAGTAGATAAGTCTGAACGAGTTCCTGATCCGTGACTGTCGAAGGATGTCCAAGAAGGATGTGGCGTGTTTCTGGATCGTACTGCTCCTGTGCCAAGAGCTACGGACCGACCCGATCGCAGAGATCCGGCATCCTGATTCAAGAGACACCAGGGTTCATCTTGACAGAGAAGAGGATCCTGACCCGACGTGTGTTCGTCAGCTTGGACCCCAAGATTTCCATCGAGAAGGCATACAACATTTCATCGATGCAGCTTCCTGAGTTACAGACTTGGTACCAGATGCACCTCCAAAGAGCACAGGACCGTGTGCGAAACATCTTGGAGCAAGCCCGGAAACCATTTGTATCCAGTTCTATTCCGATGAGCAACCGACCCAAAAGGTTCCTCACCGCTATAATTGTTGCATTAGTTTGTGCCACTGTCGGTGCAGTTGTCGCAACTGGAATGTCTGCAGCCAACTCTATTACTGTCCAAAAGCTGGATATGGAAATCTATGCGCTAAAGCAACACATTAACGATATTCATCAGGTGGTAAACCAGCAAAGAACACTTCTCCAAGACGTGTTAACTATTGTGGAAGACACAGTTGTTACAACAAATTTGCATTCGGAGTTAATTACCAAATCCACTGAGTTGCACCAAAGTCATGACTTATTTAAGCGTGAACTTCTATTTCTGCATGACCCAATATTGTTCCACACACTTGCTTTTCTCGACGAAGTGCAAACTGGAATGATCGAATTTGCAGGGGGACACATACCTCTGTATTTTGTATCCAAGGATATTGTTCATGCGATGCTTGCCAGTGTGGATGGAGAGACAATTGAGCCTATGCAATTAAATCTGGACTTTGAGATGGGGAGCGCTATACCTCTCTTAATTGATCCGGAACGTATGGAGATTTGCTTTTTATTGGCCATACCATATGTAACTCTCAAAGACATTTTTCAAATGAAAACAATGTACTATGATAATAATGATATTATGGTTGATTGTACTAAGTGTAAAGTTCAAAACTTTTACAGGTACAAATATATACAGAAATGTTCATTCCACGCACGGGCCTATGTTAGAAATGATGTGATTACACAATATGTCTGGTAACTTCTATAGTGCTTATTCATAAGCTAAATTAATTTTGGCTATGAAATGCACTAAAGGGGGGTTATGTCAGGGTATTTATATCGGCAGACATTTTGTGCTATGATAGAAACTAAAAGTGTATATTCTGAGTCACTCTGAACAGACCAGACTCCATTTTGTTATTTTCAAGTTAACAAAAAGACACTAGATTTCTTTCTGTAAGACTAGCCACTTTGTCAGAGCTAAAAGGAATGCATAGTATAAACAAGTGATAAGAAGAA
Organism: Pelobates cultripes; assembly: GCA_933207985.1. NCBI lineage: Eukaryota > Metazoa > Chordata > Amphibia > Anura > Pelobatidae > Pelobates > Pelobates cultripes. Next base: position 85,743,852 of record OW240918.1, read on the forward strand.
TATAATCAATTCTAAACCCAGACAATTGTGACAGAGAAGATTAAATAATTTAATTTTACTGTCTATATATATATATAAGGTACCATTGTATGGAAAAGGGTAAACTTAGTTCATGATCTGCCATATCAGAAATTATGGCAGGAATTGCAGACGCTAAGTCTGGACAAAATTTAAGAAACCCTTTGAAATTTTAAATTATGGCACTTTAAAGATAACGCAAAATGACGTCAAAATAGCCACCAGGAAAAGTTAACTCTTTCCTGGATAGGTATGTTTAGTGGGACAAGACTGCCCTCTATAGATCAAATAACTAAATTGCGATCTGGAAGATAACCACACCTCTAGTGCTTCTATTGGGTTATCAACTGATGACGTACAAAGAGTCTGGCCCTTTAAAAGTTAAGACAAAGGGAAGATAGGGATATGCAGGGTATGCAAGAGATGCAAAGGAGAAAGGAAAAGAGGAGAGAGGAATTGGAAGTTTGGGGACTCCAACCTCCATGCAGAGAGACATCCAAATAAGTTCCTGAGACTACCAATCGGATGAAATATCTACTCAACTGGTAATTATACTGGTTTCATTTAATTAATTAAATTAATTAAAATGTATTAATAGTATTATATATGACTGGATAAAGCACGGTCAGATTTCCATATTAAGAAATCTTAGTTAACTAAAGAATATATAGTTATAAACATTCCATTCTGCAGGTGGAATTAAGAATAATTATATATTGATGTGATATTATCACGAGTTAGCATACCGCTGTTTTTATCCAGGTGTATTGATTTGCTCTAATATAAGATAGATATCTTTTAGACAAATTAAAATTCTGCTTATATAATTATGGTAGATTCTCTTATTGGATGGTTCCAGGAAATGACTAATGAACTGGTTTAAATGTATTTTATTTAAAAATTACATAAGAATAGATCTTAACTACTTAGGAGATCTAGCCAGCATTGAAAGGGTTATTCTAACTGTCGGCTAAACTTTACGACCTTATGCTGCACTCTGAGGAATTCTGTTCTTCGCTGTGAAAAGTTTCACTTTCAGTCTGTGTTAAAGATAGTCATAAATAAGTCTTGACAGATAATGCTATTTAGCCATTGAAACGTAATACCCGTTCCTTTGTATTGCATATAATTTTGTACTGGATATTCATTGATTATTGTTATGCATGTTACATATATTATTATTAATTAACTTGTTATTAAAAATAAAAATCTATTTTTATAATAAAATTGTGAATATTAATTTATATGATATACTTCTCACTTAACACGATAAACGTTCTTTGGGATCTGAGAATTGAAATAGTGGGCAATTCTCAACTGTTACTATTATTATCCCATAAATATCCCCACAGCTCACACTGTCACTAGCAGACAGACTCACACTGTCACTGGCAGACAGACTCACACTGTCACTGGCAGACAGACTCACACTGTCACTAGCAGACATACTCACACTCTCTCACTAGCAGACGCAGACACACTCACAATAGCAGACACACACAAACTCTCTCTCACTAGCAGACACACACACTCTCTCTCTCACTAGCAGACACACTTGCACTAGCAGACACACTCTCTCTCTCACTAGCAGACACACCATTGTGTGGCCCTTCTTTGCAGCGAGGTCAGGACCGTGTGTGGGGGCGGAGCTTACGTACAGGAGGCGGGGCTTGCATTAAAGAGGCATGGCTTTCGTGTGGAGGCGGGGCAAGCCGACAAAATTAAGGTAAATCGTTCAGGGTGACTCATAGGTCTCCCTCCGGCCGCGGGCAGACTAATTGCGGCCGCACCAGCCACCAGCTCCTCCCTCATTACTCCCCTCGGACTGACACAGGCTGGCACAGTCCAAGGGGGAAAATGCTTAAAAAACATTAACATAATGATTTGAGCTGTCTGCCCGGCCCCAGATTACTGCGGCCCACCGGGAAATGTCCCGGTATCCCGGTGGGCCAGTCTGGCCCTGCCCAAGACTATGGGCCCTGCAAAAAGACATGCTAAAAAGGGACTTCCATGGGAAAATATGCCTCTTCCCCTCCTCCTTTTTCCTGTCCTATCGTTCTCCAGCAGGGCGTTGTCTCAGGGAAACTGCCAGACCAGTTGAAATTGGCTGCTTTGTCCCTCCTCAATCTCTCATCAGCCATTGCTATTGTTTAACCCCATGGTGATCCAACTGTATTCGTGAGATCTGAGTGCTTTTCGGACATATTAAGCGCTCAGATCTAAGCTATCTGGGGATATGTTGGACATATAGATTAAACATTGTATTATAAGAGTTATGTATCTCTATGTGGTTTTTGTAACAGCTTTTGACTTAGAGATATTTCCTGTACCTGGAGATAATTAAGTTACCACAGCCACTTAAGCCAATTATCTCCAGGATAGAGGAGAAGATAGACCGGCCGCACAGCCTAAATCTTTGGAACTATTTTGGGCATGAAAACCATGCTTGCGGTCAGTCAAATGTGACTTCCATAAAACTTTTGAACCCCTGCTCTGATCTGGGTGATATTTGGATATGTTGTTCACCCAGATCAGGGCTATCCAGGGATGTATGTTTGTGGGGATATGTGGTGTTTTGGGGTGTTTTCTGTGTTTTGTGAAAAATGGGTGTTTTCTGTCTGTGGGTAATTAAGTTAGTCCATTGTGTTTGGTAATTGTATCACAGGCAGAGGGGAGGGTTTGTGTACATTATCTGTGAGTGTCTAACTGTACAAGAGTGTTTTGATTGGCTTTGTAACTTTGTGTCCTATGCTCCACAAGGTCCACATGGGAGGTAACCTTGTGGGAAAACTTCTATAAAAGAGACAATAAAACCTCAGTTCACTCTGTTCTGCTTAACCCTCAATACGTAGCCTTGTCACATTATTGTAGGGAACTGCAATACACTGGGGATTGCTATACTTTGTATACTCCCCTGAGCTCTAATCACTTAGCTCTTTTAAGAACTGTTCCTGATACGCTCTCCTGGAGGAGAGGTCTTTCCCACACAGTCCTGGAGTACAGAGGCAGATCCAGGGTGGAAGGAAGACAGTGAGACTCCAGTTAAGCTACGGCTGTTGTGGAGTTTGTGGTGGTTGTGGTGTCTGGTGCTTATGGTACTCGGCATCAGCTAGAAAGGGTCCATCAACGGAGGTGCCCAGTCGGGTGCCAGGTGATCCGTTACACGTCTTAAAAAATTGTTTGCTTCAGCCGACATTTTGGTACATCCTGTAATGATAATACCCAACACGCAGAGTGAAAACCACCAGAACAATAAAGATAGATGGAAAGCCCCTATACCTTGGCTGGACTAAATAGGAATTAAGAAAGCCAGAAACAATCCAAGGTCAAAGGAATACAGAGGTACACTAAATCGAGGAACGATCCGAGTCAGGGAAAACCAGAAATCAAAGGCAAGCCGGGTCAATACACAATAAATAGCCAAAAGAATACAGGAACGCGCTGAGGAGAAACTAGGAACACAAGGAACACTAGGAACCACAACAGGTCACTGATTTGAAGGCAGACTGGGCTTTTATATGATTGGGGACGTGATTATCATAACCACACCCCCAAAAGGTACGTGTATGTTGAGCTCTTTTGTTTAGAGCTCCTCTGAGCAACGGTGTCCCTGATGCGTCCCTGATGCTTAATGCATCCATTCTTGATGTCGGCAGATCGGCGGACCAACAAGGTAAGTGATTTGCAGATTACACATCCCGATACTAGCAAAACCTTCATACTGGAGGTTGATGCCTCCTAAACTTGGGTGAGGTCTGTTCTTTTCTCAAAGGGAGAGTCGGGATACCCCTTTACATCCATGTGGGTACTTCTCTAGAAAATTGTCTCCTGCTGAGCGTAATTATGATATTGGCAACAGAGAATTGTTGGCCATTATACTAGTGCTTAAAGACTGGCAACATCTTTTAGAGGGTTCCAATGACACCATTTTGATCATTACTGACCACAATAATTTGGCTTATACAGGGGATGCTAAACAACTGTCTTCTAGACAGGTTAGATGGTCTTTGTTCCTATTTCGCTCTAACTTTCAGATAACATACAAACCTTGTCCCAAAAATGTGAAAGCAGACGCATTATCTAGACAGTTTGACACTGAATCAGTACAAGAACAAGAGACATCCTGTATTGTTCCACCTGAGTGTATCATTGCTTCCACTGTCCTTAACATCCCCTCTGCTTGGTGCTATCATGGAGGCTCAGTCTCATGCACCATGCAATAAACCACTAGATTAATTATTTGTTCCATTGGTTGAAAGAGAGAATGTCATGATGGTGTTCCACAACAATGTAACTGCTGGACATCCAGGCATTAATAAATCCATATCCGCTATCCTGGGATCATTTTTGTGGGATTCTCTCAGGAAAGATATTAAGGAATAAGTGCAGGCCTGTTCTGTTTGTGCAGTTTCTAAGGTACCTCATAAACTTCCATGTAGATTGTTGCATCCACTTCTCGTACCTAGTTTTCCATGGTCCCATTTGTCCATGGATTTCATCATGGAACCTCCTAGTTCTAATGGCTATACCACCATCCTTATGGTGGTTGACCAATTTTCCATGATGGCTCATTTTTAGCCACTTACCTTAATACAGCACCGGGCTCCCTCGGCGCTGGTGACCTCTCCTCTCCCTGCCGATGTCAGCTCCCGAGTGGTGCCAAATGCACAGCTAGAGTCGCGCACACATTCAAACCGCCCATAGGAAAGCATTACTCAATGCTTTCCTATGGGGATCTGAACTCACGCTGCATTAGTTCAATGCGATCTTCACACTGAGAATCACGGAAGCGCCATTAGTGGCTGTCAGGGAGACAGCTACTAAAGGCTGGATTAACTCTGTAGTGTAAACATTGAGCTGAAGTGGTCTGGATGCCTATAGTAGTCCTTTAACCTCTTAAGGACCAAACTTCTGGAATAAAAGAGAATCATGACATGTCACACATGTCATGTGTCCTTAAGGGGTTAAGCTGGATCTCAAAATGAATCTACAGACACACTCAATCAAGAACCACAAGGAAAACACATATTGTACCCATGTTGGTCATCACTTCACCCAAACTGAACACTCCATCCAAAACCTCAGGATTAAAGTTCTTAAAGGGAATTTCAAAGACTCATGAACGAAAAGACATTTGAGATGAAAATAATCACACATTTTAACACCAGAAATTAAGAACTTAATTTAGACTCTGGTTTTCTCACACACTACCAAAACTTTATATAAACACACATCTTAATGTCTTGTAGTTCTTTCTCAATATTCTCACTTAACCTTTATTTGATCAATTTATATACATACGTATATGCAGCTATATATTTGCATGCCCTGCTCTGTGTCCTGCTCACTCACATTTCTGGTCGTATTCCTGCTTCCAGTCTCCACTCCAGTGGTTCCACCGCTGGCCACTGTAGCTCCATCCTCTTTTATGAAACAGCACGCGCACATTGAAGTCATGATGCTAATGACATCACGTCGCGTGCGTTCCAACATCATGACGCTGAAGACTTCATGGCCCGCCAAAACATCCAGACTCAAAATTTTGGGGGCATGGCTTCCAATTTAAATAGCCAACCTATAAAAGGCTGGTTCACACATAGGACTTTGCCTTGTTGTGGTTCTTTTGTTAGTTCCCAATAGTGCTTTATATCTGGTTGTTCTATTTGGTATTTTGACTTCGGCTAACTGACTACTCTTTATTCTCCTAAAATTGACTTGGCTCATGTACATTGACTATCCTAATATCTAGTTTCCTGACTCACTTTCGTGATTTCTGGCTCCCTCGACCGTGGCTTGTTCTTGATTATATCTCTTCTACAGGGAGTGCAGAATTATTAGGCAAGTTCTATTTTTGAGGATTAATTTTATTATTGAACAACAACCATGTTCTCAATGAACACAAAAAACTCATTAATATCAAAGCTGAATATTTTTGGAAGTAGTTTTTAGTTTGTTTTTAGTTATAGCTATGTTAGGGGGATATCTGTGTGTGCAGGTGACTATTACTGTGCATAATTATTAGGCAACTTAACAAAAAACAAATATATACCCATTTCAATTATTTATTATTACCAGTGAAACCAATATAACATCTCAACATTCACAAATATACATTTCTGACATTCAAAAACAAAACAAAAACAAATCAGTGACCAATATAGCCACCTTTCTTTGCAAGGACACTCAAAAGCCTGCCATCCATGGATTCTGTCAGTGTTTTGATCTGTTCACCATCAACATTGCGTGCAGCAGCAACCACAGCCTCCCAGACACTGTTCAGAGAGGTGTACTGTTTTCCCTCCTTGTAAATCTCACATTTGATGATGGACCACAGGTTCTCAATGGGGTTCAGATCAGGTGAACAAGGAGGCCATGTCATTAGATTTTCTTCTTTTATACCCTTTCTTGCCAGCCACGCTGTGGAGTACTTGGACGCGTGTGATGGAGCATTGTCCTGCATGAAAATCATGTTTTTCTTGAAGGATGCAGACTTCTTCCTGTACCACTGCTTGAAGAAGGTGTCTTCCAGGAACTGGCAGTAGGACTGGGAGTTGAGCTTGACTCCATCCTCAACCCGAAAAGGCCCCACAAGCTCATCTTTGATGATACCAGCCCAAACCAGTACTCCACCTCCACCTTGCTGGCGTCTGAGTCGGACTGGAGCTCTCTGCCCTTTACCAATCCAGCCACGGGCCCATCCATCTGGCCCATCAAGACTCACTCGCATTTCATCAGTCCATAAAACCTTAGAAAAATCAGTCTTGAGATATTTCTTGGCCCAGTCTTGACGTTTCAGCTTGTGTGTCTTGTTCAGTGGTGGTCGTCTTTCAGCCTTTCTTACCTTGGCCATGTCTCTGAGTATTGCACACCTTGTGCTTTTGGGCACTCCAGTGATGTTGCAGCTCTGAAATATGGCCAAACTGGTGGCAAGTGGCATCGTGGCAGCTGCACGCTTGACTTTTCTCAGTTCATGGGCAGTTATTTTGCGCCTTGGTTTTTCCACACGCTTCTTGCGACCCTGTTGACTATTTTGAATGAAACGCTTGATTGTTCGATGATCACGCTTCAGAAGCTTTGCAATTTTAAGAGTGCTGCATCCCTCTGCAAGATATCTCACTATTTTTGACTTTTCTGAGCCTGTCAAGTCCTTCTTTTGACCCATTTTGCCAAAGGAAAGGAAGTTGCCTAATAATTATGCACACCTGATATAGGGTGTTGATGTCATTAGACCACACCCCTTCTCATTACAGAGATGCACATCACCTAATATGCTTAATTGGTAGTAGGCTTTCGAGCCTATACAGCTTGGAGTAAGACAACATGCATAAAGAGGATGATGTGGTCAAAATACTCATTTGCCTAATAATTCTGCACTCCCTGTATATCTGTCTAACGTAGAGACCAGCCACTGTTAGGTCCGGTATACATTTTTCTATTACATCCTGAGTGTTGGGTCTTTGGAGTCTTGACATTACAACAAGGCCATATGGACCCTGCAGGTGTAAGCCCTCAGAGAATCCCCTATGAGGATAGGTTTGAAGAGATGGATCATCGCATGGACCAAATGGCTCTTGCGTTACAGACCTTATTGGCACGTTCAGCAGCCCAACAAGGTGAAAGCCAAACACCTGTTGCAACCCCTGTATCCACAGGTATGGAAGTGTCTCCTTATGGGATTACCCCACATGTCACCTCTCCATTACATTATGGTGGAGCCCCTGAAGCTTGACGTGGGTTTCTCAATCAGATCAGTATCCATTCTGAGCTACAACCCAGGCCATACCCCACGGATAGAGCCAAAATTGGGTACATTATAACCCTTTTGATTGATAAGGCATGATCTGGGCAAATCCGTTATGGGAAAATGACGGCTAATTATGTAGCCTTTCATAGAACTTTTGACCCTCCTGGTAGGAAGGAAAATGCTGCTAGGTCTCTTTTACGTCTTAGACAAGGGAATAAGCAATTAGTGGAATACACACTCAAATTCAGGTCCCTAGAGGTTAGATGGAATAATAAGGCCTTTGTTGATTTATTCCTTAATGGCCTTTCAGACACCATCTTAGATGAGGTCGCTACTAGAGAGTTTCCAGAAAACCTAGAGGACCTGATATCCTATATTTCCCATATAGACAAACGTCTTAGGTTTAGACAGAACACCAGAGAAAAATCAAAAGAAAAATACAAGAGAAAGATCAAAACTAGAACAGCAGATTATATGGCTCTAGTTTTGCCAGAACCAATGCAATTAGTGACAACCCGATTAACCGAGGCAGAAAAGCAATACCGCAGACGAGAGGGGTTATGATTGTATTACGGCAAGAAAGGACACCTTCGATTAACAGTGTGACAGAACCATCTGTCTGTGGATTATTTTTATTTTCCCTTCATTCGTCTGTTTGTTCGGCTATTTACCTGTCTGTACAGCCCCTACCGAACAACGGCCGAACGGCCGGCCACCCAGCATAGAAGTGTGCTGCTTGTTAACCTCTTGGCCCCATCAGAACATTGTGGTTAACCGCAGACACTTCCTAATTGTCGAATGTCGGCTGGGTGGTCGTCGTTCGTATGAACAAACACGAGGCAGCGGCCCTCTTGGACATACGAATGCTCAGGGGTGTTCGTCGACGATTTTATGGAACTAAAAATGGACACTATTTCTCACGAACACCCTTCTTTTTTTCCCATTCTTATACGAACACCGGGCCGATCGGGACTTTGGCTATGTGAACCAAGTTACCCCAGATAGTCATCCCATGGAGCCCATTCATATGCTGAAAGACTATGTGAAAGACTTTGGCTCCATGGCAGTTGAACTGTATGTATGTGATCTTAGCGCCATTCGGTAATAATGTGCGCTCTGATCTAAGCTACCTGGGGATACGTTGAATGTGCCTGTTTCATTCGGTATTTTGTGACATATATTTTTTATGTAATTTTCAGTTTACTTGTAAAATGGAGTCTAGTCCCTATCCTCAGAGATAGTTGAGTTACTTCCCAATTATCTCCAGGATAGGGAGGATGGTTTACATATACAGGTATACATATACCTGTGGGAGTGTTCAACTATGTGCCATGCTATGATTGGTTACTGTCTTAAGTTTTCCCAGTTTTCCACCAGGTCCCCTAGGGGAGTGTCCACCTGGTGGAAGACCTGCATAAATACCGGGCAGGTAGCACGATTAAACCAGATTCCTGCTGACCCTCGATACGGAGCCTTGTCTCGTATTTGGAGGGAATTATTCGTATGATTTTCTCCCGTTCGGCTGTTTGGAGTGTGGATGATTTGTATGATTTCTGTTCAGCTGTTTGGAGTGATTGGTAGCTGCCTTTGCATTCAGAAAGGGAACATCTTACACGGCTTTAACCCCTTCCCTACCTGGGGTGCCGTAACAAACATGTACTAGCAGGCCATGTTTCCTAAGTCCCTCTGGAGGACAGGCCTTGGGTGTTTCCACCACGTCCTCCATACAAAGAGTAAATAAACATGGGCTTCTGATCCCCATCACCTTGACCTGGGAAAGAACTGTGATACAGACTGTAGCTTTTGTTGACTCTGGGGTCGCTGAGAGCTTCACAGATGTTGCCTTTGCTAACAAACAAACATTATTTTCCTATACGGTCAAGAGATACACCCTTGGCCGTTAAGGCCATAGATGGTAGACCACTACTGAGACCTATGATTACTCATGAAACATTACCCATACACATGCAAGTTGGGAGGGGCGTGTCTGACTGCCGGGGAAGATGGCCGCATAATCCACCTGCTCCTTGTGGCACACAATACCAAACGCAAATATACACTCAAATACATTCAAACTAGTTGGCAATGGGGTGCACCAAAAGGAAAAAATCAGAACCCTCTGGTACTCCTAATCCATCGGGTCCGGGGTGGAATCATCCATACGCTCCAACCTCACGATGCCCAGGGACCTCACGTCCCAGTCCGAACTCGAGGTCCTCAGTCCCATGCCACGGTCGCCTCCCACATGATTCTCACAAACCTCCTCTCACTCTTCGGAGGCACCAATGTCGCTGGATGCGGAACTACGAGCAATGCTCCCAAACCTACTCACCAAGGCCAATTTCGAGGCACTCTCTGACCGCCTGAGCCGTGTGGTCCAGACGAAGATAGCCCAAATCTGTGCAGAAATGGCCAATATAGACGCCAGGGTAACAGCAGAGGGACTCCGCACAGATCTGGACGAGACCACCGGTGCAGTCACAGGCTGCGAGACCAACCTGGCCCACCTTACAACCTGGGTAGATGACCAGGATAACCGCAGCCACAGGCTAAACCTCCGTGTTAGGCGGGTGAGCGAAGGAGGCCCAACATAAAATATCCCAGAGCTTCTGCGCACAATCTTCAGCCACGTGCTAGGAGGCCACCAACTACCCAGACTAGGCGTGGTCAGAGCACACAGAGCTCTGTGCCCGCCACCAACTGCCAGTGAACCACCCAGGGAAAGCAGTTGGAATGGTAGTCCTTCTCCTATTGGCTGGCACGGACTTCCAGGCGGCCAGCGGGACTCTGCGCCATGACACTGATTCATAGTTCCAGGGATGCTGGGCTTGCGTCTCTCTCAGGTGGATATCTCCACAAAGTTAGCACTGGAGAGAGTGCTCTTTGGGCAGCTACAAGCCTGGACTGGGGTAGTTAGCCCCTGTAGTTGCTGTCTGCCTTGCTGACAGTCCTGCTGCAGGCATGAGGCTCCTGGATCTTCTCCGGCCAGTGATTATGGCTCCTTTAAGAGCAGGTAGGCAAGTGGGTACATGTGGGGATGGCATTAAGTGACTGCGATCCATCACACATCTCCCCCTTGTCCACCTCCGACAGCCAAAGCATGATCCACAAAGTTCAGCTCGCTGCTGTATGGAGTGGACACATAGTCTGTGAGTGCCATGCATGCAACAGTACTTGTTGTGGTGTATCACCAAACTCTATAATTTATTATGTACGCATACACATATAAACTCTGGTCCGTCTACTTTAACAAATATTTATTCAGAGACAAAACAACAACAACATACAAATAATGACACACAATCTAACTATACCACCAACAACAGCAACAACAACCTAACTAACAATAACAACTACATTTTATAAAATCCCACTCACAGTTCACCATGATAGAAATTAGGCCATGTCTGCTTAAAGGACTGCTCAGTAGCACAGCCAAGAAGGAACAGAGAGGAATGGAGACAGGGGGAAGTGGTTACCTCTTTACCCAATTACCATTTCAAAAGGTAAAGCTTACCCCACCCCCAAGAAAGGCATACATGAGCTTGGTCACATGATCCCTGGTCACCATATTAGTTTGATGACAGAATGTCACCACATTCCCTCACTTTTTTTTCTCTTATGTTGAGCACATTTAAAAGTGAGAGAAAGAATATAGTCAAACAGGGGTTGCATCACCCCACATTCCCCTAATTTCAATTGTTTTCAGTTGTTCCTTTTTTAAATTAACCACTGCCCAAGTGGGTTGGTAAGAACCCTGGTAGTTGTTCATTAATATTATATGGTAATGTCTTCATGTGAAGTAGTAATATCTAGACGCAATCAACCCCATACAGTAATTACCACTAGTTTATGACACAATATGATGTTTAATTTCGCCTGGGACTGGAATCTGAAGACTGTGACTGATCTGTGTGCTTGATAGCTGTGATTTTAGAATGGACTCTCCTTGAATATTGTCTTTGCCAATCCATTACAAAGCTTGAGGTTTGTAGGTTTAATGACACATGCAAGTTCATGAGTGTAGGGTAAACTCATTCTGTGACCACCTTGAAATGACACAAATTCCTGCTTCTTGCTGTTACTTTACCCTCATTCTGGGCTGTGTTAATAGTTTGACTTGGTAATCTCAGCACTTCTTCATCTGTATAGTATCCATTTTCAGGATAATAGTTTGACGTGTGATCCCAGCACCTCTTCATCTGAATAGTAATCATTTTCAGGATAATAGTTTGTCTTGGTAATCCCAGCACTTCTTCATCTGTATAGTATCCATTTTCAGGATAATAGTTTGACGTGCAATCCCAGCACCTCTTCATCTGAATAGTAATCATTTTCAGGATAATAGTTTGTCTTGGTAATCCCAGCACTTCTTCATCTGTATAGTAAACTGTGACAGGACATGTCAGTTACCTTCGCCTCTCTGGGCTTTCCAATTAAAATGTTCTTTGAATCAAACACAGACAATGAAATATGTACAACAGTAATCAGCATATTGTCTTATGTCAAAGGCTTATTTAGTTTTGTCTAATAAAATCTATTTGGTTGTGGTGTCTTAAGGCTATGTTTACATTTTAGAGGTATGTAAAAGCCCACAAATGTCTCCTGAAATTTTGATTAATTTAGACATTTACTCCACACCTGATGGAGAGTTGAACACAAAACCATATTAGTTATTTTATAATTTACTGATGAATACATGCAATAATCACAAAATGTACATAGTTTAAACCGAAAATTATCATACATGAACGTGAGTGGGAAAGATGTAAGGGTGAAAAATGTAGTCGCAATTGAACGTAGGTGCAGATTCTCATACCCAAAACTATTTAACCCCCTGCAGATAGCCAAATAGAACAAATAGCATACATTGTCACTTTATTATTTATGCCATCTTCACTCAAAGCAATCTAATTTCCCTATATTCTTAATGACAAAAAACAAAACAAAAAAATTTCCAATTATCTCCCATTACATTACTTCCTTTAGAACTGTCCCTATTCCTATGGTCCCTCTGTGGATCTCTCCATCTTTTGTCAAAGTCCTGTTTTGGTCTCCAGTTCTCATTATCCCTCTTGTTCTGGGGTACACCCCACCTCTGGCTTCCCCATTTACCATCTAAATCTCTACCAGAGTCAACCTTGAATGTTCTTATGGCTGAAACAGAGAAGGCCTGTTCTGAGAAAGGATGCTTAATCCACCAATTGTCAGCTCTAGTTAGTAGCATTTCTAAGTCTGCTGGTGTTGGATCAAAAAGCCTGACAAATTCTTGACACTCCCAGGGAAGGGCTTCCATTACTTTAGCAATGTGTTCTGGTGAGCCCAACACCAGAGGCTGTTGAGGTTGGCGTAGTGTATACCAGAACAATATCCTTTGAGCTACCTCTCTAGGACCATCTGCTGGCCTCATCGTAATGTTCGCTATTTCTTTCTCTATGCTGAGTAGATAGAAATTAGTTTCAGCAATTCTTCCTGCCTGATCAGACACACTGTTATTAAATCCACATAGTCTGCTAGCCAAAGGACCCATAGCATATTCTAACAGTTCTGTCCATTCCTCTAAGTTAAAACCTCCTTTTTTAGCTCTATTTGCTCCCCTCATAAACCAGTGTGTAAAAGTATTAAAGTTGTTATTTGGCATACGTCCCCACCATTTCTGGAAATTTTCTTTGTCTGTGATTGACATAGTGCTTGTCTGTCTAGAGAAACTAGTAGGCATTTCTCTTGCATTAAAGTGTTCAGTTATTATTAAAGGGGCTTGTGGGACACAGTTAACAACTGGCGCATTTTCCTTGTGTTTGGTTCCGAGCACTGGTTCTGTACCTTTAGATATAAAGTGAGACTGGCCTGGGCATACTTTAGGAATCTCCTTATCCCATTTATTTATGTTTTCTTTAGTTTTCATTTTATATTCCATAACTAGGTTTTGGAGTTCAGTGATCCTAGCACTATATGCATCTCTCTGTTGTTCTATTTCCTTTAATTCCTTTTCCAACCCCTCGGTCATTTTGTTTGTTCTTAGGGCAGCTATTTTAAAACAATCTCTTTCATCAAGAGCATCTTCCATTTTATTAGTAGTTACTAAATTAGCTTGCTGCAATTCGAGTACCATGCTTGCCAAACCCCCTATTGCAGCAACAACCGCTTGTGCCACCAAGCTTTTCCTTTTCTTAATATGGCACTTTTTATTAGTAACAATCTGTGTCAAAACATCCATGAAACCTTCATATTTTCCACAATTGGGGCCTGCTGGTTCTGGAAGCTCATATGGTCCATCATGTTTGTCAATGTCATTCTTAAAGTACTCTAGTACTTCTGCAGAAAAATACTTAGTACCTAGATATGACATTTTAAAACCAAGCTCTCCCTGAGTCTTTAATCGAAATAGACCAGCAGACTAAGGGGAAAAAAACAACACGCTTTTAACAATGGGATTAATTAAAAAAAAACTGAAACTGGCTCCAAAGAGATTGAACCATTTGAGAAACTTAATTACATTAACCTATTCAAACAAACTCTTGTCTTTTAAGAAAAAAACTTCACAGTCTCAATACAACAAATGCCCACAGGCAGCAAAACACAAAACCACCCTTCTGCCTTTGTTTAAGTGCAGTGTGGGGGGTTTACAGATAAACAGAATGATTTAAAGGAAGGTATGGAAACTGGAAAATACCTGACTGTAACTTCAGCACAATGATAATTCCCAACCATTTAACAATCTAACATTGGCACCTTTACCTCAAATACAAACTGTTCATTTCCTATTAAACACACTCCAGTGTAAAAATGGAAATGTTAGCCTGGCTAAACAATAGCCACCACACTGTATTAGCCCCAATACCTTTATCATGTAAACACAATGCTCCTACCCAGAATTCAATGGTTCAAACAGACAAAAGATAACCAAAAAAAAAAAAAAACAGTTTGCTATTTAAACTTAGAATGCAGGGAAGCCACAAAATGTACAAAATGTAACATCTAAAAACAATTACAATATATTCAGTTTAGTTCTAGTCAGTTGCAACAGGAGAGAGACAATACAGCACATGGGCTATTAAAAATGGCCGAAACATCAATAGTACCAATGCAGTGCAACTATTCAATCTTCCCCTTCAATCACCAACACTTTAAAACTGTGCATAAACAAAATTAAACTATAAATGCTACAATTTGCAACAAAATACGTTCTGTCAGTCATAATGCACAAACAGTATGCTCCTATCCTGAATTCAATGATTCAAAGAGACAAAAGATAACAAAAAACGTTTGCTATTTTAACTTAGAATGCAGTGAAGCCCCACAATTTAACACCTAAGAAAACAATTAAAATAGATTAAGTTTCTTTCTAGTTAGTTGCAACAAGAGAGACAATACAGCACATGGGCAATTAAAAATGGCCAAAACATCAAAGGTTCCAATGCTATTCAATTTTCCCCTTTTATCACCAATACTTTAAAACAGTACAGAAACAAAGTTAAACCTATAAATGCTACAATTTGCATCAAAATATGGTCTGTCAGTCACAATACACAAATTCAAAACAGTCAACAAAACAAATAATGTATATTTGTTTCAACAAAATGAATCCTATGCTATAAAGTCTCTTTCTCGTAGATTATGTATCAATATGGTAGTTATTGCGCCTCACAAACATTTATTGTAGAAGTCTAAAATTCGTGGTCGCCAAATGTGGTGTATCACCAAACTCTATAAATTATTATGTACGCATACACATATAAACTCTGGTCCATCTACTTTAACAAATATTTATTCAGAGACAAAACAACAACAACATACAAATAATGATACACAATCTAACTATTCCACCAACAACAGCAACAACAACCTAACTAACAATAACAACTACATTTTATAAAATCCCACTCACAGTTCACCATGATAGAAATTAGGCCATGTCTGCTTAAAGGACTGCTCAGTAGCACAGCCAAGAAGGAACAGAGAGGAATGGAGATAGGGGGAAGTGGTTACCTCTTTACCCAATTACCATTTCAAAAGGTAAAGCTTACCCCACCCCCAAGAAAGGCATACATGAGCTTGGTCACATGATCCCTGGTCACCATATTAGTTTGATGACAGAATGTCACCACACTTGTCCTCGGCCAGCACTTACAGTCCTGAGGGCTTTGCACCTAAGTACTGGTTGTCTCTGCTCCCTGATCCTCACCCTGCCACTGGGGAACAAGACCGGTTGTCTCGGTTCCCTGAACCTCACACTGCTGCTGGGGCACGAGACCGGTGTTCTCTGTTCCCTGGACCTCACACTGCTGCTGGGGAGTGAGACCAACTATCTCTACCCCCAGTGATGCCTGCTGCTGTACCGAGTCTAGTAGGCTTTGGTAGTCTTGCTCCAGTTTCCATTCAACCATGACAAGACGGGTGATATTTGGCTCCAGCCCCGTAATATCAGGGAGCTCCAGTGCATCCATTCGGTATTCCCGGATGTCCCAATACTGAGACTCCTCTGTGCTACCGACCTCATTGTACTCCTGTAATGACTCCCAGAGCAGACCAGGGCCATCGTAGTGATCCCCCTCTGGCGTATCACCATCAGCCATCCAAGGGCACCTCTGGACCGAGTACCACCGTAACACCTGGTATGCCTCGTCCAGCCACAGTTCCACCGTGACCAGGTGCTGGAGTTCCATGACCCACTTTTCCAGGGGCTGCTTTCCCAGGAAAGGCATCCTCAGCATCACTTGTTTCTGTTAGTGCTGTTCTGGACTGGGGAGGCTCTCATTTCATTAAGCTCGCGTTCACTCCTGGGCCTCCTGCCAGAGATCTCGCCATAAACCATCTCTCCATACCAGTTCTTCCTCCACTGAAATAGGGCCATACTCCTGGGCCAAGGCATTACGTAGTCTCCACTGGAACTCCTCATATGGGGACACTGCCTGGGAGCTAGCTCGCTACATCCTGCTGAGTTCCTCTGCAGACAGGGTCGCTGTGATAGTTTTGAAATAAAATGTAACTTTTATTTAAGCCATATAAATGTCAGCGTTTCAACCCCCACATGGAGCTTTCATCAGGACAAGAAATATAAATATATATATATATATATATATATATATACACACACACACATTTGTGTATCATCAAGTACCTTTACCCATTTGCACCATTAGTCCATGTCATTACATCGCATATACATACATCCATTTCCTATAGATTGTAAGCTCGTTTGAGCAGGGACCTCTTCAACCTATCGTTCCTGTAAGTTTTCTTGCAATTGTCCTATTTATAGTTAAATCCCCCTCTTATAATATTGTAAAGCGCTGTGGAATCTGTTGGCGCTATGTAAATGCCAATAATAATAATAATACATACAGAGAGAGAGAGAGAGATTATAATAAAATAACTGAATGGCTAAGGTGTTTTCACAAAAAAAAGATGATGATTTGTATATGTTCTAATAATTCTAAACCTACTTAATATTATTTTTCATATATTGTTGAAAAGTAACCAAGAGAAATATTACCATTCGTGATGATTGTCTACAAAAGCAGACATTGGGCTTATTTGTACTGTATAAGTGTCATTTGCAGAGTATTCAAATAAACCATAATATGGATTAAACAGTTCTCTGGAGACAAGGAAGAAAAATTCCCGTGATGGTCCACTATAATCCAACCTTGAAGAGAAAAAAAAAAAAAAGAGTATGTTTTAATTATTTTAGAAAACATCAGAGGTTCAATATAATATTTTTTTATTTAGTTATTGTATTATTACTAAACCAAATTAGCATTACAAGTGACACTATGCACCATAACTACTTTGGCTTACTGTAGTGGTTATAGTACAATAAGTCTTTGGAAGCATTCCTCCAGACTGTGTTCAACCGTTTCAGCAATTTGAGAAAACTGAGATTGTTCTCACCCAAAGATGGGTTCCATTGCTGTGGTTCAGATAATGTGGAAGAGAACTTCCATATTACCTGTCCAATCTTTGTCTTCACTGGGCATGTGCACAAAAATGTTTGCACTTGTAAAGTTTTTTTGCATAATATCATTTTACAGCACTCTTCCAGAAAGAAAGTAAACAGCCGACAAAGCTTCACGAGAGTAACACATGTACAAATGTATTTGAGTTTCCCTATGGTTGATTTAACTGGAAATAAGCAGCATAATTTAAATAATGCAAAACATAAGGAATGTGCACAGGTGAAAAACGTGTTTAGTTTTGATTAGTTAATTTCCTCTATGTCCAAAATACAGAAATGATCAATTCAGAAGGAAACTAAATTTGGGAAAATATTTTGTTTGCTACTGAAATTGGATGCTTATTATTCCCATGGAGCACAGTTTAGCAGATAACTCACTAATTTGGTATCCTTAAAAATCTACCAAACACCTGAGCGACTAAAATTAAAGAGACTATCGCCTCAAATAATTTCAATAAGCTAAACATGTTTTAATACCTATAATATTAATATTAGGATTGTTAAGGGTAACAAAAAAAAAAAAAAATAAGACAAAAGTAATCCCAACTTTGTCTTATGTATTAAAGAGAAATTGATCAGAAATAAAGAAAAGAGGAACAGAGTCTGAAAGAGAAAGAAGAGATCACAGAGCCACTTTAAAAAAACAACTTTTTAAAATCTTGATCTTTCATCTGCTTAGTAGATAACTCTCTAATTTGATATGCTTATGTTAGAGTACAATTTTTAAGGTTACTAAATTAGGAAGCTCAAAAAGTAAAACAAAAATACAAAAAAAAAGTACAGATAATTGTAAAAATCCATTTTAAAAAAATGCTCTAAAGAGGGAAAAAAAGTCCACAATGTAGTCCACAAATAAAAATACAATTCTAAAAATAGCAACCCATCTTCAAACTTTTGTGAGATGCCTAATGGACAACTTCGCTCAGTAGCAGCATATGAAAGAACAAAAACAAGATGGGGTAGTACATTTCTGTATTGCCAGTGAATTTTAAGTATCCTGGATTATTTTGGTGTGACAAGAAATGTTTGGATACAGTGTGCTTTTGGTATCCTTTTATCACATTACTGCAATGCTCAGCACATTCTGGAGGTCATGCCCACATATTAGAGTCCAGATGGGCACACCAGAAGATGAATTACATTCTTTGTGTTGCATGTAATCAAGTCATATATGTTATAGTTTTTATTGGTAATACTGGAAGTAAAATGGGTAGTTTTGAACTGACCCCGGTGTCGTTTTTCATACAATTAATTTTCTGCATTTAAAAACAAAAAAACTTTTACATTAGTTAAAGTAGAGGATTTAGGTATTCTATTTCTGGTGAAATTTTTGGTTAAATGACTTAAGATTAGGGGGACCTCAAAAGATAATATTAGGTTTAGTAAAAATTATTTTATTTATTCAAAATCAAATATAATTGGGAAGGCACTGTGACCTTATTCTTATCTTTATATGTTAACACATTGTCTCTATCTTTTGATTTAACTTTTTCAATGATGGATACAAAACACACAAATGGGTCAGCGCTAATTACGAACTGTGGTAGGAAGGCAGTTGAGATTCCTCTCAACCCTTTAAAATAAATCTCAAAGAATACGACAAGGGAAGGGGAGGGGCTGCACCACATTTAACAAAAAATAAAGAAAATAAAGAAAATCAGCAGTGGAAAATACATCAGTGTAAGTGTAACGGACCGTTTTGCACACAAGGTGTAAAAACCGTTTAGGCGATCGTCCCCCTTCCCAGAGATGCAGGCACATCTATTGTAGAACACCAAACACACGAACCGCCAATAAGTGAATGCTCCAAACTCCCGAACGGCATCCAATATAGCACTCCAAACACACGGACAGGAACCCTATGAATCGCTGCTAGCAGACGAATAGGAAAAGCATCCAAGCAGCTTACACTCCTAGCAATCAGTCTCTATCAGCATTCAGTAAATCCCCCCAAAGACGAGACAAGGCTCCGTGTTGAGGGTCAAGCAGTGGTCTGTTTAATGAGGGCTACCTGCCCAGTATTTATGCAGGTCTCCCACCTGGTGGACACTCCCCTAGGGGACCAAATGGGAGACTGTGACAAAGGACAGACAATTAGACAAATAGGACACACAGTCACATTATATTCCCACAATGCATCCTGGCTTCCTTCCCTCTGCCTTGGAGATAATTGAGAAGTAATTCAATTATCTCCCAAGACAAAGGCAAATCGCCATTATGCACGTGGGGATACTAACACACGAATTACTATTAAAATACACTATGTGAGACACATAACATTAAAAGCATACATTTAACACAGATAGCTCAGGTCTGAGCGCACATTATTAAGCGAATGGCGCTCAGACCACACGAATACAGTTTAATCGCCATGGAGCTAAAGTCTTTACACAGTCAGTTTCATGCGAATGGGCTCCATGGGATTCCTATCTGGGGTATAACATATTACAGTAAAACTACCGAACGCCAGGCCGTTCGTGCACTTTCACCGACCAAGAAGGGAGGTCGGTGGCTTCAGCGGTGTTCGCGCAAAACTGTGTCCGATTTTAGTTCCATGAATTAAGCGTCGAACACCGCTGTGCATTCGCATGTTTAAAATGGCCACGACCTCGTGTACGTGATACGAATGGTGGCTTCAGGGAGGCTAATTGCCGGCACACTCCAGCTCCCAGGTGGTCCAGTCATTAGTGCGGTTGTTCGGTAGATTGAATCTACCGAACACCAGGCAGAAAAGAACAAATAAATCTTTTCTGCAGGTAAAAAGATGTCTTTTAACAGGGGGCCATAGTCCAAAGGCAGCAGGCGAGCAACCAGGCTTCTCCAATGCAATGTGGCGAGATTGCTCTCGTCACAGTAAGATAGTACAAAATATATTTATAGTCCCAAAACTTTTCTCACATGTAAAGATGCCTATAAAATAGAGGTAAGTGCAGCTGTGGTAAGGCATACGTTTCTTAGGCTTGGAGGGTATATCTTTTTTTTAGGTTTCTTAGGTATATATGTGTTTGTGTATGTATGTGTATATATATATATATATATATATATATATAAAACAAAAATGTGAACTTGGCACTCACCCTTTGTAAACTATCGAAGTATTCTTGCCTGGGTGCCCACCTCTGGCGTCGATAAATATAAAAAATATAAACAAGGTGCACTCACAGGTCTTCTTAAATGCGTGATAAATTTATTCCAGCGTGCAAATTATTTATGCCACAATTTGATGATGATCAACGTTTCGACCCATAAAGGGTCTTTTTCAAGATCAAAAATATTGTGTATACAGTGAATATATATAGATACATAATAATAAGAACTTACCAATAAGATGTGCAGTGAAATCGGTAGCCGTCCGAAACCCGGAAGTGAAACTGAAACACCACGTGAGGGACGTGATGACGCATAGCAATGCGTCGTTACTAAGCAACCCAATACACATTGTGGGACTTAAGATCGGCTGTATTAGACAATAAAGATGTGAATGTAATGTGTTCACTCTGTGTAGTGAATAATGAGCGTGTTGTTAAACCCAATAAAGGTCTGGAGGATATAGTACATAGTAACAATATTGCGCACAAATAAGAGAAAGGACCTGCTGTGAAAGAAATACAAAGTGCACCAAAGTCAGTGAATAAAAACGTGAAAGATGTGTAGGCACATATATACAATGTGAACAAAGAGGTCCTGCTCAGAAAGATGTGCTGCATAATTTTACAATGTCAATGACATGCTTTACATGCCATATATTAATAACTCATATAAATAATATGTCTAATATATTAAACTACAGACATCAAGAGCTACAAAATCCAAAAATCGAAAAAGATGCAAAAAATGCACAAAATAATGCACACAACGATATTTCTTAAATGCTACTAGATAATATTACACTAATGATATACCAACAAGCTCAGATGTACTAAATATATTGTTAATACAGTGCTTCCCAACGATATACTTAAATTATTATTATTATGTCGGGCTAAACATAACCAGAGATAAACATGCCGTGAACCTCAAGAAAAAAACGGTCTTTTTGTATGTCCATATCAAAAAATCAAAACAACCTGTATGTCTAAAATTGACTATAGAGTAGATGCAATAATTAACTCCAAGAGATCATTACAAAAACATGGAATAAGTATTGTATTCATTAAGACCTTTAGGTGTAACTGTGTCCAACTTAAAGATCCAGTAAGCTTCTCGTTGAAGCAATAACTTAGATCTTCAACGAGAAGCTTACTGGATCTTTAAGTTGGACATAGTTACACCTAAAGGTCTTAATGAATACAATACTTATTCCATGTTTTTGTAATGATCTCTTGGAGTTAATTATTGCATCTACTCTATAGTCAATTTTAGACATACAGGTTGTTTTGATTTTTTGATATGGACATACAAAAAGACCGTTTTTTTCTTGAGGTTCACGGCATGTTTATCTCTGGTTATGTTTAGCCCGACATAATAATAATAATTTAAGTATATCGTTGGGAAGCACTGTATTAACAATATATTTAGTACATCTGAGCTTGTTGGTATATCATTAGTGTAATATTATCTAGTAGCATTTAAGAAATATCGTTGTGTGCATTATTTTGTGCATTTTTTGCATCTTTTTCGATTTTTGGATTTTGTAGCTCTTGATGTCTGTAGTTTAATATATTAGACATATTATTTATATGAGTTATTAATATATTGCATGTAAAGCATGTCATTGACATTGTAAAATTATGCAGCACATCTTTCTGAGCAGGACCTCTTTGTTCACATTGTATATATGTGCCTACACATCTTTCATGTTTTTATTCACTGACTTTGGTGCACTTTGTATTTCTTTCACAGCAGGTCCTTTCTCTTATTTGTGCGCAATATTGTTACTATGTACTATATCCTCCAGACCTTTATTGGGTTTAACAACACGCTCATTATTCACTACACAGAGTGAACATATTACATTCACATCTTTATTGTCTAATACAGCCGATCTTAAGTCCCACAATGTGTATTGGGTTGCTTAGTAACGACGCATTGCTATGCGTCATCACGTCCCTCACGTGGTGTTTCAGTTTCACTTCCGGGTTTCGGACGGCTACCGATTTCACTGCACATCTTATTGGTAAGTTCTTATTATTATGTATCTATATATATTCACTGTATACACGATATTTTTGATCTTGAAAAAGACCCTTTATGGGTCGAAACGTTGATCATCATCAAATTGTGGCATAAATAATTTGCACGCTGGAATAAATTTATCACGCATTTAAGAAGACCTGTGAGTGCACCTTGTTTATATTTTTTATATATATATATATATATATACATACATACATATACACACACGAGAAAAATTCAGGCACTCTGGGCTTTCCAAAATCACTATTTATTTGCAGTCAATCCAGAACGGTCAATGTTTCAGCTCTCCCGGTCTGAGTTTTCATCAGGACACATAAACATATAACATGATAACAGGCTTACATGGGACTAACATTCAACAAAAAACACTCGCCTAATAAGTTGTTTCCCATTTCTCCTGATGCCTGGCATGTGACCAGTGCTACTGCGCATGTGCGCTATTGCGTGGAACACATCTTTGTCATGACCAGCTGGAAACAATCACATCTTCCGGCAACGTCACATTTGTAGCGGAGGCCTGGTATTCCCCAGGTTAACTCCACTAGAGATCCCAGTGAGGCTCAGGAACAAGTAGTAAAAATACCATAAAGTAATAATTCCAGCAAGCAAGGTAATCGAATATCCCCATACAGATCCCAATGACTGGACGACACACAGCATTAGGAGCAGAACTGACATTTAATTCACACACTTTCCTTATTAAGCCTTCTCCCCTGCAAGGGAGGGATTTGCAATAATTATTACAGTAGCCAATCATCCACGAGTTGCCACACACACATCTCCTCCCCTTAGTGTGACACATAATCCCATTATACAGGACACAAATTCCCTTAGTTTCTGGATGTACCCCTAAACATAGGGGTACCTCTTTAAATGTTAAATCCCCTGGTAGCCCTGATCTGGGTGAGACACATATCCAAACATCACCCAGATCGGACCAGGGGTTCGGGAAATTTATGGAAGTACTAAAAAGAATGAAACTACCGAACAATCAGACCACCCTAGGAGTAAGTGTGCCTCCAATTACTGTTCGCAACAATGTTGCAAACAGTAAATTGGCGGTTTGTGTAGTGGATTCTTTGTTCTCTGGGTGGCCGCCATTCGAGAAACGAACACGTGGTGACGGCCATTTTAAACTTCCGAACAGCAGTGTTTTGCCGTCGAGTGTCTGGAACCCAAATCGCTGACTTTAACAGCTGAAAAAGGTTCCATGTGTTTTGGCCCTGTGGTCGGTCACAGAAAAGGGAATGTAACACACAAATGGCTTATGTTAGGAGAGCGGGGGAGGTTTCGGGTAATTTCCCTTGTTCATGGGGTTCAAACTACCGAACGGGAACCCATTCGGTAGTTTGTATATGAATTGGCGGCACTGTGGAGGTCTCAGCGGTGTTTGCCTAACCGAGTGTCCGATTTGGGTTCCAGACACTCGACGGCAAAACACTGCTGTTCGGAAGTTTAAAATGGCCGTCACCACGTGTTCGTTTCTCGAATGGCGGCCACCCAGAGAACAAAGAATCCACTACACAAACCGCCAATTTACTGTTTGCAACATTGTTGCGAACAGTAATTGGAGGCACACTTACTCCTGGGGTGGTCTGATTGTTCGGTAGTTTCATTCGCATAATAACTGGAGTGATTTTACCGAACAATCAGTCGAATGCTACATACACTTCACATATACAGGTTACAATTCAACCGAACACATAAACAAAAATGCACTTTTTAGGACAGCCCAATGCCATCCGCTACAACATTGCCATAGCAACTACCAATACATAGTATACCAATCATAGTCTATAGTTGCGTGTACAGAAGCCATAGTGAGAGTCCCTCCTCTTTACAGTGATTGGTCCGCCTCATAAATTAAGCAGGTCTGTTTATCTCACTATAGCAACCAGGACCCGCCATGCATGAGGAGATAAATGGGACAGATTCATTCAAATTATAATAAGTGTCAATTACATCAGTTAACATTATAGAGAGATCTGCAGCTACTTCCAATCTTGACAAAGATATTTCTATAGAAATACATTAGTACATATGTATATACTAAAAGACATGGCGATTATATTATACTCAATAAAGAGATATTATAAAGCATAATATAAAGTGCTACAATGTGTCTAAGTGCTAAAAATTAGTCACTAAAATATGATATATATAATTATTGTTTAACATACATAATACATATGTGGTGAATTGAATTGTGTTTTCTGTCTTCAACTGTGCAATACAATGAATAGGTTAATTCATTGGGTATATTTGTGAAGAGTGTGTTGCACACATATATGGGCCAATGTAGAAAATGTAAGCTATGCATTGTGAAGAGAAATAGAATTCAATTAGTGAATTAATAAACATTATATTTACATATTTATAAAGGTTTATTTTAAGTGCCTTATATAAGTGCAGTGTTTTGTTATAAAGTGCTTATTAATAAAGTGCTAAATGTTGAAGTAATCCAAAGTTTATAATTGGATATTAAGTGGCAAAAAAATAAAGGAAATAACTAAAATTGTATCAAAAAAAAGTAGCCATGTCTAAAACTAGTCACTGGAGAGTGCTTCATCTCCGTAATAAAAACGTAAATGTTTGCTGGGTGAGTGTCAGACTTATTGTGTACAAAATGTACATAACTATACGATACATAAATAAACAATTTAATTAATCAATAATATAGCTAATAAGAAAAAAAGATCATAATTTGTTAAGGAGAAGACGACCTATTTCATTATATAAGAATGTATTTATACACACTTGTCAAAAAATGGACAATTATAAAAACTGGCAAAAGGAGCATTTCTCATTTAAGCCTTTAGGGGATAGTGTATTTAATTCTAATGTCCAGTATGTTTCTCGTTGTAACAAAAGTCTCCCCCTATCACCGCCTCTGGCTGCCACAGGGACATGGTCAATGGCCACACCTCTTAGAGTAGAGAGTTGATGTTGTTTCTCTAAAAAAAAAATAAAAATAAAAAGAAAAGTCTGTTCACAGGTTTGTCCGTCTTATTATCACGGTAGGCAAGACTGATGCTTGGCCTGTGGCCTTTGATTCTCTCGCAGAGAGCTGTCTCCATTTTACCAATGTAACTTAGTCCGCAAGAACATGTAAGTTTGTAAATAACAAACTCTGTGCGGCAGTGAATTCTATTGGCAATTTTATAGACCTTGCCCGTATGTGGATGGGAAAAGATCTTAGAAGGTCACACACCCCAAACACCTCACACAACCATTATTTTTCTTTTCCAGTACAGTAAGGTTGTAACAATGGATGTGGTCCGTCTTCACTAGAAGGTCCCTCAGGTTTTTGTTTTTCTTAAAGCAAGACATCAGTTTATGTGTCAATTGTTTCAGGAGAGTCTGATCCGGTTTTAAGATATTCCAGTTGCGGGTAATAGACCTGACACTTCTTTGCTAGCTGAATGCAATTTCATTGGAAACACAGTTATTGTGTTAAATTCTTTTCGGGGGTTTCTTTTCCACTGTGTTGTGCTGTACTTTCGCCTTTAACAAGGCTTTTTCTAATTCCGTCCATTTGTATCCTCTAGCTGCAAATTTTGAATACATAGTTTTTAGTTGTTCTTCACATTGTTGCTTCTGAAAGTTATTACAATATACCCTCAGGAATTGGAATAATGGTAGTGAATTTTTCAAATGTTTTGGATGAAAACTTTCATGGTGCAAGATAGTGTTGCGGTCGGTAGGCTTGATATACAGTCTGTATTCCAATTTCTGGTTGACCACCATCAATTCAATATCCAGAAATTGGATACATTTTTCGTCAATGTGTGAGGTTACTTTAATTGGAGTGGGTAAGTTGTTGATGTACTCAACTAATGCCAGTGCTTCATCCATAGAATCAGGATGTCATCTATGGATCTGTAGTATCTCACAATTTGATCTTGAAAATGTGTTAGAATGTATTGTTGTTCGAAATAATACATGAAGTTATTCGCGTACATGGGGGCCATTTGGAGAAACCATTTGGTCTCCAAACGAAAATAATTATTGTGTAGAGCTAGCGAAAGAAGTTCCATAGTGAACTCAATTGGGGATCTGTGGTAGTGCATGGAGGTCAAAAGCAATTTCCTCATAGCTTCAATACCCTCTTCATGCGGTATTACAATATACAAACTGTTCAAATCCATAATTATTAATAACCCATTGTCACATCCTGTCCTGTTCTGCGGAGATGTCTGGCCTTGGCTTCTGGTATCCAGTACTCATTTTTACAATTCTTGTTTAGTTTTCTTGTTTTTTCTGGTTTTCTATCCTATGTCTGGTTTTCTTTAGGCTGGGTTCTGGGTTCATTCCTGTATTCCGTTCCTGGAATTCCCAGTCTCTTGGATTCATTTAAATGTTTGTTTTATGTTGCCACACCTTTTCCTTTTCCATTTATCCTTTTGTTTCAGTTGGTTCCTGCTGGTAGTTGCTCTAAGTCCTCTGCCCATTTCTTGCAGGTAAGAGCTGTGTGTGTTTTATTATTGTTTATTTAGTCATGCGTATCTAGACAGTCTAGGAACCCACCTAAATTGGAGTACTTTGACGCAGTGGTGGACTGCATACATCTTGGCCATTTATGTACAGTTGCAAGAAAAAGTATGTGAACCCTTTGGAATGATATGAATTTCTGCACAAATTGATCATAAAATGTGATCTGATCATCATCTAAGTCACAACAATAGACAATCACAGTCTGCTTAAACTAATAACACACAAAGAATGAAATGTTGCCATGTTTTTATTGAACACACCATGTAAACATTCACAGTGCAGGTGGAAAAAGTATGTGAACCTCTAGACTAATGACATCTCCAAGAGCTAATTGGAGTGAGATGTCAGCCAACTGGAGTCCAATCAATGAGATGAGATTGTAGGTGTTGGTTACAGCTGCCCAATAAAAAACACACACCAGTTCTGGGTTTGCTTTTCACAAGAAGCATTGCCTGATGTGAATGATGCCTCGCACAAAAGAGCTCTCAGAAGACCTATGATTAAGAATTGTTGACTTGCATAAAGCTGGAAAGGGTTATAAAAGTATCTCCAAAAGCCATTAGTCCACGGTAAGACAAATTGTCTATACATGGAGAAAGTTCAGCACTGCTGCTACTCTCCCTAGGAGTGGCCGTCCTGTAAAGATGACTGCCAGAGCACAGCGCAGACTGCTCAATAGGGTGAAGAAGAATCCTAGAGTGTCAGCTAAAGACTTACAAAAGTCACTGGCAAATGCTAACATCCCTGTTAACGAAACTACAATACGTAAAACACTAAACAAGAATGGATTTCATGGTAGGATACCACAGAGGAAGCCAATGATGTCCAAAAAAAACATTGCTGCACGTTTACAGTTTTCACAAGAGCACCTGGATGTTCCACAGCAGTACTGGCAAAATATTCTGTGGACAGATGAAACCAAAGTTGAGTTGTTTGGAAGAAACACACAACACTATGTGTGGTGAAAAAAAGGCACAGCACACCAACATCAAAACATCATCCCAACTGTGAAGTATGGTGGTGGGGGCATCACGGTTTGGGGCTGCTTTGCTGCATCGATGCCTGAACGGATTGCTATCATCAAAGGAAAAATTTATTTCCAAGTTTATCAAGACATTTTGCAGGATAACTTAAGGCCATCTGTCTACCAGCTGAAGCTCAACAGTAGATGGATGTTGCAACAGGACAATGACCCAAAGCATAGAAGTAAATATACAACAGAATGGCTTAAACAGAAGAATACGCCTTCTGAAGTGGCCCAGTCAAAGTCCTGACCTCAACCTGATTGAGATGCTGTGGCATGACCTCAAGAAAGCGATTCACACCAGACATCCCAAGAATATTGCTGAACTGACACAGTTCTGTAAAGAGGAATGGTCAAGAATTACTCCTGACCGTTGTGCACGTCTGCAACTACAGGAAACGTTTGGTTGAAGTTATTGCTACCATAGGAGGTTCAAACAGTTATTAAATCCAAGGGTTCACATACTTTTTCCACCTGCACTGTGAATGTTTACATGGTGTGTTCAATAAAGACATGGCAACATTTTATTCTTTGTGTGTTATTAGTTTCAGCAGACTGTGATTGTCTATTGTTGTGACTTAAATGATGATCAGATCACATTTTATGACCAATTTGTGCAGAAATCCATATCATTTCAAAGGGTTCACATACTTTTTCTTGCAACTGTATATTATAAATGGTCAAGTTGAATTGAGGACAATACATCCTATCAAGCACTGACTTTTCATCTTTGGATTATAAGAACTTTCTTTGAGAGGTTTTTGCACCAGGCCTATTTCTGCTTTTGTGCCATAAAGTTGTACTATTAGTGTTTACCTGTGGAGCAGTCTTTCCCTTTTCTTTTATTTCCATTAGCGTCCCTGCAAGGAATAGAAATGGTAGGGATAGTAATAAGTTGACATTATTGTGTAACACATGGAGCACACTATACCCCACATCCAAGGATTATACTTATTACTCCGCGGTACACGCCATGTATTCCAGACTTGATAAGTGCCTTGTGGATAGAACAAATCTACATAATGTAAAAAATTTAACAATAGACACAATGACTTGGTCAGATCATGCGCCGGCGCGGACAACATTTCAAACATTGCACCCAGCACGGGGGAGGGATCTGTGGCACCTGAATGAATCAGCTTTACGTAACGAAAAGACGAGCAGACTCTGTCACACCCTGTTCCTACGTGCAGATCATTCTGGCTATAGCTTCTGGTATCCAGTACTCTTTTTACAATTCTTGTTAAGTTTTTCTTGTTTTTTTGGTATTCTAGTCTATGTCTGGTTTTCTTTATGCTGCGTTCTGGGTTCATTCCTTTTATACCGTCCCTGGATTTCCCAGTCTCTTGGATTTATTTAAATGTTTGTTTTATGTTGCCACACCCATTTTTTTTCCATCATTCCTTTTGTTTCAGTGTTCCTGCAGGCAGCTGCTCAAGTCTTCTGCCCTTTCTTGCAGGTAAGTACAATGTGTATTTTCTTTGGTTGGTTTAGTTTGCATTAGGCAGAGTAGCACCTGCCAGATATGGGTTACATTGGCATTGTTGGCAGGCTTATGCAATCTATGATCATATAATGTAACTAAATCCCCATGATTTTCATATATAGTACTTGGTTATTTCTCCTCTTGTTTTGCCTATCATATCTTGTCTTATTTTAGTTTGTATTCCCAGTTCATGTACAGTCCTGTCCTGCCCATGTTATGTCTGTTTCCCTAATGTATTGTGTACATGTTCTGGGTTTAGCTTCCGATTCTTCTCTGGTTCTGGGTTCTATTAGTTCTGTCTTGTTTTCATGTTTGGTGTCTATCTCTAGTCTTGCCTTGTTTCTGTACTGGATACATTCTTGCTGCAGAGCCTCCCTATTCAGCTCCTGGGAGGTCTGCTTATTTCCAACTCCTAGTTCTTGGGATCCGCATAAACTGATTCAGGGTTCTGGTTGTGGCTGCACAAACCC
This sequence comes from Pelobates cultripes, assembly GCA_933207985.1. NCBI lineage: Eukaryota > Metazoa > Chordata > Amphibia > Anura > Pelobatidae > Pelobates > Pelobates cultripes. The sequence continues at coordinate 85,774,182 of OW240918.1, forward strand.
CAGTGCTCAACACCAGGGGGTGTGCGGTTACCCTGCACCAGACCCTGCTAATCCACCTCCACCTCCATATGACTCCTACTCATATCATCAGGCATACTGGGTCCCGGTCCTCGCACCGCCGCCCGGACAGTGTCTGGGTCCCGGGCACCGGACCGCCACGCCGACAGACTCATAGAAAAGGCTCTGACTACTCTGACAATACACAACAGCATGTGCAAACCTCAACCACATGGCTAGCCTTTAAGGCAGCAATAAGGGGCCTGTTCATACAGATAGGTGCTAGGTCAAAGAGAAAGATAGGAGTCGATACTTCCATTATAGAATGGCAAAAAGGGGACCTGGAATCCCGACACAAGGACGCACCAAGTAAGAAACTAGACAAACAACTCAAACAGGTGAGAATCGAATTGGAGCGCATACAATTACAAGCTACAGAACGTAGCCTGATAAAACTTAAACATACACACTACACTCAAGGCAACAGAACTAGCAAAATATTGGCTTCAGAGCTTAAAACTAAAATTTGTCCAAACAAAAATAGCATCCATTTACATTAAGGAGGGAATCAAGCTGGGGAACCCTACCCATATACTGAACGAATTTGCCAACTACTATGATTCCCTTTACAACTTGAAAGAGAACAAGGAAATTGAGGAACCCTCTGACAGGGCCATAGAATATTTCTTAAGTAAAATAGACCAGTCAACCATTCCCGCTGACATGGTTAATGAGATGGACGCTCCATTTACTGAGGAGGAGATCTGCAAGGCAATAAAAGCGCTGCCAAAACAGAAAGCCACTGTGCCAGATGGCCTCTCCAATCTTTATTATATAACTTTTGCAGACACTAACACCATACCTCACATCTCTTTTTAACAATACAATGGCAACATGTGACATACCTCTGGAAATGTTGGAGATAAATATTATCATGTTACCAAAGTCAGGCAAACCACCAACCAAATGCTTCTAAATGCGAATGCTAAACTTTTTGCAAAGGTCATAGCCAACCGCATAAAGCCTCAGCTGACGTCCTTAGTATCCAGGGAACAGGAGGGTTTTGTACCGGGCCGTTAGGCTTGGGACAAAACCAGACTTTTTTTTTAACATTATAGAAATAATCAAACATACACCCTGTTCCACATTATTATGCAAATTCTATTTAAGTGTCACAAAGATGAAATATTTTGTTTTTCAGTTTAACTTATGGAGGGCTCTTTTGATCACTGAAAACAATCTCGGACACCTGTGATAATTAGCTTGCCAGGTGAGCCCAATTTAAGGAAAAACTACTAAAGGAGGGTGTTCCATATTATTAAGCAGAGCACCATTTTCATGCAATATGGGGAAGAAAAAGGATCTCTCTGCTGCCGAAAAGAGTAAAATAGTTCAATGCCTTGGATGAGGTATGAAAACATTAGATATTTCAAGAAAACTTAAGCATGATCATCACACTATTAAGAGATTTGTGGCTGATTCAGAGCACAGATGGGTTTGTGCAGATAAAGGCACATTGAGGAAGATTTCTGCCAGATCCATGCATCGGATCAAAACAGCTGCTAAAATACCATTACATAGCAAACAGATATTTGAAGCTGCTGGTGCCTCTGGAGTCCAACAGACATCAAGGTGTAGAGTCCTCCAGAGTCTTGCAACTGTGCATAAACCTTCTATTCGGCCACCACTAACCAATGCTCACAAGTAGAAACGGCTGCATTGGGCAGACAAATACATGAAGACGAATTTTCAAACAGTAGAGGTTCACTGATGAGTGCCGTGCAACCCTGGATGGTCCAGATGGATGGAATAGGGGATGGTTGGTGGACGGCCACCCTGTTCCAACAAAGCTGCGACATCAGCAAGGTGGTGGTGGAGTCATGTTTTGGGCCAGAATCATGGGAAGAGAGCTGGTCGGCCCCTTTAGAGTCCCCGAAGGTGTACAGATGACCTCTGCAAAGTATGTGGAGTTTCTTACTGACCACTTTTTTCCCTGGTACAGAAGGAAGAACTATGCTTTCCGTAATAAAATCATCTTCATGCATGACAATCTCATGCTGCAAATAATACCTCTGCATCAATGGCTGCTATGGGGATAAAAAGAGAGAAAGTCATGGTGTGGCCTCCATCCTCGCTTGACCTCAATCCTATTGAGACCCTTTGGAGCATCCTCAAGCAAAAGATATATGAGGGTGGGAGTCCGTTTACATCCAAACAGCAGCTCTGGGAGGCTATTCTTACATAGTTACATAGCTGAAAAAAGACTTGCGTCCATCAAATTCAGCCTTCCTCACATTTGTTTTTTGCTGTTGATCCAAAAGAAGGCAAAAAACCCAGTTTGAAGCACAATTTTGCAACAAGCTAGGAAAAAAAAATTCCTTCTTGACCCCAGAATGGCAGTCAGATTTATCCTTGGATCAAGCAGTTATTACCCTACATTGAAAGATTATATCCTTGAATATTCTGTTTTTGCAAGTATGCATCTAGTAGCTGTATGAACATCTGTATGGACTCTGATAAAACCACTTCTTCAGGCAGAGAATTCCACACCCTGATTGTTCTTACAGTAAAAAAACTTTCCTTTGCCTTAGAAAAAAATCTTCTTTCTTCCAGTCTAAACTCATAGCCTTGTGTCCTATGTAAAGTCCGGTTTGTGAATAGATTTCCACACAATGGTTTGTATTGGCCCCGAATATATTTGTATAATGTTATCATATCCCCTCTCAGGCGACGTTTTTCTAAACTAAATAGGTTTAAATTTGTTAACCTTTCTTCATAGCCGATATGTTCCATTCCTTTTATTAATTTTGTAGCCCGCCTCTGCACTTTTTCTAGTGCCATAATATCCTTCTTTAGAACAGGTGCCCAAAATTGCACAGCATATTCAATATGGGGTCTTACCAGTGATTTATAAAGAGGCAAAATTATATTCTTGTCCCGAGAATGAATGCCCTTTTTCATGCATGACAATACCTTACTGGCCTTGGCCACTGCTGATTGACATTGCACATTGTTGCATAGTTTGTTGTCTATAACAATTCCCAAGTCCTTTTCATGTGTTGTTATCCCTAATTCACTTCCATTAAGGGTATCCGTTGCTTGTGGTCTGCAAAGCATGTTCAGGGCAAGTATATCACCTACACTGCGCATTGGGCAAACCTGCTGACGGCTGCCAAGCATGGAATGCGTGGCTCTGCAGAGGAGTTGGTGACATCGCCACGACTTGCAGGCAGGCCTGCTGCCACCTCCTCTATTCCTCCTACTCCATCCTCTTCCATAACCTCCTCAGCTGAGTCCTCTTCTGCTGCTGCGTCTTGCTCCACATCAATGGATAGGGGACGTAACAGGGATTAAACTGATAAGAATAGTACTACTTAACACACCACTCCTATCTGGTGGCACATTAGAATGCACGCGCAGTGCCCCAAATTTGAAGTAGGAGGACCGACCAAGCCTCTTTTTCCATCTCCCAGTTCCTAAAATCGATGCCATATACACGTCCCCTGATAGGGGACGTAACAGGGATTAAACTGATAGGAATAATACTACTTAACACACCTTATAATAACGCAGAGAGAGGCAACGCAGAGAGAGGAGTCTGAAGAAGAGGAGTCAGAGGAGGAAGGTGGCTTTGAGGAGGTGGAAGACCAAACACAGCAGGCGTCCCAGGGGGCTTGTTGTCACCTTTCGGGGACCCTTGGTGTTGTACGTGGCTGGGTGGAGGAAGAGACCTTCAATGACATCAGTGAGGACAAGGAACGGGACATGGCTAGCTTGGTATCCAACCTTGTGCAAATGGAGAGTTTGCGGTTGTGCAAATGGACTGTTTGCGGTTGTTTGCGGTGCGTTAAACGGGGAGTTTGGTCTGTCACTGTGAAGTGGGCGTAACCCTTACACTACCTGATCGATACAACATCATACCGTAGGTCCCCCCTCATTATTTTTATGGCCCCCAGCCACCGCTCACGGGTGGGGGCGGGCGGGAGGACAGTAGGCCCCCCCATTGAGATTTATGGCCCCCACCCACCGTGCAGGGGTGGGGGCCAAGGGGGAGGACAGTAGGTCCCCCCTTATCCTTATTTACTGAATATTCCCCTGTATAACAATGTTTGGCATTTAGTGAATATTCCCGAGTGACCCTACTCGGTTAGGATGATGAACTTGCTTGAGTAGAATATAGCAGCTATGAGTAAATAACCTTTTGCATAATACGTGATTATTTTGACGTAGAGTCATAGAAACATAGAAACATAGAATGTGACGGCAGATAAGAACCATTCGGCCCATCTAGTCAGGGGGAACATATGATGGTATGGTAAAGCCTGGTACACTAGGGTTTGTCTCAGGGAACATGACGATACATATCCTGAACATAAGAGTGTGGCGTGTTACAAAAAGGTTTAGCGAATAGGAGGTCGTCCGCCAAATAAGTAATATACCTATCATAGGAGCAAGTATACAGATTGGCCATAACACATGGTAACAAATGTGAACAAGATGACTGCCTCAGAACCGAACCAAGTCCATGAGTGATAAAATAGGACATATGTGATATATGATGGTAATGCAATATACGTAGTGAATATTAAACGCTTACCAGAGCTGAATTAGTAATGGAAAACTGACAATATCCGTGCACAATCGTAAATAATAACAAGAAACATAGCAAACATAACCAAACTACAGGGGGCATGTAAGGATAACTAGTAGCAGGCTAAATACTTTCAAAAAAGAACCTGGACATTCATGTATCAGGGGACAGTGTAAAACTAACGAATTGGTACTATGATTGTGGTGGCCGTTGGATGGAAGCATGTAACTGAGATAGACTGGAGACTAGTTCAGTAGAAATTTGACGAAAAGAAACTAGCGAATAGGAATGGAACAAAGAGCAGGCAGGAGTAGGTGAACTGACTTAAGTCCTGAATGGGAAAAAGCCCAGAATGGACGGTATGTAAGAATGTAAACGTGTGAACAATTGTGTGTTCATGGATTTGGCCCGTACAGGCAGACTCACGGTTTGTGGATTTGACTGATACAGGAAACAAACGACTGGACCCGGAAGCTTGTGAGGTGAGAGGACAGCTATGCGGCTGGAAAATACCCAGACTTGGTGGACACGGAGGTTTGGTCCAGGAAAGCCGGTGAGGGGTCTCATAGCGCCGGCGGGAACGAAGGCCAGTTCTGGAGAGTAGGTGAGTAGTCTCTGACTGCGTGTGGCTGGAACAGCGTGATGGGAGTTGTTGGAGCAGGGAGAACTTGGTCCGATCGACGTGGGAGTCTCTGACCGCATGTGGCTGGAACAGAGTGATGGGAGTTGTTGGAGCAGGGAGAACTTGGTCCGATCATCGTGGGAGTCTCTGACCGCATGTGGCTGGAACAGCAGGATGGGAGTTGTTGGAGCAGGGAAAAACTTGGTCCGATCGGCGTGGGAGCCACAGTAGGCCCAGACCAGCTTGTTTGGAGTTTTAGGCAGTCTGTGTTGATGACCTTTGAACCAGAAGTAGAAATTAACCAGGCAGCATCAGCCCTGTGGTCTAGGGGGCCTGAGTTTAAATAGCCGGGTAACCCCTCCCACAACTTCAGGCTATGCCTTCCAATATATATATATATATATATATATATACACACAACATGAAAAGACCTAACACCTATGAGTAGCCAAACGAGAACACAAGGAGATGGGCGGTACCAATAGCATTTGTTAATATATTATTTTATCAAGAGCCAAACTATTGGGGAGGTATCACTAGAGTCGTCTTAGTAAAAAGTAGCAATGCACAGGTTTGTAGACCACAGATTATCTATTCTTTATAATAGTCAAACCATTTTGTCCATATTTTATTGTATATACCAATGTTGTTATCTTTAAAATAGACCACCTTTTCCATTAAGCCTTGAAAATGAATGTAAGCTTTAATTTCTGGTATAGAAGGAGGTACATTCTGTTTCCACATTCTATCCATACAAAGTTTAAGGGCCATCAGTATGTGTATAGTCAGAGACTGAGATGATATATCCATTTTTGGCAGATTCAGATGGAACAGAAAGCTTTCACGGGACAAAATCACATTAAGTTTTAAATCAGCAAAAAGATTTCCTAATTTAAGAGTGTCTAGACCGTTACAGTCCCACCAGATGTGCTTAATTGAACCGCGTTCATTATTGCACCGCCAACAAACATTAGAGAAGTTTGTTTAGAATGTGCATATTTTTGTGGGGACCATGTACCATCTGTGGACAATTTTTAGGAATGTTTCTTGTAGGTTTATACAGTGGATAGTTTTCTGCAATGTTTTAAATGAGTTTAGTCAATCCTGAAAGGAAAAGGATTTGTCTAATTCAGTTTCCCATTTGATAACAGTATTATGTCTATCTCCCTGCTTTAATATCTCTAAAGTTCTTCTTAGTACTGAAGTTGTGTTGTTAACTTCTCCAAAGAGGATCTTATCTAAGGGTGAATCTTTAATTAAAGATATTTTCTGTAAGAAGTCTCGTATTCTTAAATATGTAAAATGTTCTTTATTTGATAAATCAATTTTTTCCTGGAGTTGTGTAAAACTGCTAATTTCAGAAATACCATATAGATATTGAATTTTTACCCTTCCACTAGCTGGCCATCTAAATAGGTTAATATCTCAAATATAGAACTTCAAGATTTCCAAAGGAGCATTTAAAGAAATTTGTTTCTGGGAGAAGCAATAGTTATAGATTGGAAGATTTGAGAGACAATTGTAGATTATGCTATCTTTAGTGTATCTATAATCTTAATTTTATTAATGACAGGAGGCGAGTATTTGCTTAAGACTTTCTTTACTTAAGCTTCACAGCAGCACTTTTTTACTTAGTAACAAGGTAACCAATCAGAAAAAAGGGATAACAAGGTATATAAGTCCCTCCCAGTGATGTCATTTCCTCTTTCTGGCTGCGAACAAAAAGGAACCGGAACTGAAGCAACCAGATAAGGGAGTCAGGATGTCAGACGAGGAGGATGATGCTTGAGAGGTAAACAGGAACGTAGTTTGAGTTCTTGAAGAGCAGAGATGAAGCTTGCGGTGGAACAACAACTAGGCTTGACTTCTTAAAAGAGTTTTACGCTGAAACGAAAAGAGCAGAGTCGAAACCAAGAATTAATCCGTGAATTGGACTTTGAAAATATGATAACCAGTTGACATGAATCATATATTACAGCGTGTTACAAAAATGTTAATGTATGTCTCTAAGCATGCAATCCCTAACCCACATGGTAGTAAGGCATAGAGTATTCTTTCTTGTCTTAGAAACTTGCCTATAGAGGCGACCCTAGGGTGGGAAAAAAGAAGGTAAAAGTGGTGGGAAATACTCGCCTCCTGTCATTAATAAAATTAAGATTATAGGTACACTAAAGCTAGCATAATCTACAATTTTATAACATGACAGGAGGCTTCGTATTTGCTGTTTTAACGCTCCCCGAGAAGGGCCAAGGAAGTGTGCGCAGTCGGACGAAAATAGAAGTTGCGGAACGTCTGTTCTCGGGACCAGTCTGCGGAGTGAAGTATGTCTCGAAGTGAGGCTCCAGCGCTGAATGCCCCCGATGCTGCCGCTCCTCTGATGGAGTGGGCTCCGAAGGAGGTTTCAATCCTGGCTAGGGAGAGCAACCACCTAACCCATCGGGCAAGGGTTGTGGTTGACACTGGATTATAAGGCCGGACGTATGAGACCAATAGTTGGTTGGAGGAAGTTGGACAGAGAGGAGGTGAGTAATAAATAATGAGAAAGAAGAGATACCACACACAATTTCGGGTGGTTAGGGAAGTAAGGGTAAAATATCGAAGAGGAGTTTGATTTCGTCCGCCTGGTCACGGAAAAGGTGACACCCTCTGGGGAAAAGTTGATAGCGTCATGGTCAAAAGCTCGAACATCCGATACTCGTCGGAAGGACACTAAGCAAAGTAACAGGGTGAATTTTGCTGAGAGTTGGAGGAGGGATAGATCCTCGTTGTTTGGCCAAGTCTCGAGGAAACAAATTATGACATTAACGTCCCACAGATGGGAGTATTTCGGTTTAGGGGGGCGAGCCAGTTTGATGCCCCGCAATAGTCTACAAACCAGCTGGTCCTGGCCCACTTGAACCCCGTCTAGAGGGACATGGGCTGCCGAGATGGCTGAACGGGAAACGTTGATGGATCTGTAGGAAAGGCCTAGATCGAAAAGATGAGAGAGGAAATTCAATATGAACTGTCTAGGGGCCGTAAGGGGATCGGTATTCCGTTCCAGGCACCAATTGCACCAAGTGTTCCAGGAGGAAAGATAGCATCTTCTAGTTCCAGGAGCCCATGAATCCCAGAGGAGTTCCTTAGATCTCTGCGATAGTCCTCCGAAGTGCCAGGTTCCCCTGAAAGAGTCCAAGAGTCTAAGCCACTTCTTTGAGGGTCCTCCAGGAGGTTGGGCCATGGAGGCAGAAGGAGAGGGTCTTGGCAGGAGAGGTCCAGAAGATCCGGAAACCATGCTTGGCCCCGCCAGAGCGGGGTAATTAGTACAAGTGCGATCTGTTGTCTGCGAATCTGCAGGAGGACTCTGGGAATCATCGCAAATGGAGGAAAAGCATAGGCTCCCGTCGTCGGCCAACTCTGAAGAAAGGCGTCCACAGCCGAGCATTCTGGGTCTGGAAGCCAGCTGAAAAACCGTGGGACTTGAAAGTTTGTCCGGGAGGCGAAAAGGTCTAGGGTAAATGGGCCCCTGAGTTTGGAGATGTGGAGAAAGATTGTTCTGTGTAGGCGCCAGTCGCTGCCATCTTTCCAATGTCGGGAGAACCAATCCGCGGTAATGTTCGTCTCCCCTGGGAGATATTCTGCCCGAAGAGTGATGTTGCGTTGGAAGTAAAACTCGTAGATGTCTTTTGTCACTTCGGAGAGGATGCGAGATCTGGCCCCGCCCAATTTGTTGATGTATTGGACAGCTGAGATATTGTCCATCCGAAGGAGAATACAGCAGTTTGAGAGATGATTGGTCAAACTGCGAATTGCGAACGAGCCTGCGATTAACTCCAGACAATTGATGTGGAGAAAGTGTTTTGAGGTTGTCCATGGTCCTCCGGTGGAGGTTGTATGACAGGTTGCGCCCCAACCCTGGAGGCTCGCATCTGATTCCACCACGAAGTCTGGGGTGGGACCGAAAATTGCCTTGCCGTTCCAGGCCGACATGTGGCAGAGCCACCAACAGAGTTCCTCTTTCACCTCCGAAGTGATCGGGACCCTCTGGTCGTATGATGGATGGGTCCGGAGGAATTGAGTTTTCAAGCGTTGCATGGCCCGGTAGTGAAGGGGGCCTGGGTAGATTGCCTGAATGGAGGCAGAGAGTAGGCCTACGACCCGAGCTAATCCTCGAAGAGCTAAATCCTGTTGACGAAGCGTTTTGCGTAGTTCCTTTCTGATCGCGGATAACTTGGACTGAGGTAGGCGAAGAACACAGGTTGAAGAGTCGATTTCGAAGCCGAGAAATTGAATGACTCTGGTTGGGGACAGTGACGATTTCTCTTGGTTTATGACAAACCCCAAGGATTCGATCAATACAGAAGTACAGTTCGTCTGTGAACGCAGTTTGGATACGTCTTCGCAGAGAAGCAAGAGGTCGTCAAGGTAGATTAAACAACGGATGCCCCTTTCTCGCAGATGTGTGGTGACTGGCTTGAGGAGTTTGGTGAAGCACCACGGGGCGGAACTCAGGCCAAATGGAAGACAGGTGAATTGGAAAATCCGGTGGTGCCAATGAAAGCGGAGAAAACGCCGACTTGATGGGTGTACTGGCACCGAAAGGTAAGCGTCCTTGAGGTCGAGATGGGTGAACCAGTCGCCTGGTAGGAGGATGTCTCTGAGGAGGTGAATCCCCTCCATTTTGAAATGTCGGTAGATTACGAAAGAGTTCAGTTGATGAAGGTTGATGACTGGGCGAAATTCCCCTGACTTCTTCTTGACTAAGAAGATGGAGCTGAGGAAACCTTCGTCGAGTGGAGCGAGTTGGATCGCTCCTTTTGTTAAAAGAGAACGTAGTTCTGAATCTAGACGAAGACTCTGAGCCTTTGACATTTTTGGATAGTGAGGATAACCTGTTTGAGAAGGGAGAGAATGAAACTCTATGTAGTAACCCTGAACTGTGTTTAGGACCCAGGTATCTGAAGACAGTGTCTTCCACATGTCTACACAGTGTGACAACCTGCCCGCATGATAAACAGTAGAAAGGTGAAAGGAAGGGGATCTCACCTGTTGGGTATCTGCTGCGTCCGCGGGTTCTGTATCCTCTTCCCCTATCCGCCCTTTGGGAGTAAGAGCCTCTTGGTTGATAGTTGGGGAAGAAAGATGAAGTTGGGGTTCTCTGGCGTTGGTTTGTGGTCCAGAAACGGCTGACTGTGCGACCCCTTGTATGGCCAGCCCTGCCAAAAACCCGTGAGGGTTGATAATGAAATACTCTTTTCATGGATGATTGCGCCTTGTTTAGTGTGGCGTATAAGTTTACATGTTTATGTAACTCTTTAATGTAGGGTTCTCCAAACAATAGACCCTGTGCTTTGGGGCCCAATTCCTTGGTTCCCAAGTCAGCTAACTTAGCATCCATACGCAGCAGCACTGCTTTTCTACGCTCAGTAGGGATGTATTAGCATTGCCCAGCAGGCAAATAGAGCGTAGAGCCCATTCTCTGATCACAGATGGGTCTAGAGGGCCTTCATTAGATAAGGCTTCATCAGCCAGTAGAAGAATTTTTGCCAGCGGTCCTAGGATATCCAGCATTTTGTCTTGGGTTAGGCATAGGCTGCGTTCAATGCCCTTTTTTGGGTCACGGCCCGATCTAGCCAGATATGTGTAGAGCAGCGTATCAAATTCCGGGGTCAACGCGACCTTATCCGATAGAGTGGGTCTAGGACATTCAGCTCGTAGCCGTTTGCGGACGTCCAGATCTAGGGGTCTTCTGATCCAAAAATGAATATACTGGGAAAGATGGTCTGCTAGTGACCATTCGGATGATCGAGGATATCTAATTTGTCTTGGGTCAAAAAGAGGTTGACCAAGCGTATCCAGAAAGGGTTCAGCGTCCCCAGATGGAAGTGATCCGGGTAACATAACTTCAGTTGGGAGGTCTCCCATAGTCGATTGAGGGAGAGGTGCCCCTTTTAAGGATGTCTCGGGCCAGTCCTCCTCATCTTCTGAGGAGTGGTCAGCTTGCCATTCATCTAGGATGGCTAAGGGGTGTAAGTCGAAAGAGTCTTCCTCTTCTTCCGACAGGGTAGGTTGGATGGAGTGTTTCTCTCTAGCATCCACCTGTTTGGGGCGTTTCGCCAGTTCTTTCCCCTTACGCTTGAGAGGTTCAGGCCCATTCCCTTTCCAATAACGTTTATATGGTTTGGAAGGGTTTCTTTTTGTGGAATCGGAATCCTCCGCATCTTCGTCAGAAAGCGGGGTTTCGGAAATTTTAGGGTCTTTTTGCTCAATGGGCAGCACCCGAGCCAGGGCCTTTTCAAGTGAAGCAGCTACAGCTGCATTTATAATAGCTTGCAAGTTTTGATCTTGATTTGAAGCCTCCATAGCAACAGTGTTGGTACCTATGGGGCAGAATAGGCCAGTGTTAGAGTGTATTAATAAGGCCGTCTCGAAATATCACAGTATGTTATCATTTCACATTGCAAGCTGTAAGTGGGGGTCACCCAGTATAAATCACCTCAGGGAATACTTTTTCAAACCCATATAGAGGTATAGTGGCACAGACAAAGCGGGCCAATCATGGGCTGTATATGATAACAGCAATCATAATTTAGTTTTATGTGTTTACCTTATACACATGCATAGTGTAGATATGAGTTGTAATCATAAAGTTTATATGGGAAAATTTTGAGTAATAAACTTTGAGGTATGTGGTTCCAGTTGCAGTTGAAATAAATATATAGAGAGATGAGGCTAATTTATATATGTAGTAACTATAATCTTACACCAGAGGGAAGTAGAGTGATACAGGGATGACACTGCATTTGGAGTTAAACTCCTTCCTTGTTCGAAGGAGTAAACAGAAAGATAACACTCTGGTAAATGCACCTGGATTAATAATAGTAAAGAATTACAGTGGATATAAGGTATTAAATGGCTATATAATAGTTATTTAACTATTATGAAGAACGGTAAAAAATGGCCGCCGCACGGCCGGAGTGAATGGAGATCGCGGCTCCAAGAAAATGGCCGCCGCGATCTTGCGCGTGCGCACCAGTGAAAGGAAGAAGCCGTTTGGATCTCGCGGGGGGGCGCGAGATCCAAGATGGCCGCCGTGCGCACTGGGGACCGTTGGAGGCGTACTCCAAGGACCAAAAAGCCCGGGAAAAGGCGGCAAAAATGCCGCTCGTAGAAACCGGGCTAAAGAGGTACAAAAAAAAAATAATAAAATAATAATAAAACGGACAGTAACCAAAAAATAAAAGCGGAAAGAAGAGAAAGTAGTGAAGAAATACCAAATGGAAGATAGAGATGGGAAAAAATAAATGAATCAGTTATAGAATAAAGGGTAAAAATATACATATGTATAATATACTATAAAGAAATATGAATTAAACAGATGATAGATACAATAATAGATAAATCACAGAAAAAAACCCACAAAAGTAGGAGACAGTGGCACTCTGACCTGTACTGGTGTGAAGCAGCAAAGAAAGAGGAAATGACATCACTGGGAGGGACTTATATACCTTGTTATCCCTTTTTTCTGATTGGTTACCTTGTTACTAAGTAAAAAAGTGCTGCTGTGAAGCTTAAGTAAAGAAAGTCTTAAGCAAATACGAAGCCTCCTGTCCTGTTATAAAATTAGATTGTCAATATGCAAGTTTTTGAAGAGTTTCTTGTGTACCCAAAATAGATTGAAGGGGTTGGAAGTTTCACATAATCTCCTTTCATGTATATACCATGCTTTTAATTTTGCTTTATTATTTCCTCATGTTAGATAGTGTGAAAACATTACTGTGTTGTGGTTATAAACTATATTCAGAAATGATAATCCTCCATCCTCTAGTCTGGCTGACATAATTTTAAATGCAATCCTAGGTTTCTTATCACCCCATACATAGGATATAAATGAACAGTGAAATAATTGGAGTATTTTCTTTGGGGCTCTAAGAGGGATTGTACGGAAAAGTTATTCCAATTTCGGAAGTAAGTATGCTCTAATGATGTTTATTCTTCCAAGCCATGACATTTGTAGTTTGGACCATTTTAAAATAGTGTTTTAGTCTAAATTCTTTAAGGGGTGGGTTATAATTATCATAAATCCACTCTTCTATATTGAAGTTTATATTTATTCCCAAATATCGCAGGGAGTTAGACCAGTTAATTTTATAATTATTATTCAGATTTCTAATTTGATCGTTTTTTAGATTACAATGTAGAGCTTGTGTTTTCAGCATTATAATTTTGTAGTTAGAAAATCTGCTGTATTCTTCTATACATTTTAAAGTAGCTGATATAGAGGATTTAGGATTTGTTAGTGTAATAATTATGTCGTGAGCGAACAAAGTTATTTTTTGTTCTAGATGACCTAAGTCCACCTCAATAATATAGAGGGTTTGTCTTATGTAGACTGCCAGTGGTTCTATTGAGAGGATATAAAGAAGAGGTGCCAAAGGGGAACCCTGGCGGGTTCCATTTTTAATAGAGAACTAGTCTGAGTCTAGACCATTTCCATATATTTTTGCCACAGGAGAAGAATATAGGGCCATTCTCAAATCTTTAAAAAGACCCTCTATCCCAAATGAGGAAAGTGTAGTAGACATAAATTTCCAATTTACCCTAGCAAATGCCTTTTCAGTGTCAACAGCTATAAAAGCTGTAGGAATAGATTTTTTCCCAACCTCAACCATCATGTGCATAATCTTACGAATATTATCACTAGCTGATCTTCCTCTTATAAATCCGGATTGATCTAAATGAATTAAATCTGATATTATCTGGGTAAGTCTATCGGCTAGGAATTTTGAGAATATTTTTATGTCCAAATTGATGAGAGAGATCGGACGGTAATTGGATATATAGTGTAAATCTTTTCCAGGTTTTGGAATTGGAGAAATCGTAGCTTTTAACATTTCAGAAGAAAAGCTTTTGGAAGTTGTTATACCTAGAAATGTTTTTAATAGTAGAGGGGTTATCACGGTCTCAAAAGATTAAAAATCCGTCCGGCCCAGGTTCTTTCCCATTACTAAATTTATCGATTGTTTTCTTTATTTCATCCAATTTGATTGGTTTGTTTAAATTTGCCAATTTTTCAGGATTTAGTTTAGGAAGGTTTAGTTTACAAAGAAAAGTTTTCAGTTTGTTCTGAGAAAAGCTATTTTCTTTTAAATTATATAATGAAGCATAGTATTTTGCAAAGGCTTTGCCCATATTATGATGGGATTAGCAGATTTTGTCTCCATCAATAAGTTTCTTTATTGCATGCTTTAATCGTTCTGGTTTAAGTTTATTTGACGTAGACTTCCCTACCCTGTTGTTACTACTGTACCATCTTTGTTTCAGAGATGTAATTGAGTTTTTAATTTTATCTTCTAGAATAGTTTTTATTTGAATCTGAAGAGTTTTAATTTGTGTTACAGTAAAGGGATTTGGATTTGCTTTGTTAGTAAGTTCAGGTTTGGACAATTGTATGTAAAGGTCATTTAAATTCGCTCCTCTGGTTTTCCTAATTTTTGCCCCCATTTGATCTTTGATCTTTTTCCCCCTCATGACACACTTAAAGGTTTGCCATAAAGTTTTGAAAGTAAAATCTCTTTCATTCGGATGTTGTACCCTCCAAATATCAAATAACCCATGTTCATCTGAAAAAATCTTGAAACCAAGTATACCTTGTTTTATTAAGATTATTTAATTGATCTCTGGCTCTTCTATCCCATTTTGGGTCTTGAATGGTATTCCAATCTCCTCCGATCAGAAGTACTCCTTTTTTTTAACTTTCTCAATCCTTACAAAAAGTTTCTTATAAAATGATTGTGAGAAAGCATTAGGAGCATATAGGTTTGCCAAGGTGTAAATAATATCATTCAATTTACAGACAATAATTGAAAACCTTCCTAATCGGTCTTTTTCTATATAAATTTGTTCAAATTTAAGCTTAGATGAACAAATAATGGCAACTCTTCTTTTATTTTTATCTATCATACTGGCCTTTGAAATACATGGGAATCTAGAATAATTCCATAAGTTTTTTTCCCTCTCTTTCCAGTGTGTTTCTTGGATAAAGCACACATCGATCTTATCTTCTAATAGCATTCTGTATACCAGACCTCTTTTTACCGGAGAGTTCAAACCCTGTGCGTTTATTGATGCTACTTTAATTGACATTATTATTCTTGATAAGTAGTGTCATTCCCCAAAAATGACTCCAAAATTTCACATGGACTACTCCAAACCCATTCTCATTGGCTAACCCTGTACATACATTACAAACAATTATATAACTTAACACACATATAATACACCACCGTAACAAGTTACTACCTAACTTACAGGTGGTTACCCTGAGAGCACCAAACTCCCCCAAAAAATAAAAAATCATAACTATTATCTCAGGGAAAATCAGTCGCTGGTGGTTGTCCGTGACCAGGATCAAACTATTAATCAGAGCAGAGGTTAAGCGTAGATCACACGAAAGCTCATTTCCTAATTTCTATGGGACCAAAGAAAAATTCCCTTTTCTCCTTTTTTTCTTTCCCTTCTTCCCCTCTCATCCCCTTTTCCTTCCCTCCCCTTCTTTTTTTTTTCCATTACGCTAGTGTATGTTTATAAGGATATATAGAGATAAACTATATAGAGATAAGCTATAATCTGATAAAAGGATACTTTAATACCCAAACCTTAATGGACAATAGGGTATAAATCTGTAGGGAAACGCAAGTTAGTCAATGATAATCTAGAATATTCCTAAAGAGTGGTTATAATAGTATTTTTAAAATACCCCATCTTTATCTAAGTTTATTAATTTATGCTATCAGTATTTAAGATTGTGAAACATCCTTAGTTCCCTGAGCCTGGGACTAAGAATAAATCTGTGCTTAATATTTAGTTCAAATTATCTTTGCATATTATTCAATTGTGATATATCTAATAAGTCTTACACCCGTGACTACGTGATTGTTCTAAAACGTAGTGAGAAAAAAAAATCTCTCCCAATATATTTATTACCTTATCTATATTAATTGCGTGTTAGATAATATATTTTATTTACTTTATTATTTTACTAAATAGTCAATTAGTGATATATTTCCATAAAGGCTTTGAGTTCATTTTTCTATTCTCTGTGGTTTAAATATAAAAAAAACCTTTGTGAGTGACTTCAGAATCATATTAATAGTTATTTAAAGAGATAAGTCTCCCTAGAATTCGTATATCCTCTTGTCTTCACATTTCCCTTTCTTTTTTTCTTTTCCATTCTCCTCAACAATTTAGTAGGAAAGCCCCATCTGTAGCGAATATTTTTGGTTCTTAATTGTAAAGTTATATCTCCTGTTTAGTCTAGTTGCCTGAGAGAGATCGGGAAAAATCGACAAGTTTTGGAATTTCTTGTTACTTAAATTAGGTTTAAACCTCAATTGTTTCATTAGAATGTCCTTTACTGATTAGTTTAAAAACCTTACTATTACGTCTCTGGGTGCCAAGTTCTCTGCTTCTCGAGGTCTAAAAATCCTATGACAGCTTTCTATTGGAGAGAGTGTTAATAGTGAAGGACTGATGTATTGAGAGATAAATTCGGTAATAAATTCAGTTAAGTTTTCTTGTTTAATGTCTTCTGGGACCCCTTTAGGCCTTATATTATTTCTACGGGATCTATCCTCAATTTTGTTCAATCAGCTTGACATTCAGAGTGGAGAACACTTTAATTACTTCGGAAATATTCTGATTAATATCAGTTTTGATTTTCCCATACAGGTCGTCTATCATTTTAGTTAAACTTTGGTTTGTTAATGCTTCTCTAGAGGTTTTAGGGCCTTCTAGGGCTGTACCACTCAATTGTAATTCCTCTACAGGAACTGTAAGTTTTAACAAAAATACTGTTATCATTAGGAGGTTTGTTCAATAAAATTTGAATTGTACTCTTAATAGTTGATAACATGAGAATTATGCTGACTGTTATTTACATCAATTATTTAGGTAAATGAGAAAAATATAATTTGCATAATAATTTGGAACATGGTGTAGTTACAAATGTCCATTGGCTCATGATTTAAATAGTTGGTACAAATCATGGCACTACTCATATATCGAAAGTAGTAGATAGAAAATCGTCCATAGTATATTACATTTGTTATGTTCATTGACCTCTCGTGTCCCATGCAGTAGTTTGTTAGGTTATTTAAGCATTCGGTTTTACAAGGAGGATTGTGTTCTCCCATTTAATTGGGATCCCTGCATATATTTATCCCAGGGTGCCCATGTAGTTGTGAATTCCCCATATTTGTGAGTGCATATGATAGTTCCTCCATCGTTCTGATAGAATCTACCTTGGTGATCCATTCCCCAATTGTAGGAGGTTTGTCTTGTTTCCATTTAGCAGGAATTAGACTATTTGCGGCTGTGAGTAGATGGTTTATCAGGTTTCATTGTGGTTTGGCAAAGTGAACAGGATAGAGCATAAAAAATAGTGTTTGTAGTGTCTACAGGATTTTATAACCCGTGAACACGGATATAAGGGCTACTATTTTTCCCCAGTATTCCTGAATTATATTACAGGTCCACCATATGTGGCCCGTGGTTCCCTCTGTGGATTTGCATCTCCAGCAGGTGTTAGAGGCATTAGGGAAGAACCTGTGGATTCAGGTCGGAGTATAGTGCCATTGAGTTATGTGTTTATAGTTACTCTCATTGGTGGTGGTGTTCTTGGAGGATTGGAAGATGTTTATGAATATCCTCCCCCACTCCTGTGGAGTCAATGTAATGTTCAATTCATCTTCCCATGATTTTGTGAAGTCTGGGAGTGTGACCTCTGGCCCTGACTGCAAGAGTTTGTGGAACGTGGATAGATGTCTCTTCTGTAGTGTATGTGTGGAGCTGAATGTTTCAAATGGTGTTAGCTCTCTGGACCCTTGTAGGAGACAAGGTCGTGAATGTATGAAGTGCAAGATTTGTGTATGTTTGTATTTCAGTAATGCTGTGCTTTTGGGTGGAGGTATCATGCTGGGATATGGAATGATCCCTTTGTTGTTTAGAACGTCTTTCAGGAGGAGTTGTCTATGCTCAGCTGTAAAATCTTGGAATGTGGCCTGTTGTATACTTGGTGGGAACTGCGGGTTCCCAGTTATCAGGAACAGAGGGGGAGGGTGGGGTGCTTCCCTTTTTGAGTGGGATCCAATATTTTAGTGTAGGAATTATTGTAGGGTGTGTTGCGTGAGATGTTTTTAATAGCTCTAAGCCTGACTCATACCAGGGTACTGTATGTAGGGCGACCCTGAAGTATTTTGCCTCAATTTGCACCCATTGTCTCTGATTGTGGGGGCGTGTCCACTCGTAGATTTGTGTGATTATAGTAGCTCTGTGGTATGCTTCTATACCTGGTAGCCCTAGGCCTCCTTGCGATCTGTTCCTCATCAGGTATCTGTATTGTGTCCTAGGGTGTTTTCCTGCCCACAGGAAAGTCGAAAAGAGGTGTTTTGCGTGTGTGAAGAAAGAGGGGGGGGGGAGTTTTATGGGTAGTATTTGAATCAAGTAGAAGAATTTTGGGACAATGGTCATTTTTAGGATATGCACTCTGCATAGCCATCCAAATTGCGGTTTATTCCATGCTTTCAGGTCTTTCTCTACGATATCGAGTAGGGGTGGGTAGTTAAGATCATATGTTTTTGTTAGGGAGGCAGTAAGTTGCACTCCTAGATATTTCACTGAGTCTAGTGGCTAGCGGAATGTGTTTTGAAGTGTGGCTTTTGTGGCTTTTGTCATGTGCAGGGGGAGGATTTCACTTTTACTGACGTTGACTTTGAAGTTGGATACTTGGTTGTATGTGTGATGGGGTAATGGGGTAATGAATAGGAGATCATCTGCGAAGGCAGAGACTTTGTATTCACTGTCTGCTACCTGCATGCCCTGAATATCTGGGTTGTCCCTGATTCCCTGTAAGACGGGTTCCATTGTTAAAATGAAAAGGAGAGGGGATAGGGGGCAGCCATGTCTTGTACCGTTAGCTATGTGTACTGTGTTAGAGAGTTGTCCATTAACTCATATTTTCGCCCCAGGGGTGGAGTATATGGCCGAGAGCCATGAGAGCCAGTTCGGGCCGAAGCCCATGGCCTGCACTGTTGCCTTCAGCAGGGACCAGTTTACCCTATCAAACGCCTTTTCGGCGTCAATTGTAAGAATAAGACTTGTGCCTGGGCTTCCCCCGAGTGGTGGATGAGGTTGAGCAATTTGGTTGTGTTATTTTTGGCTTCCCTCCCCGGTACAAGCTCGGCTTGATCTGGGTGGACCAGTCCCTGCAGGAGAGGTCTAAGGCAGTTCGCCAGTATTTTTGTAAAAATTTTCAGATCTACGTTGATCAGTGAAATTGGTTGGTAGTTTCCGCACTCCGTGTGGTCCTTGCCTGGTTTGGGTATGAGCGTTACATGGGCCTCTAAGGCTTCTTGTGCTAGCCTTAGACAGTGGGGTTCTTCTTCCAGGCCTTTTGTGATAGAGTTAAATGCCTCCACAAAGGGTTTGCTCAGTATTGAGGAGAAAATGTTAAAATATTTGTCTGTAAAGCCGTGGGTTTTTGCCTAGCGGGAGGTGTTTAGTGGCCTGAGTGAATTTCTCTGGCGAAATTGGCATGTCATTTGGCATTTGGGGGAATTGTCTGTGTGAGGCGGTTGGATAAAAACCGTTGGATGTCCTCTGGATCTGGCGGTTGTTGTAGGAGGTTATATAGATTTGAGTAGTAGGAGTGGAACTCCTTGAGAATGTCGGGTAAACAATGAGTGACTTCCCCCAAGGGTTTTTTTTAATTTTGGCTATGAATGTTTGTTGTCTGCTCTGTTGTAGGGGCCTGGCTAACAACCGTCCACATTTTCAAATAGGTGAGCTTTGTCCAATAACTGTGTGATTCTGAACCGGGTGGCTGCGTTAAAGGTTGTGGATCTAGAAGTCATGTCCATGTCTGAGTCTGTCGTGTCCATGTCTGAGATACATTGAGGTCCGC
The DNA here is from genome assembly GCA_933207985.1 of Pelobates cultripes. Lineage (NCBI taxonomy): Eukaryota > Metazoa > Chordata > Amphibia > Anura > Pelobatidae > Pelobates > Pelobates cultripes. Next base: position 85,794,333 of record OW240918.1, read on the forward strand.
TCCCATTTTGAGTATGCCCTCTGTGAATCCCTCGATCTGGTTAGGTATTTACGCATGTGTGAGCTCTGTTTAGTGTTGGGAAGGTACAGATTGGCAAATGTCATCATGATGCTGCCTACTCGCCCTTTCACCATAAAAAGTCTTCCCTTTGTATCTGCATGGTGTGCAGTATGTGTGAATGACGTCCTGGCGCCTATGAGGATGGCTACTCCCTGGATTTTTGCTCCTTCATAATTACTAAAGTAGCCATTGGGATAGTGTTTACTGTGCAGGGCAGGGGAAACATTTGCCGTAAAGAGGGTTTCTTGTATAAATGCTACATCTGCTCTCAGCTTATGTAGTTCATTCAGAGTTAAGGATCTCTTGGTCGGAGAGTTAAGGCCCCTTGTGTTGAGAGTGACTATGTGGATGTTTGCCATGGAAGAACTTCAGTGGGTGTTTGAATTTGAACAGTGTGTTGTATCAAAAATAAAATGAACAGTAAACAATTAAACTATGTGCAAGGTTTCTAGAACACCGATGGAGCGAGCAATTGAGAGTATATGAATTAGTAGTTGGTGGCTTTCCCTGGGGGAGCTAAGTAGCATGGGAAGACAAAAAAAGGCACCGCTTGGGCCTGTGTTGTCGCTTCAGGTGGTCTAGCAATTTGGCGGTGGGTTAAGTCTTAGGTGATACGCGCGTCTGTGGGAGATGGGCAACCTTTCTGTGGTGGTGTGAATTTGGTTGGCTTGTCACGCTATCAAGTGTTCCGAGTGAGACTGGGTGGGGTTCTTCTACCAGGCCCGATCTGGCTAGCTGTTTGGGCTATCAATTCCAGTTTGGACTACTAGGGGGGTTGCACCTGGTGGACTCTCTCAATTGCTCTCTCTTTTGCCCTCCATAATATTAAGCATTGCATAAATTGCATGTCATCCCCAAGGTGAGACGCCTCCGTCTTGAGCCATCTGTGTCCGCCCTGTGGGAACTTGCCTGCAGGTGAGTACCCACTGGCGCCTCTTTGTAAATTCAGCTCGTTTTCAGTCTGGATACTTAGCTGCAAGAGTGGGGCATTAGTAGATGGTCAGGGGATACAGTCTCTCAGGAGGAGGGCGTGTTGTGGGTATTTAGAGTAAGCTTAAGTGGCGGTGGGCCTTCAGTTTGGGGCTGGAGGAAGGTAGCTGTCTTTGGGGTGTGGGGAAATGGGAATGAGGGAGGGGTGGATGTGTCCAGGCTTGTTTGGGCTTGGGTGTGAGTTTGTGGGTTGTTCCGGTCTGGGCGAGAGTTTATAGAGCTTCACAGCTCTGGCAACTTATGTGTGTAGTCCATCCGTGGCTCGGGCTCTTGTCTTCCAATTAGGTGGTATTAGTGGTAGTCTCGTTGGATTGTCTCTGCTGTTGGTAGGTAGTCCTTGTATTTTGTCCCTTTAGCGAGGGGACCGATCGGTCCTTGGCAGAGTGCCCCTGTGCTGTTGTTGCGGGTCATTCCGGCGTCTTTTTGATGTTTGCCATCTTGCTCTCTGTGTTCGGGGATAATTATGAGGAGCTTGGACTGGGCCATACCAATCCGGTAATTGTATATCCGGGAGGCTCAGGGCTGTGGTGAAAGTTGCTACTTCCCCCGCTGAGGATAGGGTGACGGTGACACAGTTATGGGTGCCTGTGAGTGATAATGGGAAACCCCAGCGGTACCTGATGTTTCTGGCGTGGAGGAGGTCTGTCAGTGACCCTTCTTGCTTGCAGTGTCATCCAGGAGAGGTCAGGGTAGATCTGGATCTGTGCCCCATTGTATAAGAGGGGTTGGTGGCCTGCCTCAGTTCGCGGAGTACTTCTTCTTTGACCCCATAATAATGTAAATGGCAGATCACGTCTCTGGGGGCTTCCGTCGCCAGCCCTCTTGTTCTGAGTGCCCTATTGGCTCTATCAAATAGGATGTGTTTGGCTGCTTCTTTGTGTAGCAGGTAGTTAGAGAGTTGCTGGAGGGTGCTCAGTAAGTTTTCGCCTTCTGTTTCAGGGAGGCCTTTTATCCGTAAGTTGTTGTGGCGCCCTCTATTGTCAAGGTCATCTATTGCTCGGTACATAGAGCCATTTGTGCGTTTTGTGCCTCCAATGCTTGTTGTAGTTGTTTGATTTGCGTGAATGTGTGATCATGGTTGTCTTCCAGGGTGCCAACCCTGTCTCCCACTAGTTTCACGTCCATGGATATGTCGTCCATTTATTTCTGGAAAGTTTTTTCCACTTTATGGAGCATTGCTGCTAGATCTTGCTTGGAGGGCAGGTTTTTGAGAATTTCTTTTAGGTCCTGGTCCACCGCTAGTGATGCACTTTCTGAAGTAGCCGGACTTGGTGGAGGAGAGGTCGGCTCGGGCGAGGTTTCCGGCGCCATCTTGGGGCGCCTAACTCTTCGTTCTGTTGATTAGTGCTGTCCTTGAAAAATTTGGTTAGCGCACCAGATTTCGATCCGGATGGTTTGCTGGAAGGTTGTGCTGATGCTGCATACTTTTTGTGGTGTCCCATTTTGTGTTAGTCGCCTAATGATCGTAGATTGCCTGGGTTCACTGCCGGAGCTCAGCTAGTGTGCGTCCAGCTCGTTGCGCAGTTGGCTCCACCCCATCATAATTCTTTTCGTTTATGGATTCCGTTTTTAGTATATTAGCTTCTCTTACTTATCTTTTAGAAAATATATTTTTTACTTTAAAAAAATTCCCCTCCCAATATGACAGCTAAGCTGTTTTTAGCTATCTAGTACCCTCCTAAAATGGCCTCCATAAGTGACCATATTGTCACACAACGCTTTATTGTCTGTTATGGATTAACTCTACTGGTGCCCCCCCCATAGATAGGCGTGCCTTTGACTCCTCTGCCCGACTGCACGCTGTGGCCGCTCTGCCCAGATCCCTTTCCTCAAGGAAAGGTGCACACTCCCATCAAGTAGTATGCTCATTTCATCTCTGAACTACATAGTTCTTTCATAAGTGAGCAACAACATATCGCATAACGAGCTGCACATCTAATTCTGTGACACAACAGTCACACCCACAACACTTCTCCTGCTCCTATTTCTCTTTAGGACGCTCATTTTTAACTTTAGTTCATTCATTTGGAATGTTTTAATAGATAGTCTTTATGACATTGTGTTTGGTGTTTTGTTTTACTAGTCATAGCCATGGGATCACAATTGCGGTCACATGATTATGACATCATTTTGGCGTAAATTTTTAAAATTGAAGTATATAGAAGCCTTTGTAAGTGTATAGATGCAAGGTATATATTCTATCCACTTGAAAAAACTCCAAAAAGATGAACCACTTTGGTTTTATGTTATCCTTGTTAAATAAATTATTTTTGGCAACCTTACTATTTGCTGTAAGCTATATACTGTTTAGCTTTTATTTTCAGTATTTTGCTCCTGCCTGGCACTTTGATTTATTTCCTGAGAATCCTGAAGACTACCATGGAAAGAATCCTAGGTGGGGATCATACCACCCATGCTTGATACACAGAGCAGTTAGCCTGCTCCATCTATACTAAGAATATTTCTATTTTATTCACTTACTGTGACAAAATGCCTTTTGTCACTGGATTTTTATATGACCAACTGCCCTTTGCCCCGGCTGTTGGAGGAGCCTGATTGCCAGCCTCCTCCCTCGTGTCTATGGCCCTGGGGTGTTTTGCCATTTAAAAAGACTATTTGGGGCGTATTGGCTTCTAAAAGACTGTTTCTGCCCATTTGAATCCATGGGAAGATGTGTCTCTTCCCCTCCTCCATTTCCTGTCTATTGTTCCAGCAGGGCGTTGTCCCAGGCACACTGCCAGACCAGTTGGAACTTGCTGTTTTGCCCCTCCTTGGTCTCTCATCAGCTCTTGCTGTGTTTTAACCCCATGGCGATTTGACTGTGGTTGTGGCATCTGAGCGTTGTTCGGATATAGTGAGCATTCAGATCCAGGCTATCTGGGGATAGGTTGAATGTGGGGGTTCTGTTAAGTATAATAGGAATTATGTATTTTTATGTGTTTTTACTGTTGTGAATAGAGCCATTTTATGTATGCTGCATGTAATTGGCTTACCACACGCAAGCAATGTTTGCAGATGGTCACAAAGGGAATTTCAACTAACATTTGACCCACTGGACCAATTTGTATGATTTTGACGTATGTTTGTATTTGGAGTATGCTGATTCTGAAAATGAATGTGAATGTGATGTATACTTTTAGAGTTATTAATATTGTGTAAAACTGTGCATTTTCCTGCCTGTGATAATTAACTTAGACCATTGTGTTCAGTAATTATATCACAGGTAGAGGGGAGGATTTTGTGTGGGAGTGTCTGAGTGTATTCTGCGTATTGATTGGTTGTTCTGCAAAACCTGTGGGCAGTACTATGTGTGTAAAATGTGCATTTTACACCTGTGGGCAGTACTGTGTGTAAAATGTGTTTGATTAAAAGCTTCAGTTCTACTTCACCCTCAATTTGGAGTGCCGTCTCTTATTGGGGGAATCTGCTACAAGGGATTGCTATGCTCTGCATATTTCCTTGCTATAATCACTCTTAAGCTCTTTTAAGAATTTGTTCCTGTCTTGCTCTCTGAAGGAGTCTATGGTGGTTATGGTGTCGGCTAGAGCGCTAGGAGCATCCTTCAATGGAGGTACCCAGTCGGGGTGCCAGGTGATCCGTTACATTACCTATATAGAGAGAGCATTATTGGCTGCCTTTTGTAATTTCATAAGATCTATCTCATCACTATCCTGCTGCAAAATACCGCTTGAGGGATATCTTGCAAGTGGAGATATAATACCACTGTATGTGGTTTTATCCAGAGCTGGTTATAACTCTATAATATGAGGGTAGGCATATTTAGACGTTATTCAGTCTACTACCGTGTTGCACTATTGGTCCCTTCTTGTTTTTGCTCTCTTTCATATGCTGCTACTGAGAAACGTTTTCCATTTAAGGGACTCTCCAGTGCCAGGAAAACAAGCCGTTTTCCTAGCACTGCAAGTCCCCTCTCCCTCCCACCTCCCATACCAGGTTGCTGGGGGGGTTAAAACCCCTTCAGTGAGTTACCTGTATCCATCGCCAATGTCCCTCGGCGCTGGGTCAGGCTCCGCCAACTCTCCTCCTAATGCTCATACGGCAACGGCCGCACGCGCATTACACTGTGATTCATTAGACCAGGTAATCTTTTTCCATTGCTCTGTGGTCCATTTTTCCAACACATAAAATTCAAGAACTGACTGTACACTTGCTGCCTAATACCCAATTGGGATATCCCACACCTGTCAGTGTTTTTAATGTTGTGGCTGGTCAGTGTATAAGCTGCATGTATATGTAAGCATATGCTGCATGTTGCAAGGATACATTACATACCCTTGCACTACGACACTCACCTAGTGCCCCTACCTCCTCAAGTATGCACCACATCAGTTTCACTCCCTCAGACACCTGATGCCATCATAGTAGCTGTATTGTATGATCTCACCATGCATAATCATGTCATTACCATCTCCCACGGGGCCATGGCTACCAAAGAAACGCCCCAGGCCTATAAATACTTTATCTCTAACATTTGTTCAGTGCCCTGTTATTTCCTTTTTGGTAATTCAAGAGCACCTTTCTTTATTGCTTAATTTCTGGTTTAATGCTTGTCTGCTTGTCTTGACCCTTATGATTTCTGTATTCCTGACTGTAGCAGAGCTCCCTAAAAATCCACACAGGACACATCTCCAGATGGAAGAAACATACAAACTGTGACAAAGTGCCCTTCGCCACTTGTTCTTGGAGAGGCCTGCTTGCCAGCCTCTTGCCTTGTGACTATGGCCCCTGGGCTGTATGGCCATTTAAAAAGTCTGTTTGGGCTTATTGGATTTTAGGACACTTTTTCTGCCCCTTTGAATCCATGGGAAGGTATGCCTCTTCCAGTTTTCCTGTCTATTGTTTCTCCAGCAGGGCGTTGTCCCAGGGACACTGCCAGACTTGTTTAAACTGGCTGCTTTGTCCCTCTTCAATCTCTCATCAGCCCTTGCTAAATTTTATTCTGTTCGTGAAATCTGAGCGCTGTTTTGATATTTTGAGCCCTCAGATCCAAGCTATCTGGGGATAGGTTGAATGTGGGGGTTCTGTTCAGTATAGTAGGAATTCTGTATTTTTACTGTTTCTAAATGGAGATATTCCCTGTACCTGGAAATAATTAAGTTACCACACCCACTTAAGCCAATTATCTCCAGGATAGAGGATAGAGATAGATAATGTGTTTTGCTATGTATGAGTGGAGATTCCTTATGCATTTTAGATGGATTTTTGTATTTTATAACTTTTATGAATTTTTATATGTATTTTTTTATATGAGTTCTCTGTGGGTAATACAGGCATTTGTTTACCCAATACAATATATCATCTCTCCTATCTCTTGGCTACTGTATATCATACTTTTTAGATTACTATGATAGCCTCTCCATCTCATGTAACAATATGATAATGTGTTTGGCTATGTATGAATGGATGTTCTTCATGCACATATACATGTATACCTCCACATGAATATGTATTAATAAAAAAATAAAAAAAAATCATCATTAAGCTGTTAGATTTCCGTCCTCTGATCCTTTTAGTAAAAAGTTTTTTTTATAATTTAATCCAATTCATACATTATTATTCGTCTTTGTAACGGCACCCCCAGGCATAAAAGGGTTAAACCGCCATTTAGTAGATCTTCCCCTTCCAGAGACACAGGCACAGCTACTGCAGAACACCAATCTGCCGAACAGGAAACCATATGCATGCCGTAAACAGCCGAATAGGAAAAACCATATGAATAGGTTTACACTCCTAGCAGTCAAACTGGAACATCATACAATAAATCCCCCCAAGAACGAGACAAGGCTCTGTGTTGAGGGTCAAGCAGTGAACAGACAGAGCTGTGGGTTTATTGTTCTTATATACACATTAGTACCACCCACAGGGTTTTACACAACAACCAATCATAAACGTACATTACAGAAACACTTCCAGCAATTACACACAAAAATCCTCCCCTCTGCCTGTGATATAATGTTGCACAATGGTTTAACATAATTAACACAGGCAGTAAAAATAGTTTTTATCCATACACTGTAACTTTAAAACTACATATCCAATCTTCATAAAAATTACATATTATTAATCAGCACACTTTAAACATAAACATAACCAAAAATCAAGCAAATCCATCCAGGGGTTAAAAAGTTAGCTGGAGGTCCCTTTATGACCGACCGCAAGCACATTTTCCTGCCCAAAACAGTTCCATAGATTCAGGCTGAAAAAACGACTAAGTCCCATCGCCGAATGGGACTTAGTCTCTGCAGCTGTAAAATCAGTATGGGAGAAGGTAGGGCTCAGCGGTGCGTAGCAGATTTTAGTTCCATGAATTTGGCTACACATACTGCTGACCTCGTTCGCATTAACGCCGCCACGCAGTTTGGATTTGCATTTATGCACTTTATGTTTGTTTGCACTTTGATTTTTACTGTTGAGAGGGTACTGAGCACTGATCTACTGAGTTAAGCTTTGCTCTTAGAACCTCCTTAATGAAGGGATAATGTTCATGGTTTGTTTACTATTTCCCTTATCTGCACAAGCACTTTATATTTATTCCAGCTGCATACCAGAAGGATATTTTAGCTAATTAGGCTGTTTTTTGATTTTATGTACCTTATGTGTTTTATTTTTCTTTTGAATTAAATAAATTGTTATCTTTTTATAAGACTGATTTTCCATTTTCCGGCTGTAATTGTCTCAGACTTATCATTCTATCAGAGACAGGTTGGTACACATAGTGATTGTGGCGCCCTGGATTTTGGTATTTGGTTTATCTTTACCATTATTGTGTGTAGAGGAAAAGATAGACCGGCTGCACAGCCTAAATCTGTGGAACTGATTTAGGAAAGCCATGCTTGCAGTCGGTCAAATAGGACTTCCACCTATGTTTTGAACCATTGGCCCAAATAGTATGATTTTGACATTTGTTGGTATACTGTTTATGCTGGTTCGGAATATGTATGTTTTATTGCATTATAGTTTGGAAGTTCTGAATCTTGTGTGAAACTGTATATTTTCCAGAGGGGAGGGTTTGTGTGGCTTTGCTGGGAGTGTCTGACTGTACTGTAATGTTTTGATTGGCTTTTACATCTTTTTGTCCTGTATCCCACAAGATCCACGTGGATGGTAACCTTGTGGGAAAACTTGTATATAAGTGCCAATAAACCCTCAGCCTGCTGAGTTCCTGTTTTACCCTCAACATAGAGCCTTGTGTCATGTGTGGGGGAAAAGGCTGCATCTACACTGGGGATTGCTATACTCTGTATACTTCCCTGGCTATAATCACTACGCTCTTTTAAGAGCTTGTTCCTGCTTCATTCTCTGAGGGAGGAGAGGTTCACCCACTGGAGCCTGGAGCCTTGTCGTAGGTCCAGGGTGGGTGGGAGACGCAGAGACCCCAACCAAGCTGCGGCAGTTCGTGGGAACTGCAATGCTTATGGTGTCAAGTGGAGTGCTTGGAGCCCTCGGGAGGCACTAGGAGCATCCATCAACGGAGGTACTCAGTCGGGGTGCCAGGTGATCCGTTACACAAACCTACAAATGTAAGGCCCAAATGCTCCTTACATGTTAACTTATGGAGACAATTCAATACAAATACAAATAATCAAAACATATCAGAAAACATGCAGGGAACATATCCACAAAGGGTGGGGAAGTCAATAACAATAACACAAATTATCTCTCCTGTCTGTAGAATTAGCAATATGCAAATCTACTTGAATATGCAATTTAACCAGCCTTGCTATTCGGGTAGTCCATACTGCTGTTGCTACCAACAGAGGTCGCTTTACAGGCTCCACAGCCAGATCCACTAGTTGGTAACAAACATCCGCAGGACAGGAGAGCACACAAAACAATTAACAATATACAAACATTATAAATACCCTGCACCTATAATAGGTACAGGGTGACTTAGACATAGGAACAATTTAGGAACCTTTGTAAAGTGTCCTTCTGCTCCCAGTGATGGTGACCACCGTCACACTGAACATTGACTTGTTTTTTTCAATTTTGTGTACCTCTATTATCCTTGACATTTGGCTTGTTTTGACATTGCTTATTCTTTGTACAGTAATACATATCTGTCTAATTATCCTTGTCTTGCATGACTATTCTGCATGCTGGGTGGCAACCTATCCAGATACATGTATATGGAATGTAAATTCTGCATGTATACAACATGTACAAGCTGCATTTATATACAATGTATGTGATATACACAGGATATGAAATTAGGGAACTATCTACCGTACAGCCCTTTTTTTAATACCCTTATTTTATAACTTGCATGGTATTGCCATTATGATATCTACCAATTGCCAAAATAGGGAGCTATCTGCTAAACAGTGCCCTAATGTGGTACCCTTAATTATGGCAATCCCGCATAAGGATACCAAATTTTGCTCTTTCAGTTGTAGATAAACCCCTAATTTGTCACTCTTTTAAATATGAATAGATTAAAAAAAAAACTGTTTTCATTTGTTAGAAATGTTTATCAATGTGGAAGCGGAAATTAAATTCAGAACAAAATAAATTACATAATAAAAAAAAAATAGCTTGCTCCTATTACACATACAGGTGGTCCTCATTTTGCCACCAACCTTTTTTTTACGACGGCTCACACTTACGACAGGCTCTCTCATGGGGTGGTAAGTGCAAGCTGTTGTGGGGATTAGATGGACTCCCTACTCTGCTGCGTTCATCTATGTTCTGGGAAATTTACCCGAACATGGATTTTGGGGATTCCCTGCTCTGGTATGTTCCTCTATGTTCTGGGAAATTTCACGAACATAGACATGCGCACCAGAGCAGGGAATACCTAACTCCTCATTTACCAACAAATTCGTTCTACAACTGGGTCGTAAGAATGGAACCCGGTCTATAAGTGAGGAGAAACTGTAGGACATGTTTATACCCCTATTATGTACTTACTTTCTTTGTCTAGAGTGAATGTTTTAGACACTCCAAACACCATGTCATTACTGTGAAAGTGGATTGTCTGTAGTAGGGGTCTCTTGATGGAAACTTTCACAAAAGCCGTGTAAACACCACAAAAGACAGTGCAGCCAATACACTACTGGATATTATCTCATGAAATCAAACTACTGCTTTTAAAGATTCCAGTGTATAGATTACTTAAAATACTTACCCTTCTTCTCCAACAAATGTTACGTAGAGTTTGTTTCTCTGCAAATCTTTCCTTGAATAATTCATAATTTGATTGAAGGTATCTTCCAGTAAATGATTTCTCCTTATAATTAACCTGTAGGACAATATATCACAATAATAAAGATTCTTACTAATTTTTTTTTTTAATTTCAACTAAAAACCATGTCATTGTATATTAGGATGCAGTCATTTATGGCAAGTCAGTGGATCTGCAGTGGGTTTGGAGCTTCACAAAAATAGTCCAATAAATATCATGATACAAAGATATAAAGGTTTAACTATTCAGCCCTTGTGGGTAATTCACACAGAATGCAGTACAATACAGATGTCAGTCAAACATTTTATTATTATTATTATCATCATTTATATACATGGAACATGGATTACAGTTGCTTAGGTATTCCTTTCCTGGAGGCCAAATGGGATACAATCTGGATTTTATTAAGACATTAAGATTTTATGCAGAATTCTTTCTTTATTTCCCTCTGCAGCACAAAAACAACAACATTGAAACCAGTATAAGAAACAGTCAATACCATGAGAGGCGTTTCTTTCTAGCAACAGGAACAACCAATCAGATTCCACTCTTATTAAACTATTTCCTCTTTCTTTGCTGCTCCCTCAGTTAAAGGGAAACTATAATGCCAGAAAAACTTGTTTTCCTGGTACTATAGCTTCCCCCTATGTCAAGGCCCACCCCCGTGGTGCAAAAGGGGTTAATAACCCACGCTCCTCCCCCACCGATATCAGCTGGCAGGGGAGACCTAATGTGCATGCGTGGCAAGGGCCACGCTCGCATTCAGATTTCCCATAGGTATGCATTATTCAATAGTGTGAGGACAGTTATATATACTACTGTTTTTATTACCATTGTTATTTATTTATCATTTATTTATTTATTATTTCATTGTTATTTTCGATCAATTCAGTATTGTTATTTTCTACTGCATAATTTATTTGACTTCTTGCCTTTTATCTATTTTCCCCCTTGTCCCTGGTAAAACCTTTTAGGGACTCAGGGGCGTCTCCTTTAACTCCTTTCAGAACCGGACTGTTTTGGCCATATTGTATGTTAAGGACCAGAGCTTCTTGTGTTTAGCTGTAATTTTCTTCTCATTTACTGTTCGCATACAAATTATATATTTTTTTCAGGAAAAGAAGGGCTTTTTTTACATACCATTATGTGTATCATGTCATATAATTTAATTTAAAAAAAATAAAAATAAAATATGGTGAAAAATTAAAAAAAAATTAAAATGTTTTCTTACTTTTACTTGACAAATCTTTTACTCATCTTCAAAATCTAATAATAAAAAAGTGCTAAATAGATTAAAAATGTTGCCCTGAATTTAAAAACACCCAGTGTTTACCTGCTTTTTTTCAAGTTATAGGGCTGTAAGTACAAGTAGGACATCAATAGTGACATTGTAACACTGTTATCTGTCATAAATCTCTGAATCACACCCAACATGTACATATTTTTCTTAAAGTAGACAACCCAGGGTATTTATCTAAGGATATTTTGACACTTTCTATGCAGCCATTTTACCACCAATCTTTGCCAAACTTCACATAGGTCATTTATTTGTTTGGTTGTCTGATTTTGTTCACATACATTGCAATTCAGGTATAAATTCACAGATCCTGTTATGTGTTGCTTCCAAAAAACACACACATATGTGTTAAGACATATCTCCTGAGTACAGTGATACCATCCATGCATAGATTTGTTGGGTTGTTTGGGAGCTAAAAGGCCACATTTGACAGGTGCACATATCCGTTTTCAAACTTGGAATTTTGACATGTAGTCAACCTGTGCCCATGTCCTATTTGTCCAATGTATTTTACCCCCACCAAACCATCTATTTTTGAAACATACACAACCCATGGTATTTCAAATGGTGGTATTTTAACACTTTTCATGCATTGAATTTATCACCAACCTTTGTCAAACTTGTGGGTATAAATTTAAAAAATAAATTCACACACATTGTACTTTAGGCATGAATTAACAGATTCTGATATGTGTCACTGCTGAACAACACCCCAATATGTATTCAGCAACATCTCCTGAGTGCAGTGATACCAACCATGCATAAGCTTGTCGGGGGCTAAAAGGCCACATTTGGCAGGTGCGCATATGCGTTTTTCAACTTAGAATTTTGACATGTAGTCAACCTGCACCCATGTCCTATTTGGGCCAATGTATTTTACCTCCATCAAACCATATATTTTTAATTAGAAAAGTAGAAAACCCAGGTTATTTTAAATAGTGGTATTTTAACACTTTTCATGCACTAAATCTACCACCAGACTTTGTCAAACTTTTGGGTAGTCATTGTTTGTGTTTTTTTCACACACATTGTATTTTAGGCATTGATTAAGAGATCCTGGTATGTCACTACCAAACAACACCCCAATATGTGTTCAGCAACATCTCCCGAGTACAGTGATACTACCCATGCATAGGTTTGCTGGGTTGTTTGGGGGCTAAAAGGCCATGATAGAGACTTGTGCATGTCAGTTTTTTAACTTGATATATAGGTATGCTTGGCATATTTTTGCATCCCCCAGTTAATGTTACTGTGATGAGACCAATCTCGCCACCGTGCATTGGAGGAGCCTGGTTGCCCACCTGCTGCCTTTAGACTATGGCCCCATGTTGAAACATGAAAGCTGTGTCATTCGGTGCTGGCCCTGTTTGAGCGGTGATACCCCAGATAGCTATGTCATGGAGCCCATTCGTATAATGAAAGACTTTGGCTCCATGGCAATTGAACTGTATGTGTGTGCTCGGACCGCCATTCAGTAATAACGTGCACTCAGATCTGAGCTATCTGGGGATATGTACCTGTTTTGTGCAATGGCTGCACAGTTATATGTTTTTATGTGTTTTATTGTCTTTTGCTGCCATGTGTTCAATGGAGTTTTGCCTCTGTCCTTGGAGATAATTGGATTACTTTTACTTCCCAATTATCTCCAGGATGGAAGATTCTGTGGAACTGGTTTTGGGCAGAAAAGCCATGCTTCATTTGGTCACAAAGGACTACGATCTAGCTTTTGAACCACTGGACCAATTTGGATGATTTTGACATATGTTTGTATTTGGGGTATGCTGATTCTGAAAATGTGAATGTGATGCATACTTTTCAAGTTATGAATAATGTGGAAAAACTGTATTTCACTGTTTGTGATAATTACATTACCCATTGTGTAAGGTAATTGTATCACAGGCAGAGGGGAGGATTTTGTGTGGGAGTGTCTGAGTGTATTGTACATGTTTATTGGTTGTTTTCCAAAGCCCTGTGGGTGGTACTAATGTTTAAGAATGTGTACATAAGAACAATAAACCCACAGCTCTGTCTGTTGCTGCTTGACCCTCAACACAGAGCCTTGTCTCGTTCTTGGGGGGATTTATGGTATGCTGTTCCAGTTTGACTGCTAGGAGTGTAAACCTATTTGTATGGTTTTTCCTATTCGGCTGTTTACGGCATGCATATGGTTTCCTGTTCTGCAGTAGCTGTGCCTGTGTCTCTGGAAGGGAAGATCTACTAAACGTCGGTTTAACCCTTTTATGCCTGGGGGTGCCGTTACAATTACCATCATGAAAGTATATATTTGTATAACGTAGACATGCCTGGGATATTGTATATGGGGTGTTTTAACATCCTTCCCCCAACCATTGTGCTAAGAAAATTTCAGGGAAAGTGCATGGTGGTAATTTTTTTATTCTGCTTTTTGATTTTAGGCAGCTGGTTATATGTTACTGCCAGAAAACACCCCAGTTTGTTTTTTGCAAAGTCCCCTGAGTACACCTATGCCCACATGAATTGGTGTGCCACAATTTTACAGTAACAAGTTTTGGACTTGCTCATTTAGGCTGAATATAGTTTGCTTGCTTTGCTAGGCACAAGTTGAGTGTGGTGCATTTGTTACATCTCCCAAGTTGAATTTATGGTTTGAAAGTATATATTTTCATAAAGTAGACATCCAAGGTTATAGAAGATGGGGTGTTTTGACTGTTTTCCCCCAACCATTTTGCCCCCCAAAAATCTGAGAAAGTGTGTGGTGTTATCTTTTGAATTCTGTTTTTTATGCAGGCTTTGCTTTTAGATTTTGGCCAGCCGGTTATATGTCACTGCCAGAAAACTTTTTAACTTTTTTTTTTTTTAATTCTTTATTTGTATAAATTTTTCTGATTTTTATAATTGAGGGTGGGGTACAGAAGAAAGAAGGGATGTTAAGGGATACATTCGATTTGATAGTTTACATATCTGATAATGGACATATAAGGTATCGTTAAATACTTTTGCACGTGCTATAACAATCAGGTTTGTGAACAAATTATATAGGTTGGTTGAAACCCTGGGTGTAGGTAGTGGGTTCTCTGAGGGGGTCAGGTCCAGACCTCATATTAGTGTGTTGTGGTGTGCCTCACATTCTCGGTGCTGCTAGTTGTAAGGGTTGCAGGTTAGTCTGTAGTTGCCTCGTCTGAGTTCGGTCCCTCTCTGATCTATGCGGGTGGCCAGGTGTGGGGTATTGGCTCAAGAGGTCATTGCTGAGTCTCCTCTATGGGGGGCTCCCCCCTCTAGTCGATCCCCTTGGCGGTTATGTTCCAGTCAGTGCCTTCTCATATGGCAGGTTATGTCTTATGATTTTTTCGTTGGAGGCTTCCATGTGGGGCGAGCTGCTATCTGATCTAGGTCTGATATTGGGGTTGTGGGGGGATATAGGGATACCAGTCAATAGTCTGAAGGGAGATGGGGTAGTAAATATAGGGATCTGTTGATGGTGGAGCTGGGGGCAGTGTGAGTGCCCCCAGCCGCCAGGCCCCGCGTCCCCCCCCCCAAAGGAGGGGGAGGGGGGTGGGATGGGTTTGGGGAATTGCGGATGTTTGATGTGGGAGATGCGATTGGGTTGATTTCTGGAGGTCCGGCTTATTCAGGGTTTGTTGGCGGTATGTGTTGTGGGGGTGGTATTTGGTTACCAGGGAAGAGAAGTGTCTCCTAAGAGCCAAGGGTCCCAAATTTTGTGAAATGCCTTGGGGGTCTCATGGATTTGGGCTGTGAGTCTATCCATGTCTATGTGTTTTTGTATTTTCTTGAGTATCACCTGCTGTCTGGGGATGGTTGTGGAGGACCAAACTTTACCTATTGCTCTACGTGTGGCCAGGGCTACTCGTGCTATTAATTAATTTTTGGCTCTGGTGAACGTGTCTAGTGGTTTGGATAGGAGTAGTGCCCACGGGTTTAAGGGGCATGGGTTGGTCAGTATTCTAGTGAGGAGTGATGTAACAGATTACCATAGTGGTTTGATCTTGGGGCATGTCCACCAACAGTGAGACATGTTCCCATGCTTCCGCACTGTTTCCAGCAAAGATTTGTGGGCATTTTGTGCATACAGGTCAGTGTTTGGGGGGTGAGGTACCACCGGAACAGCATGTTGTAGGCCTGCTGTTTGCGTGTCACGCATATTGCTAGGGACGATATGGCCTCCCAAATGTCTGCCCAGTCTCCCGTGTTTTCAGGGGCTCCCAGGTCTGCCTCCCATGCCGTGATGTATGGGAGGGAGACATGGGTCGTAATTGTGAGATATATGTCCGATATTTGGCTTTTACTAGTTGGGGCTATTGTACAGTCTCTTTCAAAGCTGGTAACCTGTTGTATGCATGGCGTTGCTGCGAAGCAAAGTAATCGAATGTTGAGAGAGAATTGGCTTCAGAGATGTCAGCGTAGGGGATTAATTGATTGTTGGCGTATAGGTGGCCCAGTCTTGATATTTCTTTCCTCTAGAATTGAGCAAAGTGTTGTGCCGTGAGTCCCGGGGGAAAGAGTCTGTTCCATAGCACCGGGGTCATTGGGGAAAGGGAGGAGGAGAGGTCGTATTTGAGGTGAATTTTATCCCACAGGTCTAGGGAGTGGGTGATGGTGGTTGCCATCGGGGGCGTGGAGGGGGTAGTGGTCTGTGTGATCTGGGGGTCCACATGTAGAGAGGGGGGTGGTCCCGTCCGAAGATTGAATGTTCTATGTCAACGCATCGTTTTTTTCATCGGTGGCAGGTGCCACATTTGTATTTGTGAGATGTGTGCTGCATAAAGGTAGTGCAGTAGATTGGGGAGACCCAGACCACCCGACCTCCTGGGCACATAGAGTGTTTCCCTTTGGACTCTGGGTTTTTGGTTGTTCCAGATAAAGTTATTGATGGCTTTTTGTAGTGTAGTTATGTCTGATGTTAGAAGTGCCACAGGTAGAGTTTGGAAAATATATAGAAATTGGGGTAGGAGGTTCATTTTAACAGAGGCGACGCGTTCCTAGCCATGAGATCCCCAGTGAGGCCCTGCTTTACAGACCAGCCCATGTGCATAAAATTGTGCCTGAGGTACACAATAAATACCAGCATCTGAAACAAGCAAATAATTTCCCAAATCCTATAGATACATCGCAGATAAATGGTGTATCATGAATGATGTATTTCAATAACTGATCATACGCTTTCCTTGCAGTGTGATGCTTAGACTATGTGTGTCCTTATGATCGCACCTGTTTTAAGGAGGAGCAAGGAGCTTTGTGCCTAGGCAGGGTGATCTTCGGTAGTGTTAGTTTAAGCGTGGATTTGCTGTCTAGTGTGTGTGGGTAACTCTCATGGTGCCTAGTGTGTGGTCCATGTATCCGGCGCAGGTGGCCGGTGTTCCTCACCCCCATCAGAATATTTGGTATAGTGTGATAGGGTTGGGCTTCCAGCCCTGTGGTCTGTCTGGATTTGGAGGGCAGGGTTTTTTTGAGTTATATCCTTGCCAATGCTTTTTGTGTGGGGGTGAGCATGCCGTTAGGGTATGGTAGATAATTGACCGCTTTTTCTGGGTGGTATGTAGGCAGTGGTTGGGTTTCTCAGGGGTCCCTTGGCGCCTGTTGTATGTGTCTAGCCCTTAAGTGGTGCGGATGTTCCTGATATTCTACCAGCATAACACATAACCGATAACATAACAGTATATGCTTATCTTTGAATGGGTTCAGCGAGGGTCTCATTGGAGTGCAGGTTAGTCTCTGTTAGCCAGAAAGTCCCTGGGTGTAGGTTCCATATGCCGTCTAGTCTCTGGGGAAGGTTCTGCAGGTGGTGGTACGCAAGGGGTGATGAGTCAGTGTGGGTTCCCCGGGTGGCTTTGTCTTGCTTCTTAGGGTGGTGGTGTTCGCGCCTGGAGGGTCTTTGCCTCCTCTGTGGAGCCTGCAGGTCACTCTCACTTTCCACTGGAGGCCGATCTGGGCGTCTGTGGTTGTCTAGTTCAATGTGCGGGAGACCTATCTGTGCTGTGAATTCATCTGCTTCTGAGACATCATGTAGTGTGTAGGTCCTGTCATCTTTGTGGACCATTAATTTCAATGGGTGTCCCCAGGCATATCTGAGCCTTTGTTGTGAGAGAGCTTTGGTCAGAGGCTTGAGGGCTTTCCTTTTGAGTAGGGTGCTAGGGGCCAGGTCCTGATATAGTTGGAGCTGATGGCCTTCAATTTGGATAAGGGTGTCCCTTGCGGCCCGCATCAGTGCTTCCTTCAGGTGGAAGTAGTGTAGGCGGACAATAACGTCTCTGTGTTGGGTATTCATTGGCGATGGGACTCTGAGGGCTCTATGTGCTCTATCTATGATGAGTTCAACTGGGGGTGCTTCAGGTAGCACGCCGCAGAACGTTTCCCTGAGTGCAGAATGCATCATGTCAGGTGTAAGTTTCTGGGAGCCCCCTGATTCTCACGTTGTTCCTATGTGACCTGTTGTTCAGGTCTCCTTGCGCCCCCTCAAGGGCTCGTACCTGGTCACGGAGTTCCTCGTGCTTGGCAGTGGTTGTGGAGATGTCCTACATTTTGTCTTCTACTGCCAGGGTGCGTCTGGTCAGATCTTCCAGGCCTTCTCTGATAGGGGCCATGTGTTTGGCTAACTCCGTCGCCTTATTGGATTTGATGTCGCGTAGTAGCTCTTTCAGGTCCCCTCTGGTCACTGGGTTGAGGTCGAGTGGGTTCTTCTCTGTGTCGCTGGCATCAGAATCTGAGTCGGATTCTTGCTGGTCCCCAGCACGTGTTAGGCCCTTGTCTGAGCAGCTGCGGAATATCAGCGCTACTGCTGAGCTAGTTCTTGTTTTTTTTCCCATAATGTAGGTTGGTGTGCTCTCGGAGAGGCAGGAGGGTTAGCCCAGGGTAGAATTGTTAGGCAGTTTGTGCGGTTATTAGCTCTTGTTATGCCTGATGGTACAGAGCTCAATCAGTGTACTGCCATCCTCACCGGAAGTCAGGTGCCGCCCCCCTTTTTAACTTTTTAAAGAACAAATGTGCAGGTAACAAATGCACCTTTAGCAGCAATCTAACTAACTCCTGCAAAAATAATCTAACTGGAGATTTGGGGGAAGGAAACGGACTACCTAAAATTTGCCACTTTCAACAGAAAAAAGAAAAAAAAAATGAGGAGCAAGAATTACAAAAAGGTATGTTCTGTGTGTTAGAGCTTAAAACATGTTCCAATACACAGTCCTGGATTTGAAGGGCCTGGTTTTGATCTGTCCTTTTCCCTTTTTTATAACATACTCTGCAACGTTTCTGGGGGATTGGCTTTTTTTTCAGTTGGCGGTATCTTAAAAATAAAATATGTAGCACCAACTCTGGACTCCTCTGGCACTGTTGTTGGGACTTGACCATCTTCATAAATGATTGTAGAAATCAGGTTGAGTTGAAATTGGAGAAAGGTGGTTTTTCCTAGATTAATTTTTTTTAAAGAGTAAAAATGAGTTGTTTGTTGCTATTTGCATCAGATAGATGGCTGCATCAGCTTATCAGTCAAATAATCACCCCCCCATGTGCCTGTTATAAGCCCTGATGCAAACAGGTTTGGTCTGTACTCTAATAAATTGGGTAGCATAGAGATTATTAGTCTGGGAAGCAATCTCCTCCCAGATAGTATCCCCTAAAAATAACTCCATACATTGCATAGGGGAGAAGTCATGCACATTGACATTAATGCCTGCGTTGGCACTAAAAGGGGGAATGTTGGGCTCAGCTAACTGTGGAGGTACCCACTCCTCCTTCACATTCGGCATAGCAGGGGAAGCACAGCTTCTTTTTGCAGCTGGCTAACATACAGATAACGTGTCACTAGACGTGTCAGAAAACTGACCTGGGTGAAAATCAGATGCAGTGTCAGTGGCGTCAGAGTCTGACTCCAAGAAGGCATATACCTCCTCCAAACTGTACATGTGCTGCATGTTTCATTAGCACACTACTTAACTGACACTAAACTAACAAATTAAAAAAAAAAATTTAAGTTTTTTAAAATCTACCTATCCCTACGCTAAAATGACTAAAACAGACTAAAACCTCCTTTAGCTGCAATCCCTAAACTAGCTACTGCAAAAAAGTATCTAATGCAGATTTGGGGGAAGGAAACTGACTAACTAAAATAAAAAAACAGACTAAAACAAACAAACATACTAATGCATGGCTTTTTAACAAAAAAATAACCCTTAAGGGCAAAAAAATAAAAAATAATACTGACAGTACAAATGCACTGCTGTAACAGGATTTAGCAGGGAAGGGGTTAAAATGGAATTTTAATACTTTTTTTCACAGGTTCTGGCACTTTGGCAACACTTGAAGAAACTGGCTACAAACTATCACGCACTGATCTCTGTCTCTCTCCCTCTCAAAACGTTACAAAGGAGATAGGGGCAGAGATATCTGTCAAAGTGAGTGTTTGTAACACCCACTGTGACAGCAGCCAATTGTGAGTGAACGTGTGTCGCTCACGCGGCATAATTGGCTGTTACTATCTGCCTTGCATGCCTGGCAAATAGTAACAGCTCCCACTGCTCATTTTCAGTGATGACAGTACTGAACCGTCATCAGTCCTTAATGAATTAATTATTCAGTTTTGGGGTTTTTTTTGTTTGTTTTTTTCATTCTTTATTTATACTTGAGTAGTAGGTAGTGCATTACATAGTGACAGTGGATGGATTACATGAACATAAACATGAAGTAGCATCAGTAAGTAGGTTTTTGTGTACAATAAAGTCTGTACTAACAACAAAAGGTAGTGACATTACAGTACAATCACATATGAAAGAAGCAAAAAGCCTAAGTGGAGGCATAGGATAAGTTTGGACATGTAACTCGTAACATTTGCATTAAAAAAAACCCTCACACTTTAAGGTCTAAAATATTTTGGTCAAACAAGTTAGCATTTGTTGCTAGAGCATGCCTCTATAACCATTTGCTATCTAATTGGTGGTTTTCGGGATTGTGTGGTTAGTCGTCCACTACTTATAAAAGAAGCTGTGTCATATCTAGAGTATCCACCTCTCAAGTAGTTTTATGTTCCATCCTGGAGATATTTCCATCCAGAAAGTAAGAGAATGAAGAGAAAGAAAGAATGGTAGGAGGAAGATAGGAAAGAAGAACAGTGGTTAGCTTAAAGAGACAAAAGATAGAGAAGAAAGAAGAAGTGAGAGGGGAGAAATAAGTTTACCGTGAAGAGGAGGTATGGAGCTGTACCCTGGTACCCCCCACCCCAAACACAGTCGGTCCCATCCATGCACTCTAGTCTAAGTTGACTCGTTAGAGAAGGATTCCCATGGCTCCCATACCTTGGTAAACATGTTAATGTCTCTCTTGCTTTAGTGTCAGCTTGTCCATTAAATAAGTATCTTTAAGTTTCAGTAGTACCATATCAATGGGTGGTACCTCTGAGCTAAGCCAAGCCAGAGCTATTGCTCTTCTGGTTGCCAGAGTAATTTTATGGATCAGTTTTTGTTCTGATCTTGGCCATCCGTCAAGCGGTCTGGATAGTAAAAATACCCATGGGTCAGGTGTCCCTGGTTGTTGAGAGATGTTTGTCATTAATTCGCTCACTTTGCCCCAGAGGGTCTGGACCCGGGGGCACTCACACCAAATGTGTCTGTATGTGCCTCTATGTCAGCATAGTCTCCAGAATTGGTCAGTCGGTGTTTTGTGCATATGATAGAGCTTAACTGGGGTGGTATACCACCAAAATACTGTTTTGTACGATTGTTCTTCCATCGTAACACATATAGAAGTTCACCCGTTTGCCTCCCATATGTTCTGCTTAACTCTATCTCCCACTGGTCTGTATAATGTAATTCCCCCCATTCTGTTGTTGTTGTGCAGAGGTGTGAATAAAGCCTGGTGATAAGTCCCTTCTGATAAGATTCTGCTTCACAGATCCTTTTGAAGAAAGTTAGCTGTGCGTGTGCGGCTGTTTTGATGTGTGGTAGTTGGGAAAAGTCCCTGACTTATAGGTACCAGAAGTAATCTGACATTGTCAGCCTTGTTCTCTTCTGCAGTTCATTATATGGCATAATAGTGTCACCATTATATATTTGATAGATTCTTTGGAGGCCTTCACACTCAAATCCCTTAAAGTCTCTAGCTCTCATAGCAGGTATGAATGCTCTGTTGCATAACAGGGGCATCATGGGGGACTGTGATTTGGTTAGGTCATATTTTTGGGTGCATCTGTCCCATAATTATGCAGTTTTTATATTTTATTTTGCCCCCTTTTTATTTTACCTGACTGTTATTTTTTCTGCTTCGCACCCTTTTGCAACTCTTTTTCAGTTAAAGTCTATTTGCACATTCGCATCGTTGGGTACTTTTAACTGTTCATGTGTTTGGATTAAACGTATAATTTCGTGGGGTGTTTAGCTGTTCAGTTCTTTGACTCTATTTGCAGGTTTTCTGTCCCGATCCGCGAATTTCGCATACGCGCAGTTTAGTACTTTTGGCCTTGATTTATTCTATATTACATTAACAGGAAGTTTTAAGTGAACAACCATTGGTTTGCATTCAGTTTGCAAATTTCACAGTTTGGTGAATTTCTGCACCCTTTTATCCAATAGCCTTGCCTCTTCCTGTCTAAACCTTGTTGGAGATTAGCAATTTTGGCGAACGGACTCTTACTTTTACTCTCTGCATTATTTCCATAATGGTGCATTTTATTTTCAGCTTTTTTTCTTCTCTTGTGGGTTAATCAACCCTATATTTAGGTTTCCTTATTTAGTTGTCCTAGTACAATACTGTGCTTATCATGAAGTCTGACAGGGATTTGCCCATGACCTCTGGGTCTCATGCAACCCCTCAGGTTCCCTACGATGACACTGCTGGGGAAGGGGTTTGTCCCCTGATTTCCCTGCATCTGCAGAAATGCAGGCGTTTTTGGACGCCTCAATGTCCAGATTCATGACGCAGGCTCTGATGTATGCTATGGGCGAGATGTCAACTTCTTTGTCGTACACCATTACTCAGGCCCTTTTGCAAGCACAATAGTCAGCTCAGCAGGCTTTCCTGTCGACTGCACCTATATCGGCACCTGTCCCACAAGGCAAAAAAGCTACGACCAAGACCAAACACTCCTCCTAAACAGATTTGACAAACAGTCTTCCTACTGTCATGGATGGCGCCCAAATACCACCGTGCAAAAGAGCCACTAGCCAGGCAAAATTGGCTAGACTATGGAAACAGGCGAATGCCCAGCTTGATTCGTCTGACTCTGATCTCAGTGATGAGTCCATAATGGATGCCTCAGATGACCAATCTGAACCAGACTCCGACGGTGCAGAGGGAGAGGGACCGCCTACTCCCACATCGCTTTCCCCGTTATAATTTCCAAGACTCACATAAGCGTGTCGGGCTCTGGTGACGATTCAAAAAACTTCCTCCGGGTTTACCCCTGTTTGATCCAGTGGAACGGAGACATCTGCGATCAGCGGAGTGGTACCCTTCTGAGCATGTGGCGAGATGCATCGCCTCTAGAGTCCATAAACCCTTAGACAAGGCTACATTGAACAAATTATGGGCAGAATGCCCTCGCCCCACTGTTCCTGATGATGCGTATAAAATGCTAATTGTAGATCCTAAAATGTTTCTGTTTTTAGGAAAAACTGGATGTAAACCCAAAAAGGTTTTGATTTCTCACTGAACCACTGTCAGGATAAGGTCCTGGATATATTAGGCCCTGCAGCTAACATTTTCGATGCGGTTGAAGATGACTGGGATCTGGATCGAGACACCATCCGTGATTGGATCCAACGTATTATATGCCTGGTCGGCAATGTGAATACAGCACTTGCTTCTGAGCACCGCAAATCCACCTTACTAAAAATGTAACCTAAGTTGGTCAATTTAGCTCTTAATGAGCCAGGTGTCAAGGCTAAAGGGTTATTTTTCGGTGACTCTCGTGTTAAGGAGTTGGGGTCGTTTATACACACATTTACGTCTTTGGATAGAGCACAAAGTAACATGAGAAAAAATATTAACCAAAAAGTTTTTGCCTGGGCTGAAAGAGGACGGAGCCATCTGTCTGGCCGTATACAAAGAGGTTCATACAGACAGAACTGAGGCTCCTATTCAAGACTAGCTGGTTTTCAAGAACAAAGAGCAGCACCAGCAATCTTACCATAGAAAGGCAGACCCTGGGTCGCTAGGGGCATCCAAGGAGCTCTTTCTGGAAGCCGACTTTATGGTAAGTGTCAACACTCCCCCTTCTTCCCTTCAGGTAAAGGGGGGGCAGACTAATGCATTTTTCTCATGTGTGGTCGCATCTGACGTCAGATGCTTGGGTTCTTCAACCCATGACAGGTTATCAGATTTTGTGTCACACCTGATGCAAACCTCCCCTCTCAGAGATATTTTTATTCCCATCTAGATGCTCTCCTTGTATCCAAGGAGATTCAAGAACTGATGTGCAAACAAACCATCATAGAGATTCTGACCCATATCCCGGGTTATGTCAGCAATGTCTTCCTTGTCCCCAAAAAATCTGAAGGAGTGAGACCAGTCATAAACTTAAAACAACTGAACGGTTATGTGTCCTACCATCATTTCAAGATGGAAGGTGTACATGGTCTTCGAGACTTACTCCAATTAGCGGATTGGATGGCCAAATTAGACTTACAGGACGCTTACCTCACTGTCCCTATAGCAGATCAACATCGAAATTTTCCTGAGTTCATGTGGCAAGGACAAAAATGGAGATTCAGGTGGAGATTCGGCCTGTTGTCAACCCCAGTGTGTTTCACCAAGATTATGAAGCCGCGGTTGCTCTAATAAATCGGCACTGTCATGCTGAACTTACCTTTCTTTAATTGATTTCTCTTCTCTCCCTCTGTCAGGATCTGTTCTTCATTTCTTCCTATCTGCTCTAGTTTTCTTTAAAACATAAGACAAAGTAGGGACTTATTTGTCTTATGGGGGTTTCCTACGCCTGACCATCTCTGACCAGCGGAGGAGCAAAGTGTGTTTCATTTGCGGTGGTAAGATAAATTTTCCCACAATTCTTAACTTTCCTCCATGTTCCCGCGATGCTTCATGTCACTTAGACAGAACGCCGGCGAAACTACCGAATTCCATCCTAACTGAATGAAAAGAGTTTGTTCATTCATGATAGGATGCAATTCGGGACTTTGTTCGTATCGGAATTTCATTAGAATTAATGGAATTCCGAACCTATTCGTGCCGCGGCTGCATCTTGTAGTCGCTTAGAAGATAGCTCCCTAATTCCCATGGTATTAGGGAGCTTTCTACCAAAAGGCTGAAAGACCTAAATTGTTTTTTCAGACAAATTTACTAATGCTAAGTAAAGATTACTTAGTATTAGTAAATTCTGCCCCTACTCGCTATACCGTGCGTAGGGGGCATGTCTAGTGCCTGTGGCTGCTCACTGTAAAAAACAAACAAACCCTAGTACCACCCTCCCTAGCCCCCACCCATGCGAGTGGGTGCTATTAAACTAAAGGGCCCCTCCACCCCCATCCCTGAGTGGCGAGTGAAGGCCCTAAATGAGAATGTGGGGCGGACCTATTGTCCTCCCCCCATTCCCCACCCCTGAGCAGCGGGTGGGGACCATAAATAACAATAAGGGGAGGAGGACCTATTGTCCTCCCCCCTGGCCCCCACCCCTGAGCAGTGGGTGAGGGTCATAAAAACCTATTGTCCACCCCGTCGGCCCCCACCCCTGAGCGGCGGATGAGGGCCATAAAAAAAAAAAATAATGAGGGGGGGACCTATTGTCCCCCCCGGCCCCCAACCCTGAGCGGCGGGTGGGGGCCATAAAATCATTTTTCAGCCCCCAAAAAGGCCAAATAAAAACCATAATACCCGTGCAAAAAAAAAAGAAAAAAAAGAAATATCCAACGAAAAATTTAAAAACATGACGCTAAAAAAATAATCCTCCTTCACCTATGGAGGGCACAGCTCAGTGTGCTCTGTGTCATTTTACAAAGCGTGGGACAATTACAAAGAACTTTCCCACGCTGTGTAAAATTACTCATAACACTCTGATTGGTTGGCCTTGAAATCCAACCAGAGTGCTCTGTGTCATTTTACACAGCTTGGGGAAATTCCAAAGAACTTTCCCACAGCGTGTAAAATGACTAGGACTCTGATTGGTTGGACTTGAAGCCAACCAGAGTGCTCTGAGTCAAATAGTAGGGCATGAGAAGGCTTTATAAGCCTTTCCCGGCCCTGCAGAGCTCAGTCTGCGCCGTGTCCTCGCCAGATGAAGATGGATTAATTTTTTAGCGTCAGGTTCTCTCTTTTTCGGCAGATTTTTTTTTTTTTACAAGTTCAACAGGTATTATGGTTTTTATTTGGCCTTTTTTGGGGCTGAAAAATGAAGATTTTAGAAAAAAAAGAAGATATCAAATGGTAAGTTTTTTTTTTTTTTAAATACAGGTCCTTTAATTCCCCCCTCACAATTTTTTTGGTGTCGGGGGTAGGTAGGGGATTATTCATTTTTGTTTTGAGTGGGGGATGTAACTAGGGGCTTGGGGACCCCTAGTAACCTTGGGGGGTACATTTTTTTTTTTAAACAATGGGGGGGAGGCAGACCTATTGTCCTCCTCCCAGGCCCCCACTCCTGAGTGGCGGGTGGGGCCCTGGGGGAGGACAATAGGTCTGCCCCCCCTCATTGTTTTTATGGCCACCACCCGCCGTTCAGGGGTGGGGGCCAGGGGTGGACAATAGGTGCCACCCCTCATTGTTTTTTTATGGCCCCCACCTGCCGCTCAGGGGTGGGGGGCTGAGGGTAGGACAATAGGTCCCCTCCCCACATTCTCATTTAGGACCCCCACCTGCCGGTCATGGGTGGGGAGCAGGGGGAGGACAATATGTCCCCCCCTTATTGTTTTTTTTGGCCCCCACCCGCCGCTCATGTGACTTCTGTGGGAAGATGTGCCTCTTCCCCTCCCCTTTTTTCCTGTCCTATTGTTTCTCCAGCAGGGCGTTGTCCCAGGGACACTGCCAGACAAGTTTAAACTGGTTGCTTTGCCCCTCCTCAATCTCCCATCAGCCCTTGCTATTGTCTGACCCCACCCTTCCTTGTACTATAGTGCTCTATGTAACCTAATGTATGTAAATGAGGCTGTTGGGGGTTTCAATGTGTGTATAAATTGTAAGTGCTTGTTTTGCATTAAAGAGCTCCTATTTTACCCCCAACATAGAGCCTTGTCTCATGTGTGGGGGAAAAGGCTGCATCTACCCTGGGGATTGCTATATCACTATACTCCCCAGGGATTATAATCACTAAGCTCTTTTAAGAGGTGTTCCTGCTTGACTCTCTGGAGGAAGAGAGGTTCACCCACTGGAACCTGGAGCCTTGTTGTAGGTCCAGGGTGGGTACGAGACAGCGAGTTCACAGCCAAGCTGTAACACTGGACGTGGGAACTGCAGTGCTGATGGTGCCTGGTGGAGTACATGGAGTCCTCGGTGAGCACTAGGAGCATCCGTCGGCGGAGGTACCCAACCGGGGTACAGGAAGCTCCGTAACAAGCTTGTCTTATGCCGGGTGCCCATGCATTCTCAAGAAGTCTAAAAAGTAGATTATGGAACACCCGGGTTTGACCAAGGCCCCCTGAAATCAGCCACACCATAAGACGTAGAAAGTCCTGGAGGATCAGTGGGTGAAACTGACCATGGGTCTTGAAGCAGAGAATCGTACAATGGGAGAAGGCAAGGAAAATCAACAGATGAAGGAACCACTGCCATAGGTGGGGTCACAAGCACCAACATGCCCTGTTGGCGATGTAGTTGACGCAGACAACGAGAAATCCGTGTTAATGGGGAAGTGCACAGTTCGTTTCCATAGACCAATCTTGGGAAAAAGTGTTTGTTGCCAGAACCGTTAGGTCTGGTCTCCGGCTACAAAAACCAGGGGTTCGAGCATTCAGTCGAGAGGCAAAGAGATCTATTTCCAAACGTCCCCACAGGTCTGTGATTTTCTGGGCTATTAAAGGGTCCGGTCGTCAATCGCTGAAGTCTTTGATATGGCGGGAACACCAATCTGCTGTGGTATTGGAGAGGCCAGGGATTTCACAGAAATGTTGTGCATAAGACAAAATTGAGAGAGGCTGCACACAGCAAAGGATCTGGCCAGAAGTTCCAGGCAATTAATGTGTAGTGTTGATTCCAGATCTGACCATCTGTCTCCTATGGAGATATTTCAACAACGTGCACCCCAACTGTGTAAGCATCCAATTATATGATCAGATCTGGAGTAGTTCCAAATATAACACGTCCATTCCAGGCTTCCATGTGGAGAAGCCAAAAATAAAGCTCAATAATGGAGATGACCTGGGAATATGGCTTGGATGGAGTCTCATGACTTGCGCCAAGTACTTGATGGAGAGTCGGGAACAGCCAAAGTGTGTCTGATTTCCTATTTGATATTTACCAGCTTTGATTTTGGTAGATGTAGAGTCTGAAGAGTTGAATTGACTACTAGTCCCAGGAATTCAATACGTAGGTAAAAAGTAATGACTGATGTAACAGAACTTTACTTTCTGCCTGGACATATTTGACAATAACCAAGACTAATGATACAAGAGCATATGCTTACCTGGTTATGGGGATTATCATAGCACAGTTTGGGACTTTTGTTCACAGTATTCGTCTATTTGTGCAATCCATGCAGTAGAGACTCAGCAGGCACAAATACGAATACAAACTACCGAACACCGCCCTGCTATTCAATTATGTGGTATTTTACCTCCCAGACCGGCATATACCATTCGTATGAGAAATGCACGAATCCTTCGCTTCAGATCCTAGGTGGCTGCCATTTCGGGACTTTGCATGTGTTCGCAGCCATCTTAACACACAAACAGCAGTGATTTGCCGTTGAGTGTCTGGAACTAAAATCGGACACTCGAGTAGACGAACACTGCTGAAACCTCCATAACACCATAAATTCATGCTGAAACTACCGAACGCTCTGCCGTTCGGTAGATAGGATATATTACATGCGGGGATTCCAGCGACCAGCAAGATATACACGGATGGCAGGATTTTCATGCCTTTTCATCGCACGAACGAGGACTGACCGCAAGGCCAAAACTTATGGAACTATTTTCGGCTAGTGTGCCAATGCGGTCGGTCAAAACGTTAAAGTCCCATAACTCCTGAACGCTTTTACCGAATGGGATGACTTGTTCCCCTAGATGAGGGCTATCTGGGGATACTGAATTTAAGGGTGTACTCCAAGTATTTGGGGTACATCCAAAACTTGGGTAAAAATGTGTGTGTGTTAATTATGTTAACTGTTTATCTGAGGGGAGGAGACTTGTGGGATGTACCATGTTTGTGATTGGGTACTGTACTAATTATGTAGGTGTCGCCCTCCCAAGGGCAGAATTGCATAAAAGGAGAATCCCTGTCAATAAAAGCCAGTTCTGCTTGACCCTTCAAAACATAGCCTCGTCTCGTTCTTGGAAGGGGATTTACTGCACAATTACCTTGCTCCATTTTACAGCTATGTCTGACTCTACTCTTGGATCTCGTGGATGGGAATAAGAAACTCCATTACTACACAGCAGCTTGCCAGGAAAAGGACGTCTCCAATGGCTGATACCCCCTTACACCCTGGGTAGCTGTTACAACTGATTTTTCCCAACTGATAGGGAAACCCAGGTTTTATAACAATTTTAGAGTCCACGTCACGTATGTGTGGAGAAGGCTGGCTGACTGAACTAAAATTAGGATATTGTCCAGATAGACAAGCCGGACACCTTGACTCATTAAAACGGCACTGTCATGGCCGAATCCCTTTTTTTTTAACCCCCCTCCCGACTCCACTACATTTAATTGACACTCTAGTCACCCCCAAATGCCCCTACGCCCCCCATATTACCTAGTTTTTAAATGTTATTTATTTTTATTTTTTTAATTTCTTTTTTCTTTATTTTTTTGACATGTATTATACATACATATAAAATATTGGACAGACAATAAAATGCATACAAAGATAATTACAAGGAAACAATCATAAAATATTTAAGTGCTTATAGCTCTAGCTCCTTAATAAACATTATTCTTGTTCTCCGAGAAAATTATTTCCAGCCTTTAATCTTCAGAAGAGAAAGGAAGTGTCAGAAACATAAAATAGAATAGCCTTCTCTTTCCTCTCTACTGCTGAGCAAATATTACACACTTACACAGACAAAACATAACTAACATGTTGACAATGTATTCAAGATATTTATTATATCCTTCCTAACACCTATTTACTACCACCCTTTCAGGGGACTCCTTTTTATCTTTAAATAGGCTATCTTATATTAAATTTTCAAGAATCTTTATCCATTTATCCCATATCTCAAATAAATATATATTAATGTTTAAACTAGATGCTATACCCCTTTCCATTTTACATTGAGTTATAATAATTGTCTTAATATGTGGCCATGAATCAATTAGAGTTTTTTTCCAGTTTTTAGCTATAGACATCTTAAAAGCCATCAACGCATGTATCAATAGACATTTCTTTTCTTTAGTCAGT
Source organism: Pelobates cultripes (assembly GCA_933207985.1). Lineage (NCBI taxonomy): Eukaryota > Metazoa > Chordata > Amphibia > Anura > Pelobatidae > Pelobates > Pelobates cultripes. The sequence continues at coordinate 85,824,369 of OW240918.1, forward strand.
AGCGGTAAATTTAAATGTAAAAGCAGAGTATCTGGGGTCCAGATATGCGTGATGTTCAAAAGAGTATTTATATAGCCCATAAAAAGATCCCATGCTGCTTTAATTGGAGGACACTCCCACCATATATGCAATTCATTTGCCTCCTCGTTACCGCATCGCCAGCATCTAGAAGACTCTTCCTTAGAGAATTTCTGCATCTTATTTGGCGTCATATACCAGCGGTTTAAAAGCTTATAATGAGCCTCTCTGATATTTAAACAATGTACCAGAGAGTAAACTGTATGAAGGGCCCTATTCCAATCCTTTATATTAATTTCTATTGATAAGTCTCTTTCCCATTTACTTTTTGCTAAAGGCTGGACAAACCCTTTTATGCTTTTCATAATCACTACACATCTAGTTAATATTTTTGTATCCTTCTCTGAATCTATCAATGCATTCAATTTAGCTACTGAAGATGACTTTGAAATTCCGCCAAGGAAACTTTGTATAAAGCTCCTGATCCTTATATATTTAAAAGTTTGTGAAGAAGAAAGCCCATAAATTCTCTGTAACTCTGGAAAGGAAATAATCATACTCCCCTCTAGTATATCCTCTATTTTTTTAATCCCCTTGCCAAGCCACTCTGTTATATTCAAATTTTCTATCCAGACCTCTAGACTTTTAAAGGGTAAAACTGGTAATATTTTATTTTTTAATTCTAATTGATTTTTAAAATAAGACCAAAATTTTACTAACGGTTTTGTTATCAAGTTATCCGTTGAACATCCTATATTTCTATTTATGTTTTTGTTTCTTAAGGGCCACATTAATTCTACAATATTATATGGAATAGTAATATCTTCCCCCTCAATTTCAAACCAATTCGGTGAGATTTTATCTTGTTTAATTAGGGGTAGGGTATGCATTAATTGAGCTGCTTGATGATATAAGAAAATATTTGGGAAACCAATACCTCCATGCTTATGTTTCATATATAAAAGATCCTGACCTAATCTGGGTTTCTTCTGAAGCCATACATAATCTCTAAAGATCTTATTTATAAGTTTTAGTTGTTGGGGCTGCATCTGAATTGGAATCATCCTCAAAAGATATATAAACCTAGGGAAAATGTATGCCTTAATAAAATTAACCCTACCCCACCAAGATAACTGCATGGAATTCCACTGTTTTAACGAGTGGGTACATTCTTCAATCAAAGGACTTACATTGGCCATCATTGTATTACCAGGATTTTTCACTATATTAATCCCAAGATAAACAAACCCCTTTTTTTCCCATCTAAAGTCAAAAAAATTTATTAAATATTGATAATCTTCCTCTTTCATATAAAAGGGTAATACCGTCGTTTTTTGAACATTAAGTTTATAGTTTGACAATCGGCTATATCTTTCAATTACCTGCATAACTGCTACTACTGACTTAGTTGGATTAGTTAAGGTTAATAAAGTGTCATCTGCATATTGGCATATCTTAAAATGTTTATCTCTCTTTTTAAACCCAGATATTTCGACATTATTTCGTATTTCATATGCCAGAAGTTCAGCTGTTAAAATATAAAGCAGCGGGGATAAAGGACAACCTTGTCGGGTACCATTCGATACCATAATCCAATCAGATTTAATCCCACCTCTGACAATCCTGCTAGAAGGTGCAGAGTAGCAGGCCAGAATTGCCGACAAAATCTGCCCTGTAAACCCAAAAGCTTTAAGAGTTGCTTTCATAAAGTTCCAACTGACCCTATCAAAAGCCTTTTCTCCGTCTAAGGCCATCGTTAGAAAAGGAATTTTGTTCATATGGATCTTAGAAAATATATTTAATATCTTCCTAATATGATTAGAAGACGTCCTACCTGGTATAAACCCTACCTGATCTTCTGAGATCAGGGAGGAGATTATATTCTTAATTCTTTTAGTGATAATAGAAGCATAAATTTTGTAATCATTATTTAATAAAGCTATTGGACGATAATTAGCAATTTCTTCTGAGTTTTTATTATTTTTTAGAATAGGTAAAATATTTGCAACCAGCAATTCTTTAGGTAAATTACCTGTAGACATCGCCATATTGTAACAATCAGACATTCTCTGAATCAACCTATCCTTATATGTTTTGAAAAAAGAATCTGTAAATCCATCTGGGCCTGGAGCTTTATTTTTTTTCATATCATCAATAGCATCAGAAACTTCTTTAAAAGAAATCTCTGTATTCAATTGTCCTACTTGATTATCATCCAGCTTGGGCAGATGAATATTCGAGAAATACCTATCCAACTCCTCTTGTGAAGATGTTACTGGTAGGTTATACAGTTTATAATAATAATTTCTAAACACTTCCCCAATCTTTTTAGGGTCTAATATTATTTCATTTCCCTGTTTTATTTTTGTAATTAATTTATTTTTTTGTAAATTTTTAAATTTGTTGGTAAGTAATTTATCGGCCTTATTTCCCCTATAGTAATAATTTATTTTCATATATTGAAGATTTCTATTTATTTTAAAGATCATGATTTCATTTATTTTATTTTCTATTATCCTAATTTGAGAGCCTTCTATCTGACTTACATTCTATCTTTCTTTCTCTTTTCATGGGTTGTTTATTATCTTGCCCCTTCCTAGTGGTCATCTTGAGTGAAGGAAAAAAAAAAAAAAAAATTTAATTTTTCCTTTAAGCCAGATTCAAACGGACCTTTATGATGTTACCGCTTGTTCCACGCCTTTAATACTTATAATGCTTTAATTATACTTTGAGGAGCCAATGGAAGGCAAAAGAAATTAAATTGATCAGATTTCCCTTCTTATCTTCAATTTATTTTATTTTACACTTGACTTTGCTCCTTTATCTTCTTCCAATTAGGCGCTTTATTTATATATTAATATCTTCTGGTTAAACTACCATAATTAGTTGTAGCAATTAGCAGTTTTAGCAGTTTTGAGCACTTATGCTTGTTGCGCTTTTTCCTGTTTACTTATATAGTCTTAATTGTTGCCTCTTTACTATATCTTGAGAAGTCTTACGGAATATTATCTTATTATATTACTGATATTTGTGTTTAGCTTTTATGATAGTCAGCGGAGTCAAATATCTTTATGTGTGTATTTAAGTACCACAGCCTATCAGGGTACATGCAATCAGTTGCACACAATCCACAATGCAAAGGTGGGCGTGAAGAGTGAATATATATGTGCCCTTTGGAGATAGATTTTCGTTTTTCTTTTTTTTCCCCTTCTCTTACTTCCCCTTCGCTTTTCCTTTTTCCCTTTTCTTTCCTTTTTTTTTTTTCCTTTTTCTCTTTTCTTTTATGAGTCTTAAAATGTTAATTATTTACAGCAATTATTTTTTTAAGTTCTCTATCAAAATTTTCACTACCAAACAGCTTTTTCAGGGTATAACAGTGAAGCTTTGCTGAATATTGCTCCACTTACCCACACAATGGCTGTTGGTGCGTCGCTTGCTTCAGGCTGGGCTCATCTGACCTCCGTCCCCCGCTCCCTTTTTTCCGATGTCCGTCCTAATTATTCCGACTTCGGGCTTCTCTTATATATAAAGTCGGCTTCAGGCTTCAAGCTTCATACAGCTCCACGATAGCACCAAAGCACCTGAGCAGCTCCACGGCAGGTTCCCAGCAGCTTCAGGGCAACAAAACAGCTCAAGCAAGTCTCGTCCGGTCGGGCGTCCTGAGGCTCAGCTCCCTAGGGCATCAGCATCTCCGCGTGCAAGGACGTACGCACCCACGCGTTCACGTCCTACGTCATCGCTCCGCCCCCCCCCCTTTAAACGTTATTTTGTGCCTGGACCTAGGTTCTGGGCGCCACCATCTTTGTGTGGGTAGGGTCCATAGTCTTTGGGCAGGAGGGCCCATAGTCTTTGGGCAGGAGGCTGGCAAACAGGCCCCTCCAAAAACCAGTGGCGAGGTCATTTTCACCAAAAAGCTTTTAAATCTGCTTGGAATGCATGGAATGGTTGGTGCCTGGAAAGATCTGGATCCCTTATTGGCTCCTTTAACATCCATTCTACCTTTTCTGACTTCTCTTTTTGAGGCAGGGAAAGCGTACCGCACGGTTAACCTTTACCGTTCTGTGCTTTCTCCTGGACATCAAGGCATTGATGCTATCGGACAACATCCCTTTGTCTGTCGCCTCCTTCACAGAGTGTGTTTGTCTCGTCCTCCTTTGCTTCATTATTTTTCCCTCTGGGATGTTTCTCTTGTCCTAAATTCTCTGGAGTAATGGCCAGACGATGTGTTGCTATCCTACAAACAACTTTGTGCTAAATTAGCCATGCTTTTTTGCCTAATCTCATGCAAAAAAGTCTGATGTATGTGCTCTTGACACGGAGGCTTGTTCATATACCCTGAAAGATGTCCTTTTTGACATCTCTCGAAGAACCAAGACCTCTTCCAAGTCTGTTCTCTACCCGGCTTTTCCAGAGAGACATCTCCTTTGCCCAGTGGCATGTTTACCGTAATATGAAAAAGTCGTACTGTTTCTTCACGGAATCCTCTGAAGCATCAACTGTTCATCTCCTTCCGCAAGCCACACCTTCCAGTATCCTCTTCTTCATTGGCCCAATGGGTCAAATGGATTATGACTCTAGCTGGCATCGATACTTCTGTATTCTCTCCATATCCGGTGCGTGGTATTATGGCTTCTAAAGCTTCTGCATCTGGCTGCCGTTTAGAGGATATTTTGCGAGCTGACAATTGGTCTTCAGAATCTAAGATTCAGGATTTTTATTTTAAACCAATTCAACAGTTTTTAGAAACGGTCATTTCACAGCTGTAAACTAGCATAATAGGAGCCTCTGTCTCTTAATAAAATGACCAGATTTTAGTATTTTATGACGTAAAGTCATGATTATATTAATGACACAGAGGCGATAATTATCCCTCCCTAATAAATAATAATCCTGAAGAAAGTCCCAGACGAGGACTGAAACGTTGGAACAGCTTTTTTAACACATGGATTAATAAATTTCATTTTTTTAATCAACTTCTGGAAATCCGTGAGTGCTGATCACTTTCTATTGGTATGTAAAATTCCCCCTGATTTCAAGCACCCGGTCTTATTGTTTCTTGGAGCCAGAGTGCAAGGATTTTGCGGACTGTCATATATACATTATGATTTAATATTTTTGGATACATTTTTTTAAATAATTTTTTTCATAATATTAAAAAAATATATCAATAAAATAAAAACAATATCCAAATATTAAATAATTTTTCAAAATATGTAATAAATCATAAGTTTTCAAAAAACATTTTTGAAAGGCTTATCCAATGACGACTTTGGAATAAGTTAAATGTGTGGTTTAAGTTTTTTAGTTATTACTAAAAATCTTTAGGACAAAGCTAAATCATATTTCCATAACTGTGAGATTTATTTTCAGCTTTTTTTCTTCTCTTGTGGATTAAGCAACCCTATATTTAGGTATCCTTATTTAGTTGTCCTATTACAATACTGTGCTTATCATGAAGTCTGATAGGGATTTGCCCATGACCTCTGAGTCTCATGCGACCCCTCAGGTTCCCTACAAAGACACTGCTGGGAAGGAGTTTGTCCCCTGATTTCCCTGCATCTGCAGAAATGCAGGCGTTTTTGGCCACCTCAATGTCCAGATCCATGACGCAGGCTTTGATGTATGCTATGGGCGAGATGTCAACTTCTTTGTCGCACACCATTACTCAGGCCCTTTTGCAAGCTCAATAATCATCTCAGCAGACTGTCCTGTCGACTGTACCTATATCGGCACCTGTCCCACAAGGCCATAAAGCTATGACCAACACCAAACACTCCTCCTAAACAGATTTGACAGATATGGTATGCATTTACATTAGGTTCATCATACATATACTAAAAACCAAAGTGCTCTGTACAACGAAGGCACTTATGATAATATTATACATTTGACAGCAGCTACTATACTAGTGCAAGTATCTCTTAAACTTGACATACAACTGTGCAAAGTGAACAGTGACACAATATCACTATCAGTAAACACAGTGGATCACTGAAAATATGCAAACTTACCCCTATATATAGACATGGAAATAAGTTGATGGATGCTAAAAAAATAAATAAAAAAAAAATAAAAAATTTGTGATTATAGTTATTTTCTCTATTTATTTTTAGTAACCATCGACTTACCGTATATACTCGAGTATAAGCCGAGTTTTTCAGCACATTTTTTGTGCTGAAAAACCCCAACTCGGCTTATACTCGAGTCACTGTCTGTATTATGGCAATTTACATTGCCATAATACAGACTGGGGGCTGGCAGCGAGCGCTTACCTCTCCTGCAGCTCCTGTCAGCTCCCTGCTCCTCCGCGCCGGTCCGGTCAGTACCTCGGTCAGCTCCCAGTGTAAGTCTCGCGAGAGCCGCGGGGTCATAGTGCGGCTCTCGCGAGACTTACAGTGTGAGCTGACAGAAGAGCTGCACGGACCGGCGCGGAGGAGCAGGGAGCTGACAGGAGCTGCAGGAGAGGTAACAGCTCTGCCAGCCCTCCTCCTCCCCACACTGAACTGCCAATGCCACTGGACCACCAGGGAAGGAGAGCCCCCCTCCCTGCCATGTATCAAGCTGGGAGGGGGGGACAACAAATATATAAATATAATTATATATTAATAATAATAAAAATAATAAAAAATAATATAACAAAATAATAATATATACATATAAATAATAATATAAATAATAATAAAAAAATAATATAACAAAATAATTTTAAAAAATAATATATAAATAATAAAAATAATAATAAAAAATAATATAACAATTTTTTTTAAATAATATCAATTAATAATATATAAATATAAATAATAATAAAAAAATAATATAACCAAAAAAATTATTTTTTTTTATAAAAATGCCCACCCCCCACCAAAGCTCTGCAACACAAACACACACTGCATCACACACACACACACTGCATTCATGCACACACACTGCATTCATACACACACACTGCACTCATACACTGCACTCATACACACACACTGCATTCATACACACACTGCGCACTCATACACACACACTGCACTCATATACACACTGCATTTATACACACACTGCGCACTCATACACACACTGCACACTCATACACACACACTGCATTCATCATATACACACACTGTAAATAAATATTCAATTAATATAATTTTTTTAGAATCTAATTTTATTTAGAAATTTACCAGTAGCTGCTGCATTTCCCACCCTACTCGAGTCAATAAGTTTTCCCAGTTTTTTTGGGTAAAATTAGGGGCCTCGGCTTATATTTGGGTCGGCTTATACTCGAGTATATACGGTACATACCTGTCTATATATAGGGATAGGTTTGCCTGTTTTCAGTGCTCCACTGTGTTTACTTTGTGTCAGTTTAATGCTCACTTAACATATATATTATACTGTTGAAACTGTGAAACCCTGCTTATTCTATGCCACATTCTAAATCAAATATTTCAATAGTTTAATATATCATTTAGGATAGAGCCACAATCTTCTACTTTCTTTTGCAATCAATATACTTAATTATAGGTATCTATGATCTTTACCAGGGTCAGTAACTTATGGCACATGTGCCATGCATGGCACACAAGGTGCCTTTGCATGGCACACAAGGTTGCCAGAGACAAACAGGCTTTGGCCTATCAGGAGTTCCAGTGGGACTTCAGATATCTGCTAGTGCAAACCGAGTGGTGATTGCAGGTGGTGAGGAACAATCCTCAATTTATAACATTGCAGCACTTAGAGATAGTGACCTCAGATCGCTTCCCCCAGCACTTGTGATTGGGAGTAGAGCAGCCCTCAGCAGCTCCTGTCCTTGACCTGTAACTGGCCAGCCCGGCCCCCCTGGACCCTAGGGATGACACTCACACTGCAAGATACACACAAAGAGCTGCAGAAGAAGCCTCACCCTCATACAAATATTACAAACAGCCCACACACAGTCCCCATAAACACAGTACCACTGACAATCAACATAAATGCACACAACTGAACAAGCAGCCATCCAATACCCCAAGCAGCCCCACACTTACACAGATCAAACATATAAAGTTACATATCATCCACACACACACACAATTACACAAGAAGCCCCCATACATAGCCCACATTCACAAGTATACACAATACCACAAACTACTCATGAACATATACTGTACAGTATAAAAGCCCACATATGCACAAATAAAACAAAGCAACTGCAGCACTCATAAATAGTACAAGCAGAATACGGTAACATACACACATCGATTTAAAAAAACAAACAAAAAAACAAACAAACATAGGACTGACAAGGTTGCCTAACCCTGATCTGATCTATACCCATGTTACTGCAGCCATTCTCCTACACAAATAGTCTGGATTACTGGTTGAAACCTGAATTATTTTTAGCTGCTTTATGATGCAATAGCATAAGTACCTGAATACCTGAATACCTTGAGCTAGGGAGCTTACACCAAACCCAGCTACCAAATTAACTAACAATCGTAAAGACTCCCACATGCAAGATCAATATATTCCACAGATCCATAGGTGGGGATTATACTGCCAGAGAGCATATATGTAGTGATGTACCGAACAGTTCGCTGGCGAACGGTTCCTGGCGAACATAGCATGTTCGCGTTCGCCACGGCGGGCGAACATATGAGCGGTTCGATCCGCCCCCTATTCGTCATCATTGAGTAAACTTTGACCCTGTACCTCACAGTCAGCAGACACATTCCAGCCAATTAGCAGCACACCCTCCCTAGCAGATCCTCCCACCTCCTGGAAAGCATCCATTTTAGATTCATTCTCAAGCTGCATGCTTAGTGAGAGGAGGGAAAGTGTAGCTGCTGTTGATTAGATAGGGTTAGGCATAGCTAGGTTAGGGTATGCTTTTTTTTTTCTTTTTTTTTCAATGTAATGTAATTGCAGTTAGTTGTCTGCCACTGCTGCCAGCTTCCGTGTCAGGCTCACAGTGGATACTGTGCCCATTTCCCCAGTCAGTGCCACCACTTATATCTGGTGTCACAATAGCTTGCATTTAAAACAAAAAACTTTTTTCACTGTTATAGATTGAATAGCAGTCAGTTGTCTGCCACTGCTGCCAGCTTCTGTGTCAGGCTCACAGTGGATACTGTGCCCATTTCCCCGATCGAATTACCACCACTGTATCACAGATTGTCTGGCCAAAAGCTTTGCATTAAAACAAAAAACTTTTTTCACTGTTATAGATTGAATAGCAGTCAGTGTCCTTAAAGCGGGTGTGTTACGCTAACAGTGGATACGCTGCCCAGTGCCACCACTTATATCTGGTGTCACAATAGCTTGGATTTAAAACAAAACACTTTTTTCACTGTTATAGATTGAATAGCAGTCAGTGGTATCCTTAAGCGAAGAGGATTACAGTATTCGCTAACGAGGATCACGGTGCCCAGTGCCACCACTCACTGGTGTCATAATAGCTTGCATTTAAAAACAAAAAACTTTTTTCACTGTTATAGATTGAATAGCAGTCAGTGTCCTTAAAGCGGGTGTGTTACGCTAACAGTGGATACGGTGCCCAGTGTCACCACTCACTGGTGTCATAATAGCTTGCATTTAAAAAAAAAAAACTTTTTTCACTGTTATAGATTGAATAGCAGTCAGTGTCCTTAAAGCGGATGTCAGGCCTACAGCCTGTGCTCTGCACAACTGTGCCAGTGCACATTGCCACTCATATCTGGTCTCACAGTAGCTTGCACGCATAGTACCACTAATCCCCAAAAAAATGACAGGCAGAGGCAGGCCACCCCGCAGGGGCCATCGTGGTCGTGGTGCTGTGATTCCCTTTGGCCTTAGAATAATGCCCAGTTTTCAGAGGCCACGTACCTTGAACTTGAAAAGTTCTGAGGACATAGTTGACTGGCTAACACAGGACACCCAATCTTCTACAGCCTCCGCTCAGAACCTTGACGCACCATCCTCCTCCAGCTTAGCTTCAGGCACCTCTCAAGATACCACTCACCCACCTGCCGCCACCACCAAAACTAGCACCACAGCCGCTTCGGTTGGTATGTCAGAGGAGTTATTCACACATCCGTTTGAAGAAATGAGTGATGCGCAACCATTATTGCCAGAGGATGT
>OW240918.1:85837049-85992511 GCA_933207985.1 Pelobates cultripes
TACCGCTCCCAATCCAAGCATAGAAGCGTCTGTATGGACGAGAAAGTGTTTAGTTGGATCAGGAGAAGAAAGTACAGGTGATTTAATGAGCGCCGTCTTGAGCTGTTGGAAGGCCTGTTCACATTCTGGGGCCCATACTACTATCTTGGGGAGGTTTTTACACGTTCCTATATGGCACTTACTGGGCTTTAGGGTCAGTCCCGACTCCCTAATCCGGTCTATTACGGCTCCTATGTGGGTCAGGTGTTCGGGCCAGGAGCTGCTAAAAATGTCTATACCATCTAAGTAGGTGTGTATCAGTGTGTATCAGGGATCCTTAGGACAGGTGTCAATCCATATCTGCCAAGTGACCCTATGTTGGGGTAACATTCCCTATTCTGATCTGTGTCAGTGTGTATCATGGTCTCTGAGGACAGGTGTCAATCCATATCTGCCAAGTGACCCGGATGTAGGGAGTGAAACAGTCCCTATTCTGTTTCTGTGTCAGTGTATCAGGGATCCAGACAGGTGTCAATAAGACATCTAAGTGACGGCGTGCGCCCTGATGAGATGAGCTGCCTTGGGCTAAAATGGTCCACACGCTGCTGTATTTTAGCTCTGAATGCCGGTTGACTTGCGTGACTTATCCGCCACCAACTAGGGTTCAAGCCGCCATGTTTTAGGGCACTTTCTGCCTGTGAAACAAACATCATTTTTTCTGGCCGCTGCTACAGCAGCGGCTGCAACAATACCGAATTTGCACTGTGGCTTCAAAACTTTTTTCACTGTTATAGATTGAATAGCAGTTAATTGTCTGCAAGCGTCAGAAAGTCACCCCCTTGCCCGGCGTCTGACACCTGGCATGTCTGAACTATTAGCCCGCCAGCTTTTACCATACAATCTGGTGGAGTCTGAGGCGTTCAAAAAATTTGTAGCTATTGGGACACTGCAGTGGAAGGTACCCGGCCAAAATTTCTTTGCATAAAAGGCAATCCCCAACCTGTACTCGACTGTGCAAAAGGAAGTAATGGCATGTCTGGCACACAGTGTTGGGGCAAGGGTCCATCTTACCACTGATACCTGGTCTGCAAAGCAGTGTGTACTTTATAAATGGCTCCACCTGCCACCCGTACAGCAACACAGTCTCCAGTTAGGAGGACCGACCAAGCATCTTCTTCCATCTCCCTGTTACAAAAATCAATGCCGTGTACACGTCCACTGATAGGAGACGCGGAAGGTATTAAACTGATAAAAATAGTACTAAACACACCACTCCTATCTGGTGTCACATTAGCTTGACCGCGCAGTGCCCCAAATTTGCTGTAAGAGGACAGACCAAGCATCTTCTTCCATCTCCCTGTTACAAAAATCACTGCCGTGTACACGTCCACTGATAGGAGACGCGGAAGGTATTAAACTGATAAAAATAGTACTAAACACACCACTGCTATCTGGTGTCACATTAGCTTGACCGCGCAGTGCCCCAAATTTGCAGTAAGAGGACCGACCAAGCATCTTCTTCCATCTCCCTGTTACAAAAATCACTGCCGTGTACACGTCCACTGATAGGAGACGCGGAAGGTATTAAACTGATAAATATAGTACTAAACACACCACTCCTATCTGGTGTCACATTAGCTTGACCGCGCAGTGCCCCAAATTTGAAGTAAGAGGACCGACCAAGCATCTTCTTCCATCTCCCTGTTACAGAAATCACTGCCGTGTACACGTCCACTGATAGGAGACGCGGAAGGTATTAAACTGATAAATATAGTACTAAACACACCACTCCTATCTGGTGTCACATTAGCTTGACCGCGCAGTGCCTCAAATTTGCAGTAAGAGGACCGACCAAGCATCTTCTTCCATCTCCCTGTTACAGAAATCACTGCTGTGTACACGTCCACTGATAGGAGACGCGGAAGGTATTAAACTGATCAGAACAATACTAAACACACCACTCCTTTTTTTTGGTGAGGCTTTACAGGACAGAGTGCCTCTCCACGGGACATGTTAACTCACGGGCAGCTGGCTCATCAAGGAACCACAGCAGCTTTCCATGTACAGGTAAGACACGTGCAGCCGGTAAGGGTTCAGGCTCCTCTTCCTGGAGGATATGCTGCAAGCCTGTTGAACGAGGTGACCTTGCTCGGGTCCCAGGTGTACGGTTCCTAAAATGGCTGCCATATACACGTCCACTGATAGGAGATGCGGAAGGTATTAAACTGATCAGAACAATACTAAACACACTACAAATAAGGTTTCTCTCCTGTATGGCTCCTCAAATTATGCTTAAGATTAGAAGCGGCTGAAAAGCATTTCTCACACTCCGAACAAAAATATATATTTTTAACATTCTCTCCACTTTGAACGAAATGACGTTTGGGAAGAGATTAACATAATTAAACACAGGCAGTAAAAATACAGTTTTTAGCCATACACTGTAACTTTAAAACTACACATCCCATCTTCATAATTACATATTTGGAATCAGCACACTTAAAACATAAACATAACCAAAAATCAGCCAAATCCATTCAGGGGTTAAAAAGGTAGCTGGAGGTCCCTTTATGACCGACCGCAAGCACATTTTCCTGCCCAAAACAGATCCATAGATTGGGGCTGTGCGGTCGGTCTATTTCAGGCTGAAAAAAAGACTAAGTCCCATCGCCGAATGGGACTTAGTCTCTGCAGCTGTAAAACCAGTAGGGGAGAAGGTAGAGCTCAGCGGTGTTCGCGGAAATGTGTAGCCGATTTTAGTTCCATGAATTTGGCTACACATACCACTGACCTCGTCGAATGATCAAAGATGGTCGCCGCCACGTGTTCGGCAAACGAACAAAGACCTCCCAGCATTGTCAATTAAGCTGCGGTTAACCGCAGCTTCTGGGAGGTAAATTGCCTGCACACTTCCACTTCTGGGTGGTCTGCCTGTGTGGTACTTGGTTCAGTAAGCCCCATTTACTGAACCAAGTGGGAAATAACCAGGCAGGCACAAAGGGTTTGCACCAGGTCTGGGGACACAGGGGGCACCGTCTTAAAGGGGCAGTGTCCCCAACAAGTCTGGGACACGGCCTTAAAGGGGAAGTGTCCCAATCTTCCTGATGTCCCAAAAAAGGTGTTTAAAGGGCCAGCACCAGTCACATAAAGAGTCCATAAGCCCCAATATGCCCACCGACAGTCTTAAAGGCCATACACACCAAATAAAAGTGCATACATTTTCACAATCTCCAGGGGCCATAGTCAAGGGGAGGAGGTTACAAATAGGCTTCCTCCACAACCCAGGGAAGCAGGGCACTTGCCATTTAAAGGGCCTATTACAAATAGCAGTTTGTAACAAGGTGTCAATCCATATCTGCCAAGTGACCCTATGTAGGGGGAACAGTCTCTATTCTGCTCTGTGTCAGTGTGTATCATGGTCTCTGAGAACAGGTGTCAATCCATATCTGCCAAGTGACCCTATGTAGGAGGAACAGTCTCTATTCTGCTCTGTGTCAGTGTGTATCAGGGGCTCTGAGGACAGGTGTCAATCCATATATGCCAAGTGACCCTATGTAGGGGGAACAGTCTCTATTCTGCCTGTGTCAGTGTGTATCAGGGGCTCTGAGGACAGGTGTCAATCCATATCTGCCAAGTGACCCTATGTAGGGGGAACAGTCTCTATTCTGCTCTGTGAGGAGGAGGAACGGGAAATGAGTAGCTCGGCATCCAACCTTGTGCAAATGGGGTCTTCATGCTGTCGTGCCTGTTGAGGGACCCTCGTATAAAAAGGCTGAAGGAGAACGACCTGTACTGGGTGTCCACGCTACTAGACCCCCGGTATAAGCAGAAAGTGGCGGAAATGTTACCGAATTACAACAAGTATGAAAGGATGCAGCATTTGCAAAATAAATTAAAAGTATGCTTTACACAGCGTATAAGGGTGATGTCACAGCACAACGGGAATCTAACAGGGGGAGAGGTGGAAGTCATCCTCCTCCTCCAATTTAATTAATGCCATATCTGCCAAGTGACCCTATGTAGGGTAACAGTCTCTATTCTGCTCTGTGTCAGTGTGTATCATGGTCTCTGAGGACAGGTGTCAATCCATATCTGCCAAGTGACCCTATGTAGGGGGAACAGTCTCTATTCTGCTCTGTGTCAGTGTGTATCAGGGGCTCTGAGGACAGGTGTCAATCCATATCCGCCAAGTGACCCTATGTAGGAGGAACAGTCTCTATTCTGCTCTGTGTCAGTGTGTATCATGGATCTCTGAGGACAGGTGTCAATCCATATCTGCCAAGTGACCCTATGTAGGAGGAACAGTCTCTATTCTGCTCTGTGTCAGTGTGTATCAGGGACTAGGACAGGTGTCAATCCATATCTGCCAAGTGACCCATGTAGGGGGATTCTGCTCTGTGTCAGTGTGTATCAGGGGCTCTGAGGACAGGTGTCAATCCATATCTGCCAAGTGACCCTATGTAGGGGGAACAGTCCCTATTCTGCTCTGTGTCAGTGTGTATCAGGGGCTCTGAGGACAGGTGTCAATCCATATCTGCCAAGTGACCCTATGTAGGAGGAACAGTCCCTATTCTGCTCTGTGTCAGTGTGTATCAGGGATCCTTAGGACAGGTGTCAATCCATATCTGCCAAGTGACCCTATGTAGGGGGACCAGTTCCTATTCTGCTCTGTGTCCGTGTGCATCAGGGGCTCTGAGGACAGGTGTCAATCCATATGTCAAGGTGTCAATATGTCATATGTCAGGTGTCAATCCATATTCAGTGTGACTTAGGAATGTTAGGTGATTTCTGCCCTTTATGGATTAAAACCAGGCTCTGCATCAACTGTGTAATTTTCTATGGGAGTTTTGCCATGGATCCCCCTCCGGCATGCCACAGTCCAGGTGTTAGTCCCCTTGAAAAAACTTTTCCATCCCTATTGTGGCCAGAAAGAGTCCCTGTGTGTTTTAAAATTCGCCTGCCCATTGAAGTCTATGGCGGTTCGCCGGTTCACGAACATTTGCGGAAGTTCGCGTTCGCCGTTCGCGAACCGAAAATTTCGTGTTCGCGACATCACTACATATATGTGGAGTTAATTTATTTATTTATCTCACCAACCATCTGGAAATACTACAACACACTACGTTTTGCCCTCTATTTTGCAAAATTCATTTTTTTGATTTCACTGCCTTCTTCCTCTGTTCATTTTGCACACCATCCACAACCAGAAAGAAGAGACTCTGGTTTTGGTTGTTCAAGCTGCCTACCTGCACTACAAACCAGAACTAGAGATCTTTTGTACAATTATAAATATTTCTGAACATGATAAATAATATGCAAGATAAAATCACTGGCATATACAGTGTGATGGAATTTCGGTGAAATGTAAATTTAGTAAGCAGAGATTTCCAAGTGGCATGTGTGTATGCTGTATCAGTTAGTTATTTACACGTAGCTAAGATACTGTCATCAATGTACTGAGCATGTGCAGGAATGCAGGAACTGAAATTACACTCCTTTCTCCTTTGTTTCGGATGAGCCATGTGGTCTGCCCATATGAGGAAATCCAAATCCTGTCCACTGATTGGTTAAAGGTATGTGTGGGTGGAGCTATTAATGGGAGGAGTTATAGTTCTATAAAAAGCATGTACTCCATGTGTTTGTCCCCCAGACCTGTTTTGGAACATTAGTTCACCTGAGGCCCGATCGGTATATTAATAAAGACCTCTTGCTTCCTGAAAACCTGCATCCATCTCTCTGTGTCTGGCTTCTGCAAGTTTACTCGGTTACATATTTGGTGCATTGGGTCTGAGAACCTCATCGCATGGAAGCTGGCACAGAGATTTGAGACTGTAAACCTTTTACCAACGTTCTCTGTGGCAGCACCCCTGAACTTCTACGTGGACATCCCTTCATCTTGGCGCCACTGGGCTGCTTCGCCCAGGAGATCATCGGCCTTTACGTAGTAAGTACTGGGGTGCCCCGTCGATGAGTGTGAGCCCAGGGCCAGGAACAAAGAGATAAGACTGATACCATTAGAGTGGTAGGCCCACAAGGGGTTTTAGATTTGGAACCAGTTATTGGATTGCCCCCTCCCTCTGGAGGAAAGAAGCGAATGTGCAGCGCTTATCTGGAAATTAGATGCTCTGTAGTCAGCCAGTCTAATATAGGTGGTTTGGGTCAGGCTAAATCTTGGTGTAAATAGTTTATGCCGGACACCGGTGTCCTCTCTTGACTAGCGTGTCTAGGTGTAAATTTCGGTCGTTAGGTCAGGGAGTCCGGCGAGACTAAGTACATTCCATCTGCTAGTTCTCAACCTATCTTGGCTAAGTGTGCCCGGTTGTAAATTCAGCCACTAGACTATTGATAGAGTAGATAGACTAAATGGGTACGGTTGTAAATTCCGCCCACTAGTTCGCTATATGTGGTGCTTGGGCAGCGTAGACTAACCAAATCCTGGTGTAAATAGTTTGATAGTTCTCGGGGTGCTGGCCAGTTAGAATAGTTGGGATTATTGTAAATGTTGTTAAATATACTGTAGTTGGTGAATTGGTGAATTGTATGTTCTGCTAGAAAGCTTGAGCTTTGCCGTCTAGTGGGAGTGTAAATTGTGTGTATACTGTATAATAGCGCATGGTATTATAACAATTAACATGTACTATAACTACTGATGTTGTGTAAAAATTACTTAAAACTGTTGTCTTATGTTATATGTGTAACACCATAACTGTTACTAACTGATCTGTGACTTTAAAACTGTATTATAACCACTTGCTAACTGTACCATAACCACTGATTGTAAAGATGAGGTTACTAGAATGTGATATAGTCGGTTAGTTAAAAGTTGATTTATAGTGTGGATAACTGTAGGGTTTGATTTATAGTTACAGAGATAAGTATCTAGTGTTTGGTAAATTTTTGTGAGTGAGACGTCGTGATATCACTGTATGTACGAGAATTCTCTGCGTGTGTGTTTGGCCTAGCAACTGTGCCACGTGGTGCTGTTGCCAGGGAAACAAGTGTGATCATTGGAAGTGTGTTTGGGGTATTGTGTTTCTTTGTATTAGACGCTCCGTTGCCAGTATGGGTGCGTCTGACTCAAAGATTGCTGATCCCTTGTCGTGTCTGTTGAAAAACTTTGCAAAGGGATATAAAGTTTGTGATTTTGGGGTGAAATTATCCCCAAAGCGTTTGACTACATTATGTAGTAGAGAGTGGCCTATCTTAGTGACTGCATGGCCTCCACGTGGTAGTCTAACGTCTGTTTCTAGTAGGCCTGAATTCTATGATCAGTTTCCATATATTGATTGCTGGAAACAGATTGTGGAAGAATTGCCTAAATGGATTAAGGTATGCCACGAGGAGCAATGTCGCCTCATGGTGGCCAGGACTTGCCTGTCCATCAGGGCCGCAACCCCGCCCATTTTAGACTCTCCCTCTGAGTCTAAACTTCCCTCCCCACCCCCTTACTCCTCCTGTAAGGTTAGAGGAGGTGCTGCTGGTGTTGCCACTCCCCCTTTCTCATTGTCCCTGCCCACTCATTTATCTAGGTTAGAGGCCAGCCCACTTGCCCTTCCGGTATCTACCTCCACTAGTTCTGTATATCCGGACACTTCTGGTCCCTGGTCAGGCTCCTCCCAGCCTGGCCCGCAACATCCTGTTGACTGAACTTCCGCCTCACTCTCCTAACCCCTCACTACTCCTAGACCGGAACTTACTATAAAACAGCCTCACCGAAGTCCTATATTAACCTGACAGATGACTGGTATCCTTCAACCCCAACATTACCAAATGCCCCTCGACTTACACCGGGCCCAACACACGTTGATGAAAATGGCCAAATACAATGGGCAGATCCAGTGTTTGTCTATGTCCCCTTCACCACAACTGATCTATTTAATTGGAAGACTCATAACTCTTCGTATACCGACAAACCTCTAGTCATGACAGATTTGGTTACCTCTATTATACAAACACACAATCCCACCTGGGCCGATTGCCAGCAATTATTATTAACTTTATTTAATTGTGAGGAAAGGACCCGGATTAATCAAGCGGCTATTAAAGCGCTTGAGGAAACGGCCCATACTCAAAATCAGGCCAATCCAGCTGCATGGGCTGCAGCCCATTATCCAAATTTTAACCCAAATTTTAATGTGAATGGTGCCGACATGCCCCAATTAAAGGCTTATCGGGAAGCCATTATTGCTGGCATGAAGGCAGGAGGGAAGAAGGCAATCAATATGTCAAAGACGGTTGAGGTGTTGCAAAAGGTTGATGAGTCACCTAGTGCCTTTTATGAAAGATTATTGGAGTCATATAGATTGTACACTCCTCTTAATCCAGAGGCCCCTGAGAATTCTCAAATGATTAACTCAGCATTTGTCAGCCAGGCCCATGGTGATATTAAAAGAGAATTGCAAAAGTTAGAGGGATTTGTAGGGATGTCGCAAATAAAGTATATATGAATAGGGAAACTGAGAAAGCTGGAGGAAGAACGTAAAATAAGGAAGAAGGCAGATATGCTAGCAGTAGCTATCACAAGTGTAGAAAGACAGGGAAGGGAAGTGAATAAAGGAGTCGAGAATAGGTTGAGTAAGGGACCTTTAAATAGGAATCAATGTGCGTTTTGTAGAGAGGAAGGACATTGAAAGAATGAGTGTCCACAGAGAGAGCATTATGAAAATATTAGACAAGGAGAGAGAAGAGTACGGGGAGGTTATAGTGGTAGTTATAGAGGAAGAGGAAGTTTTGGAGGGAACGGTAGGAATAGTAGAGGGAGTGTTCAAGGAGATAGATATTATCCACTAACTCAGAGACCAGGAGATAGAGAGGATAGAGATTTTGTGGGTCTGGCTGACACTATCATGGAAGACTATTGATACCGACCGGGCTCCATCGCCATTGGCCGAGTGGAGCCTATGGTCGATGTAGCAATAAGGGGAAAGAGAAGTTTTTCCATGATTGACACTGGTGCTGAACATTCCGTGGTGACTAAGCTTTCAGGAAAAACTATAACTGTGATAGGAGCTACTGAGAGAAGCGCAGCTAGACTGGTTCTTAAAAGTCGCACTTGCATTCTGGAAGGCCATTTGGTGAAGCACCATTTCCTATATATGCCAGACTGTCCGATTCAACTTCTAGGACGAGATTATTGAAGCTTCAAGCCCAGATAACTTTTCTACCTAATGGATCAACATCTCTGAGGTTTAATGGATTACCAGGCATAATGGCGGTATCGGTGTCAAGGGAAGAAGAATGGCGCTTCTACTCCATAATGACAAGTGTAAACCCTAAGAGTGATGAACCTTTATTTGACATTCCAGGAGTATGGGCAGAGAATAATCCACCTGGGCTTGCTCGTAATATTCCACCTATACATATTGAACTAAAGCTTGGGGCCTATCCTGTGAGCCTACGTCAGTATCATATACCTCAAAAGGCTAAGAAAAACATACAGACCTACTTGGATAAGTTCGTAAGGTATGACATCCTAAAATTCTGTACTTCCCCCTGGAACACTCCATTATTACCTGTTCAGAAACCAGGATCAGATGAATATTGTCCTGTACAAGATTTGAGAGCAGTTAATGATGTACACCCAGTTGTACCAAACCTTTATAATCTGCTTGCTTTGATACCAGGTGGGGCAACCTACTTCACAGTTCTAGACCTTAAGGATGCTTTATTTTGCCTTCGGATTGCTGCTGAGAGTCAGTGTATCTTTGCTTTCCAATGGGAAAATGCTGTTATAGGTTCAAAGCGTCAGATGCCCTGGACCAGACTACCTCAAGGGTTCAAGAATTCACCTACCCTATTTGGATCTGCATTAAGTCAGGATTTGCAAGATTTCAAGTCCATCCCAGGAGAATGTGTATTGCTTCAATACGTGGATGATCTTTTGATAGCGGCTGTTACTAAAGAGATATGCCAACAAGCAACTTATGATTTGCTTCACATACTATGGAGAGCAGGATACAAGGCAACAAGGAAGAAAGCGCAGTTGTGCCAGTCAGCTGTTAAATATTTAGGATTCCATATTTCCAAAGGTCAAAGAATAATGGAACCTGAAAGAAAAGAAGCAGTGTGTCGGATATCTATACCTAAGAATAGAAGACAATTTTGAGAATTCTTAGGAGCAGCAGGATTCTGTAGGATATGGATTCCTAATTATGCGATACTGGCGAAACCTGTATATGAAGCTGTGGACCTCTGAACAACAGAAGGCATTTGAGGATGTTAAGAAAGCACTTATGAGTGCCCCAGCGCTAGGTCTACCAGATCACACGCATCCTTTCTATCTGTACTACATGAGCAAAGAAGAATGGCTGTGGGAGTATTAACTCAGGATTTGGGATTATGGCAAAGACCTGTAGCTTATATGTACAAACAGTTGATGCAGTGGCCAGTGGTCTTCCATCTTGTCTGCGAGCAGTGGCCACCACTGCCCTGTTGGTAGCAGAAGCTGACAAGCTCACATTGGGTCAGGAACTCTATGTGCGAGTACCCTATGCAGTACAGACCTTATTGGATTACAAAGGAAATCATTGGTTTAGCAACAGTCGAATGACCAAATATCAAGCTATGTTATGTGAAAATCCAAGAGTACACCTCGAAACTGTCAATTTGGATTCAGCTACCCTTCTGCCCCAGACTAAGAAAGTCAACATGATTGTTTGGAGATAATGGATGAAGTGTTTTCAAGCAGGCCTGATCTTCATGATTTCCCCATCCAGAATCCGGACATGCAGTATTATACGGATGGTAGTAGTTATGTGAAAGAAGGTATACATTATGCAAGGTATGCGGTAACAACTATAGACAAGGTGATAGAAGCACAGCCACTGTCGAAAGGGACATCAGCACAGAAGGCGGAACTGATTGCATTAACAAGGGCCTTGCAATTAGCTGAAGGGTTGAGAGTGAATATTTACACAGATTCAAAAATACGCTTTTCTAACCACCCATGCCCATGGAGCATTGTATAAAGAAAGGGGATTGTTGAATTCAGAAGGGAAAGAAATTAAGTATGCAGCAGAAATACTCCAACTGTTAGAGGCGGTATGGGAACCGAAGGAAGTCAGTATTCTACATTGCAGGGCACATCTGAAAGGTGATAGTAATGTAGTAAAAGGAATTTGCCGATAGTGCAGCAAAACATGCCGCTGAATCTGGACAAGAGGAATATGTGGGGTATGTTGCTGCCCTTGTGCCGGCACCTCTGTCTCAATGGATTCCGATATATACAAACCAAGAGTGGTTGAAGACTGAAGCTGGGAAATACTTGGAGAATAATTGGTATCAGTTAGAAGATGGAAGAATAGTTATTCCGATATCTCTGGCTATAGAGATTGTTCAGAACTTCCATAATGGTACACATTCAGGAAGAGATAGTATGGAAGAATCTCTCAGGAAACATTTCTACATACCAAGATTATCCAATCTTACTGAAGCTATTGTTCAAAGATGTGTTTTGCGTGCTCGAAACAATGCAAGACAAGGCCCTGTCAAACCCCCTAGAAATCAATATATGGGAGGACTCCCAATGTCAGATTTGCAAATAGAGTACACTGTAATGCCTAAATCTGGGGCATATCATTACTTATTGGTAGCTGTGTGTACCTACTCAGGTTGGGTAGAAGATTGTCCAACTCGTACAGAAAAGGCAGGAGCAGTTGTACGATTTCTGTTGCGAGAAGTTATACCCAGATATGGACTTCCATGTTCTATCAGATCAGACAATGGTCCAGCTTTATCCATCAGTTTTTACAACAATTGACTCATGTGCTTGGTATTAAGTGGAAACTTCATACAGCATATAGACCTCAGAGTTATGGAAAGGTGGGAAGGATGAACAGAACAATAAAAACCCAATTGGCTAAAATGTGTCAGGAAACTCAGCTCAAATGGAATGTCCTTTTGCCAATAGCTCTGTTGTGAATACATAGTACTCCTACCAGAAGAATGGGTCTGTCTCCATTTGAAATCGTGTATGGGTGTCCACCTCCCATACTCAGTAATCTAAGGGGGGACTTGAATCAGTTGGGTGAAGGAATTACTCGGCAGAAGGTTGTAAAGTTGGGTAAAACTATGGAGGAAGTACAGAAATGGGTGCAAGATAGGTTACCTGTGAACATATATCCACCTGTTCATTCCTATCAACCAGGAGATCAAGTGTGGATAAAAGAATGGAATATTGTTTCATTAGGTCCAAAGTGGAGAGGTTCTTATGGTGTTCTTTTATCTACTCCAACAGCTGTAAAGGTGGCGGAATTACTCGGCAGAAGGTTGTAAAGTTGGGTAAAACTATGGAGGAAGTACAGAAATGGGTGCAAGATAGGTTACCTGTGAACATATATCCACCTGTTCATTCCTATCAACCAGGAGATCAAGTGTGGATAAAAGAATGGAATATTGTTCCATTAGGTCCAAAGTGGAGAGGTCCTTATGTTGTTCTTTTATCTACTCCAACAGCTGTAAAGGTGGCTTGTAAGTTCAGCCACTGCCCGCCCTTCTTCATCTATGTGCAAACAACAGTTGCTGAGATTAAACTTTCCGCATACACCTCCCTCTAATAGGTAGTCCAGAGCTGATCTATTTTGATAGATGGCTGATCTCATCCAAGTATTTTGCTTAGCTAGAAGATTAAGTGCTTGCGCTGTTTCATTGGTGATAATCTCAACCACCGCCTGTAGTCTTATAATATGGTTGAGCATGTAGATTTATCATTCTAGGGTTAAACCAGTGGCAGATTCTTGGCAAGCTATTCCAGATTCTGAAAATCCTTGCAAGATCTGGTTAAAGTGGGTAGCTCAGTCGGAGTGAGAAATAATACGAGGAGATATTGGGACATCTTAGTTGAAAGGAACAACAGATATCAGCAAGTAGGTGTTTTGATGGCCATAATAAAGCCTGACCACCTACCTACGTGTCATAGTCAGAGTGTCTTGAAGGGACCTCTGTGAAGAAAAGTGAGTATCAGAAGAATGACAATCCTAGCAGCCCTCACAATCGGGAAGCTGAGGTGCCGTCGCACGGTCGAAGAGTAGAAATGAGGACTTCTGAAATAATATGTTATATTATGTGTTTAGGCATTTTCATGATTTTTCAGGAAGGTAAAGGTGAGGACATACAGAGTTGTGTTAGTTGCATTAAGACTACAAAAATAGGTAATCAAATATCCCAAACTCTCATTTGGCACTTCGATACAGGGGATCTGTATCTAAGTGTAGCTATTTAGATATTGATTACAGTGTGTGCAAACTAATATTAGGAGAGCCTAAATGTTTTGATCCCCAATTCCAACCCCATACAATTTGGTTGGTAATTCGGAACAGTGACTCCCAGGGGACCTTGATAAATAGGACTACTATTTGATGCATGTAAGGCGATCTCTGGTAGTGGAAACCTTGGAATGTATGTGGTTATCTTAAATGGGAACAAATGTATGGGTTTAATGATAAATATTTATGTCCCAGTAAGAGATCTACTGATCCTGATTGCCCAAATAGGGATTTTAATTTTTGTCCATATTGGTCTTGTGTAGGGTGGGTGACCTGGGGAAAAAACAGTGGATCAAGATATGATTACCCAAAGGTTGCCCACTACACCACACTGTAAGTCTATGGAATGTAATCCTCATATGACCATCTCTAATCCACAACATTTTATTGATAAGTTTGGAAATCTATTTGGGTTGCAAATATATGGCACAGGAGTAGATCCAGGGACCATAATATATGTAGGACTTGAAACTGAGACGATAGCAACTCAAACTCATCAGGTTTTTCATTCCTTTTATGAGGAGATGAGTGTTGAGAATAAAATTCCCTATAATGTTAAGAACCTATTTATTGATTTGGCTGAGAGTATTGCGGGTAGTCTTAATGTAACTAATTGCTTTGTATGTGGAGGTACTAATATGGGAGACCAGTGGCCATGGGAGGCAAAGGAAGTATGGTACCCTGGTTCTGAGACAGATGAACAACAAATACTTTCTCAGTCTGATCATCAAGTAAGTACTTGAGGTAAATCAGAGTGGCGGTTAAAAACCTCCATTATAGGTCATGTATGTTTTGCCAGGAAAGGGCCATTGTATACCACACCTGTTGGCGAGTTAAAATGTCTAGGACAGAAAGCCTATAATGCCAATACTAAAGATACTACTTGGTGGTCAGCTTCAAATGTCTCAGAGCCTACTCATCCATTTGCCAATTACACCCATTTAAAAGAGGTATGGTTTGACTTATCTGCTACATCCAATTTGAAAGCCCCAGCAAATTTATATTGGATCTGTGGTAAGAAAGCATATTCAGAGTTACCACAACATTGGGAAGGGGCATGTGTATTAGGTATGCTCAAACCATCCTTCTTCTTATTGCCAATTGAGACATGAGAGACCTTGGGAGTTAAGGTTTATTATATGAATCATAAGAAATGAGGATTATTGAACATAGGTAGTTGGGAAGATGATGAGTGGCCTCCCCAACGCATTATTAATTATTATGGACCTGCTACTTGGGCAGAAGATGGTACCTATGGATATAGAACCCCAATATACATGCTCAACCATATTATAAGACTACAGGCGGTGGTTGAGATTATCACCAATGAAACAGCGCAAGCACTTAATCTTCTAGCTAAGCAAAATACTTGGATGAGATCAGCCATCTATCAAAATAGATCAGCTCTGGACTACCTATTAGAGGGAGGTGTATGCGGAAAGTTTAATCTCAGCAACTGTTGTTTGCACATAGATGAAGAAGGGCGGGCAGTGGCTGAACTTACAAGCCACATGGTTAAACTGACGCACGTACCTACTCAGGTCTGGAGTGGGTATAATCCTAGTAGTTGGTTTGAAAGTTGGTATGAGCAGCTTGAAGGGATTAAGGCGTTAGTAGGAGGAGTAGTATTTATTATATTCTTATGTCTCTTTCTGCCCTGCCTAATTCCATTAGTGGTCAGATCTATCGTAGTATCATAGAGAGTACTATAGAAAGAAAGACAGCTGCTCATGTAATGGCTGTCTATAGATATGAATCCTTAACCCAAAGAGAACATATTCATGATGAGGAATGCTGAAGGAGTTTGTGATGATGCTAAGATGCTCACAAGGTCTGCTCTGGTCCAATGGCTTGAGAGGTGTTGGTAAACTATGATCGGTGATGCATATGGAATAATTTGTATCAGAGGCATCAAAGGGGGTAATGTGATTGAAATGTAAATTTAGTAGGCTGAGATTTCCACATGGCATATGTGTATGTTGTATCAGTCAGTTAGTTACACGTAGCTAAGATACTGTCATCAATGTACTGAGCATGTGCAGGAATGCAGGAACTGAAAGCACACTCCTTTCTCCTTTGTTTCGGATGAGCCATGTGGTCTGCCCATATGAGGAAATCCAAATCCTGTCCACTGGTTGGTTAAGGGTATGTGCGGGTGAAACTGTTAATGGGAGGAGTTATAGTTCTGTAAAAAGCATGTACACCATGTGTTTGTCCCTCAGACCTGTTTTGGAACGTTAGTTCATCTGAGGCCCGATTGGTATGTTAATAAAGACCTCTTACTTCCTGAAAACCTGCATCCATCTCTCTGTGTCTTGCTTCTGCAAGTTTACTCAGTTACAACAGGACATGACTTAAGTAAATCCTGAATTTCCTCATTTGACCTCAAAAAATATACTTTAAAGTAGGTATCAAAAACTATGCCCCCTCTGTTTTACAGTTTTTGATGACCTGTGTGAAGAAAATAGACTTTTACCTGTTATTTTCTCCCTTTTTATATGTGAATACTTGTATATTGAATGGATTGGTCCAGCAGTTTGAAACTACCGAATGCCGACCAGCCTCCTGGCTCATTTACTTCAAAGAAACTAGCTATTAAGGGCTCCCTGGGCGGCCGCTGTTCGTATAACCGAACGCCACGTGGAAAAGAAAACGCCGGCCATCTTGTTCTCACGAGGAGAGCCAGCGGGACTTGGTCGTCGAGTGTCTGGAACTAAAATTGGACACTCGACCTCACGAACTACCGCTGGAAACTACTGAACGCCGGCTTCTTATACTTCCCGAACAGCCAGTAAACCCTTATTCGGTAGTTCTGTGCGAACGGACAAGGGGAGCAATCGCTACTATGAGCCAGGGGAATCCATTCAGGACTTTTGTTCGTTTTTTGCAGTTTTGTGAATTGACCCACCGCACACGCTGAATTCATGGAACTGTTTTGGGCAGGAGCTGAGCATGAGTTAAAAGGGACCTTCCACACATTTTCAGAACCCCTGAACCGATCTGGGTGATATTTGGATATGTTTATAATTTGTGGGGATACCTTGTGGGGAAAGGGGTGTTCTAAGTTTTGGGGAAATTGTGTGCTCTCTGCCTGGAGATAATTGGTTTATTCCTTAATTTATCTCAATATCTCCCAGGCAGAGAGGAGGCGTGTAATACTGTAAATCTGTGTGATGATTGGCTGTTGCTTGTTTGCTGTGGGAGGTCCTCTTGCAGGAGGATTTCTCATAAAAGCCTGTGTGTTTTCAATAAAGACTATTCCTGTTACACCCTTCATGAAGTCTAGGCTCATGTTTGGGGGATATTCTACTTGCTGGGAAAAATCACCTTGGAACTGCATTTCATCTATTCTATTCCTCTACTCCCTGCTGCAGCTATAATCACTCATGCTCAGCTGTTGGGAGAGGGAACCAAGACCACAGCACCATAACCACTGCAGGTCTTAACCTGCAAATCACATAATTCTCTGAATGCAAAAGATGGTCAGAGAATCATTTGAGAGTTGTATTTGAGCAAATGCGGAAGGGTGGGCAAGTTTGAGGTGCCTGCATTGCTTTCTTTACTGCCACCAACTCCTACTTATCAGCTGTTATCAGATGCACCCTCCAACAAATACACAAGACAGGGGGAGGATGAAGCCACTTTATCTATTCTTAATTGTCTATTGTCAAATGTCTATTGCCAAGTCAACGGCGCTACCATTAGCTCTTCATCTCAGGCTTGCTGCCAAGGTGTTCTTTGACTCTGACTTCTCCGTCAACCCTCATGTCCAGTCAATAGCCAAATCCAGCTGCTTCCATCTCAAAAACATAGCACACATCCTCCCCTATTTAACACAGGGCTTGTCCATGCCCTTGACTACTGCAATTCGCTTCTCAGAGGTCTTAAGTGTTCCAAACTTGCCCCGTTACAGTCTATAATAAATGTGGCAGTGAGACTCATCTTCCTGTCAGCCTGCAACTCCCATGCTTCCCCCCTCTGTCAGTCTCTACAGTGGCTTCCCGTAAGAGACAGAGATCAATTTAAAATCCTTATACTTGCTTACAAATCTCTACACCTCTAACAAACCTATCCTCACTAATACACAAATATGTCTCGTCTAGGCCCCTATGCTCTGCAGAAGACTGAGGTCTATACTCTGGCCATACTCCAACCTCAGATGCTCACTTTAATGACTTATCTAGGGCTGCATCATTCATATGGAATGCCCTTCCCCTGTCTGCTAGACATTCACCCATTCTCCACTCCTTCAAAAAATATTTTGTCAACAGCTTTCCCTCCCTGCACCCTGATTCCTCTTCTGCAACTATCAAAACAAAACACTAAGCCCTCAGTGAATACTATCCGAACAACCTACTTTTCTACCCTACCCTTACCTTTTGTGTCACTATACCCCACTCCCTCTAGCATGTACGCTCATTGAGCAGGGCCCCTTAATCCCTCTGTTCCTGTGTGTCCAACTCATCTGGTTACAAATACGTGGGTCTGTTAGTCCACCCATTATACAGAGTTGCAGAGTTTGTTTGCGCTTTATAAATAATAATAATAATAATAATAATAATAATAATGTGTATCATGGGGACCTTTACTAACCATTAACACACTGCACATGGGATAGTGGATACATGGGAAGCCAATCTTGCTTCATTTGTTAGATTAACCTCTTAAGGACACATAACATGTGTGACATCATAATTCCCTTTTATTCCAGAAGTTTGGTCCTTAAGGGGTTAAAGGGACACTAAAGGCATCAGACCACTTCCCCTAAATGAAGTGGTCTTGGTGCCAGGCAGTGGTTTATTCCAGTTTTGTGCTGCCCTGGGCATGACAAAACTCAGGCACCCATCCCCCCACCCCCTTTCTAAATTTCACTTCTGGTTAAAAACCCAACACGTTCTTTGCCTAACAGACACATGCCTTCACTGATGCATACACTGACATACACTCACTGACAGATACACAGTCATTGTCACACACACTGTTTAATCAACACACACTTTCACTGAAACATACACACTCACTGACAAACAGACACACTAACTCACACGCATTCACTGACAGATACACACTCACTGACAAGACACATACACACAATGTCAGAGAAAAACATTCGCTAACAGACGTACACATTGCCTGACAGATACACACTCTCAATGACAGACACGCATACACACACATTCACTAACAGATATACACTGTGACGAAGTGCCCTTCACCACTTGTGCCTGGAGAGGACTGCTTGCCCGCCTCTTGCCCTGTGACTATGGCCCCTGGGATGTATTGCCCTTTAAAGACATGATTTGGGCATAATGGATTTGTGTTGTGCTGCTGCTGGCCCTTTAAGAACCATCTGGGGACATACTGTGGAGTTACTGGGTGGCCACCATTTCCTGTATCAGAAGCACATGGTGAGAACAATGGATGGCGGCCATTTTAACTCACAGACACTGTTTGGACTTTTCAACACGGTGCCATCTTGCCAGTATTTGGTGCACAGAGACATCGTGCAGTGGTTTTGGACTATACAGCAGGGGACACATTATAAAGTGATTGTTTTTCATTTAGCCTGTATATGTTCTGCAGAATCTGCATTAAACTGTATTTTCCAAAGTACTGAACGGATCTGGGTGAATTTTGGATATGTGGTTCACCCAGATCCCCCGGTTCCAAGGATATACTTTTTATGGGGTTATTGCATGTTTTGGGGTCCCTGTGTGTTTTATGAAACTGTATTATTTCTGGCCAGCAGATAATTGAGTTTTGTGTATTGTAGAAACTCAATTATCTAGCCTGGCCCAGAGGAGGAGTTTTGTGTTGCATAAATTGTGAGTTCTGTGTGCCAGTAAATCAGTCTTATTCCAGCATTAAGCCTTGGCTCATGTTTGGGGGAAGGGATACCTACACTCTGGGGATTGCTATAATCACTTACTCCCCAGAGGAAGCTCTTGCAATAGCTTGATTTGTTCCTGTTCCTGCTCTCTGGGGAAAGAGAGGTTCACCCACTGGAAGCTGGATCCTGGCCTTGGGTCCAGGGTGGGTGGAAACAGCAGAGACCCCGGCGCAGTTGCATCGCTGGAAGTGGGGTCTGCAGTGCTGATGGTGTCGGTTGGAGTGCTTGGAGTCCTCAGCGAGCACTAGGAGCATCGATTGGCGGAGGTACTCAGTCGGAGTGCCAGCGTTCCGTCACATTTGGTGGCAGCGGCGGGATGGCGTCCTAGTGCGAGGACCAGCAGCTCGGAGACACCGGTAACGTGTGGAGTTACGGATTTATAATTGAGGGCAACGCTAGCCTCTGCGCAGCGTCCCTACCTACAGCAACATGGAGCTAGCAAGACCCTGGACAGCAGCCAGTGAATTGCAAATCCGCCTGTCACAGTGCTATGAGGGTGCTGATTTCATGAAGGAAGTAAAGGCGCGGCTGGTCTGGTTTGGCCCAAACCCTTCAGATGAGGTGGTCCATCAAGTGATGCGCATGTTGAGTGCTGAGAACCAAGACGCACGGAACTTCGAGTACCAACTGTGGAGTTTGGGGGTATTGACACCCCGTCTCCAGCGACAGAGTGAGTTACAGGGAGAGGAGAGCAGCGACCTCCCATCCCAGCGGCAGTGCACCGTACAGAGGGAAGAGACAACCGGTCTCTCTCCCCAGCGGCGGCCTGAGTTCCAGGAGGAGGTGATGGTAGATCCCTCCCCCGTACAGCAACCAGCGTCCTGGGGAGGGGAGGCAACCGGCCTCCCTCTCCAACAGCAGCCGGAGGTGGGCGACCTCATAGACTTGTCCTGGGGACACACAGAGATGGCAAGCGGAGATGGGACCGAAGTCTCTCTGCCGGCCCTACAGGGATGCTGGGCAGTCAGCCTAGGTCCCCAGCGGCAGTATAATATACAGGGAGAGGAGACAACTGGTCTCTCTCCCCAGCGGCGGCCTGAGTTCCAGGAGGAGGTGATGGTCAATCCCTCCACCTTACAGCAACCAGCATCCTGGGGATTGGGGGCAACCAGCCTCCCCCTCCAACAGCAGCCAGAGATACCGGGAGAGGGGGAAGACAAACCTACCCACACTGGCGCAGATGGGACCGCGGTCTCTGTGTCAGTCCTACAGGGAGGCTGGACGGGCGGTCCAGATCCCCAACCAACTCCGCAGGGATGCCAGGAGGAGGAGGTAAGTGAAACTTCCCCTCCCCAGCTACATCCCAACCGGGTCCTGGGGGCAGTGGATGAGCCTGCGATACCCACTGACCCCCTCCCAGCAGAAGAGCTGGCATCTGGGCAGAGCTCTGTTAGCCTCTGCCCCCCCATTTCCCCTGTATCAGAGCCTGACTTAACACGGGTTACCCCAGTGGAAGAGCTGGCAGCAGGGCAGAGCGCCGCTGGCCTCTGCCCCCCAAGCAACACCAGCAGTTTGCCTAGCTGCACCAGAGAGACCGAGAGTGCTGCGCTGTCCCACTACAAACTTGAACCTACAGGCCAGTACCATTTATTGTGGGGGGGTTACTCTGCGTATTTTTCTTTGTGGGTGGGCTGCCCGACTAATCTAGGTACTGACCGGCAGAAGGTCAGGTACCTGTTTAGTCTTCCCCCCAAAGGGAAGATGTGTGACGAAGTGCCCTTCGCCACTTGTGCCTGGAGAGGACTGCTTGCCCACCTCTTGCCCTGTGACTATGGCCCCTGGGATGTATTGCCCTTTAAAGACATGATTTGGGCATAATGGATTTGTGTTGTGCTGCTGCTGGCCCTTTAAGAACCATCTGGGGACATACTGTGGAGTTACTGGGTGGCCACCATTTCCTGTATCAGAAGCACATGGTGAGAACAATGGATGGCGGCCATTTTAACTCACAGACACTGTTTGGACTTTTCAACACGGTGCCATCTTGCCAGTATTTGGTGCACAGAGACATCGTGCAGTGGTTTTGGACTATACAGCAGGGGACACATTATAAAGTGATTGTTTTTCATTTAGCCTGTATATGTTCTGCAGAATCTGCATTAAACTGTATTTTCCAAAGTACTGAACGGATCTGGGTGAATTTTGGATATGTGGTTCACCCAGATCCCCCGGTTCCAAGGATATACTTTTTATGGGGTTATTGCATGTTTTGGGGTCCCTGTGTGTTTTATGAAACTGTATTATTTCTGGCCAGCAGATAATTGAGTTTTGTGTATTGTAGAAACTCAATTATCTAGCCTGGCCCAGAGGAGGAGTTTTGTGTTGCATAAATTGTGAGTTCTGTGTGCCAGTAAATCAGTCTTATTCCAGCATTAAGCCTTGGCTCATGTTTGGGGGAAGGGATACCTACACTCTGGAGATTGCTATAATCACTTACTCCCCAGAGGAAGCTCTTGCCATAGCTTGATTTGTTCCTGTTCCTGCTCTCTGGGGAAAGAGAGGTTCACCCACTGGAAGCTGGATCCTGGCCTTGGGTCCAGGGTGGGTGGAAACAGCAGAGACCCCGGCGCAGTTGCATCGCTGGAAGTGGGGTCTGCAGTGCTGATGGTGTCGGTTGGAGTGCTTGGAGTCCTCAGCGAGCACTAGGAGCATCGATTGGCGGAGGTACTCAGTCGGAGTGCCAGCGTTCCGTCACATACACACTCTCACTAACAGACATACTAACACTTACCAACACACACACTCACCAGCAGACACTCTCACTAACAAAACACACACACTCTCACTGACACTCACCAATAGACACTCTCACTAACAAACACAATTTTATTTTTATTATTTGCTTACATTTTGGTGGCTTCTTTCCTGGGGTCCAGTGGGGCTGCTGCTGGCTGGGTTGGCAGGCATGCAGGCAGACAGGCTCATAGTGGAGGCAGCGAGGGAGCAGTGATCCTCCTGTTCAGCTCCCCCGCGCACCTCTTAGTGATGCCGGAGCCGGAGTGACATCATATTCCGCCTCCGGCATCACTGTGCTGCAAGCTGAGCAGGGAAGAGTTTAGAGTGCTCCCTCACCACCCGCCTCCCACATCAGCCCATGCCAGCTTTGGGGGGGCCCAGAGGTGGCCACCCGGCCAGCTCCTAAGCCCCCCACGACAAGAGGCTGGCAAGGCATTTGACAGGGGGTATGGTTTGCCGCCCCACTGAAAGTGCCACCCAAGGCAAATGCCTTGTTAGCCTCATGGTAAATACATGTCTGCTTAACCCTGTAATGTAAAACATTGTTATCATGCAGGAACAGCAATGTTTACAATGCAGGGTTTTGTATGGCTCTAGCGGCTGTCACACTGAAATTAAAATGGCTAACAGTACACTATATTATTAGGAATACCTTACACCCTATATCTTAACACTATAGTGTTCCTTTACATGGTGGAGCTCAACATATACATAAAATACATGGGATTATACACTTAGAAATCCATGGAGCATAATGTGTATATAGTTTATGCTTCATCACATTTATGCAATTCCAAACATCAGAGCTGGCTGATTGACTGCATTTTCTGAATAACAACAATGTGTGTCAGTTCAAAAGACACTGTTCTGTAGTAAGCTGGTATAAAGTCTTATTACAGTGTTCTTACTTTAATTTCCCAGGACCTTGCCCATATCCTTTAGCTTCTAGCTTCCGATAGAAATTCCGTAACTTAGCTTCAAAGTCTCTTTTGTAAGGTGCTGGGGCACGGGCATTTGCACGTTGTCTACCTACATAGAAACAAGATTACAAATCAGATACTTTTCCTCCATCTGGCTCAACACTTTTTGACATATATCACCTAACATAGGCCACTGATATCTATATGATTAATATTAACTTAAGACTCTATTTTACTGTTCTTTGCATTAAAGTATGTTATTTTTGTACTTTTACTATCCTGGGAGTTCTTCTTACTGCAATTTAGCAGGTATAGCCCAATACACTTAAATCGCAGAAGACAAAAAAGCATTTTCATGATTATTCACTAAAGTATGAACAATAGGCAATTTCATGTTTAAAATGGCTTAGTAATTTTATCTCAAAATAACCAAATCATAAACATAGGTGACTTGGAGAAGGATTCCAATTCAGCTATTTTGCCTTAAATTTTGAAACCCCTGAATTCCTGACAATTGAAGGAAATCACTCAGACAGTGATAATGTCTTGAAAAAGGGACTGAACACTACGCCCACATTATAATTAATTCATTCTTTTTTTTCTCATGAGCAGGGACATGATTAGCAAACACAAACAACAGTAATTTGCAGAACACAGGGTGTAAAATAACTGCAATTCATACTATACCTGGTGAGTTTTGTGGAGAAGAGACTGGGGAACCACGTGGTGACTGACAGTAGCTGAGATGAAGTAAGGCATGTGGTGGGACATATGACATTATTTCCTCTTCAAAAAGGCTAGATAAAGAAGCACATAGAAAGTCAGTATACAGTACATAAGGAAAGCAAGCACTACAAAACTCTTGAATAGAGTTGAGCGGACACCTGGATGTTCGGTTTGCCGGGTTCGGCCGAACTTCGTCAAAAGTTTAAGTCGGGCTCGAACTTGACCCGAACCCGAACCCCATTGAAGTCAATCGGGACCTGAACTTTTGGGCACTAAAATGGCTCTAAAAAAGTTGTGGAAAGGGCTAGAGGGCTGCAAAAGAAAGTAAAATTGGGGTAAGAGTAGGACAAGTGCCCTGAAAACCAATGTGGATAGGGAAATCACTTAAAATAACAAAAAAATAAAAAAAATACAGCTGAGCCATAAAATAGCACTAGATGGAATCTTTGATTTTAGCTTTGGAAGAACATAAATCAAAATCTAAAGCATGGCTGTCAGGAGGATCACCAGAATTATCCATGTGAGAGAAGGTTGGAGTGCAGGGTATTCTCTTTCATTGTTCAAACTTAGCTCAACTCCTGATGCATGGAGAAAAGGCAAGCCTCTGCTATTGTGTACATAGTTTATACTAAGTGACCCATAGGTTGAGGAGGCGGTGACCGTGGCGGTGTAGGAGGAAGCGGTGGTGGAGCAGGTAGCCTACACTCCAAAATATTGGGACATTTAAAAAAAAAAAAAAGTAGGGGGATACTTCCTCTTTGTCTCCAGTGTTTGGGAGATGGACAGCTGAACGCTTCCATGGGTGCAGTGTGGAGATGCTGGACAATTGTGTACCTGGCCTATGCTGGTGCAGAAACCCACCCTCTGAGCCACTTGTGAATGACTGGCCTGATAACCATGGAAATGACCCCTCTTCCTCCTCTTCTTCCATCATTGCCCAAAGCGTTTTTTTTCAAGGAGAAATAGAAGCGGGATAGTAAGGCTGAGGACAGCGTAATCGGCACTGGCCATGTTGGTGGAGTACTCGAAACAGCGCAACATGGCACACAGGTCTCGCATGGAGGCCCACTCATTGGTGAAGTTCCGCAGAGCGACTGACCAGTGCGTGCTGCAGCTGAAACTCCACTATCGCCTGCTGCTGCTCGCACAGTCTCTCCAGCATGTGCAAGGTGGAGTTCCACCTTGTGGGCACATCGCATATGAGGCAGTGAGCGGGAAGGCCAAAGTTACGCTGCAGCGCAGACAGGTGAGCAACAGCAGGGTGAAAATGCCAAAAGCATGCACAAGACAGTCCACACTTTCTGCAGCAGCTCTGATATATCTGGGTATTTTTCAGGAATTTCTGCACCACCAAATTCAGCACACGCACCAGGCAAGGGATGTGCGCCAAACCGGCTAGGCCCAGAGCTGCTATGAGATTTCGCCCATTATCACACACCACCAGGCTGGGCTTGAGGCAACAACCACTCATCGGCCTGTTCCATGCCTGTCCACAGCTCCTGCGCAGTGTGGGGTTTTCCCCCCAAACATATGAGTTTTAAAACAGCCTGTTGTCGTTCCCCCCTGCCTATGCTGAAGTTGGTGCTGACCGGATGAGGAGAGGGAAGCGGAGTAGGAGGAGGAGGCAAAGCTGTGTACCCAAATAAAGATTGTCAACGTTGTATCCTGAAACTGTGTCCCATCCGGTTACTGGGGAAATGGGTCTGACCTATTCTAATAAAAGGGGATAACCACTGGTTACCCAGGACCCGCTTCAATTGGTGGCAAGCGGCGGGATCCCATGTCCCTGCCAACAGACCCATGGACTACAGTGCTCTAAAGTGACCTACACTGCAGGACTTGTATGGAGCCAGAGGAATAACGCCTGGTTGGCGTAACAGGGCCAAATTGACTGCTGTGCTCATGGAGGACGACCAGGCACGCAGTGAGGCAATGTACCCCAGCCAGGGGCCGAAGATGAGAAGGAAGTGCGCAAGGAGGTGCAACGGCGCCTGGCATATTACCGAGAGCTACCCTCAGAGGAGATCGTCAGCAGCAGATCGTCTGCCCTATCAACTTTTGATGTTACTTTCTGCGCCTACCATGGTGACCTGGGATAAGAGGGAATCAGGGTTCGATTCCGGAGAGGGAACCTGAGAAATGGCTACCGCATCCAAGGAAGGCAGCAGGTGCGCAAATTTCCCACTCCCGATGCGGGGAGGTAGTGGCGATAAATAACAATACAGGACTCTTTCCAGGCCCTGTAATTGGAATGAGTCCACTTTAAATCTTTTAACAATGCTCTATTGGAGGGCAAGTCTGGTGCAGAGCGACGGACACGTGCGTGCTGCACCTGGAACTCCATTATTGCCTGCTGCTGCTCGCACAGTCTCTCCAGCATGTGCAAGGTGGAGTTCCACCTTGTGGGCATCTCACATATGAGGCGGTAAGCGGGAAGGCTGAAGTTACGCTGCAGCGCAGACAGGCGAGCAGCAGCAGGGTGAGAACGCCGAAAGCGCGCACAGCCGCTACAGTGAAACTGAGAATGGCTCATTAAATCAGTTATGGTTCCTTTGATCGCTCCATCTGTTACTTAGATAACTGTAGTAATTCTAGAGATAATACATGCCGACGAGCACTAGGGAACGGCTGCTCCGCTTTTGCACCCTGCTTCCTTTTATGCTATGCTGGTGTCTCTGTGCGACCACCGCTTCTTCCTCCAAACTGCACAAGTAACTCGCATGACCTTCATTCCATGTGGGGTCTAGGACCTCATTATCCTCCACATCATCTTCCACCCACTCCTCAACCCTGCCCTCCTTGCCGGTCTGCACACTGCAGAAAGCCACAGCAGTTGGCACCTGTGTTTTTCCAGCATGTAAAGTCTGCAAAGGACATTTGGAAATTGTTTTCAGAATTGTATCCAGGCAACAGTTTTCCCTATAAACTGACCTCTCAGTTTGACTTGTGAGGGTATTGCCCCAGAATTACAATATTGTTTAAGTACCTCTTAGCTATTGATAACTGGTTTAAAATTAGCAGCTTGTTGTTATCTGGTAGTTTCTAGTGTAGAAAATATCAATCTGTTTTCTATCACTTAGATCTGTTTAACAAGTGTTGTAGGTGTGAAACAATATTACAAGTGACCGATGTAGTAAATTCGAATCAAAATTCCATTTGCAAAAAAAATATAAAAAATTCTCACCCATCTTCTGTGGGTTAGTGCATTTTTAAGATGTAGACTTTTTGTATCACACTAGCCATGCACAGGTAGATTGTCTGGCACATTGTTTTGGTGTTTGGTTTTTAACTTTGTAGTTGTGTCTTTACACAATATAGAAATGTATATTAATGCTTCTGTATATGAAGCGATCACAATAAAACTTATTTTTTACTTTTTTTAAAAAAGTCTTTAGACTTTCTTGAGAAGTGGTAACTAGCCAGTGTTGCACACATACACCAGATATGAAGTGCACACCCCAAATGTACTATTTAGCAGCTAAAGAATTAAAACTGCTATGTCACAGCAGTACTTGATGGTTCTACAGTCAGGTCCATAAATATTGGGATATCAACACAATTCTAATCTTTTTGGCTCTATAGACCAACACAATGGGTTTGAAATGAAACACCAAGATGTGCTTTAACTGCAGACTTTCAGCTTTAATTTGAGGGTATTCACATCCAAATCAGGTGAACGGTGTAGGAATTACAACAGTTTGTATGTGCCTCCCACTTTTTAAGGGCCCAAAAGTAATGGGACAGATTAACAGTCATAAATCAAACTTTCACTTTTTAATACATGGTTGCAAATCCTTTGCAGTCAATTTCAGCCTGAAGTCTGGAATGCATAGACATCACCAGACGCTGGGTTTCATCCCTGGTGATGCTCTGTCAGGCCTCTACTGCAACGGTCTTCAGTTCCTGCTTGTTCTTGGGGCATTTTCCCTTCAGTTTTGTCTTCATCAAGTGAAATGCATGTCAATTGGATTCAGGTCAGGTGATTGACTTGGCCATTGCATAACATTCCAATTCTTTCCCTTAAAAAAACTCTTTGGTTGCTTTTGCAGTATGCTTTGGGTCATTGTCCATCTGCACTGTGAAGCGCCGTCCAATGAGTTCTGAAGCATTTGGCTGAATATAAGCAGATAATATGAGCCAAGTCAATCACCTGACCTGAATCCAATTGAGCATGCATTTCACTTGATGAAGACAAAACTGAAGGGAAAACGCCCCAAGAACAAGCAGGAACTGAAGACAGTTGCAGTAGAGGCCTGGCAGAGCATCACAAGGGATGAAACCCAGCGTCTGGTGATGTCTATGCATTCCAGATTTCAAGCTGTAATTGACTGCAAAGGATTTGCAACCATGTATTAAAAAGTGAAAGTTTGATTTATGACTTAATCTGTCCCATTACTTTTGGTCTCTTAAAAAGTGGGACGCACATATACAAACTGTTGTAAGTCCTACACCAGTCACCTGATTTGGATGTAAATATCCTCAAATTAAAGCACATCTTGTTAGTTTCATTTCAAATCCATTGTGGTGGTGTATAGAGCCAAAAAGATTAGAATTGTGTCAATGTCCCTATATTTAGGGACCTGACTGTATTTGACTCTCAGATATGAAGTGCACACCACAAATGTACTTTTTTGCACCTAAAAAATATGAATTCGGCAAACTGCAATGTCACAGCAGTATTTGACGGTTCTATTTGACTCTCAGATATAAGGTGCAGGCCCCAAATGTACTATTTAGCGCCTAAAAAATTTGAATGTTTAAAAACTTCGCTGTAAGCACAGTATTTGACGGTTCTATTTAACTCTCAGATATGAAATGCACCGCAGGCTGCAAATGTACTATTTAGCACCAAAAAGTTATATTTCTTTTAAAGGACCACTATAGTGCCAGGAAAACATACTCGTTTTCCTGGCACTATAGTGCCCTGAGGGTGCCTCCACCCTCAGGGTCCCCCTCCCGCCCGGCTCTGGAAGGGGGAAAGGGGTAATAACTTACCTTTTTCCAGCGCTGGGCGGAGAGCTCTCCTCCCCTCTCCGCCTCCGATCCGCCCCGGGCTGAATGCGCACGCGCGGCAAGAGCTGCGCGCGCATTCAGCCGTCGCATAGGAAAGCATTTACAATGCTTTCCTATGGACGCTTGCGTGCTCTCACTGTGAAAATCACAGTGAGAAGCACGCAAGCGCCTCTAGTGGCTGTCAATGAGACAGCCACTAGAGGATTAGGGGGAAGGCTTAACCCATTCATAATTATAGCAGTTTCTCTGAAACTGCTATAATTATGAAAAAATGGGTTAACCCTAGAAGGACCTGGCACCCAGACCACTTCATTAAGCTGAAGTGGTCTGGGTGCCTAGAGTGGTCCTTTAAACCAACAATGTAACAGTGGTATTTAAGGGTTTTATTGGACTGCAAGAAATGCAGTACGCAAATGTACTGTTTAGCACCAAAAAAATTTCAGTATTTAAAAATGCCTAGATGTTGCCCACTGAGCTACCAGAACAGGATTAAAGTAATGTGCCTGGCACACACGCAGTTGCAATTGCATTGCACTCTCTGTGGCACTGGGCTCAGGGCAGGGTACAAAAATGTAGTATAGTACTGTGGCAGGATGGCCAGGCTCTTCACAATAAACTTAAAATGCAAAAGTCAGGATAAAATAGTACTGCAGTTTATTGTCACTTTCCACAATATATACAAGGTTGTGCTCGCCCAAAAATTAAAACAAAAAGAAAATAAATCCTACTCCAACTTGGAGACTTACTAAACAACAGTGTTACTAACTATTCAACCGGCCAGCTAATCTGGTTCCCAGTTTTAAACAAAATGAAATACAGCACTTTAAGCAGGTTTCACACACTATCTTTTTCTCAGAGTCTCAGGCTTAACTGCCTCCTCTCTCCCAGCTGTTAGACTTTCTTATGTCTTCAGAGGCTAACCTTTTAAAACCCTAGTGCTGGTTAATTACATTCACCTGGTTGATAACATTCAAGGGGTGACTCCCACCAATTAACCCCATCATGCTGGGAATAGAGAGCGCTCCAATCTATTACTAACATAAAAAGCCTCTCTGACCCTGCTACAGCACCCACAAAAATAATCGCTGTAGTTTGCACATTCAACATCAGAATTCTTTCCTAATCTGTCCCTCACAGCTGCAGCATATATTATAAGCTGTGATGGCTTCTAAGGGCACAATTGTCAA
Source organism: Pelobates cultripes (assembly GCA_933207985.1). NCBI lineage: Eukaryota > Metazoa > Chordata > Amphibia > Anura > Pelobatidae > Pelobates > Pelobates cultripes. Next base: position 85,866,763 of record OW240918.1, read on the forward strand.
ACGCTTGTTGATTGGCTGCCCTGCAACCTTTCAAAACGCGCCATTAAATTGCAGAACATGAACTTCAACCCGAACATACACTGATATGTCCATGTTCGGGTCCGGGGTCCAAAAAACTTAATGTTCGGTACGAACCCGAACTTTACAGTCCGGGTTCGCTCAACTCTACTCTTGAACATAGCAATGTTCAGGGCTAGGTTTTGGTGTTATGTACACATTCTTTGAAAGAGAGGTTAATAGGAGCAGCAGATGTTACAGTGAGGGAGGTTAGGTGGACTGACAAATCTAGACACAGCCATTATACAATGCAATACAGTATTTGCAGAGATATAATTGAACATACACATGCACAGACAGAAACACATTGTACCTAATAATTACAAAGCAGAAATACAAAAGGTTCTAAAACAAATGAGTGCCTAAGTGCCAGGAAAAAAGGCCAGGACTGCCCCAGGGCTTAACCCTAATTAAATTGAAAAGACAAAACAAAAATAGAAAGTATGTGGTCTATCCCAAAAGACAATGGGATTACCTGGTCTGGTAATGCACTGATCTCTCCTTAGAATCAGAGTAATTAACCACAGCACTCTTGGGTACAGTATAATATAGTGGAATATTAAAGGAGCACTATAGTGACATGACCACAAACATGCAATTCCTGCCACCATAGTTTTGAAAATCTAGTTTAGGTTTACAGCCCCCCTGTCTTGGAAATTACGGTTATTTTACTCACCTTTATTCCCACAGGAAAGCATTGGGAGGCTATTGTGCATGCTTCGCTGCACCAATTATCATATTTTCGTAGAAATGCATTGAATTAATCCACCTCTATGAGGAATGTTCCGTGTCTGCATGCAGAGTGTAGAGACGTTTAACGTCATTGCTGCACATTTCTCTGAGAAAGCAGTGTTTATATTAAAAGACTGCAGGTACGTGCTATACAAACCATACACTAAGCTAAGTAGATAGTGGTTTTAATTACATGTTTGGTGTGTGATTAGAAAGGGGTTGCATCCATGAGATCTGATAATGATTGGAAAAGTTGACTATGAATCAGTGATCTAGCAGATGGTGGTATGGGTTTTTAATTTTTTATGCTTTTCGGTATGGTTTTGATTTGGTAATTTGGTAAGAAGAGAGGAAACTGTGGTTGTTTGGCCAAAGTGTAAGTACATGGTGTTGTATCCCTGTCAGATATAATTTGATGGTGTTGTAAGATAATTTTCATTTAAGGTGGCAAAAAGAAGTGAAAGCTACAATAGTTACCATTGAATGTTTATTTACAACCTGACAGTCCAACAAGAATATGTTATATATATGAAATGCCCTGTCGTATGACTTTCTAGTTGTGAAAGCAGTCTGCCATGCATTAACAGAACTCTGAATCCAATGTTATGTCCTGCCATGACGGAGCCAGGGTAGCCACCTGGGCTACCGTCGGTAATGCTTTGTGGAATTCCTGAAATTGAGAGTGAGACAGACAATCAGCTGCTACGCTCTGAATGCCATGAATATGCACACATACCAGGAAGAAATATATAGTTATTTGTCAGCCAAGCCAATTTCCTCAGAAAGCTCACGATGATCAGAGATTTAGAACAACCTTTGTTAATTATATGGCAGGTGGCTAAATTGTCCGAAAAACATCTCACCGCCTGACCTGACCAAGCTGTTCCCCATGCTACTGCAGCAGCTACAATAGGATAGAGCTCAAACAGGGCAGAAGTGGTGGAAAAATCTGGTACATTGTACACTTCTATAGGCCAAGCCCCCCATTGCCAGTTATTGCCAAAAATAGCCGCAAAGCCTGTGGTGATCGTTGCATCTGTAAAAATAGTAAGGGAGTCAGAGGTAAGTAAAGGGATAAACAAAATTTTTGCATTCCATCTTTTGAGAAATTCCTGCCACATGCGTAAATCCGCTGTAGCAGGCCCATCTAGTGTAATGTGGGAAATTTCAGACTAAAGCGGAGAAACAGATTGAGAAGTCTAGATACGAAAGCCCTACCCTTTGGGATAATTGTCATGGCAAAGTTGAGGGAGCCTAGTAGAGACTGTAATTCTGTACGATTACAGGATCCAGCAGAGAGATATAAGTCGATGCTGGATATGATGCACTCAATCTTATCTCTAGGCAAACTGGCAAGCATATTGACCAAATCAAGTGTGATACCCAGTAAATTAATCAACGTGTTGGGTCCTTCTGTCTTTTTAGGGGAGACGGGGACCCCCAGGTATTGGAATAGCTGGATCGTGGTTCTCAGGCTACTAGGTGGGAATAAGTAACTCTCAATAGTCAAGAAGTCATCCAAATAGTGAATAACTGTGGGGCATCTACAAAGTCTCAGCGAAAGTATCGAAAATCCTGGGGCTACTTTTTGTACCAAAAGTGAGACAAGTGAAAAAGTACTAAGAACCTTGCCACTTAACACCGTGTAGATGCCATAAAGAAGGATGTATTGGAAGGAGCTTGAAGGCCTTTATGATGTCCATCTTGTTGAGCCATGCCCCCTTCCCTGCTGTCATGATTGCGTCAATGGAGTTATCCATAGTAGCATATTGTAGGGAAAATTCCTCTGAAGGAATGAGAGAGTTCAGACTGGGGGTCGTACTAGAGTGGGGAGCAGAGAGGTCAACAATCAACCTTTGCTTGGCTGAACTCTTACCAAAGACCATCTCAACATGGTTAGTGTTTCCATGCTGAGAAAGGTGGGGAACTGAATGGCCCAAGTAGGAAACCTTGATCCAATTCAATCTGTAACAGATTGTTAACCGCTATTGGATTGGCAACGGTGGAAAGTAGGTTCTTACATTCTACAATGCCGGATGGCAAGTAAATGGTTCCCATATGGAACCCTTCTGTGAATCCAGTCACCAAAAACTCCACCAAGTGGGGTGATGAAAGCAACTTCGCCACTGGTTCTTGGATGGGCCTGCTGGCTAGCCTCTTCCCTCAGGACTATGGGCCCGGCAATATACTATGCCCAATGCACTTTAAAATGCTCTGTTCTCATGTGAAGTATGTACTTTGTACTCCAGACAGAGAGACCGACTGGAACTGTTTTGTGCATGGGACCATGTGCACGGTGGGTCAAAAGGAGACTTCCATGGAATTTCTGAACCCCTGCTCTGATCTGGGTGATTTTTTGGATATGTTGTTCACCCAGATCAGGGCTATCAGGGGATATGTGGTGTTTTGGGGTGTTTTCCAGACTTTGTAAAAAAATATGTTTTTTCTGCTTAGAGTTAATTGAGTTAGCCCATTGTTTTCGTTAATTGTATCACAGGAAGAGGGGAGGGATTGTGTACACTGTATGGGAGTGTCTGAATGTAAACCTCTGTTTTTACTGGTTTGTATATTTTGTATTCAGTGCCCAATTAGGTCCACCTGGGCACTTTGCTGTAAAACTTGCTGTAAAACTTGTATAAAAGACCAGTGTGTGCCATTAAACTGTCTACCCTCAACTCGCAGCCTCGTCTCGTGTTGTAGGGAACTGCTATAATCACACTGGGAATTGCTATACACTGTATACTTCCCTGGGTTCTAATCACTAGCTCTTCTAAGAGCTGTTCCTGCTTCGCTCTCTGAAGGAAGAGAGGATCACCCACTGGAGCCTGGAGCCTTGTTGTAGGTTCAGGGTGGGTAGGAGACGGCGAGACCCCAACCAAGCTGTGGCGGTTCGTGGGGTCTGCAGTGCTTATGGTGTCTAGTGCGGTGCTGATGGTCCTTGGTAAGCACTATGAGCATCGATCGATGGGTGATTCGTTACAGTTCTGTAGTAAGGCTTTGAAACATGTCCCATTAATTGAGGCCATGTAGGGTTTGGGAAACAATGTATTTGGACACATCATCTTGGAATGTGCCCTGAAACAAAGAGAACACACATGCAATAACTGGCACGCGCTATATCCACAGGAACCTGCCTTGAAGTTATTGCAAATCTGGGATTTACCAAGGAAAAGAATATTACAGCCAAGCTTGTCCTTAATCACTCTCTCAGGTTTAGCTGAGGAAGTAGGGAAAGGAAAGGCAGCACCCAGCTCAGGGGTATTAGGACATAGGTTCATGGTGTCTATAGATAAATAATGGAACTGCACTCAGACCCTTCATCCAAGGAATCCTTGGGTGCTAACCGGATCAGTCCCAGTACCAAGAGACCAAGAATGTAGTTTAAAATGTAGAAAGTAATCCAAGCACTCCAAAGTGCAATTTTATTGAACACATACACAGCAAGCAATAAATAGATGTACAAGTAATTAACAAGTGATAAAACATTTGATGTAACAAAATTAATTAACATTTAATCAATCAACATTTATTAACCATTTATTACCCAACACATCAGAGGTGTCATCTATTCATGGGTTTTGTTTTTTTTAACCGATTGCAAAGCCAATTATCTAGAATATTGTTTAATTATAGGGGATATTATTTAATTGTCACAGGTATTATTTAGTTAATTATTTAACAAATTCCGGATTTACCGGAATACATTGAGTTACTTACATTTCCGGATTGATCACCTGATCGTACACATGTGATCGCGCCTAGTGTGTAGGGATATATTTCCGGGTTGGTCATATGACCATGCTTGTCCGGATAGTGACCAGGGTGCCTGCATAACCACATCCCCTTCAATATGGCCAATCGGCATTACCTAATGATCTATTCATTATGTTACCAAGTATCTCGCAACAGTGTACGAGACATTTGGCAATGATAGCAAGCGTAGTAAGAAACACATATATGGATACAAAGAATCGTATATACGAAGCCCTGTGTGAAAGTGACAACCAGATGGTGGATTTTCACAATATAATTACCCGTATTTCTAGCATATTAATATAACCTTTTCCCAATTACAATCCATAAACCATAATCTATCACTTCAATGTCATCATATTCTTTCAATAATATCATATTTTTTTTATTTTTTATTCCTCAAAGTTCTACATCTCATAATAAAATTCATACAAATAATCATAAAGAAGAATCATAAAAAAAACAACATAAGACTAAAATTCACAAAATTAATAAAATAACCATATTAGTGTATCAATCTTTTGTGTTAAACAATTCCTATGGGAAAAAAAAAAAACATAATTTTTAATAAATATAAGTGAAAATATACATACATAATATCTATCATAATAATCTTGATGACAAATTTTTATATAGAAAAAACGTGCTTAAATATAATAATTAAAATTTTAATTACAATAAGAAGTAATAGTCATTTAAATTGTATATAAGGTGTTAGAGATGATCCCATTACCCTATAATCTGTAAAATTGGATCCTTGAATCAAGGAACTCGATACCTTGGCACCAAGGGGACTTAATCAAGAATACGACCTCAATCCGTTTATTTAAGTCAAAATGTTGTTTTTATTATCTTCACAGATTACTGTAATCTGTGATGGTGGTGCTGGGTTTTAGTCTATTAAACGCATATCAAATATTCGCTCTTTTACTCGTCACAATTCTCGTATCATGGGATAGATTTTGATAATGTGTTGGTGAATAAAATATGGGTGGATGGAAGGTTCTCCCATTATATTGATTAGAGAACTTTATTTAATACATGTTGTCATTTCTTTATATTGGGTCTGACTTTAAACCAGACTTTATATTAATATATCAATACATTATATCAATTTAAATCCCTTGATAATTGTCTTCTATATCGTATTTTCTCAAAACTAATCTGGATTCTGTAAAATTCTTCTCTCAAATTTTTTTAAATTTATCTCAAATTCAACTTTAACTTAAACAAAATTCTTATTAATCTATCATAATAGAAATATTGGAATATATTATATTCAATTCTGTAATGTTGAATTCAACAAGTTATATTTGAATGACAACTATATTCATCATAATAATCATTTTCTATGTGGTATCTATTAAATTCTATTACGATACTTGGTAACTTAATGAATAGATCATTACGTAATGCCGATAGGCCGTATTGAAGGGGATGTGGTTACACAGGCGCCCTGGTTACGATCCGGACAAGCATGGTCATATGACCAACCCGGAAATATATCCCTACACACTAGGCGTGATCACATGTGTACGATCAGGTGATCAGTCCGGAAATGTAAGTAACTCTGTGTATTCCGGTAAATCCAGAATTTGTGTATTTAGTAAACTTAAATAATTAACTAAACAATAGAAACATAGAATGTGATGGCAGATAAGAACCATTCGGCCCATCTAGTCTGCCCAATTTTCTAAATATTTTCATTAGTCCCTAGCCTTATCTTATAGTTAGGATAGCCTTATGCCTATCCCACGCATGCTTAAACTCCTTTACTGTGTTAACCTTAACCACTTCAGCGGGAAGGCTATTCCATGCATCCACTACCCTCTCAGTAAAGTAATACTTCCTGATATTTTTAAACCTTTGTCCCTCTAATTTAAGACTGTGTCCTCTTGTTGTGGTAATTTTTCTTATTTTAAATATAGTCTCCTCCTTTACTGTGTTGATTCCTTTTATATATTTAAATGTTTCTATCATATCCCCCCTGTCTCGTCTTTCCTCCAAGCTATACATGTTAAGATCCTTTAACCTTTCCTGGTAAGTTTTATCCCACAATCCATGAAACAGTTTAGAAGCCCTTCTCTGAACCCTCTCTAAGGTATCAATATCCTTCTGAAGATACGGTCTCCAGTACTGTGTACAATACTCCAAGTGAGGTCTCACCAGTGTTCTGTACAATGGCATGAGCACTTCCCTCTTTCTACTGCTAATACCTCTCCCTATACAACCAAGCATTCTGCTAGCATTTCCTGCTGCTCTATTACATTGTCTGCCTACCTTTAAGTCATCAGAAATAATCACCCCTAAATCCCTTTCCTCAATTGTTGAGGTTAGGACTCTATCAAATATTCTGTACTCTGCCCTTGGGTTTTTACGTCCAAGATGCATTATCTTGCACTTATCCACATTAAATGTCAGTTGCCACAATTCTGACCATTTTTCTAGTTTACCTAAATCATTTTCCATTTGGCTTATCCCTCCTGGAACATCAACCCTGTTACATATCTTAGTATCATCAGCAAAAAGACATACCTTACCATCAAGACCTTCTGCAATATCACTAATAAAAATATTAAAGCGAATGGGTCCAAGTACCCTGAGGTATCCCACTGGTGACAAGTCCAAGCTTCGAATATATTCCGTTAACCACAACCCTCTGTTGCCTGCAGGGCCGGCGCTACCTGTAAGGCGGACCAGGCAGCCGCCTAGGGCGCCCCTTGGGAGGGGGCGCCGCCAGGAGCGCCGGCCCCCCTAATGCTGCAGCCGCCCGAGCGCTCTGTAAAGAGCCTCAGGCGGCTGCAGCTTTGCCCGGGCGGTGCGTCCATGAGGGCGGACCGCACCGCCCGGGCGCAGCATGGGGAGAGGCTGACAGGAGGGAGCGCTCAGCGCTCCCACCTGTCAGCTCCCTCTCTGTACCGTGGCCGAGCCCTCTATGGCATGGTCCGACCGGTACAGGGAGCAGCTGTCTCCTGTACCCGGCCGGACTAACAGGAAGTGAACACTGAGTGTTCACTTCCTTTTAGTCCGGCCGGGTACAGGAAACAAAAGCAACCTGTACCCGCGGACCAATAGAGGGCTCGGCCACGGTACAATAGAGGTAGGGAGGGTGGGGGGAATAAATGGACGGGGTGGGAGGAATAAAATGGACGGGTGGGGGTGGGGGGAGAATGTCTGGACAGGAGTGGGGGGGGAATAAATGGACAGGGAGTGGGGGGGAGGAATAAAATGGACAGGAGGGGGAGGAATAAATGGACTGGGGGATAAATGGACAGGAGGGAGGGGGGAATAAATGGACAGGAGGGGGGGAATAAAATGGACAGGTAGGGAAGTGGGGAATAAATGGACAGGAGGGGGGGAATAAAACTGGACAGGGGGAATAAATGGACAGGAGGAGAATAAATGACAGGAGGGGAGGGGGGGGGGAATAAATGGACAGGGGGGAATAAAATGGACAGGGAGGAGAGGGGAATAAATGACAGGGAGGGAGGTGGGGAATAAATGCATGGGATACCGACAGGAGGGGGGGAATAAATGGACAGGGAGGGAGGGGGAATAAAATGGACAGGGGGGAATAAATGGACAGGAGGGAGGTGGGGAATAACAAAATGGACAGGAGGGGGAATAAAATGGACAGGAGGAGGGGGGGAATAAATGGACAGGGAGGGAGAGGGGAATAAATGGACAGGGGAATAAATGAATAGGAGGGAGGGGGGAGGAATAAATGGACAGGGGAGGGAGGGGAGGAACAAATGGACAGGAGGGGGACAAAATGGAAAGGGGGGGAATAAATGGACAGGCAGGGGGGGGGATAAATGGGGGGGGGATAAATGGACAGGCAGGGTGGGGGATAAATGGACAGGCAGGGTGGGGGGAATAAATTGACAAGGTGGGGGGGAGAAATTGACAGGGAGGGGAATTGACGGGGTTAGGAGGGGGAATGAGAGTGGGGAGGGGAGAAGAGAGTTACAACGGGGGAGACGAGAGTGACAAGGGAGGGGGAGAAGAGAGGGACACGCAGGGGAGAAGAGAGTGACAAGGGAGGGGGAAGAAGAGAGGGACAAGAGGGGGGAGAAGAGAGGGACAAGAGGGGGGAGAAGAGAGGGACAAGGGGGGGAGAAGAGAGGGACAAGGGGGGGAGAGAAGAGAGTGACGAGGGAGGGAGAGGGGGAGAAGAGAGGGACAAGGGAGGGGGGAGAGATTGACATCCATCACACACACACACAATGCACCCCTTGCACACAGAAAAACACACAATGCATTACACACACAGACACACACACACACACACAAGCAATTCAACCCTTACACACAATGCATCCCTTACACACACAGAAACACAATGCATTCCTTACACACACTCAATGCACCCCTTACAGACGCACACACTGCATCCCGTACATACATGAAACACACATTGCAGCCCTTACACATACAAACACAGATTCACACAATGCATTCCTTACACACATATCAGGACATCCCCTACTCCTGTGAACAAAATAATTGGTGGAACATGAAGGTGGACCCTGGGGCCCAGACCTTGAGCTGTGTAAAGGGCCCCCAAAAAATGGAGCTGCTTCCCGTTCTCCCAGAACATAAACAGCCTCCAGAGAGCCTGTTCTACTCCAGACGAGTGGAGCCAGACTGCAGCTAGAGCCCATCACCATCCTCATCTGATTGTAAGTAGGCAATCTAGTATATTATTCGTGGCACTAATCTCTAATTTACCTCACATTAAAGGGACACTTTAGTCCCCAGAACCGCTGCAGCTTAATGTAGTGGTTCTGGTGTCTATAGCCTGTCCCTGCAGGCCTTTTAATGTAAACACGGCGGCACTGCAGCACTTGCGTTAGTTAAAATGGGGCATTGTGATGTCATATGGGGGGGGCGGCAAACTTTACTTTTGCCTAGGGCAAAAATCCTTGTACCGGCCCTGGTTGCCTGTCACTCAGCCACTGCCTTACCCATTCACCATATTGGAATCAAAACTTAAAGATTGCAGTTTATTGATAAGCCTTCTATGTGCAACAGTGTCAAAAGCCTTACTGAAATCAAGGTAAGCAATGTCTACTGCACCACCCTGATCTATAATTTTAGTTACCCAATCAAAAAAATCAATAAGATTAGTTTGGCATGATCTCCCTGAAGTAAACCCATGTTGTCTCTGATCTTGAAATCCATGTGTTTTTAGATGTTCATCAATCCTATCCTTTAACATGGTTTCCATCACTTTTCCCACTACTGAAGTAAGGCTTACTGGTCTATAGTTGCCCAACTCCTCCCTATTACCTTTCTTGTAAATGGGCACAGCATTCGCTAACTTCCAATCTTCTGGGACTACTCCTGTTAACAATGATTGGTTAAATAAATCTGTTAATGATTTTGCTAGTACACCACTAAGCTCTTTTAATAGCTTTGGGTGTATTCCATCAAATAAAGACTTATTTGTCTTAACTTTTGACAGTTGAAATAGAACCTCTTCCTCTGTAAACTCACGTGTAATGAATGACTCATTTATCCTTTTTCTCAACTGAGGTCCCTTTCCTTCATTTTCATCTGTAAATACAGAACAAAAATATTAATTGAGGCAGTCAGCTAGACCTTTATCCTCTTCTACATACCTTCCTTCTTTTGTTTTTAATCTAACTAATCCTTGTTTTACTTTTCTTTTCTCATTTATGTATCTAAACAATGTTTAATCCCCCTTTTTTACTGACTGTGCTATTTTCTCTTCTGTGTGTAATTTGGAAGCTCTTATAACTTGCTTAGCCTCTTTCTGCCTAATCTTATCTTACAATTAAGTAATATCCCCTATAATTAAACAATATTCTAGATAATTGGCTTTGCAGTCGGTTAAAAAAACCCTATGGATAGATGACACCTCTGATGTGATGGATAATACATGGTTAATTATTATTATAATTATGATATTTATATAGTGCCATCAAATTCTGCAGCGCTTTACAATGGGTGGACGAACAGACATGTAGTTGTAACCAGACAAGTTGGACACACAGGAACAGAAGGGTTGAGGGCCCTGCTCAATGAACTTACATGCTAGAGGGAGTGGGGTAAAATGACACAAAAAGGTAAGGATAGTATTAGACTAGTGATAGTTGCAGAAGAGGAATCAGTCAGTTTTTAATGATTTTTTTGATGAAGTGGAGACTGGGTGAGCATCTAACGGAGGAGGGAAATGAGTTCAACAGGAACGGTGCAGCCCTCGAGAAATCTTGAAGGCGAGCATCAGAGGTGGGAGTATGGACAGAAGATAGACGTAAGTCTTCAGCAGATCATAAGGGCCTAGACGGGACATAAGGGAGGATAGATAGGTGGGAGCAGCATTATGTAGCAATTTGAAAGCAAGAACCAGAATTTTAAATTGAGCTCTATATGTTATAGGAAGCCAATGTAGGGACTGACAGAAGGGTGAGGCATGGGAGGTGTGGGCAAACAGGAAGATGAGCCTCACTGCCACATTCATTATGGACTGTAACGGCGCAAGTTGGGAGCACGTAAGACCACTGAGAAGCGGATTACAGTAGTCAAGGTGAGAAAGGTGTCACATATTCATCCGCTTATAGAAATGTGGTTAATGACATTTACTGTCCACACAGGAAAAGTTGTGCCGAGCAGCAACCTAATCCACAGAAGGGTTAATGCTGAGCAGTAATTGTGCAAATTAAACCTGGTGTCATGTATTCATCCGCTTAGAGAAAAGTGATTAATGACATTTACTGTCCACACAGGAAAAGTTGTGCCGAGCAGCAACCTAATCCACAGAAGGGTTAATGCTGAGCAGCAATTATGCAAATGAAACCTGGTAACTGACTTTGGGGTCAAAGGCCGGTTACAGCCTATCAGAACTAAAGGAGGGGTATTTAGGCCCAGTTCTCAGCCTGCTCAGTGCCCTGTCGTGGTTTCCCTTGTGGTTGTCTGAGAGCGCGTTCCTGTTTATAGTTTTCTACCTGGTTTTTGACTTTGGCTTTGTTTATTGACTTCTCTATATTCTGGTATCCTGACTCCTGGCTTTCCTCATCGCTGTGTCCCTTTCTGTGTTCCCTGACCTCGGCTAGTATTTTTGACTATTCTTTGTACGTTAAATCCGGCCATTCTAAGGACCGGTAATACGTTACTTATTTGTCATCCGTGCTGTACAGTTCTACGTGCTGGATCAAACAGTAATCCTGACATTACGACATGGCCATAGATCCTGTAGAACTGTGTCAGCACATAGCTGCTTGCGAGAGGAAATTAGAGGAGAATGATCACCGCATGGATCAATTCACTCAGGCTTTAAGTACGCTTCTCGCTAGAATGGAGCATCTGCAGCCTGCAGCATCTCCTCCTATAGCACCTCTACCCTGTGTACCTCCACCCACTGTTAATAGGACTCCTTGCATCTCCTTATCACCATCCCTACAGTTTGATGGCAATATCCAGGAATGCAGGGGTTTTCTTAATCAGGTGGAGTACCATTTTGAGGCCTCACCAGGGTCATTCCCCACGGACAGAGCAAGAATTGGTTATCTAATGAATCAATTAAAGGGCAAGGCCCTTGCCTGGGCTAATCCGTTGTGGGAGAGTAATCGGAGCATAGCTCATAATTACCAGGAATTCCTTGCCGAATTCAAGCTCACGTTTGAGCCATTGGGTAGAGAGGATGACGCCTCCACTGCCCTAATGCACATCAGACAAGGTAACCGGTCTATCTCGGATTATGCTATTGAATTCCGTACCTTAGCTTCCGAGGTAGACTGGACTAACAATGGGTTAATCTCAGCATTCAAAAAGGGTCTCTCAGAGACTATACTAGATGAGATAGCCGCTAAAGAATTACCTAAGAGTCTTAACGAATTTATTACGTTTGTCATGCATATTGATAATAGGTTAAGACTCAGAGAAGTCACCAGAAGCAAGACCAGATGTACGGCTATGTCCCTAGCACCTCAATTCTCTAAACCTGTTTTGTCTAGTTGGGGGTCACTAGATTGTCAGAGGCCAAAAAACAGTATAGGAGAAGGGAGGGGTTATGCCTATATTGCAGTAGAAAGGGACATATGATAACTAATTGTCCAGTGCGTCCGGAAAACTTCCGCACCTAAGAACCTTAAGGGGACAGATCTTAGGTGTGATGGAGTTGTCCTCTAACAAAAACAAAAGTAGATTCCTCCTTGAGGTATCTATTTCCATTGATAACAAGAAGTTTTCTTGCAGTGCCCTAATGGACTCAGGTGCTGCTGGAAATTTTATTGATGTCCAGTTTATTAGGGGTAATGAGATACCGGTCAGGGAGAGACCTACGCCGCTAGCTGTAGAGGCTATTGATGGTAGACCACTCACACAACCGCTTATAACCCACAAAACTGTCCCTATTACGATCTCCATTGGGGCCTCCCATAGGGAGGAGATGACGTTTCAGGTTATTACTTCTCCATCATGTCCTATCATATTAGGGTTTCCGTGGCTGAGTAAGCACAATCCCTATATTGACTAGGCTAATGGGGAGATATTAGAATGGGGTAAAGAGTGTATGGGGAGATGTATAAAACCAGTACTAAAGAGATTGGATACTATTGACCTTCCCACTACTACTCCCCAAACTCCTGGAGTTCCCATACAATACCGAGAACTTCAGGAGGTGTTTAACAAGGCTCAATCCGATGTATTGCCTCCCCAGGAGAGTAAAATAATGGAGGAATACATCAAAGAATCCTTGAGCAAAGGGCACATAAGAAAGTCATCCTCACCAGCTGGTGCAGGATTCTTTTTTGTTGAGAAAAAGGGTGGTGAGTTACACCCTTGCATAGACTGCAGGGCACTTAATAAAATCACTGTAAAAAATGCATACCCTATTCCACTCATTTCCGTATTGTTCGACAGACTTCAGGGAGCTAATGGATTTACTAAGCTTGACCTTAGGAGCGCTTACAATTTGGTTAGAATTAAAGAGAATCATGAGTGGAAGACGGCATTTAATACCCGTAGTGGACACTATGAATATCTGGTAATGCCATTTGGGTTATGCAATGCCCCGGCCGTATTCCAAGACTTTATAAATGATGTACTCAGGGAATTCATTTACTCATTTGTCTTGGTTTATTTGGACGATATTTTGGTGTATTCCCCTGATCTTCAAACTCACCACTCCCATGTGAAACAGGTTCTGCAGACGTTGTTGAAAAATAAACTTTATTGTAAATTAGAAAAGTGCATATTTGACCAGCCTGAAGTCCACTTTTTGGGTTACAACATCTCTGCATCGGGATTTCAAATGGATCCTAAAAAACTAGAGGCTGTACTACACTGGCCATTACCCTCTGGTTTAAAAGCCATTCAAAGGTTTATTGGTTTTGCCAACTATTACAGAAGATTCATCAAGGGATTTTCTTCTGTAATAGCCCCAATCACAAATATGACTCGCAAAGGGGTTAGTAGCACGGTATGGTCCAAAGAGGCTGTGAATGCTTTTGAGACTCTTAAACAAAGATTTGCCTCTGCGGACATACTAAAACATCCTGACACCAGTAAACCTTTTATATTGGAGGTTGATGCATCCGAGACAGGGGTAGGGGCTGTTCTCTCTCAGAGAGAAAGCCAGGGAACACCATTGCATCCTTGTGGCTACTTCTCCAGAAAGATGTCTCCTGCTGAGCGCAACTATGATATTGGCAATAGAGAACTGTTGGCCATTATTCTTGCCCTCAAGGAGTGGCGACATCTTTTGGAGGGTTCCAAGGACCCCCTGTTGATCATAACCGACCACAAAAATCTGGCATATATAGGGGATGCCAAACGTTTGTCTTCCAGACAGGCTAGATGGTCACTGTTCCTTTCACGTTTTAACTTTCTCATTACTTATAGACCTGGTTCTAAAAATACCAAGGCTGATGCCTTGTCCAGGCAATTTGATAATGAGTCAGCTCCGGAACAGATGACATCTCCTATTATTCCAGCAGAGTGTATTATTGCTACTACTGTCCTCTCACTGTCTTCTCCCACTGCTTGGCACCATATCGGAGGCCCAGCCTCAGGCGCCCAGTGGTAAACCGTGTGATAAACTGTTCGTTCCCCTATGTGAAAGGGTTAATATCATGAAAGTGTTCCATGACAATATAACTGCTGGACACCCGGGCATCAATAAGTCCACTGCCGCGATCACTAGATCATTTTGGTGGGATTCACTCAGGAAAGATGTAAAGGAGTATGTGCAGGCATGTTCTGTGTGTGCAGTTTCTAAGGTGACTCATGCACTTCCTTGTGGCCTGTTGCAGCCTCTTCCTGTTCCTGAGATTCCATGGTCCCACTTATCCATGGACTTTATTGTTGAGCTTCCTGGCTCTGCTGGGTTCACTACTATTCTCATGGTTGTAGACCGATTTTTCTAAGATGGCTCACTTCATTCCTCTCAAGAAGTTGCCATCTTCGCAAGATTTGGTTCTAATTTTCATACGTGAAATTGTCCGTTTGCATGGCATCCCCCACAATATTGTGTCTGATAGGGGCTCTCAGTTTGTGTCCAGGTTCTGGAGGGCGTTCAGTAAACAATTGGGGATTGATCTCTCCTTCTCCTCCTCCTACCATCCACAGACCAATGGTACAGCTGAGAGGGCTAACCAGTCATTAGAAGTTTATTTGCGTTGTTTTATTAATAGCACACAAGACAATTGGTCCGAACTACTCCCGTGGGCCGAGTTAGCTAGAAACAATGCTGTTCATGACTCCTCTGGGCACAGTCCATTTTTTGTCAATAATGGTAGGCATCCTACGGTTCTCCCTGCGGTATTTTCTGATACTGCCATTCCTGCTCTGGATGGCGTCTGGCCTCCATTCGGGATACCTGGGTTAAGGTTCAAACTGCTCTAGGGGCTGCTGCTGAACGCTTCAAACATTTTGCTGATAAGCGTAGGAGTGCCAACCCGGTGTACCAAGTGGGGGACCGGGTTTGGTTGTCATCTCGCAACATCAAGCTTAAGGTCCCTAGCATGAAGTTTGCCCCCAGATTCCTTGGTCCTATAGAGTGCTTCGTAGGATCAATCCAGTGTCTTACTCTCTGGCTCTTCCTGCATCTTTAGGGATTCCCAACACTTTTCATGTGTCCTTACTCAAACCTCTTGTCTGCAATAGATATACTGTTCCTTGTGTTCCTCCCCCTCCGGTGGTGGTGGGTGGTCAGGAAGAGTATGAGGTATCTTCTATCGTGGATTCTAGGTTTTCTCGGGGCACTTTACAGTACTTGGTTGTTTGGAAAGGTTACGGTCCTGCTGATCGTTCTTGGGTTTCGGCTCCTGACCTGCATGCGGGCCGTAAGATCCGCGCTTTTCACGCTAAATTTCCTCTCAAGCCTGGTCCTGTCCGCCCGGTGGGTGTTCTTCAGGTGGGGGGTAATGTCACATATTCATCCGCTTATAGAAATGTGGTTAATGACATTTACTGTTCACACAGGAAAAGTTGTGCCGAGCAGCAACCTAATCCACAGAAGGGTTAATGCTGAGCAGTAATTGTGCAAATTAAACCTGGTGTCATGTATTCATCCGCTTAGAGAAAAGTGATTAATGACATTTACTGTCCACACAGGAAAAGTTGTGCCGAGCAGCAACCTAATCCACAGAAGGGTTAATGCTGAGCAGCAATTATGCAAATGAAACCTGGTAACTGACTTTGGGGTCAAAGGCCGGTAACAGCCTATCAGAACTAAAGGAGGGGTATTTAGGCCCAGTTCTCAGCCTGCTCAGTGCCCTGTCGTGGTTTCCCTTGTGGTTGTCTGAGAGCGCGTTCCTGTTTATAGTTTTCTACCTGTTTTTTGACTTTGGCTTTGTTTATTGACTTCTCTATATTCTGGTATCCTGACTCCTGGCTTTCCTCATCGCTGTGTCCCTTTCTGTGTTCCCTGACCTCGGCTAGTATTTTTGACTATTCTTTGTACGTTAAATCCGGCCATTCTAAGAACCGGTAATACGTTACTTATTTGTCATCCGTGCTGTACAGTTCTACGTGCTGGATCAAACAGTAATCCTGACAAAAGGACAGTGGAATAGACCAACACCATAGTCGAATCTGGCATTAAGTAGGGGCGGAGGCGCGCAATGTTTTTGCGATGGAAACGGCAGGATTTGGTGATAGATTGAACATGAGGCTTGAAGGAGAGGTCAGAGTCAAAGAGAACACCTAGGCAGCGAGCCTTCGTGATGGAGCTGATGGTAGCACCTTGAACTTGGAGGGAGACAGACACAGGAGTAACAACACTTGAGGGAGGAAAGACCAGAATTTCAGTTTTGGTCAAGTTTAGTTGAACGAAGTGGGCAGCCATCCAGTTAGAAATAGCAGAGAGGCAGTCAGAGACACTAGTAAAGAGGGACGGGGAGAGATCAGGAGAGGACAGGTAGATTTGCGTGTCATCTGCATAGAAATGATATTGGAAGCCAAAGGAGCTAATGAGTTTACCAAGGGAGGCAGTATAGATGGAAAACAGGAGGGGACCAAGGACTGAACCTTGGGGGACACCAACAGAGAAGAGTTGGGGAGAAGAAGCAGAGCCAGAGAAAGAAACACTGAAAGAGCGCTGGGAGAGGTAGGAGGTAAATGTTGATTGATTGAGTGGTTAATTAATTGTGTTACATCATAAGTTTTATCACTTGTTAATTACTTGTACACCTATTTATTGCTTGCTGTGTATGTGTTTAGTAGCTTGACAAAGACCTCAGGGTCAAAACATTGTATTTTGGTTCGTGGGTTCAAAAAAATTGCCTTTTTGGGACACATTGGAGTGCGTGGATTACTTTCTAAATTTAAATAGGTTCATGGTGTGTGAGAGCAAACACCACAAGCTGGGGACCTGAGACCCGCAAAGTGCCTGCAAAATACCTCTGTTACCAACTGGCTCCAGTCCGTCTGAAAATGTCCGTCTGAAAAACCTCCATATTTATGCCCCAGGTCCACCAACTGGTGTAAATACAGGTCAAACCCCTCTCTGCGTTCAGGATAAACTGAGCACACCATGTCCCTATAGATACCAAAAGCCCAGACAAACTCAGGGATTGACAACTTCCTATTCAACCTGGGGTCCCTAGCCTCCATTATGACCGAGACATCGCCATAGGAATATGTCTTGTTCTCCAGGATATCTTGGGAGGCAATCAGCAGCAAAACTAGATTGACATCCTTGCCTTCCAATATATCCTTCTTATTATTTGCTGGTACCATGTGAGCTGGGTTAATGATATTAGGGTTCTGCAGTGGACCAATAAATGTACCAGTCAGGGTGCCTGAGAGACCAGTAGGATCTGAAGTAACCAATCTAGATGGTGCCACTGGCCTATCATTAGCATCCAAATGGCCCAGCCTATCCGTAATTCGTCCCAATGAGGACAAGACTGATGACAGTATGGCCTGGAGGTTGGATGACTGAGCACTACTGGGGCCCTCGCCAGCCCTGGTATTATCCGTGTTGGTGTTGAGCAGTAGTTCTGCCTTTCTGGCAGTGGCAGGTTAGGGAATAATCCTACGTCTTAATTTGGCCGTGATCCTGGGTATGGCCCAGTACCTGAGGCTGGCATTGTCCCCTCCATGAGATGGATAGATGGACCTTGCTGGAGTGCTGGGAATAGACAAATCCTCAATAGTTTCTGGTAGTTTAGACATGCTAGAATAGGACAAAAGATTCATGAGTAACCAAAGTGATTGTAATGTACTGGCTAGCTTATCTAATTCCAAGTGGCAAAAAAAATTATCTAATATGGGAGAGGGGAGCCCTGTGTTGGCCCGATGGAATTTTTGAGGCCACTGAGATTGTGGCGGGGCAGTGGCCTCTCTGTGACTAGTAGAGCAAAAAGATAGCATGGGAATGACAGGGGGAGGCCCTCTCTATACCACCATGCAAGGCGACTAACTATGCATTGGCCGTTTGGGTGTGCATACCTCAGAGTATGAGGATGGGTGTTGGCCTAGCAGGACCATTAAGAGTTAGGCAAGATGGCCAGAAAACTAACTAAGTGGACTCTGAAATCAGGCAGAAGACAAAGTCTTATCCTAGAGGTAGTGCCGGATTGGGAGGAGGGGTAAAGTGTAACGACCCCTGGGTACACCTACCTGTCGTATCAGATGGATAAAGTAGGAAAGCATAGATGAAAATCCGAGTAATACCTACAAGAGTAAATAGCCATCATGTAGAACCCATAACATGACTGTAAATAGTGGTAACCAACATGAAACAATATGGGATACCTACCAGCTAATAGACTAGGCCTAAAAATGAACCCGGTAGAGCGTAATTGGTAGTATAACCAGTAGGGCCTAGCACCTAGTAACATAAAAGGAAACTGTTAGATTATCCGAGCGGTGAGGGAGAGAACGTGGATTTGTAAGACAAATCTAAACCACTAACCAATGTAATATAGTAGAAAATGAAAGAGAGGAGAAGATAGCGAGTATGGCAGAGTGACTTCAATCTGTAATATATAATATGATCAATATTAGAACTTCAAGAGAGCATAACTGACTACTAACTGACATAAATTAACAGAACCCACCTAAAGAGATTTGACAATGAATCAACCAGAACCTATGAGACTTGAAAACCTCAGAGGCACAGTAAAAGAAGGTTCAAGCCCGCAAACCTATAAAATATGTTATAACTATAAAATTGCAGAAAAAATAGCAACATAGCAATTTAACTTGTTAAACACATTTATTTGATAAAGTTAGTAACCTGTGCAGTACTTTCCTAGGACCTCTAGGGATCAGTAGCCTACCAAGCATATTTGTGTAATATATACAAATGGCCGCATGGACTCTAGGAATTCCTATTATTGTAATAGGGCATTCGGCTGTAATTATACGAACGGCTCCAAAAATGGAACAAAGATCCGCAAAACAACTGGCGGTCCTTAAGTAGGGAAATCATGCCAATCCCACAACTACAGGCCCAGACTTCCATATATGGTGCAGTTGATGTTAAACACTTGTGCCCTATAGAGAAGCAGGATACAACAAAAGAAAACTTAAAGTGAAAAGTGCATAATGCGTACAAGTGCACATGAAAGTGAGGCAAATAGCCCACATTGCATTTCAGTGCTGCAACTGCACCATTGTCAAGGCCCAACACAAGACTGTAAGAGGTCAGATAATTCTTAATAGGATATAAGTTTATATGTATCTTCTAAGTCTATATTGGACTAGTGTTTTATCACTCCATATGCACATCATTGACATGTATGTATGTTTATATGTGAAAGCTGTGACCTGGAATTGTGGTAGCGGTTACCTGGCTATTTATTCTCCTTCAGCCCTCTCATCTGGGCCATTGCTGCTTGAATGATTTAGTTTCCATTGTTGCCTAGGTTACCTGGTTACTTCCGGTTTCCAGTTCCTGGGCACACTGTGCGAAAAATACGCTGGTAGTACGAACCCTCCTACCCAGACAATAATTATATGAATGTATCACTTGACAATGGCACGGGATAGTGCCGAAACATCTTTTTTTTTTTTTTACCCTCATTTAGGTGACTGTGTTTCTAGTTCATTGCTTCTTATTTTAAATTGACCTAAGATCATCCCAATTTTATACAATAATTTCGAACATAATACACACTTCCAGTCTTACTATCCAGCTTTCATCCTCACTACGCAAGCTAGACGACCAGCTTAGACTCAGTATACAGATTTTACTACACTTAAAAACCTTTTTTTTATTAGGAAATGATTTCTTACCCATGTACAATACATTTTATATTGAATTCATGTCTATTACTGTTCATTACGTATTAGTGATATTCTGTTGCTTAAAGTGGCACTGTCATAGCCAAATCTCATTTTTTTTTTAACCCCCCCTCCCCCCCCACAACTCAACTACATCTAATTGTCCCCCTAGTCACACCCAAATGCCCCCTAAGCCCCCATATTACCTAGTTTTTAAACTTTATTTTATGCCCGGACCTAGGTCCTGGTTGCCGCCATCTTTATGTGGGTAGATGAAGTCCCTGCGGGACACGTCATCTGCCCACACTAGATAGTGCTGTGAAATTCCCGTGCATGCCAAGTTCGGCATTCGGACGGAGATTTTTACTATTAATTCAGTCGTCAGAATGTCAGTGTTCAGTTTATTACAAGGAGGGAGCTACTGGCTTGCAGCACTCTCATTGTAAAATGTAAAAATATAAGTGGCAGGGAGCAGTGCTCCCTTCCACTTCCTAAGCCCCCCATGTCCTCCTTCACTCTATGGGGGTCAATATGACCCCCATAATAGCATAAGGGAGATTGAAATGCCCCTACTCACTATGCCGCAAATAGGGGCATGTCTACAAGTGAGCAGCCACAAGCTGTAAAAAAAAAAAAAAAAAATCCCCCCACCCTCTAAAAGAATGACATGGGGCATCTATTAACTAGTGGAATGGACATAGTGACCCCTCCTTGGCCCCCCACCCATGACCAGCAGATGGCCGCCCTAAATGAAAATGGGGATGGTCTATTGTCCTCCCTGGCCCCCACCACTGAGCAGTGGGTGGGGGCCCTAAACAACAATAAGGGGGGGGGGAAATAGGTCCCCCCCTTCAGTTTAATAGCCCTGTGGCAAAAATGACCTCGCCACTGGTTTTTGGAGGGGCCTGTTTGCCAGCCTCCTGCCCAAAGACTATGGGTTCTGCAAAGACATGTGCAAGACATGTTAAAAAGTGACTTCCTTGGAAAAGGGTGCCTCTTCCCCTCCCCCTTTTTCCTGTCCTATTGTTTCCCCAGCAGGGCGTTTTCCCAGGGACACTGCCAGACCAGTTTAAACTGGCTGCTTTGTCCCACCACAATCTGCCATTAGCCCTTGCTATTGTCTGACACCACCCTTCCTTGTACTTTAGTGCTCTATGTAACTTATTGTATGTAAATGAGGCTGTTGGGGGTTTCAATGTGTGTATAAATAGTAAGTGCTTGCTTTGCATTAAAGAGTTCCTGTTTTACCCTCAACAGAGAGTCTCATTTCATGTGTGGGGGAAAAGGCTACATCTACCCTGGTTATTGCTATATCACTATACTCCCCAGAGATTATAATCACTAAGCTCTTCTAAGAGCTGTTCCTGCTTGACACTCTGGAGGAAGAGAGGTTCACCCACTGGAACCTGGTGCCTTATCGTACGTCCAGGGTGGGTAGGAGATGCTAGACGTGGGGACTGCGGTGCTGATGGTGTCTGGTGGAGTGCTTGGAGTCCTCGTTGAGCACTAGGAGCTTCCGTCAACGGAGGTACCAAACCGGGATACAGGAAGCTCCGTTACAAACTCTCACTTGCGCAGCACGGTTGAGGGCTCAGGAGGGGGGACACTAGGGTTTTTGTTTTGTTTTTTAACAGTGAGCAGCCACTGGCTGCTCACTGTTTACTAGACATGCCCCTACTCGCGTTATAGCAAGTAGGTGCATAATTTACTAATACTAAGTAATCTTTACCAATTTAGGTCTTTCAGCCTTTTGGTAGGTAGCTCCCTAATACCGTGTATATATATTATTATTATTTATTTTTTATTTTTTTAATCTTCTAATTTTCCTGGTTTAAATGTTATGGTTAGCCTATATTGGCACCCTGGAGCTATATATAGAGCCTGGTACGGCTCTACCTTTGTGAGTTTGACACAAAGTTCCAAACCAATAACAACACTTTTACAATTTTAGGCACTCCCACACAAGGCAAACAATCCCTCCCCTCTGCTTGAGAGATAATTGAGTTAATTACTGTATCAACTCAATTATCTCCAAGCAGGAAAAACACACATTTGTAAAAAGTCCCAAAAGTACCCCATAACACAACATATCCCCATAAAGTCACACCCCCTGATAGCCCTGATCTGGGTGAACAACATATCCAAAAAATCACCCAGATCAGTTCAGCAGTTTGGAAATTCCATGGAAGTCATTTATTTGACTGACAGCAAGCATGGCCTCATGCCCAAAACAGTTCCAGAGAATCAGGGCTTGCGGTTGGTCTAGTTTGGTAGTTTGAAAATGAACAAACTACTGAACAGAGTCAATAGCCTTACCCTGGAGCTTGTTCCCTTCATACAGACGAATGATCCCACTGAACAGTGCTCTTCTAACTTGTATAAAAGCCAATTTTAGTTCCAGGAGATTCATGCCCAAACCCTGCGTTCATGCGGACAAGATGGCCGCCACCTTGTGGTTGCTTATAGGAAGTGCAGCCACCCAGGCGAACAATTAGAACACTGCGGTGAGAAACGTTCCAAGTTGTTAATAGGTGTTAATTAGCTCCAGGGTGGTGTCTGTTCGTGCGGTTGTTCGATAAACAGACTATATAATCCCAATTGCACAAACAGAGACTTTTACATTATTTTCCACAGGGTCCATAGTTTGTGGGCAGGAGGCTTGTGGCAGACTCAGGTAAAAAGGGGAGTTTGCCACAACATACCCATTGCCTAGGTTTTATACCTATTGACTAGGGACAGCAGATCTGAATATAGGTGTGATTTGTTATTCTATTAACAAATACAACGGTCCTGCAAAATCAACTCCCATCCTCAACACGGAGGTCAGTCAACCAGTAGCCCATTACCAAATGCCTGACTTTAGAAGGGGTCCAAAATTTTATTCCTACCAGATACATCATCTTGCTGATAGAGTGGATGGATTATAGGGAGGGTCTGGGGATGACCCAGCGGTCATGGCCCATGTTGGTGCCAATGACAAAGTTAGAGGAAGGTCCTAAAAAATAATGTCAGGAAATTAGGTAGCAAACTTATGAAAATGTGTCCAAGGTGGTATTCTCTGAGATATTACATGCTACAGTCAAAAGGCAGCGGGAGATTAGAGAGGTCAATGTGTGGCTGAAGTCTTGGTGCAGGAAGGAGGCCTTTGGGTTTTTAGAGCACTGGCATTGTTTTGCCCTTGTGTACAACCTTTATAGCCGTGATGGAATGCACCAAAAGGGAGAGGGTCTGCAGTTTTTTTTGGAGACAGATTGGCAAGAAGGTTGGAGTAGATTTTATACTAGTGGTAGTGGGGGAGAGACAATGTAATCTACAAAATGAAGTGTAACGGAACTCCCCGTACTCCAACCGAGTACCTTCCGTTGATGGACACTTCCTAGCCTGCGCCGAGGACCACAAGCACCACACCGGACACCACAACCACCGCAGACTCCACAACCGCCGTAGCTTAACTGGAGTCTCGCCGTCTTCGTCCACCCTGGATAAACTTCTTTCCTCCAGGACCATGTGGTGAAGACCTCTCCTCCAGGAGAGCATAACAGGAACAGGCTCTTAAAAGAGCTAAGTGATTAAAGCTCAGGGGAGTATGCAGAGCATAGCAATCCCCAGTGTGAGTATAGCTGTTCCCTCCAATCACGAGACGAGACTATGTGTTGAGGGTGAAGAAGAACTGACTGTACTGGCACATACAGCCTCTTTTAGTCACATTCTACAAACATTGTACTGCCCACAGGGTTTTGAAGAACAACCAATCAACACATTAAAACACAGCTAACATTCCCATTCATTACATCAGAAATCCTCCCCTCTGCCTGTGATATAATTATCTCAACACAATATACTAACTTAATTATCACAGGCAGGAAAATACAGTATTATAAAACATATCACAGGGACCACAAAACATGCAATAACCCCATAAATATATCCTCGGAACCGGGGGATCTGGGTGAACCACATATCCAAAATTCACCCAGATCCCTTCAGTAGGTTGGAAGATACGGTTTAATGCAGATTCCGCAGAGCATATATAGGCTATATGAAAAAATAATTGCTGTTAAATGTGTCCCCTGTTCTGTAGTTTAAAACTACTGAACGATGTCTTTGTGCACCAAATACCGGCAAGATGGCACCGTGTAGAAAAGTCAAAACAGTGTCTGTGAGTTAAAATGGCCGCCACCCATTGTTCTCACCATGTGCTTCATCCATTGTTCTCACCATGTGCCTCTGATACATGAAATGGTGGCCACCCAGTAACTACACAGTTTGTCTGGTAGTCTATCCAGTCGAACCAACAGATGAAACACATGGGGAACAGTGCAACAAATGAAGGGAATCATAAAAAATATGGACAATAATCATATTTGTGCACAATCTCCAGTTTTGTCACAGGGCACAAATAGTGTTTTCAAATGCCATATATCCCAGGGCCATAGTCAGAAGGTAGGAGGCGGGCAAGCAGCCCCCTCCAAGAACACATGGCGAGGTCTGTTCCGCCACATGAAGATAGGACTGAAAGGAGATGGGCTTTAGATCAGTACAAGGGGTGGTGTTTGGGTTGGGGAAATATCAGAACAGAGGAGGTATGTAATATTAATGGAAATTCACAAAACGTATAAGTGACATGATTTTTTTTTTCATTTTTTCTAAATGTTACAATTTCAAATTTATTTGATTTTAAACAAGAATATTCACATGTACAAATTTCACATATATTCAAATACATTTTTCCGTTAAAGTGCATAGTAGTACTTCAAATATAATAAAAAATTTAAATCCTAAAATTAAGTGCTTATATAATTACTGTGTAAAAGTATTACAGTTGCAAGTATATTGCATATTCGTAAACATTTATATCTGTACATCAACATAATACACACTACAGCAATTACACATAAACATGATGAACTAAGACACCTGTGAGGGGAGAGAACTAATTTAACTAAAACTCAGTCAGCTATATCCTAGCAATATACAAGAGGATTATTAGTAAAGAAATACCCAGGATATCATCCTTGGTTATAAGATCATCTTCTAGGGAAAAAAAGATAGAAAAGGAGAGATACTATGCTAATCATCAAAGACAGGGTAATATATGATGTATATTATGTCATTTGATGTATGAAAATAATTAACTCTTATAGTATGTAAACCAAACATCTCTAATCTTGTTGTATTTGAAAGAGGAACCTATATAAGGTAAAAACAACATTTAATTTTAGATCTATTACGATTTTAGTGACATCTGATTTGAGGGTGTTCAGTTTATCACAACCCCACCAAATATGTTTTATTGAACCAGGATTTCTATTACATACTCCAGAACTGGCTAGAAGTATTTGACTGAAATTTACACAGCTTAGTAGAGACCATATACCATCTGTAAGTAAGTTTAAGAAAGGTCTCTTGTATGTTTACACAATTAGTAGATTTTCTAAGTATTAAAATAATTTATCCAACACTGGAAAGAGAACATTTTCCCTATATATTTTTCCCATTCTATAATAGATCTAGATTCCTTTACCTTGTTTAAGGAATATATATATCTTTCCTAATCTTAGAGGAAATGTTTCCTAGTACGCTCAATAGAAGTTTATCTAAAGGTGAAACTGTAACAGATGCCCTGTTTGCTGGATTTATAATTTTGTTGCTCCTTTGAACTATTTGTTACAATACCCTAAACTTAAACTAGCATACAAATTCAAACAAACAAACTATACTCAATGGGTTTGTTTACCAAACATTTTACCAAACGTTCGACCACCCAAGCCAGTCGTGTGCCGTCAATTGACTTATTTGACTCTGTGCCAAACCGCAACTTCAACTTTCTGAGTGGTTCACTGGGTGGCCGTCGATTCGTATGCACGAACACATGGTGGTGGCCATCTTGTTTTGTTGAACGCGTCCAGCGGGATTTGGTCGTCGAGTGTCTGGAACTATTTTCAGACACTTGATCTCCCGAACACAGCTGAGACTTCCAGGACCACTTAGATTCATGATAATCCATCCAGAGAAGGTGGCATTCGGTAGAAACTATATACGAATGAAGTGGCACACGACCATTATACGCACAAACGATTATGTGAACTGTTGGGCGACATTTTATAATGCACGAAAGAGACCGGCTACACCGGCTGCAAAGAAAGTATTCTCATATATGTAAATAGTTTCTTTATTTGAGAGACCTGATCTTGATTGGATATCTTGAAACTTACTTAAACTCTCAGCAAAGTATACATCTTTTATTTTAACTAGTCCTACCTCTAACCAACATGTTAAATTAAGATCTTGAATAAAACATTTCAAAACTGTCAGTGGACTATGTTTAGAGAGTTGATTATTTAAAAAAAAAAAAGTTTATTTATAGGATTTGTCGATTGAAAAGCTTGATTGATTACTAGATTGTCTATATTAAGATTTCTAAAAAATATTTTATCTATCCCCCAAAAAATGGAAAGGGTCAGATTTACCATATACATTTATTTCATATTTATACTAAGATTTTGTGCTGAAAATGGGAGAACATAACAGAATATTGTATAAAGAAAATATTGGGAAAAGATAACCCTCCTTCTGAGGTCCTGATCATGTCATTGGTGTAAGTGCGATTCTCGGTTTCTTGCCTCTACAAACATACAATGTGAACATTCTATGAAAATACTTTAACATTTCTCTGGTGACTCTGAGAGGAATTGTTAGAAAAAGATACTACAATCTAGGAAGCAAATAAGAGTTTATTCTCCCAAGCCAACAGAGTTGAACTTTGCTCCATTTATCTGTCAAGTTTTTAAGCTCTTGTAGGAGTTTGTTGGAATTTTCCTGAATCCAGGGGCTAATATTAAAGTTGATCTTAATGCCAAGATATGATATAAATTTATTAGACCATGTAACAGAGTTTCCTGTACCCCGGTTGGGTACCTCCGCCGACGGATGCTCCTAGTACTTACCGAGGGCTCCAAGCACTTCTCCAGACACCGTAAGTACTGCAGACCCCATGAACCGCCGAAGCTTGGCTGGGGTCTCGCCATCTCCTACCCACCCTGGACCTATGGCAAGGCTCCAGGTTCCAGTGGGTGAACCTCTCTTCCTTCAGAAAGTATAGCAGGAAAAGTTCTTACAACAGCTAGTGATTATCCAAGGGAGTATGATGATCATAGCAATCCCTTGTAGTGATATAGCAATTCCCCCCAATAAGAGACAAGACTCTAGATTGAGTGTGAAGTAGAACTGAAGGTTTATTGGTACAGGTTGGATTTATATACAATTCCTCAGGCCAGGGGACCTGATGGGGCACTGAATTACAAAACGTACAGGCCAATAAAAACAATATAACAATGAATGACACTCCCACATACAGTAAACAATCCCTCCCCTCTGCCTGTGATATAATTAAGGTAGTTAATGCATTAACTTAAAGGACCACTCTAGGCACCCAGACCACTTCAGCTTAATGAAGTGGTCTGGGTGCCAGGTCCTTCTAGGGTTAACCCATTTTTTTTATAAACATAGCAGTTTCAGAGAAACTGCTATGTTTATGAATGGGTTAAGCCTTCCCCCTAATCCTCTAGTGGCTGTCTCATTGACAGCCACTAGAGGCGCTTGCGTGCTTTTCACTGTGATTTTCACAGTGAGAGCACGCCAGCGTCCATAGGAAAGCATTGTAAATGCTTTCCTATGCGACCGGCTGAATGCGCGCGCAGCTCTTGCCGCGCGTGCGCATTCAGCCGACGGGGCGGAACGGAGGAGGAGAGAAGGAGGAGAGCTCTCCGCCCAGCGCTGGAAAAAGGTAAGTTTTTACCCCTTTCCCCCTTCCAGAGCCGGACGGGAGGGGGTACCTGAGGGTGGGGGTACCCTCAGGGCACTATAGTGCCAGGAAAATGAGTATGTTTCCCTGGCACTATAGGGGTCCTTTAATTATCCTTAGGCAGAAAAAACACACATTTTTATAAAGTACCATAAGTACTCCAAAACACAACATATCCCCATATATGTTACATCCCCATATAGCTCTGATCTGGGTGAACAACATTTCCATAAATCACCCAGATCTGGGGTTCAAAAATTTTATGGAAGTCATATTTTTGCCCAGGCGAACCTAGGATTTCATGCTCAAAACAGTTCCATAGATTTGCGACTAAGTGCCGCTGGAAGACCGACTGGGAATCGTAAGGTTTTCATGCCAAAAATAGTTCCAAGGCATTCGCAGCTAAGTCCCCTTGAAGTCTATTTGTGGTTTTAGTCCATGCCACCACGTGTTCGAATGTTGAATGGCAGCCACTTCGACTGTTCGGGAGTTCGAAGAACCAATGTTTAAAGTGCTAATAGGCACAATTAGGGTCTCTCATCCAAAATAAATTAAAGGGGCCATCGTCACAGGGTAAAAGGCTGGCAAGTAGTCCCATCCAAAACTCAGTGGCGAAATGGCTTTCGTCACACACGAGTTTAATTTAAAGGCTTCCAAAAGGGATACCTTCTGTAGGTGAGAAAGATTATTATGAATAACTTGAGTCTTATGAATGTAAATTTTATAATTAGAGAAATGGCTAAATTCCTCTATATAACCCATCACAGATGGAATAGAAGCCTCTGGATTTGTCAGAGTCAAGCTGATATCATCCACAAACAGTGTTATTTTCTGTTCTTGATTGGCTAAATAGACATCTGAGATGTTTTTAGTAAGTCTTATAAATGCTGCTAAGGATTCAATAGATAAAATATACAGTAAAGGCGCTAATGGACAGCCTTGTTGGGTGCCATTTCTAATAGGAACCATGGTAGAATATAAGCCATTTCCATAAATGTTTGCTGAAAGGCTAGAGTGACAGTGCAAGATCTTTAAATTTTACTTTGATTACAAAAGTGGAAAGGGTAGCTGACAAAAAATTCCAATTCACTCTGTCAAACGTCTTTTCGGCGTTGACCGCAATAAAAAGTCTATCTCGATTTAATGAATTCTAATTGGTTATTTCTGACCTAACACATTTAGATCAAACTAAGTCTGTCAGATAATATTTTGATTTATGAGCGAGATCGGGTGGTAATTGCTTATATAATATGGATCTGTTACGGTTGCCTCCAGGCTAGCTAAAGTTGGACCGTAGAAAGGATGCTCCTAGCACTCACCAAAGGACCATCAGCACCGCAGACACCATAACTACTGCAGACTCCACGAACCGCTGCTGCTGGGCTGGGATCTCGCCGTCTGCTGTCCACCCTGGACCTATGACCAGGCTCCAGGTTCCAGTGAGTGAACCTCTTCCTTCTGTAGAGCAAAATAGGATCAGGAACAAGAGCTCTTACAAGAACTCAGTAGCTAAGGGAATATGCAGAGCATAGCAATCCCTGTAGTGATTATAGCTGTCTCCTACAAACATGAGTCGAGGCTGCGAGTTAGAGGGTCAAGTAGTTCTTTTTAATTGGCACCAAAGGGCCTTCTTTTATGCAGGTGTTTCACTTGTGCGTGTAGCTGGCACAGATCGACCACATCCTCTCCCTGCAACAGGAACTCCACCAACGCTCACAGTACCATGACCAGGGCCACGTCCCTTATTTTAAGCTCTCCTCATTCTTTGCGTTCACCCACCAAACTAACAGTTGGTTTAAATTTGAATTTTTCAAAGTGCGATGTAGCCACAGTATTTGACGGTTCTATTTGACTCTCAGATATGAAGTGCACCACAGGCAGCAAATGTACTATTTAGCACCAAAGAAATGTGAATTTTTCAAAGTGCGATGTAACCACAGTATTTGATGGTTCTATTTGACTCTCAGATATGAAGTGCATGTCCCAAATTTACTTTTTAGCACCAAAGAAATTTGAATTTTTCAAAGTCCGATGTAACCACAGTATTTGATAGTTCTATTTGACTCTCAGATATGAAGTGCACCGCAGGCAGCAAATATACTATTTAGCACCAAAAAAATGTGAATTTTTCAAAGAGCGATGTAACCACAGTATTTGACGGTTCTATTTGACTCTCAGATATGAAGTGCACGCCCTAAATTTACTTTTTAGTGCCCCAAAAATTTGAATTTTTAAAAGTGCGATGTAACCACAGTATCTGACGGTTCTATTTGACTCTAAGATATGAAGTGCACGCCCACAAATTTACTTTCTAACACCAAAGAAATCAAAGTGCAATATAACTACAGTATTTGATGGTTCTATTTGACTCTCAGATATGAAGTGCACCACAGGCAGAAAATGTACTATTTAGCACCAAAAAATTGTAATTTTTTCAAAGTGCGATGTGGTCACAGTATTTGACGGTTCTATTTGACTCTCAGATATGAAGTGCACTGCAGGCAGCAAATTTACTATTTAGCACCCAAGAAATGTGAATTTTTCAAAGTGCGATGTAACTACAATATTGGATGGTTTTATTTGACTCTCAGATATGAAGTGCACCGCAGGCAGCAAATTTACTATTTAGCACCTAAAAAATGTGAATTTTTCAAAGTGCGATGTAACCACAGTATTTGATGGTTCTATTTGACTTTCAGATATGAAGTGCACGCCCCAAATTTACTTTCTAGCACCAAAAAAATCAAAGTGCGATGTAACCACAGTATTTGACGGTTCTATTTGACTCTCAGATATGAAGTGCACCGCAGGCAGCAAATGTACTATTTAGCAGCCAAAAAATTTTAATCTTTCAAAGAGCGATGTAACCACAGTATTTTATGGTTCTATTTGACTCTCAGATATGAAGTGCACCGCAGGCAGCAAATGTACTATTTAGCACCAAAAAAATTTGAATTTTTCAAAGTGCGATGTAACCACAGTATTTGACAGTTCTATTTGATTCTTAGATATGAAGTGCATGCCCCAAATTTACTTTTTAGCACCAAAAAAATGAAGTGCACGCCTCAAATTAACTTTTTCTTAATATAATTTTTATTCGTTTTTCAAACGATATACAGAAATAATTGTGTAACAGTGAGTCCAGTAGGTAAAATTTTTACATAGTATGCCTTATACAACAATGTAACAAACAGTAGTTGACATTCAGTAAATGAGATTAATTGTGATCGTTGAGGTTGGATGTAGGCGTTGCATCATGTTATTGGTACAATTGTGGAATACAGTGGAAACCGGCATAAAATAGAGATAGCAGTGTTGGTTGCATTATCTTAATAGCAATTGCTTATCGCATCTCGTCATATAGGTGTCTTGTACAAAGTCTGACTGTAGAATGTTAGTGTTTACTCTAGTGGGAGGTGTGAGAGGTGAACACATTGTTAATTAGGTTTTAGTTTTATTTTGTGTCTGGTTTCAGTGAGCTTTCCCTTCTCCTCTCTTCTATTTACTTATTTGTTAATGGTGTTTCTCTCTTAAAATCGTTCCAACTCTTCCAGGTGGAGCCGAAAGTCTGGTTGTTTTTTTAGGAGGGTATGGGAGAGTTCCTCCATTTGTTTTATCTGTTCTTCTCTTTGCATCCACTCCCTTATCGAGGGGGGATTTGCTTGTTTCCAATATTTAGGAATCAGATGGTTGGCGGCTGTGAGAAGGTGGATTAAAAGGACCTGGGTAGGTTTATTTGTGTGTGGTACGGGTAACAGGAAGATCATGTATTTTGGAGAAAATGGGATCTCTACCTTTGTAATGAGTTTCAGCATTGCAGTTATTCTGTGCCAGAAGGATTGCACTTGTGAGCATTCCCACCATATGTGAGAGGAATGGGCATTGTCTTGATGGCAGCGCCAGCATGTGTGGTGTGTGTTGGGAAAGAGTGTATGCAATTTAGCCGGAGAGTAATGCCATCGTGTAATTCTCTTACAGTTGCTCTCCTGTGTGGTGTTGCATACGGAGGATTTGTGTGTTCTTATGAAGATTTGTCTCCATTCTTGGGGTATGATCTCTATGTTCAATTCGCTTGCCCATCTCATTGTGTAGTTGGGAGTGTTTCTGTTGGCGATATTAATTTGTACATTGTAGAGAGTAACTTGGTTTTGAGAGGTTGTATGGAGCATAGTTTCTCAAATTTCTTGAGTTGTCTCGCTCCTGGGGGTAGTAATTTCTTAGTATGAATGAAGTGAGACAGTTGGTTGTACTGTATGTGTTGGATCCCCGTGTGGTGTTGGATTGGGAGGAGTTCTGATAGAGTTTTCAGTCTCTCCCCTTGGGTTACATCCTTCAATTCAATGTGTGCGATTTCCTGCGGTGAGTGCAGTAGTTTGCCCTCGAGTCCAGGCTCAAATAAAGCATTGTATGTCAGTGGATATAACGGTGAAGGAATGTGTGAAATGTCTGGGTGATTTCGCTCCCCGTACCACACAGCCAGTGTGGCTTCTATTGTAGGGTGTGCTTTTTCATGCCATGGTATGGTGTGTAGGGGAGTCTTGAAGCAGGATTCGTCAATCGTTCGCCACTGTTGTGTGGAGAGGGGGTCTGACCATTCGTAAAGTCTTGAGAGGTGTACCGCTCTATGATATCTATTTGGATCAGGGAGTCCTATCCCTCCCTCTTCTCTTGGCCTTGTTAGTAGCATATATAATAGTCTAGAGTGTTTTTGTGACCAGAGAAATGTGAAAAATCGTTGTGGGATTTGTATGCGGGGCAGCACGTTCATTTTAATAATGTTCAATCTGCAGAACCAACCAAATCTTGGTTTGTTCCATTTTTGTAGATCCAGTGTTATTAGTTAGTATGTTGTTAGGTAGACACCTAGGTATTTAATAGAGGAGTTAGACCAGCTGAATTCGAAGTGGTTTTTAATATGATTGGCTAGGTCTGGGTTCAAGTGGAGTGGCATTATTTCACATTTGGAAAGGTTTCCCTGAAAGTTATATGCGGCAAGGTGTGTGATTGTGAACAAGATATCATCTGCAAATGCGGATAGTTTGTATTCTTCTCCACGGATGGAGAGTCCTTGGATGAGGTGATCATCTCTAATGCCTTGTAGGAACGGCTCCAGTACCAGTATGAATAATAGGGGAGATAATGGGCAGCCTTGTCTTGTGCCATTGGTTATTTTCACCGGATCTGATAATTGGCCATTTATTCACAGTCTTACGGTGGGTGTAGAATATATTGCTCCCAGCCAGTCTAACCACTTTGGGCCGAAGCCTAGTTCCAACATGGTGGCCAGTAGCAGGGACCAGTCCACCCTATCAAAGGCCTTTTCAGCGTCTATTGCTAGGAGGATACTTGGACTGTGGGTGGTTTGTGCCCAGTGCATTAGGTTGATGATTTTGGCAGTGTTATTTTTTGCTTCAGGTCCTGGGACAAAGCCAGACTGGTCTAGATGTATAAGTTCTGGAAGCAGTGGTTTTAATCTAGTAGCCAATATTTTTGTAAATATTTTAATGTCAATATTAATTAAAGAAATGGGTCTATAACTACCACAGTCTGTTAAGTCTTTACCCTCTTTTGGGATTAAAGCAATTGTTGCTCCTAAGGCAGATTGGGGTATGGTGTTCCTCAGGTTTTTTGTGTTAAAGGCCTTTAAGAATGGGTGAACTAAGGCCTGGGACAGGAGTTTGTAGTATCTGCCCGTAAGTATAGTAGTACCTGATAGTGTATAGTGTAGTATCTGATAAATTCTTCTTCTGATATTGGGCTGTCAAGGAATGAAATAATGTTTGATGGAAGTGTACATTTTAATCTAGATTGTAGGAAGTCTCATTTGGTCTCTGGGTCTGGTGGGTGTTCTCTCAGGTTGTAGAGTTTGTGGTAATATGACGTAAAAGCCTTCATTATATCTGTCATCATGTGTGAGAGTTGACCGACTTGTTTTTGGATAGTGGACACAAAGGTCTGGGGTTTGTGTTGTTGCAAAGCTGTTATGGGCAAATGCAAATATTACAAGTTTTAGAAAGAAATGTTGTATTTCTTAAACTGTGTACTTTGTCTTTAAGAGATATTGCAAACTGACATGGTGTTAGAAATGGAACATATTGTTTTTCATAAGTTTCTTTAAGCAATAACCTCAGTGCATAATATGTTTGCGCCATTTTGTCCCAGACGAATTACAATAACAATAATGCATAAACAAGCTTCAAGGCTATGCTACGACTCTTTCAGTACGTAATATACTGTGGTAACCCCAAGTTAATGGAACTTCCCCAAATCCGGGAATCTCCCACGACTGTACACTTACGACTTAGTATAAACAACAGATAAGGATGTCCAGACTTTAAGATGCCATCTTGAACTAAGTCAGGAAAATTTCCATGACGTATGCACCCTTTAGTTATGGCCTTGTATGTTTGCCAAATTAAGGGAGGTCCTAAAATGAATAAAGTAAATGAACTATGGTAACCTAAAATGGAGACACCTAAGGTGTACTTTTAAATGCTAAGACACAGAGGAGAGGCTTGGAGACAGACGCTGCTCCATCTTAAATGACAGAGAGGCTGACATGATGACATGTTCAGAAGGGTATGTTAACCTATTAATGATATTTGCAAGCATGTAATTTAATCTTATAAACTCTGCTATAATGGATTTTATATTTATATTTTATATAATAAATATCCAAAAAGACAAAACTATTGCTTCCAAGACAATCCTTATTTTATATTGTATTCTCAATTATTTATATATGTTAAATAGAGGATCTCTTACTAACTATATAAAATTATGGCTAAGATGTATGGTTAGCCATACTAAGTTCTATGCTTTAAGACATTATAGTGGTAAATAAGGGAACCACCAGCGGTTACAAAGCCTGTGTCAAGGATTTTCCGCACTTGCCGCCTTGGGCATAGTATCTTTGTTTAGTGAAAAGTAGTTTCTTTTGAGTATGTAAGTGTAGTGTCAAGGTTAGCTCCATGCGCTTTGCTAGGAGCAGTTTATAAGTTGTCAAAGAGTTGTCTTGGGTGTGTGCATATTCTAGGGTTTTGATTTCTTGTGTTAGAGTGTTGCTTCTTGCTTCCTTCTGTTTTTTAATACCCGCTGCTAGTTTTACTAGTTCCCCTCTCAGGACGCATTTATGAGTGTTTTCTGTGAAATATCTTTGTACTAAATCTGTTAGTTTTGATTGAATGTCTGGGTTATTAAGTTCACTCTCAGTTGAGGAGAGGATTGGGGGTAAGACGGTAGTAGTAATTCTAGAGTCAATGGGGCATGATCTGACCATGTGATTGTCCCATATGCTGAGTGTTTTATCTGTGGTAGATTTCTGTGCTGGAGAAAAATCATGTCTACTCTAGTGTAAGAGCCTGTGGGAGGAGAAAAGAAAGAATAGTCCTTAAGACCTGCAGTGGTTATGGTACTGCAGTCTTCTATTCCTTTCCCAATATCTGAGCATAAGTATATTACTGCAGTTAGGAGGTAGAGGAATAGTGTAGATAAATGCAGCTTCCAAGACGATTCTCCACAGCAAGTAGAATATTCCCCAAGCGTGAGCCTAGACTTCATTTTATTGATGTCACACTGGCTTTTATGAGAATCCTCCTGCAAGAGGACCTCCCACAGTAAACAAAGACGATAACCAATCAGCATACAGATTTACAGTAACACCCACCCTCTCTCTGCCTGTGACATATTGAGATAAGTTAAGGAATAACCCAATTATCTCCAGGCAGAGGGCACACAATTTTCCCAAAAATTAGAACACCCCTTTACACACAAGGTATCCCCACAAATTACATATCCCCTGATAGCCCCGATCTGGGGTACCAACATATTCAAATAACATATGAAATATCGGTTCAGGGGTTCTCAAAAAGTATGGAAGTCATAAATTACCGACCACACACGAGGCTCCTGCCCAAAACCGTTCCACGAATTGAGCGTGTGCGGTCGGTCAATTCAGTAAATGGCATAAAAATGAATAAAGTATCTAATGGATCCTTCTGGCTCATAGGAGTGATTGCTCCCCTTGTTCGTATGAACCAAACTACCGAATGACGCTCTCCTGGCTGTTCGGCAACTAGAGGAAGCAGGCGTTCGGTAGTTTCAGCGGTGGTTCGGGAGGTTGAGTGTCCAATTTTAGTTCCAGACACTCGACGACCAAGTCCTGCTGCCTCTTTTTGTGCAAACAAGATGGCCGCCGTTATCTGTTCCACATGAATGTCGGCCACCCAGAGAGCACTTAATAGACGGTTCTTTTTTAAGTTAATGAGCCAGGAGGGTGGTCGGTGTTCGGTAGTTTTAAACTGTCGAACCATAAATCCAAAATGAACGAAATGGTGCAGAAAAACACGAACACAGAAGAAAAAGGCTATTTTTCAGTCTATTTTCTTCACAGTGGGATGTAGTGTTCTCCAGCCGTCGTATAGTTATGCGGAGTGTAAGGTCATATTAATATCTTTTCTTGTCTGCAGTAGGTATTTGCTATGTAGTGACGAGGTGTCTAGCTCCACGTCCATTGAGATATTCATGTCTCCCCCCAAGATTAAGGTTCCTTCCTGAAATGTGGATAGGTCCCCAAATTTACTTTTGTGAATTTTTCAAAGTGCGATGTAACCACAGTATTTGATGGTTCTATTTGACTCTTAGATATGAAGTGCACTGCAGGCAGCAAATTTACTATTTAGCACCAAAGAAATGTGAATTTTTCAATGTGTGATGTAACCACAGTATTTGATGGTTCTATTTGACTCTCAGATATGAAGTGCACACCACAAATTTACTTTTTAGCACCAAAAAAAATAGAATTTTTCAAAGTGCGATGTAACCACAGTATTTGACGGTTCTGTTTGACTCTCAGATATGAAATGTACGCCACAAATGTACTTTTTAGCACCCAAAAAAATTTAATTTGTCAAACTGCAATGTCACAGCAGTATTTAAAAATGCCTAGATGTTGCCCACTGAGCTACCAGAATAGGATTAAAGTAATGTGCCTGGCACACATGCAGTTGCAAGTGCCCACCTAACAAACCGACTGATTGATTATTTCTCTGTGGCACTGGGCTCAGGGCAGGGTACAAAACTGTAGTATAGCACCCTCCAGGCTGGCTGGAAGTTGGACCGTAGAAAGGATGCTCCTAGCGCTCACCAAAGGACCATCAGCACCGTAGACACTATAAGCACTGCAGACTCCACGAACAACCGCTGCTGGGCTTGTATCTCACCGTCTGCTATCCACCCTGGACCTATGACCAGGCTCCAGGTTCCAGTGGGTGAACCTCTTCCTTCTGTAGAGTGAAGCAGGATCAGGAACAAGAGCTCTTACGAGAGCTCAGTAGCATAGCAATCCCTCTAGTGATTATAGCTGTCCCTTACATACATGAGTCGAGGCTGCAAGTTAGAGGGTCAAGTAATTCTGGTTAATTGGCACCAAAGAGCCTTCTTTTATGGGGGTCATATACATACAGGACCGCCCACAGGATTTTGCAGAACAACCAATAAACACATAACATACAGTAAAAACACACCCATCAATAACACACAAATCCTACCCTCTGCCTGTGATATAATTACAGCACACAATGGGTTAAAGTAATTATCCCAGACAGGAAAAATACACATTTTATACATACACTGTAACTTTAAAAATATACATCCAATCTTCCTACATTTTCAGAATTAGCATACAAATCCCTCCAGTAGATAAAAAGTTACACGGAAGTCCTCTATGACCGACCGCAAGCACATTTTCCTGCCCAAAACAGTTCCATAGATTTGGGCTGTGCAGCCGGTCAATTTTATGCAGAAAAATCGCCGAATGGGACTTAGTCTCTGTAGCTGAAAACGGAGTGTAGGAGAAGGTAGGGGACAGCGGTGTTCGTCTAAATATGTAGCCGATTTCAGTTCCATGAATTTGGCTACACATACCGCTGACGTCGTTCGAATGAACAAAGATGGCCGTCGCCACGTGTTCATTTGCATGAACTGCGGCCACCCAGCGGTTGGCAATTTACCTACAACAGGCTCCCAGCCTGGGAGGTAAATTGATGGCACACTTCCACTCCTGGGTGGTCCGCCTGTGTGGTACTTGGTTCAGTAAGCCCCACTTACTGAACCAAGTACGAAAAAGGCATGAACATAGTATTTTACAGGTCTGTGGACATAGTCTTAAAGGGGCATTGTTCACCAAAGTCACAATATGTCCCCAGTTCTTAAAGGGCCATACACACCCGGTCCATAATCATGGGGCAGAAGGCTGGCAATTCGGCTTCTCCATAATCCAGGGGAACAGGGCAATTTGTCATTTAAAGGAACAGTGACAAAAGACATTTTGTAACACACCCACAAAAATAATCGCTGTAGTTTGCAGATTCAACACCAGAATTCTTTCCTAATCTGTCCCTCACAGCTGCAGCATCCTCTCCCTACACTAATAACAGCTCATGTGACTCCAGATGATATAGAGGCTGGGCCACATGCTGCACTGGCCAATCACAGCCATGCCATTACTAGGCATGGCTGTGATGGCTTCTAAGGGCTCACGAGTCAAACACTTGTTAATTGGCTGCCCTGCAGCTTTTCAAAACACGCCATTAAATCGCCGAACACCGAACTTGAACTGTTACTGAAATGTCGGGGCTCGGGTTCGGGGTCCAAAAATCGTAATGTTCAGTACGATCCCGAACTTTACAGTTTGGGTTCGCTCATCTCTATTGACAATCTATAGTTGAAATATAACTTAACCCCTTATTATACTGTGATCTAATTTTTTTTAACCCTTGAGGATTAACTTTTATTTATTTTTTAACCATCAGGGGTTCAATTTATTTAATTAATTAATTTAAATATTTTATAACTATATATTTTGCTAGCTGGGGTGGGTGGGAGTTATGGGAAAATGGGGAATTTACTGTTAGTGCTGCTTACTGCTAGTTAGGGGTTAACAGTAAAAAAAAGCTTAGACAAATGTTAAATCTGTAAAAAAAGTTTTAAGAAAGTTTAGGAAAGTTTTAAAAAAATTAATAAGCAAAACAAAAGTTTCAAAACTAGTTTTTAAAAGTAAAAAAAAAGTAAAGGAGGGCGGAGCCTAACCACCGAACGGGATGGACGTGTAATCCTTGAGCTCCCTCACCCCCTAGCTTGACAACGGCTTATATCAGCGAACTTTAAACGCCATCCACCTATGACAACGAACAATATACACTACTACCACAGACCTCAACCTAAATCCACCATGGGAGGAAACAAAAAACGGAGGGAACACACTCCGTCGGTGGCCACTCTGTTTCGCGCCTCGGAGCAGGGGCGGCCATCTTCGGCCCAGAACACTCAACAATCTGGCTCAGACTCCGACGACAGCGAGATGCCAGATGACTCCTCAGCACCCCTCACGATGGGCAACCTGAGGAAACTACTCAGGGAAACGTCTGCGGACATTAAAGCCTATACCGCGGCGGAACTGGAAAAACAAATGTCAGGCCTCAAAAGTGACATTGACGCGCACAACGCAGGCCGAGCAAGACATCATGGGCCTGTCCCAAACAACCCAAACCCAACAGCAAGAACTCCTCACCATGCAGGACAGGATAGTGCAACTGGAAGATGGCCTAGAAGATCTCAACAACAGATCTCGCAGGAAAAACATCAGGATCCAAGGCCTACCTGAATCGGTCCCACCGGAGGCCGTCTTCACTACCGTCCAAGAGATCTTCCTCAATCTCCTGCCAGAAGCAACTTCCCAAGAACTTGCAATTGAAAGAGCACATAGAGCACTGCGGCCCCCCACGCCCAACCCAGCAATGCCGAGGGATGTGATAGTGAAACTGCTCCTATTCACCACCAAGGAAAAGCTGATGGCTGCGGCCCGCACAAACCCACCGAAACATCAGGAGCACCAATTGCAATTTTTTCAGGACCTGGCGCCCACGACCCTGCAAAAACGGAGGGAACTAAGACCCCTCACCACCTCGCTGTTACAGCACGGCTGGAAATATACATGGGGCCACCCGTTCAAGCTCATGGTCCGGAAGGACAATCACTCCTATGCCCTCCACTATCCTGCTGACATGTCGGACTTTGCTAAACATATCGGAGTCCCGCTCCTCCAATCATCCGCACCCACCGACAGAGACCCACAACGTTCAAGCCGCTCATCACAAAAGGACGACACGACACCCCTACGTCTATCCCAGAGGAACAGACCACAGCAGACCCCAAAGAAATTCGCATGAAGGGCCCCACACAGACGACGAAAGAGGCGCAAGCCACACAAGCTGGACTCTTCCATATGTCAGACGGCTGATCAGGTTTCACCCCTATCGTACCCCCCTTCCCCCTCAAGGCTACTATCTCCCCCCCCACTAACCCCAAAGGTGCCACCACAGATCAACCGAGGGGACACATTCTGCCCCCTAGACGAGACGGGGGGCCATGCCGGATTTGCCCCTGTAGGGCATAATCGTACTGGCCCCCATGCCAAGGGCCACCCGGGGATGACCTCCACGCGTTGGGGGGGCCTCGCTCGCCCAGTCCCGGGCGGGGCCCCCCCAACCATCTCTGGGACCGGGCCGGGTCGATGCGCAGCCATCTGAATGAGGGCCCAGGCCCCCCCCCTAATACCCTAGAGGCCCCCTCTCATAGAATCTACATCTCCAAACGAAGATCAGAGCACAGGCACCCCCTAACTGAATACATGATAACCAAGACAGGTCCGACTCTGAAGCGGACAAGGCAAAGGGATATAGCTTGGCCACACCAGGCGTTCGTTTCCCCAGCCAATAATGCCCTGCACTACCCTAATCTGGGTCAAACCCCCCAGGCACAAAACAGGCACTGAACCACTGGTAACCCGCAGGGAATAGGCACCGACCTCACAGCCACTAGCGATAAACAGAGGTTTTACCATTTTACCCCCATAAAACTCCATCGATTACCCTCAACTATTACAATTGTTAAATGGCAACATGTATTGAATAGCTCACAGGCGCTAATATGTTTAATTCCATGAGTACGGGCGGCACGTCAGAGAGGGCATGACACATATTGAAATAAGGTGACACCTGCAAGCCCCGCCATGCACCCACCCAGATCCCCTACTGGGACCCCCCATTATGGTTACACAATGTATGTTATGCACAGGGTATGTTATTGTAAGCGCACAGGCGCATGTCTTTCCATGGCGATTTGAACAGGACAAAAGGAGTAACTGGGACGGGGCATAATACCCACCGACTCACCGTAACGGAGTAGCGGACAGGGACGAAGACGCCCCACCCTGGACGGCCGAACCTCGACTGACGTCACCCAAAGCAAAGTCCACGGACAAAGAGGGATCCCCTCGAGGGAAACCGCCACCACCCCCACGGTAACCTAGCAATCAGACCGGACACTCAGGTACAGGACCCTGAAAGAGCCCCGAGGACCTAACACCCTCACCTGGACGGACCCAGTAAGCTACTATCCCCCACCCGACATAACGCATCCACCTCCCTCAGACGTTGACAACGACACCTAGACAGAGGGACTTAGATATAACCGAAGCATTGCTCTCCCATGTTACTCAAATGTATATATATTGTAATGTGAATGTCAATGCCAAACTGTTGCTCAGTGAATATCATCTATTGTACTGTGGTTGCCAATGCAATACTGCTGCTTTAGATATGCACCACCTAACAGGACCCACACAACTCCCCTACACCACGCCCAACATAAGCGGCACCCCATGTGCTATCACACTCCAGAACCGGGGGAGCAGGAGGAGCCCCAAACGGTAGAAACTCACAGACCGGCAGGGCACAGAAGGAAGGTGCACGACACGCCACCACTGACGCTTCTCACAGGGATGTCCTCCACGCGTTGGGGGGGCCTCGCTCGCCCAGGCCCGGGCGGGGCCCCCCCAACCATCTCTGGGACCGGGCCGGGTCGATGCGCGGCCATCTGAATGAGGGCCCAGGCCCCCCCCTATACCCTAGAGGCCCCCTCTCATAGAATCTACATCTCCAAACGAAGAGCAGAGCACAGGCACCCCCTAACTGAATACACCACTACAAAAAGCGTGTAGCACACACCCACTCTGCAGGGGACAAATATCAATATTATACTCCCTACTAAGTAGAAAATCACGGGAAGGTTCTATGTCCTATACGGCCGCCTGGGAGAGAGACCTGGGCCCCATGGAGGACCAGAGTGACTGGGCGGACATATGGGAAGCTACAGCAATGGTATCGATTTGCGTTAACCACAAAGAGCAAGCGTACAAAACCCTCCTCAGATGGTATATCACTCGACTACGCCTGAAACAAATGAAACAATCAGACAATGATCTCTGCTGGAAGGGGTGTGGGAACAGAGGAACATACACTCACATGTGGTTGGAGTGTCCCCGGGTAACCACACTTTGGCAACATATAGCGCAACTAGCCACACAGGCACTACACACCACAATCCCGCTGGACCCCTGGCTGTGGCTCCTATCCAGACCCCTCAAAAACACCCCAAGGGCACAAAACAAACTACTGGCCAAGATAGCACTAGCCACCAGGCGAGCGATCGCAGAGAAATGGGGGAGCCCAGACATCCCGCCCATCTCAATCATAAAACAGAAAATCAACGAAGCCATGCAAATGGATAAACTAACAGCCTTAGTACACGACACCACCAAACATTTCGACAAAATATGGGAGCCATGGATCTTCGAATTCCCAACCCTACCAAACGCCCCATCAAGCGGGACAGACCAGGTGGGAGTGAGGACCGAAGGAGCAACAACACAGAGGTAAAACCCAGCCCTCTCATCCAACCAATAGAGCCACCAAATACGCACCCCTTCCACACCCCTAACTCAAGACACCTCCACCACCCATGGCAACAACGCCAAACGACAACACCCACGCCACCACACACCAAACGACCCAACAACACAAAGCGAGGCTCGAACCCGAGCAAACACACCCCAGACCATAACGTCAAGCAGACCCAAGAGCACATCCATTACAGAGGCGGCAAAAAGAGTAATTAACAAACAGGATGCAACCCCACAACACCCCGGACACGAACAATGCCTCAGGAACAAACCAAACCGGCCACACACCATAGAACCAAAAGAGGCAGACCACTAGCCATAACAGGAGGTACTCAACCTACACAAAGACACACCATCCAACACACCCCACCTTACAAAAGCAGCTCATATCAGGGCATACACAAAGACCACAGACTGGGTAATAGCCCACTCAGACTTATCACCACCCACCCCTGGAAAACACAACCATCAGGCATACTCAAGCCTGGACAGGGGATACAACACATCTATGGGTCCACCAACAGAACTCAAACACCAGCCCCATGACCTGACCACCCCCCCTCCTGAACACACTCCGGATGGAGACTCACAAACACACACCACCTGCTATCTAGGAAAATAAATGCACCACAAACACAATAACACGGAACACAAACCAACCGTAACGTGAGTGAAGACACTGTAAACTGTTACACGATGTAATATAGTTCACCCCCCCCAGGAGTTACATCCCGGAACCCCCTCCCACTAGACACAGAGTCAAACAATAACAGTTATAAACAACTGCAGCAACCAGAACCAACGTAAAACAAGGAATACCACTACATAATAGTTCAAGCACCATAACAGCTACAGACAAAGTCAGCAAGAAATATGAACTCTGTGAACCCAAACTTATACCCAAGTTCCCCTTTCTGTACCCTACCACAAATTACATGTAAAATTAAGGTAAAGAATCTCTATAAAAATGAGACCAGGAAGGCGGTACCGCTTGGTACACACGCTGTAAAACGTTAACTGTAAGCTCAACCTTGTTCTGTTTATTGCTCATAATGTACAATATGACTGTCATGTAATTCCACGTCAAAGAATGATATTCTTTCTGTTATAACAAGGATAATATGGACGACTGGTCTTAAGACCCTGTTACCCCCCCCCAACCCTTCTTCCTTTCTGTACCCCTATAACCCCTTTTTATAATTTGAAAACAATAAAAACCTTGAATTCAAAAAAAAAAAGTTAAAAAAATACATTTTAATAACGCTCATTACCACTACACCTGGAACAAACTAGAGAAAAAATTATCCCATGCCAAGGTTCAAAATATGCCTTTTGAATTACCCCAGGGTGTATTCTTTAATAAATAGTATGTGTTTGTGGGGAAGTTTCAATAACCAACCGTCTAAACTACTCTAAAATGGGACATGGGCACAGCCTAAAAATTAAAAGTTTGAAAAAAAACTGGAATGGCTGTGTCCCAAATGTGCCCCTCCGACGTCCACATATACCTGGCAAAGGTACATACGGGGGTATTGCTGTACTCAGCCGACATAGCTGAGCAACATATGAAGTATTATACAGTCGTAGCACACATAAGGTTTGCAAAATACACTGTGCAAACTCACTTTGTATGTCAAAAAGGCAGAAAAAAACGCTTGTTACCACTACATCTGGTACAAGCTAGCGGAAAAATGATCCCACACTAAGGTTCAAAATATACCTTTTGAAATACCCTGGGGTGTCTACTTTAAGAAATGGTAGGCCTTTGTGGGGTAGTTTGAATTTAAAACCTGCGAAGATGCTTGGAAATTGCACATAGGCCCAGCGTCAAAATTCAAAGTTTGTTAAAAACGGATATGACTTGGTCTCCTATGTGGCACTGTAGCTTCACGAAATAGTGCCAAAGACATTCATTGGGGGTGTCTTTTTACTCAGAAGACTTAGCTGAGCATAATGTGGCAGGTTTGAACTTAGTGGCACATATGAAATATACAAAACGCCCAGCAAAAATGGAATCTGTATGTAAAAAATGCACAAAATGTTTTTTTACCACATACTTTGGCATATATTGGTGAAAAA
The DNA here is from genome assembly GCA_933207985.1 of Pelobates cultripes. NCBI lineage: Eukaryota > Metazoa > Chordata > Amphibia > Anura > Pelobatidae > Pelobates > Pelobates cultripes. The sequence continues at coordinate 85,911,687 of OW240918.1, forward strand.
ATGGGGGTATGTTAAGGCACAATATGCACCTTATGAGATACCCTGGAGTGTCTACTTTTACAAATGGTAGGCCTTTGTGGGGGGTTTTTGAACAGTCAAACTGTTATAATACCCCAAATGGAAGCTAAGGCTCATTAAATCCATCTCTCAAAATTCTACTGTGAATACTGAAAAGGACAGGTATCCTGTATGGCACTGTAACTTCACGAAATAGTGCAAAAGACATACAATGGGGGTGTCATTTTACTCAGCAGATGTAACTGAACACAAAATAAAACTTTGTACAGGAATAGCACACATCAACTTTACAAAATATACATGAGAATTTCTTTGTTATAAGTTTGTGTGCCAAAAACCAAAAAAAAACACAATTTTACTCCAATATTTAGCAGAGGTTGGCGGTGAAGTGTCAAAACAACCTTAGGTAAATAGCCAGTGATGTCTACTTTATATAAATATATACTTTTGTGTGGCAATTTTGTTTTCTTTTATGGCTATTAAGCTTACAAGACAAACATACCAAATTCTAAAATCGGTCCACATTACAGGTTTGGTTTACTCCTTGTGCTTTGTGAACTGTAACTACCAAAAAAAAAAACTTAAAATCTCAGACACATTATATATTCTGTAAATCAAAACAACTAAATGAATTTATTTTTAATTACTTTTCTTAACCTGCACTAATTATGCACACATTAGTATTGCAAAAACTGTAAAAAAAAAAAAAAATCATTTTTTTTTACATTTTTCTGTAAAAGAGAAAAAAAAACAAAAACAAAACCCTACATTCTCCCGTCATTGCTCCAATGCTTCTCCCTTTCTCCTACATCTCCATTATTTAACTTCAATGGGTACACATTATTTAGAAAGTATAGAAAAAAACAGGAAAGATGGTGGGGTATGTTTGTATGTCAACCATGAGTTAAAGGCAAATCTCAAGCAATTTGAACATGATGAGGAAAATGTGGAAGCATTATGGGTAAATATCTGCTTGGGGCAAAAAAAAGTAAATCAATGTAACGGCACCCCGGGCATAAAAGGGGTTAAAATCCGTTTAGGAGATATTCCCATTCCAGATATACAGGCAGCTACCAAAGACACCAATCCACTGAACAGGAAACCATATGAATGCCGTAAACAGCCGAATAGGAAAAACCATACGAAAAGGTTTACACTCCTAGCAGTCGAACTGGAACAGCATACAATAAATCCCCCCAAGAACGAGACAAGGCTCTGTTTTACAAATTAGTACCACCCACAGGGTTTTGGAAAACAACCAATAAACACGTACAATACACTCAGACACTCCCACACAAAATCCTGCCCTCTGCCTGTGATACAACTATCTTAAACAATGGGTAATGTAATTATCACAGGCAGAGAAATACAGTTTTTCCACATTATTCATAATTTTAAAAGTATGCATCACATCACATTGGTCCAGTGGTTCAAAAGATAGATCTTAGACCTTTGTGACCAAATGAAGTATGGCTTTTCTGCCCAAAACCAGTTCCACAGAGTCTTCTATCCTGGAGTTAATTGGGAAGTAATCCAATTATCTCCAAGGACAGAGGCAAAACTCCATTGAACACATGGCAGCAAAAGACAATAAAATACATAAAAATATATAACTGTGCAGCCATTGTATAAAACAGGTACATTCAACATATCCCCAGACAGCTCAGATCTGAGCGCACATTATTACTGAATGGCGCTCAGATCACACACATACGGTTCAATTGCCATGGAGCCAAAGCCTTTCCCATAGTCAACCAGGCTCCTCCAATGCACAGTGGCAAGATTGGTCTTGTCACAATCAATTATTGGTTGGGATATATTATAAACCACCTAATGTTAATGTGACGAAAGTAACCTCGTCACTGGCCTTTAGAGAGGCCTGTTTGCCAGCATCCTACCATGTGATTATGGCCCTGTGATGAACTGAACCTCATCACGGGTTCTTGTAGGGGCTTGCTGGCCAGCCTCTTGCCTTAGGACTACTGGCCCTGCAATATATCTTGCCCAATGCACTTTAAAAGGCTCTGTTCATGTGAAGAATGTACTTTTGTACTTCAGACAGAGAGACCGACCGTTAGCCCTAATTCTCTGGAACTGTTTTGTGTATAGGACCATGCGCACGGTCGGTCAAAAATAAGACTTCCAGTAAATGCCTGAACCCCTGAACTGATCTGGTTTATTTTTGGATATGCTGGTCACCCAGATCGAGATGTATTTTTAGAGTACTTTTGGGGTATTTTAAAAAAAGTATGTTTTTCTGTGCTTGGAGATAATTGGATTATAATTAGTACAGTTACTGATCCAATTATCTCCCAAGCAAGGAGGAGGGATTGTATATTTGTTATGAGAAAGTCAGGCATTTAATCACTGTTCTTATTGGTCTCTGTCTTTGTATTGGAGTACCCTACAAGGTCCATGTGGGCGTACCCCTTGCATGGGGATTTTCATAAAAGGCCAAGCGTGGCTCCCATTAAATTGACATTAGTTTACCCCTTCATGAAGTCTTGGCTCATGTTTGGGGGGTTGGAGAACTACATACACTCTGGGGATTGCTATATCACAATACTCCCCTGAGTATAATCACTAGCTCTTCCTGCTATGCTTTCTGGACTAGGAGAGGCCTACCCACTGGAATCTGGATCCTGGTCTTGGGTCCAGGGTGGGTGGAGGACGGCGAGACCCCAACCAAGCTTCGGTGGTTCGTGGGGTTTATGGTGGTTATGGTGTTCCTGTACACTGCTTATGGTGCTCGCAAGTACTAGGAAGCAGCGTTTGACAAAGGTACCCGGTCGGGGTGCCAGGTGGCCCATCACAGTTAATATTGATGAGGAACAATAGCTGTTTAAGCAAATTGAGAAAGCTGCAAATCTGGGTAACACACTAATTATTGGAGATTTTAAAAACAATTATTAGAAAAGTACAGTTACCTTTTTTTTCCTAGTTTGTTGCAAAATTGGAAGCACTTTCAGACTGGGTATCTTGCCTTCTTTTGCATTAACAGCAAAAACATACGTGAGAAAGGCTGGTAACTATGTACCATTGGGTAATAAATATAAAAGAAACAAATTGAAACCAATGTGGCTTAGGGAGAAAGTGAATCAAAACATTAAAAATAAAAAAGGGCATTTAAAGTCTTTAAAATGCACAATTCAGAGGCATCCTATAAAAGATATAAGGAAGCCAATAATGCGTGCAAAAAAGCGATTAGATTCCCTTAACTACAAAATGAGAAAGTCATAGCCAATGAGAGCAAAATCAACCCCAAAACATTTTTTTAAGTACCCAAATTCTAAAAAAAAAAAATGAAAGTGTAAGTACATTAAAAACTGGGATGGGGGTGTTAGTTAATGAAGACCAGGAAAAGGCAGAAATTTTAAATAACTATTTTTCCTCAGTATATGTAGCAAAGTGCTAGTTTAACAGATTTTTCTCTGCTGGTATTCCAATAGTTACTCAGGATCAAGAAGGTTAACATAGGAAGAACAGCATAAGCAGTAAATAAAGTAATCCACGAATATCCCATCACCTTTCCCAATAACTGGACAACACTCAGTATCAGGAGCAGAACTGAATTTTAATGCCACACACTCTGCTTTTATGCAATACTCCCATGCAAGGGAGACAACCACAGAAAATTAGGCATTACCCAATCCCTAGCTGGTTACAGTGCACAGGTTCCCTCCCCTTAGCCTGGGAGATAACACAATTATCTATACATTTGAAACATACGTTTTTACCCAATTACTGGATGTACCCCAAAACCATCACTTACACCTATATATTACATATCCCTGGATAGCCCCGATCTGGGTGAGCAACATACTGAAAAATCACCCAGATCGGTTTAGGGGTTTGTGAATTTCCTAGAGGTCTTCGTTTTACCGACCGCACACAAAGTGTTAGCCGAAGAGAGTTCCATGTGTTTTGGCTTTGCGGTCAGTCTACGTTCGTGAAGTGAAAAACACAAAAATTTTTAATATACTGGGCTCTGCCGGGGTTCGTATGATTCCCCTAGTTTGCATGATTACTTTCACAGAACGCCGTTCCGTTCGTGTGTTTCCCCATGAACGGGTGGAAGTATGGAGGTCTCTGCGGTGTTCGCGTGGTCGAGTGTCCGATTCGGGTTCCAGACACTTGATGACTAAACACAGCTGGTGCGTTCATATGGCAATATGGCTGCCACCACGTGTTCATATGCCGAACGGTGACGACACAGGGAATACATAGTGCGTTCGGGTAATTGTCAATTGAGGTAAAGTGAATAACTATAGGGGAGGTCAATTAGTGCCACACTCCTATCCGGGGTGGCCTGTTTGTTCAGTAGTTTGTTCGTTTGTCAAATGGCATAACTTCAGATGGTTCAAAAGAAATTCTTACCGAACAACCAGACAAATGACAGATAGGGGGTTACCTGGTTCTTTTCTCAATGCACTGAACAGTGAAGGATGGAATAAAATACTTTAACAATTAGGTGTAGGGACAGCCAGCAATAAAATACTGAGTAGTAACACACAGTCCGCTACAGTATATATTAAGGAAGAACCTATGGCTAAAGCTATGCAAATGATTGTTGCAAAAAATGTGCAGACAAATTGTAATTGGATGACTCAAGACAATGTGCTGCAACAACTAAAGAAAGTTAATGTAAACAAAGCTCCAGGGCCTGACGGTATTCATCCACGAGCAGTTAAGGAACTACTATAGACTGTAAGCTCGTTTGAGCAGGGTCCTCTTTGACCTATCGTTCCTGTAAGTTTTCCTGTAATTGTATTATTTATTGTTAAATCTCCACCTTTTATAAAATTGTAAAGAGCTACGGAATCTGATGGCGCTATATAAATGCCAATAATAATAATAATAATAATAATAATAATAATACAATTAATAACAATGCATGGAAATAAGTGGTTTTAATCTTTCAAGATTCTTTTGTTTCAGGAATTGTACTGGAGGATTGGAGGAAGGCAGATGTGGTTCCTATATTCAAAAAGGGTTCTAAATCCTTGACTGGAAATAATAGACTTCTGTGAGCTGAGAAGATATTTGAAAGGTTATTAAGGGATAATATTCAAGAATTCCTTGAGAAGAATGTAGTTATTAGCAAAAATCAGCATGGTTTTATGAAGCATAGGTCATGCCAAACTAACCTAATTGCATTCTACCAAGAAGTAAGTAGAAGTATAGATCAAGGTATTGCAGTAGATGTGATCTCTTTGGATTTTGCCAAGGTGTTTGATACAGTTGCACACAATAGACTAGTGTTCAATCTCAAATAAATTGGTCTAGAAGATAAAAATTCATGTTCTTAGGTAGAACATTGGGTTAAAAATAGAGTACAGAGCGTTGTCATTAATGGTACATTTTCAAGCTGAACAAAAGGTGGTAAGTGGTGTCCCTCAGAGTTCTGTTGTGGGACCCCTTCTATTTAACATGTTTATAAATGATCTAAAAAAAAATTGGAACTCATGTTTCAGTGCAGATGACACAAAACTCTAAAGTAATACAATGTGAGCAAGATATCACTTTGCTGCAGACACATACTCCAAGGAACCACATTTTTGCCTCATTCCATTTTAAATTAATTTGCATATGTCCACTTGAATCCTTTGCAGTAGTAACATCACTGCAAATTTGTGATTTCTGTGGGAAAAGCAAGTCTTATGGCTTGACTGGTGTGCAGATTTTTGTATTGACTATTCACAGACTTCAGGTGGAAGGGGTTTTCAATCACAATTTTACCACATGACAGGAGGCTTCCTATTTGCATAACTCTCTTTACTGAAAATCTCCAGCAGCACAGAAACAGTAACAACCAATCAGAGAAAAGTCAGATGGCACATAAAAGGCCCTGACAGTGACATCACTTCCTCTTTCTCTGCTGCTCCAGCCTGGCACAGGTCAGAGTATTTATTTCTCCTAAGATTTATTATTCATATGATAATTCTTATTGCTGTGTTTCCTTTACAGCACCTGTTTCATTGATCCTCAATTATCTATCACATCTGTTCTCACAAGGGTGGTCCTACCGATCCCTTAATGTGATTAGATCGGCCATATCGGCAGCACACGTGCTGATACAAGGCATTCTGGTGGGTCAGGATCCACTAGTTTGTCGGTTACTTCAGGGTGCCAAGTTGTCGAGACCTCCAGCACCGAGATATTCACGCCTCTGGCAGGTGGATGTGGTGCTACGCTTCCTGAGGGAATGGCCGGATAACCCGTACCTTTCACGGAAACAACTTCCAGCCAAACTCACCCTCCTCCTATGTCTCGTCTCATTTCGTCATGTAGCAAACGTCAGGGCATTTGATGTCGACGGTTTCTCCTTCACTCTAAAAGGGGTTACCTTCCAGTTATCGCGCTGTACTAAATCTAACTCTTTTTCATTTTTTTTACCCATTTTTTATAGCGGATCCCAGACTATGTGTGGGATGTTAATGTGATATACCGAAGTCTCAGCTCCTCTCTGCACTTCTTCGGCAGGTCAGCTTCTGATTTCGTATGTGAAGCCTCACGGCCCAGTGTCTACTACGACCTTGGCCAGATGGATCCACTGGCTTCTATCATTAGCCAGTGTTGAACCTCTATCATTAGCCAGTGTTGAACCACCTTTTGGGGCCCACTCGGTTAGGGGTGTGGCCGTTTCACAGGCATTCTCGGCAGGAGCCTCCCTTGCCGACATTATGTGTTGTGCGGATTGGACGCACAAGAGTACCTTTAGAAATTTTTATTTCATCAGACTTCTCATGCCTCTTTAACTTTGGTCAATTCCTAGAGTTAAAAATGCAAATAGGAAGCCTCCTGTCATGTGATAAAATTGAAGATTATGCTAGCTTTAGTGTACTAATAGTCTTAATTTTAGTAATGACAGTAGGCGAGTATTTCCCACCCTATCTTTTCCTCTCCCTTTGTGGCTATGTTATGTGAAGTTCTAAATTTTCTGTGTTATATATAAAACTTTCTAGGATAGTTATGTGATATAATTACATGATTTTGCTATTTCATGACGAAAAGTCATGATTTTATGAAAGACACGGAGGCGAGTATTGCATATCCCTTTCTTTACTGTCCACCAATAGCAGCAAAGGATACAAACAGTAAGAAAAAACAGTAACCATTGAGATAGGACACTCCCATATCCAGTCCTAGTATAATAGGCAGCACCTTCCCATCCAATTCCTCTTTCTTTGGAGATGCTACCCGCCAACAGTAAACAGGAAACCAGGAACAGTCCAGAACTAGAAGGGCAATGGCCCAAAGTCCATCTGGATACTTGACCAGAAGATGCCCAATAACAGGGACAAAACCAGGAACGAATGATGAAACGTTAACCATAGGGAGTCCATCTCAGCGTTAACCACCGAACTCCAGCTAACTTGGAGAAGTCCTGTGTAGAGAGATGCACTTCATGCGATGCATTCAGAAGTGAGTCAACCTGTGAAAACATAATAACAGGAGCCCAAAGGTTAAATCGGTACTAGCACCAATTGTACATGCCAAGATACGACACATTGGAAATCAAGTCACCCCTTAGTGTCTCCCCATTCTTTCTTAAGTCAAGAATCCCCAGGTATGTGTAGTGTCATGATTCAGATGTACATATAAGTCATACGTGATGAAGCGCAATTCTATACTTACCGCCCTAAAACGAGATATAACAGGGGGGGAAAAAGGTTATACAAATAAGTAAAAGGGAGGGGCAATACTCGCCTCCGTGTCTTTCATAAAATCATGACTTTTCGTCATGAAATAGCAAAATCATGTAATTTTATGTCAAGACACGGAGGCTCATATTGCAAGTTTAAAGCTGAGCAATGACCAACGAGAAAACGTGAGGCTGAGGTCGAAAGTAGAATTCCTTGGTGGATTCTCTGGACCAGTCCGCCATTCTCATAAGGTCTTCCAGGCGTGCCCCCGAAGAGGTCATAGAAGTGGCTGAAGCCCCACGTGTGGAGTGGGATCTAAAAATGGATGTGTCTACACCCGCCTGTGACATGGTCCACTTCACCCAACGAGCCAGAGTCGTGCTGGATACTGGGGCGAAGGGTTGACGGATTGAGAGGAAAAGTTGAGGAGTTGAAGCCGACTGATGGGCCTTCGTCCGAAGTTCGTATTCTCTCAAAGAGGTCACTGGGCACAACTTAGGGGTAGTTGGGAAACTCGGGTACGAGACTGAACGGATGGCTGTCTTAGTCCTTCTGGAGATATTGAATGTCACCCCGTCCGGGGTGAAGGATCTCGCATCATGGTCCAGGGCACGTACCTCTGAGACGCGTTTGCACGAAATGAGGCAGAATAGTGATACCAACTTGGCAGAGAGTTGTTGCAGGGTGAGGTCCGAGTTGGTCGGCCAGGAGGAAAACAGTGATAGGACGCAGGATACGTCCCATGTGGCTGTGTATCGAGGTCTGGGGGGACGCGAGAGGCGTGAACCCTTGAGTAAACGGCACACCAAGGGATGTTGGCCCGCTGGGCAGCCGTTGAAACCCTGATGAGCTGAGGAGATGGCCGATCTGTATAGATTAATCGTGCGATATGCTCGGCCCGCTTCAAATAATGATGTGAGGAACTGGAGTATCGCCGTCACAGGAGCCGCCACGGGATCCAGGTCCCTAGCCAGGCACCAACCAGTCCAAGCTCTCCAAGCGGTCCCGTATGAGCATCTAGTGCCGGGAGCCCATGCGTCAGCCAGGAGGCGTCGAGTTGTGTCCGAAACTCCTTGGACTTCCCAAGGACCCCTGAAATTCTCCATGCGAGTAGCCGTAACGATCCGTCCAGTAGGAGGGGATGTTGTTGGCCCAACGGGTTCAGCAGAAGGTCCTGGTTGGACGGCAGGAGTGCGGGAACGTCTATTGCCAGTTCCAGGAGTTGTGGGAACCACGACTGGGTACCCCAGAATGGGGTTAGTAGGACCAAATCCGCCATCTGGTGTCGTACTTGAGGTAGCACTCGGGGAAGCATGGCAAATGGAGGGAAAGCGTAAAGGTGTGAGCCGGACCATTCTTGTAGGAAGGCATCCACTACTTCCGCGGCCGGGTCTGGACGCCAGCTGTAGAACCGGGGTAGTTGGGCGTTGAGCCTGGAAGCGAAGAGGTCGATGGTGAAGGGCCCCCAGAGGGACGAGATAGTGGAGAACACCTCTGTATCCAATTTCCAATCGCTGCTGTCTGATAGATAGCGTGAGCTCCAATCCGCATGAGTATTGTGAAGGCCGGGGAGGTATTCCGCCTGGACCATCAGGTTCCTGCCAAAGCAATAGTTCCAGAAATCTTTCGCTAAACGGGCCAGTATCGCTGAGCGTGTGCCGCCCAGGATGGTTGACATAGCGAACCGCTGAAATGTTGTCCATACGTAGCCTGATGTATGCACTGGCCGTGCCGTTCGCAAAGCTCCGGATCGCAAAGGAACCGGCTAGTAGTTCCAGGGCATTGATGTGGAGTCGAGACTCGGCTTCTGTCCAGCGACCCCCGGTGGTCACACCGTTGCAGTGTGCGCCCCAGCCGTGGAGACTTGCGTCCGAGTCCACCGTGAACTCCGGTTGAGAGCCGAAGATGGCCTTGCCATTCCAGGCAGATAGGTTGTGGATCCACCAGGTCAGTTCGTCTCGGGATTCCGAGTCCAGGGAGACCAAATCTGCATACGAGGCCCCTTTGCGAAGATGTGCTATCATCAGGCGCTGGAGCGCCCGATAATGGAGCGGAGCTGGGAACACTGCCTGGATGGAGGAGGCCAGTAGTCCAATGAGTCGTGCCAGGTGTCGTAAAGACAGCTGGTGGCGCGTCAGGGCTCGTCGCAGTTCCTTGCGGATTGAGCGTATTTTGGCCGGAGGGAGGCTGAGAGACTCCGCTTCTGCATCTACCGTGAACCCTAGGAACTCCATGTGTCAGGAAGGGGATAGGCAGGATTTTTCCTCGTTGAGCAGGAAGCCCAGCCGACACAGTAGATCCATTGTCCATTGAAGGTGTTCTAGGAGGACCCCCCGATCTTGTGTCATGAGGAGGATATCGTCCAGATAGACTATCAGTCTTACCCCGCGACTGCGCAGCCACGCCATGGCCGGTCACATCAATTTGGTGAAGCACCACGGAGCTGATGAGAGTCCGAAAGGGAGGCATGTGAATCGCCACGTTTCGCCTTTCCAAAGGAATCGTAGTAGGTCCCTGGATAACTCGGTCACCGGGACTGTCAGATAAGCATCTTTGAGGTCTAATTTCGCCATCCAGTCTCCGCGTAGGAGTAAGTCTCGAAGGAGGTGGATGCCCTCCATTTTGAAGTGGCGGTAGCGCACTATGGAGTTTAGGGTCCGAAGGTTTATAACGGGGCGCATCTGGCCGCCTTTCTTTTCCACAAGGAAGATGTTGCTGAGGAGACCAGAATGGGGCAGCGGAGCTCGTTCTATTGCTCCCTTCGTGTGGAGTGACAATAGCCCCTCGTCTATTAAGGCACGGTTTGCCTTTGAAAGTACCATAGGGTGAGGGGGAGGAATACGACACGATGTGTCTACCAATTCTATGTGAAACCCCTCACAGTGGCCAGAACCCAGGTATCTGAGGTGATATCTAACCAGGCATGGAAAAAATGACGGAGTCTGCCCCCTACACAGGTATTGGAAAAAACATGAGGTAGGTGTAGTCTTACCGTAAGGGCGTCTGGAACCGGGGTTTCCCTCTGAAGCTTCTGGAGTGCCATGGTCTTCCACGAGACGGGAAGAAGGGAGACTGGTGCCTTGTGTCTTGATAAGGCGGTCTCTGATTATAAGAGCCTCGTCCCGATCCTCGGGAGTTGAAATTTGACCGGCCGGACAGACGGCCCCTGAATCTGCCGGCCCTGGTAGAGATCCGTCCCTGAAACACCCTCTTCTTGGAGGACTGGGCCTTGTCTAGGGCTGTGAAAGCACCTACGAAGCGCCCCAAATCCTTGATAAAGGAGTCTCCGAATAACGGGCCCTGGGCATCTTTGCCCGCTTCCGTGAGGGCGAGGTTGGCCAATGTAGGCTCGATTTTGAAAAGGATGGCTTTACGCCATCCCTTACGGGGATTCCAACCCATCTTAGAAAGAAACTGCATCATCTTAGGATCTACAGTAGGAGTCTCACAGACCTTGTTGGGGATCAGGGGTCTAGGACATTCTGCCCTGAGCTTGTTGCGCGCCGTCTTGCTAAGGGGGCGCCGTACCCAGTTCTCTAGGTATTTTGCTACATGGGCGGCTGGGAGCCATTCTGCCGACCTCGGGTGATGGAGAGCATCCGGGTCAAACATAGGTTCCCCAGCCGGGTCCATGAGGGTTGAACCCGTGGTAGCAGGAGAGTCGCTGCGAGAGCCACTAATTGCCAACCCTGATAGGGTAGGGGCGAAAGGGTCTGTGTCCTGCCCGTCAGTCTCGTTATTGGAGTCATCTCCAGACACATCTATAGCCTCCTCACAAGACCCGATTTCTGAGTCAGAGTCGCTCTCTGCATGTGCTCTGGCACATTTCCAGTGCCGCCCCCGTTCTGCCTGGCGCGGAAAGGCTCTTTTGCGTGACATAGGCACGCTATCATGGGTGGATATTTTCACACCAGTCTTGTTGTTTCTGGAGGCAGGAGGGCTTAGGTGCCTAGATTTGGCCTTTGCCTTTCTAGGATTGTCCCCTGAGGGGTTTAAAGAGGAGCACAGTAAGCGCGTAGGTGTGGCCGATGCTTCTGCGGGCACAGGTTGTGCCAATAAGGCCTGAGATATAGTCTGGGACAGGGCCGAGGACATGGAGCCCATGGTGGCCATAATGGCGTCTGTAACGGAACGTTGCAGTGCCAGGGCATCATCCGGCACTGACATACGGTCACCCGCAGTAGAAAGGGGGCCCGAGCTGGCAGTGTTAGGGTTATCCAGCACATGGGGTATATCCATATCCCCAGGGGAAAGAGGGGAAGCAGCCCCTTTAGGTCTAGGCATAATAACAAGGAATAGAAATTTCAGGACACAAATAAAATATATATATTTTGTAGAGAATAGAAAGTATTATATAGAGCTGCTAAATATTAGGAAGCACTGTTCTAAGAGATGAGGATGCAACTAGCAGGAGTTAATCACCCCAGGCTAGTTATAGCTAAAAGGGAGAAAATGAGGGAGCTCACCAGGGTCCAGACCAGCAGATAGGAAGAGGACACGAGGAATGGGGAGAAAAGTGAGGGATAGAAAATGGCCGCCGGCAATCTCGCGAGAATTCTAGCCGAATAGGGAGAAAGAGCCGACCGTTCAGCTGAAAATAGTGAATGCATATGGAGTCATAGGGGAAACACATAAAAGGTGAATGAGTCAGGCGTTTGCATAGAAAATTCGAATGCGGCAACAGGAGAATAGAAGGTGAATAAGGCAATAATTTGAATGGGTGAATTCGTGAATAGCCGAATTCGTGAATAGCCGAACAGTGTGAGGGAATAGCAGGAGAAAGAACAGTTGAATGGGAGGAGGAGAATGGGTGAAAAGGGCGCCAAAGTGACAGGCAGACCGGCAGTGTAATGGAGGGAGAAAAGGAAGCCCTAGAGCTTAACAAGGAGGTACCAGTAAAGGTAGAGTAGAATTAAGCCGGACAGAGGGGTCTGGAACCCTGGGGTCAAACAAAATATACACATAAAGTCAAAATATATACAAATTACCAGCAATAATAAACCAGTGAATGGTAAAAGTTATCAGCAGTGAAACAGTCAACAGTGCAGAAAAACAGTAGACAAAAAACCATAAGGCTATGATAGAGTGAATTAGTCATGTACTTATCTGTTTGGTAGCAGCAAAGAAAGAGGAATTGGATGGGAAGGTGCTGCCTATTATACTGGGACTGGATATGGGAGTGTCCTATCTCTGTGGTTACTGTTTTTTCTTACTGTTTGTATCCTTTGCTGCTATTGGTGGACAGTAAAGAAAGGGATATGCAATTTGAGCCTCCGTGTCTTGACATAAAATTATATAGCATTGACATTGTTAACTTAGTTTATTTTGCTATCATGACTTGCATAATAGTTGTTTTTCAGTTGGATATCTATTACATGCGGGCAACTTGCCACTTCAGAGACCTTTCACTTTTTTCTTTTTCTTTCGGCATGATTGGCTATACAACATGGATGGACTCACCTTTCTGGTTACATGTTTGGAGCCTGTAACGGATTTCAATTTGGACTTATGTTATTGATTAAGTTTTTTCTTCTGTATTATTCTACCTGTCAAGACACCCGTAACCAGGTCAAGACACCCGTACTCTCCCTGCCCCCCCCCAGGCTGTAACCCGTACTCTCCCTGCCCCCACCCCCAGGCTGTAACCCCTTCTCTCCCTGCCCCCCCCAAGGCTGTAACCCCTTCTCCCTGCCCCTCCCACACTGTAAGCCCTTCTCTCCCTGCCCCTCCCACGCTTTAAGCCCTTCTCTCCCTGCCCCCCCACGCTTTAAGCCCTTCTCTCCCTGCCCCACGCTTTTAAGCCCTTCTCTCCCTGCCCCATGCTGTAACCCCTTCACTCCCTGCCCCTCCCACACTGTAACCCCTTCACTCCTGGCCCTCCCCCTGCTGTAACCCCTTCCCTCCCTGCCCCTACCCACAATGTAACCCCTTCACTCCCTGCCCCCCCACTGTAACCTTTTCTGCCCCTTCCCTCACACTGTTACCAGCACACACACTCCCTCCCACACTCTCACCTCTCCCACACGCTGTCACCCTCACCTCCTGTCTCTGCGTGTATGTGTATATGTGTGTCCTTTTGTATCAGTGTGTGTATTGTGTGTCAGTGTGTATCTGTGTACAGGAGTGTCTGTGTATCTGTGTGTGGGAAACTAGGTGTCATTGTGTGTATCGCTGTTTCAGTGTGTGTCTCTGTATGTGTGTATGTTGTGACAAACTTACTTTCCTGTGTGTGTTTGTCCAGGATCTTTTGGCAACCGCACAGCCCTCTAGGGTAAGAAAACCAGGTCAAGACAAAGTCCAGTTTCAAAAAGGCCTCTGGCCTGTTTATTTTCTGTTGTTGTGAAGTAACAGGATACAATGAACAGCAAATCTTCTTTCTCCACAAAACACCTTCTTTCTCCTCCAAAACACTTCCCTCACTTCACCCTGCTTTAACTGCAGTTATATAGCTGCTCACAGCCCCTACAGGTGAGGCTAATGATCTCGTTAGGCAGTGAGCCAGAACTCTATAGAAAACCTGGGCTGGACTCATGCACAACCACTCTGACAGTGGGTGGAGAATCGGCCCACCCTGCTCTTCCGAATACTCCACCCCAGGGACCCAAATAACAACAGAGGAAAAAACCTACATTTAAACTTCACTTTCCCTGGGGCTGCATGTGCTTACCCACATGTCAGGATAGTGGCTGTGCAAAAGTCTGGGTGCCAGATATACACCCCTGACCACCATCCCCAACACTCTGTTACAATGTGTATACACATACTCCATACAATAAACATGCTTACATTCAAACATACATTGTGTATATGTAGATTTTATAAACACAATATACACACACTGCAACCACTACACACACACACTGCATCCACTACACACGCACTGCAATGAAAAGCAAACATTACATACAAACACACCCCTGCATTAAATCACTAAAATTATCTACAAACATTCATTCACACACTCATTCATTCGAACACCTTCATTCAAACACCAACACTACACACAAAAAGAACACCTGCATTTAAAGTCCTACACTACATACAAATACCCATGCATTCAGATGCAAACATTACAAGTATACCACTACATTCCAATGGCAACAGTATATACAAATACACCCATACATGCACACATATACTTAATACAAAAACATGCTTACATTCAAACGCTCAAACACTGCTCACAAATTTAACCCTGTAATGATGCGCAAGTGGTAGATCCCCATCTGGCATAGCATTGTTGAAGTTCTCCGACAGATGGAGATCTACCTTTTGGCCACACTTGCACTAAAGGGGGGGCCAGAAAACATACTTGCACCGGGACCCTCTCTACATTAGTTCCACCACAGGGACAATCAACGTGAGGTGCCTGGATGAAAGAGCAGGACAACAGCACTTCTGATTCTGAGTCTGTGAGAAAGCAGTTGTATGTCTCTAAAACTGATTGCCATGATGTGCAAAGTTTCTGCCTCTAAAACTGCCATGATAACCCACAATTATGCCTCTAAAACTGCCATGTTATGCCAATTATATGCATCTAAAAGCTGATTGCCAAGGTGTGCCAATTGTATGCCACTGAAGCTGATTGCCATGATGTGCCAAGTTTATGCATCTAATAGTGATTGCCATGATATGCCAAGTTTATGCATCTAAAGCTGATTGCCCTGGTGTGCCAAATTTATGTATTTAAAGCTGCCATGATGTTCCAATTTTATGCCA
This sequence comes from Pelobates cultripes, assembly GCA_933207985.1. Lineage (NCBI taxonomy): Eukaryota > Metazoa > Chordata > Amphibia > Anura > Pelobatidae > Pelobates > Pelobates cultripes. The sequence continues at coordinate 85,927,070 of OW240918.1, forward strand.
CTAAAACTGATTGCCATGATGTTCCGATGTTATGCTTCTAAAGCTGGTTGCCATGGTGTGCCAAGTGTACGTCTCTAAAACTGATTGCCATGGTGTGCCAATTTTATGCACCTAAAGTTGCCATGATGTGCACAGTTTATACATCTAAAACGGATTGCCATGATGATCCGATTTTATGCATCTAAAGCAGGTTGCCATGGTATGCCAATTGTATGCATCTAAAGCGGATTGCCATGGTGTGCCAATTGTATGCATCTAAAGTGGATTGCTATAGTGTGCCAATTTTATGCATCTAAAGCTGCCATAATGTTCCAATTGTATGCCTGTAAAGCGGATTGCCATGTTGTGCCAATTGTAAGCATCTAAAGCAGATCGCTATAGTGTGCCAGTTGTATGCCTCTACAGTTGCTTGCCGTGGTGTGCCAATTTTATGTCTCTAAAAGTAATGTTCATGGTGTGCCAATTGTGTGCATCTAAAGCGGATTGCTATGGTGTGCCAATTGTATGCCTCTAAAGCTGATTGCCATGGTGTTCATGGTGTTTTAAAATATGCATTAAAAGCAAGTGGGCCTCGAAAAATTACCGTTTTGAAAAGTGGGTCTTGGCCCATAAAAGTTTGGGAAGCCCTGTCTGATAAGATATCCTGCCATTATGTCAAACCCTACTAATAAAACCTCTATTGTTAACTCTGGCCAAAACCTATCTGACCTGAACAAGATCATGACATCATGTTTAACCCCTTAAGTCATGATTCCCTTTTATTTCAGAAGTTTGGTCCTTAAGGGGTTAAAATGGAATGAGGCAAAAAGTGGTCCTTTGCTGAGCTAATTTGTCTGGGCGGGATCAGTCTCACTCAGCAGCCGACGCAATGCATTGGAGGAGCGGCGCGGAGGAAGAAGCAGCGACGAGGGACATCGTCGCTGCCTCAGGTAAGTGACTGAAGGGGTTTTCACCCCTTCAGTAACCGGGGATTGTGGGGTGGGAGAGGGAACCTGCAGTGCCAGGAAAACGGATTGTTTTACTGGCACTGGAGTTTCCCTTTAACTCTAGGATAGCCTTATGCCTATACCACGCATGCTTAAACTCCCTCACTGTGTTAACATCTACCACTTCAGCTGGAAGGCTATTCCATGCATCCACTACCCTCTCAGTAAAGTAATACTTCCTGATATTATTTTTAAACATTTGCCTCTCTAATGTAAGACTGTCCTCCTTGTTGTGGTAGTTTTTCTTCTTTTAAGTATAGGTTCTTCCTTTACTGTGTTGGTTCACTTTATGTATTTACATTTTTCTATCATATCCCCCTGTCTTGTGTTTCCTCCAAGCTATACATGTTAAGATCCTTTAACCTTTCCTTGTAAGTTTTGTAGCCTGTAATCCATGAACCAGTTTAGTAGCCCTTCTCTGAACTCTCTATAGTATCAATATCCTTCTGGAGATACGGTCTCCAGTACTGCGTACAATATTCCAAGTGAGGTCTCACCAGTGTTCTGTACAATGGCATCAGCACTTCCCTCTGTCTACTGTTAATACCTCCCCCTATACAACCAAGCATTCTGCTAGCATTTCCTGCTGCTCTATTACATTGCCTGCCGACCTTTTTAAGTCATCTGAAATAATTACTCAAATTCTTTTCATCAGATGTTGAGGCTAGGACTCTATCAAATATTCTATACTCAGCCCTTGAATTTTTACATCCAAGATGCATTATCTGCACTTATCCACATTAAATGTCCGTTGCCACAGCTCTGACCATTTTTTCTAGTTTTCCTAAATCATTTGCCATTTGGCTCATCCCTCCTTGAACATCAACCCTGTTAAATATCTTAGCATTAAGGTGTAAGTTATATTCCGGCTTAGAGACCTATTTAGCATTATACTAATGCATGTATAGATCATGCCCCTGCAGTCTAACCACTCAGTTCTCGGCCATTGGGGAGTTAAACGTTGTTAATGTAGCCCTAGCCACAACTCAGAGCCTCCATTTAAAAAAATAAAAATAAATAAATAAATAAAAAGTTTTAGTTTTAATAAGATATGACTGCACAGTACATTTACTTTATAAGTTGTATCCCCTGCTCTGTTGTTTGAACTTAGTTAACGTAGGAGGATTCTGCAGGCTCTATGGGGATATAGGAAATTCTAATTTAAACATGGTGCAATAAAGGGAGTTTAAACGAAACTTGAATTTAGATGATAGATATTATTCTAGATCAGAAGGTAGTAGGGAAATAAAACCTAACTTTTATTTTCTCTATCTATTAAAAAAAGTTACAGCTATAATAGCTATGTAGAAACACAATCAAAAGGTTTTGGTTAAAGTTGGTTGCATGACCAGTTTTAATTGACCAAATTATTTTTGAGTGATTATCTCTGTGTAAATATTGCAAAACTACGAGTTTTATATTTTACCTGCTTTAATCACCGCATCAATCTTTGTGTTATGGCACACTACAGATTTTGGCTATAAAGAAAATTCTGTATCTCAGTTCAGGATTGTCCTAGCTTCTTGGACCAAAAATTATCTCGAAAGCACATTGCATGGCACATATAAATATTTGCACATTCTTGTTCCTGAGGCATAGAACTCAAGCCTCAAGGCCAGCCACCGACCTGAATGGCCACATTCTAAAAGAGCTCCGAGTCTAGGGATCGCAATCCAGAATAATCAGGCACTAAAATAGACAAAATGGGTCACCCCAAAAGAGCAGCCTTATCCCAGCAGGCTTCCAGCAAATCCCCGGCCAGTAAGTCGGGTGACTTGACTAAATACTTTCGGGACCGCGTGGACACGCATCCGACGATGGTAGGCCTCAATATGGCGCCTGACTCGCCGGGAAATACATCACCGCCTTCCAGCCCGGGAGAATCAGAACAATCACACCCAGACCAAGATATCAGTGATATACTAAAAAGCATACCCTAAAAACAGGACCTGGCTAAAATGTTAGGAAAACTTGAAGTGTCTTTTCAAGCTAAACTGGACTCCATAGGCGCCGACCTACACCTAATAGTAGACAGAGTGGCAGCACTGGAGGATGACAGGGACGCTGCATATTCCCAAACCCAACACATACAAGACACCCTGGAAGCACACGCAACTCACCTCTCAGCGGTGCAAAAATCACTGGATGAACTCGATAACAGAGGACAAAGGAATAACCTAAGGGTTAAAGGGCTCCCGGAAAGTGACCAGGAGAACCTATCAGGTACGCTACAAACCCTTTTCAACCTGATCCTGGAGAGACCTCCTGATACACCAATACTTCTGGATAGGGCACATAGAGCCCTAAGATCTAGGGGAGCCCTAACGGATAAACCGAGAGATGTAGTGTGCCGCATCCACTATTACACATGAAAAGAGGAAATTTTACAGGCCCTACGCCAATCCATGCAACTCTCCTATACAATGAGGCATCCATAACCATATACCCGGATCTGTCATGGCTGACGCTGCAGACTCGACGTGCACTTAGGTTGTCTGTGACCGGTTTAAGAGCCAGAAATCTCTGCTATTGATGGGGCTTTCCCTTTGCCTTAAGTGTCATGCACAGAGGTTCACTACATTCTATACAGTCTGTGAAAGATGTCCCAGCATTCCAAAGAGCATTGGACTTACCTCAGATCCGCATCCCAGACTGGTACAGACCCATCGTTCACCTAACGACCTTCCAGCCTCCACAAACACCGCACTGGCAACAGGTTCCATCGAAGAGAAGGAATGACCCTAGAGACGCGACGTCACCCTCATCATCACCGCGGGGGAAATCGACTGAAAATTAAATAACCGAACCACACAATTGGACATCATACTTGTTAAGACACCTCCAGTGTCTTTAGGCAAAACCGCCGTTTAGTAGACCTTCCCCGGCTGCAGTACAGTCTCCGTTCGCTTAATCTGTAATACACGAACCAAATGCAGGGGAAGCGGCAATCTCCCGAACGAGATCCGTGAACGGCTCCAAACTCCCGAACGGCAATACACGAACTGCTGGCAACCGTCGAACAGCAATATTCACCAAGCGGCTTCCGTTCCATCCAGCAGTCTCTAAACGTGAAGAAGAAATCCCCCCAATAACGAGACAGAAGCTCCGCATTGAGGGTCAAACAGGATCTGGCTTTACTGTGGGCTACCTGCCCGTATTTATGCAGGTCTCCCACTTGGTGGACACTCCCCTAGGGGACCAAATGGGAGACTTAAATGACAGACAGATATGGGGACATTCCAGACACACAGTCACAGATTTTACCCACAGTGCATTATGATTCCCTCCCCTCTGCCCTGGAGTTAATTACCAAGTAACTCAATTAACTCCAGGACAAAGCCAGTTGCCATCTTAGACATAAAATAATAAAAGGCATAAAAATATATAACTACACAAAAACCGAACATTTCCCATTCGTATCACCTATCCCCAGATAGCCTGGATCTGAGTGCATATTATTAGCGAATAGCGCTCAGATCCCACACACATAGTTCAATCGCCATGGAGTCAAAGTTCTTACAGTCTTTCGGTATACGAATGACTCCATGGGAAGGCTATCTGGGTTAAGTCTTTTTGTATGCTCTAAAACTCCCGAACGGCCGGTGTTCGCATGCTTTCATGGAGGCAGCTAGGCGTTCCGTTGTTTCAGCGGTGTTCAGCAGTAAAAGTGTGCGTTTTTAGTTCCATAGAAATAGAGCCAAACACCGCTGGGCGTTCGCTTGATTTAAAATGGCCGCTGCCTCGTGGTCGACATACGAACGACGACCACCCTGAATTCGGTTTAATTGAGAAGTGTCTGCGGTTAACCACAACATTCTTATTGGGATCACTACGTTAACCAGCAGCACACTCCTCTCTTGGGTGGCCATTCGTTCGGCAGGTTTGTTCGGGAAAAAAGAGTCATTCGAATGGCTGGGCTATAGAAACCAGCCATTCATACGAATGGGAGACAAACAGACGAATGCAGTAAAAATCCAAGCAGACAGATGGTTCTGTCACAATACTCACCCAGCCAATATCGATGAACTGAAACAACAGCCCAAGGCAGCACACTATTTACCTTCCCGCAACCCAACTTACTTGACCTAGACTACCGCCATACCGGAGAAACGCGAGCGAGAGGTACCAGTGGAAGGCAGCACAGATGACACACCGGTATTCTCACTCTATCGTTCCCCCTCTCCCTTCCCTCTCCTCTCCTAAGTTCTATCTCTACCAGCTCTCCCTCTCCAATTCACCCATATTAAAAATAAAGAAAGAAAAAAAAAGAAAAAAAAGAAAAATCTAAATATATATAAAACAAAATAAAAAAAATAAATGGAGGTGTGTATGTATACAGACTAAAAAACTAAAGGAGGGGTGCGCTGTACTACATCACTCCTTACCATGCCTTTCCTTTACATTACCGCTCACTATTATCCTTATCTCTAAGTCTAAAAATATCTCTCTCTCTCAAAAAAAAACCCTTTAACCTATGTATGTTTATATGCTGACGTTTGTATGTTTATATGCTGACATGTACTCATGTAATGTTAATGCAGGGGGACAAGGAAAACTATCATTAAGACACCCCAGCCTAATATTAGCTCTCATTTACTTACCACACAGAAAGTTGATTTAACTACCCAACCCTCAAACCCAAGGAACGTTAACAAATCACCATCACCATCTAATAGAATTCAGAAGGCTTTCTGAACGTTTATTATAAAATGGCTGGGCACCAGCAATACTGCCCAACATGCTAATATTTTTGTACAGACACCTAATACACTCTTCAAAACCCTATCCCCCAAGGCACTCAAATATGATAGCTCCCAACTTACACTGCCCAATGATATTTGTAACCAACTGCCAAGATAATGTTTCAAGATCCAGTTCATGACCCACTGAACAGTCTAATCTATAGCCCACAGTTATTTTTTTTTTAATTCCTACATTGAGGATTGTGCTCTCTAGACCTTGAAAAGGTAACACCCACAACCCCCTTCAACACCCTGACACAAGTCTCGACTAAATCCTCCCACCCGAGACTACGCACATACCCCATCACACCTATACCTTAGCTCCTATAGCTTATGATACCACCCACTTAAAAGGTATCATACCCCACATGGCATGTACTACCTTGAGGTGCCTTAAAGTATCCCTACAGGTCAATCAAACCCCAATAGGGACAGGCTCCAAAGATCCTCAAGTACAGGAGAACCACGAATAACAAAACTGTTGAAAATGTTGTTTAAATTGCATTTATATGTTTAAGTACATAGTTTATTGTATTTTGTATCATATGCTGCTTCCAGGGGAAAAGACAGGTTAATAACATACTCTATGCTACATTTATCATGGCTAACATCCGCCTGATCTCCTTGAATGTCAGGGGTTTAAACTATCCTGAAAAACGCACACTAACCATTACGGAACCCCATAAACTCGAGGCAGATATCGCCTTTTTACAGGAAACCCACTTCCTCAAGGAGGTGGCCCCCACATTGCACAACCGCAAATTCCCCAATTCCTATTTTAGTAACTTCTCAGAAGCCAAGACACGGGGAGTAGCCATCTTAATAGCGGCACATGTCCCATTCACATATGTGAAACATGAAAGCTTTGATCATGGCAAAATGGTGATGGTTAAAGGACTTTTAGGTCACAATATGGTGACATTTGTAAATCTATATTTAACAAACAAACAACATTGCAAAGCACAAAGGTGCTACATACGAGCAATAGACAATTTTACAGAAGGTAATTTAATCATTGGGGGTGACCTTAATATCTTGATTCAACGCTAGACACCATCTCAGGCACAAGCACATATCAAGCTTCAGCAAGACAACAGATGCATCACATTATTGACCAATCACAACTTTTCGATTGCTGGAGAGTGACACACCCAACTATGAGAGACTACTCATTTTATGCCCACGCTACTAGAACATATTCTAGGATAGACCTCTTCTTTCTCCCACACAGGTTTCTCCACCTGATCCAGTCATGCTCTTACGGCCCTATAACGTGGTCAGACCACGCGCCCCTGTCTCTAGTCATTCAAATACCATCTATCCCGGTCCGATCATACCAATGGATAAACAACCTGCTTCTAAATGACCCAGACATCACTTCTAAAGCTAAACTGGCCTTGGTCCAATATTTCACAGAAAACATCACTTCTTCAGTTACTCCCGTAATCACATGGGAGGCCCATAAATGTGTAATTAGGGAAATTTTTATAGCTTTAGCCTCCAGACGTGAGAGAGAGGCCCAAATTATCACATTAACGAGATAAATTAGACAATTAGAGGAGTCACACAAACACAATGGTTCTTTCTCAATATACAAAACCTTAGAAGACAAGCGATCCACACTAACTCAACTACTAAACATACAAACTAAACGCAAAATACCCTGTAGGAAGGGTTCTAGGATGAGGATGAATAACAATGGGGACGACCTACTATTTACAATCTCAGACCCCATATCCTCTATGGTACCACTGATAGAGGAACTAACATTGTATCACCAAGTCTCTAATTTCCAAGTAAACTACCTCAAAAGCGAAATACTCCCACTACATACCACTGACTATGTCACAAACACTTTAAAATCTAACTACAACTTCTCACGGGCTACTACAGCCGTCAATTATTTGGGGGTTCAACTCTCAAAAGATTTCTCCAAACTACATTACCTAAATTACACCCCTTTAACTGCCGCCATATCGCAAGACCTAATAACATGGAACAAACTTCAGTTTAACTGGATTAGCAGAATTAACATATTAAAAATGAACACTGCCAAAAATTCTGTATTTGCTCCAAGTTGTTCCCATCGCCCTACCGAAATCCTTCTTCTCTAACATTAGGCGGTCCTTCATTGAGTTTATATGGGGCAACAAACACCCGCAACTGGCATTTCACACTCTAACACAACATAAATTAAGAGGGGGACTAGGTCTCCCAGACATTGAATTATACCACTCAGCTGTAACATTAACCAGAATCTACGACTGGACAAATCTGGCACCACACAAACAATTGGTAGACTTGGAAAACAATATGTTCCAACAACCAATATACACCATACCCTGGCAGAGTAATGGCCATAAACACTTACTCCCCCAAAATCAAGCCCACCCAATGATCATACCTGCCCTCAAACTTTGGCACCACATTAGAAAATCGCCTAATATCTCTCCACACCCATCTCCTCTATACCCCATCACAAATAACCCTCTTTTCCAACCAGGTCTCCAGACCAAGGCCTTCAAACCCCCCAAAGACACCCAATACCTCACCCTAGGATTGATACTACAAGACAAGTCTCTAAAGGCATTGCCTGACATAATCAACAAGGCCCAACCATCGCACTCAGAGTCTTTCTTCTACGCTCAACTATCACACTTTATACAGTCAGAACCAACATTACTGATGGGCGACCGCCCCCCATCTGACTTTGAATCACAATGCTACACTTGCAGTGTGAAAACCAAATACCTATCAACATTCTATAAGGTCCTCCTTTTTTTCTCTTCTTAACTCATGTAAGGCGCGGTTTCCTCCTTTTTTTTCTATTCTATAAGGTACCTGATTCTAATGACCAGCCACTCCCCTACACAAAATCATGGGTTACAGACCTCCAAATTACACTCACTCCTGCAGAGTGGTCAAATACACAAGACAACCATAAGTAACACCATAATAGAAGCAAACTTCAAGAGAATCACCCGATGGCATTATTCAACAGACAAAAAACACAGACTATTCCCATCCGCCTCGAACATTTGCTGGAGGTGCTTACGGGAGATATGAACACCCGCACACATATGGTGGTCATGTCCAGTCATTCAAGCATTTTGGAAATGAGTAGCCATCCTGATGTGCAGTATTACAGACCTATACATATCAGGTACAGCTGCAACAATGTTGTTCCTAGTACACCAGGACCCGATTCCAAAAACAAGGCGCACCATTGTAAATTATTTAATCACGGAGGCTAACATACTTCTTCCAACAAAGTGGAAACAATCCACAGCACCAACAATACGAGAATGGACACAAAACATAGAAAATATAAGGGTGATGGAGGAACTCCACTACTCATTCACCAATAAATACAGCCTATATAACAAAATTTGGGACCCATGGGTAACATTCCTTAGGAAAAAACCCATAGAACAGGTATAATCTGGACAACAAAAATCTTAACCTTGAACTTGAAATGCCTTCCCATATACCAACAAGAGGAACCATAGATCCTAGCTGAAAGGAAAGCATAAGGACAACAATGCAGCCACGATGACCTGAAATGCGTTACCCCTGACACATGACAGGAGTACCTAAATGCACTAGATAGAGGAGGCCAGAGACGAACATCATATGCACACCACGACAAATAGCCTTCACAAAATTTCTTAGACATAATAACTACAAATACCCAAGTTCAGGCAGCACTTGAACCACTGTTAGGCTTATAGGCTGATAGTTCTCAATTATAGAATAGTACATAGTTTACAATTATAAACAAAGCCCAATAGCATGACACATCCTTATGAGAAACAATAAGGGACTTAGGTTCTTAGACTCAATACACCATACCAGAAGATATTACACCGCCTCATAGAAGTCAATGTCTGCTTATCCATGTGGCGGAACCAACCTCGCCACTATGCACTGGAGAAGCCTGGTTGCTCGCCTGCTCCCTTCAGACTATGGCCCTGCAGTTCAGACCTGTTATTTTCCCTGCTGAAAGGTTTATTCGTGCCTTTCTGCCAGGGTGTTCAGTAGATTTCATCTACCGAACAAACTACCAAATGATGGACCACCTGGGAACTGGAGTGTGCCGTCAATTGACCCCCCAGAAGCTGTGGTTAACCGCAGCTTAATTGATGAACGCTGGGTGGCCTTTGTTCGGTTGCCGAACACGTGGCAGCGGCCACTTTACCTCCTGAACGGCCAGCGGTGTTCAGTGCCTAAACTATGGAACTAAAAACTGACACTTTTTGTCGCGAACACCGCTGAGCCGCCAGCCTCCTTACCTTCTCATTCGGTAGCGGAACTGAATGGCTGTTCATTCGGTAATTTAACCGGGTGAACAGCATCACCCCAGATAGCTAAGCCATGGAGCCTGTTCGTGTAATGAAAGACTATGTGAAAGACTTTGGCTCCATGGCGATTGAAATGTATGTATGTGATCTGAGCGCCATTCGGTAGTAATGTGCGCTCAGATCTAAGCTATCTGGGGATATGTAGAATGTCTATGTTTTATGTAGTAAATGTAACTGTATGTAATTTTATGTCTTTTACTGTCTTTTTACTACCATGTGGTTAATGGAGTTTTTCCCTCTGTCCTTGGAGATAATTGGATTACTTCCTGTGACGAGACCAACCTCGCCACATTGCATTGGAGAAGCCTGGTTGCACACCTGTTGCCTTTGGAATATGGCCCCATGTTAAAAGACTTGTTTTCCCCTGCAGAAAAAGCTTATTCGTGCCTTTCTGCCCGATTCAATCTACCGAACTAACACACTAATGTGTATTTTATTGTGTTTTAGTGTTTTATTGTAACCATGTGGGTAATGGAGTTTTGCCTCTGTCCTGGGAGATAATTGGATTACTTCCCAATTATCTCCAGGACAGAGGGAGGGAAATTAGGATGCATTGTGGGTATGTTTTACCTCTGTGTGTCTGTCATTGGTTCATGTCTGTCCTTTGTCACAGTCTACCATTTGGTCCCCTAGGGGAGTGTCCACCAGGTGGGCGACCTGCATAAATACTGGGCAGGTAGCCCTTATTAAACAGACCACTGCTTGACCCTCAACACGGAGCTCAGCCTCGTTCTTGGGGGGGATTTATTGTATGCTGTTCCAGTTCGACTGCTAGGAGTGTAAACCTATTTGTATGGTTTTTCCTATTCGGCTGTTTACAGCATTCATATGGTTTCCTGTTCGGCGGATTGGTGTTCTATATTAGCTGTGCCTGTGTCTCTGGAAGGGGAAGATCTACTAAACGGCGGTTTAACCCTTTTATGCTGAGGGTGCCGTTACACTTCCCAATTATCTCCAGGACAGAGAGGAGGGATTGTTTTGCATTGTGGGATGGTTGAAATGTGTAAGTCTGTGATTGGTTCTTGTACCCTTTGTGTCCCAGTCTCCCAACTGGTCCCCTAGGGGAGTGTCCACCAGGTGGGAGACCTGCATAAAAGCCGGGCAGTTAGCCCCAGTAAACCAGATTCTGCTTAACCCTCAAACGAAGTGTTGTCTCGTTATTGGGGGAATTGGATTGTATGCTGACTGCCAGGAGTGTAAACCTTTCGTATGGTTTTTCCTGTTCAGCTGTTTCCAGTATTCGTGCGTTAGCTGTTCAGGAGTTGGAGAATTTGTGTAGTTTGCAGTTCGGGAGATTGGTGCTTACAGTAGCTGTCTGGGCATCTGAAAGGGGAATATCGCCTAAACAGTTTTTAACCTCTTGTGGGCAAAATGGTCAGTTACAATCTATATAGTTCTTGTTTTTAAAAAGCTAAATCTATGACACAGATGGAACAACATCCTATAGTATTAAAAATTACATATGGTTTGAATTCTTATAGATGAATAAAGCTCTGTAATATATTGGATGGTTAAGGTCAGGCCATATTATAGACAAACATTGCTATAAAATAATTTGGATGAACAATGTTTTGTGATATTCTAGATGACAAAGACTTTGTAATATTTTGGATGAACACTGATATGTAATATTCTAAACAAACAATGTTATGCAATATTTGGGATGAACACTAATATGTAACTTTATGGATGAAAAATGTTCTGTAAGATTTTGAATGACATATAAAACAAAAATTTAAAAATAAATTTGACATAGTTACATAGCTGAAAAGAGACTTGCGTCCATTAAGTTCAGCCTTCCTCACAAATGTTGTTGCTGTTGATCCAAAAGAAGGCAAAAAACTTGGTCTGAAGCACTTCCAATTTTGCCACAAACTAGGAAAAAATTCCTTCTTGACCCCAAAATAGCAGTCAGATGTCTCCTTGGATCAAGCAGCTATTACCCCACTAATTAGAAATTATATCCCTGTATGTTATGTTTTTGTAAGTATTTATCCAATTTCAGTTTAAACATCTGTATGGACTCTGACAAAACCACCTCTTCAGGCAGAGAATTCCATATCCTTACTGTTCTTAATGTAAAAAAATAACTTTTCTTTGCCTTAGATGAAATCTCCTTTCTTCCAGCCTAAATGTGTGACCTCGTGTCCTATGTATAACCCTGTTTATGAATAGATTTCCACATAAAGGTTTGTACTGGCCCCGAATATATTTGTATAAAGTTATCATATCCCCTCTCAGGCGCCGTTTTTCCAAACTAGACAGATTTAATTTTTTTAACCTTTCTTCATAACTAAAATGCTCCATTCCTTTTATCAATTTTGTAGCTCGTCTCTGGACCCTCTCCAGTGCCATGATATCCTTGTTTAGAACAGGCGCCCAAAATTGCACAGCATATTCAAGGTGTGGTCTTACCAGCGATTTATAACGAGGCAGAATTATATTTTCATCCCGAGAATTTATGCCCCTATTTATACATGACAAAATCTTACTGGCCTTAGCAACTGCAGATTGACATTGCATATTGCTGCCTAATTTGTTGTCTATAACATTTCCCAAATCCTTCTCGTGTGTGGTTATCCCTAATTCACTACCATTTAGTGTGTAAGTTGCTTGTGCATTCTTAACCCCAAAGTGCATAACTTTGCATTTCTCTACGTTAAATTTCATCAGCCATTTTAGTGCCCAGTCCCCCAATCTATCCAAATCTCTCTGCAGCAAAGCAATATCCTGCTCACATTTTATTACTTTACAAAGTTTTGTGTCATCTGCAAACACTGATCCATGGCTTTCAATGCCTATTTCAAATATGTTAAATAGAAGTGGTCCCAAAACAGAACCCTGAGGGACACCACTTACCACTTTTGTCCAGCCTGAAAATTTACCATTAATTACAACTCGTTGTACGCTATCCTTAAGCCAATGTTCTACCCAAGAACAAGAATATTCATCTAGACCAATTTCTTTTAGTTTGAAGACTAACCTATTGTGATGAACCGTATCAAATGCCTTGGCAAAGTCCAAGTAGATCACATCCACTGCAACACCCTGATCTATACTTCTACTTACTTCTTGGTATAATGCAATTAGGTTAGTTTGACATGACCTATGTTTCATAAAACCATGCTGATTATTGCTAATAACAAAGTTCTTCCCAATGAATTCCTGAATATTATCCCTTAATATCCTTTCAAATATTTTCCCAGTTACAGAAGTTAAGCTCACAGGTCTATAATTTCCAGGCAAGGATTTTGAACCCTTTTTAAATATAGGCCTGCCGGTGTGTCTGGTCTTTTAGATATATTTTAAAAAAAGAACTCCAGCCTCAAGTTTAAGATATTTGAAAGCTCCACTTAACATCTCAGCCTTAAATTCTTTTAGGGGGTACCTATATAAATAAAAAAATAAAAGTGTACAAGCAGAAAATTTTAGGTCTCAGACTCTTCTTTTTGTGGCAGGCAAGGGGTGAGAGTGCTTTTTTTTTTTTTTTTTTTTAACAGCAATAAAGGACTTGTATCTATGAAAATTGCAGGATCCTATGTAGTCCCCATTGGAGATATTAAACCCTAAAGTGTCAGGAAATGTAAAAAACTAAATATGGAATTACACTACACTGTAAGATGCATATAGGTGTCAATGTGCTTACACCAAATTGTAAGATGCATATTCGTGTTATTTACCTCAGAAGAATGATAAGGTCTGCATCTCCAGATAGGTGCACCAGTCCTGAAGGTCCTTCTGCTTTTATAAACTGTATCTTCTCCCTGTTTTGGCAAACAAAATGTTGGACAGTGTTTTGCATGGTTGATTCCAGGGAAGTATTTAATAACACTGGCCAATAAAGCATTATTGGGCTAAATAAAATAAAAATGTCATTTAACACCTTAAAGGGACACACTTCCAAACAAAAACAAATCTTAATTAACAAAACCTTAATGCAGTTGTTTTGGTGCAAATGTTTTGTCCCATAAAAACCTTCTCTCCACCCTGTTGTATACTATCCCCAAGATTAGGTGGTGAGGATATTCTGAAAACATAGATATACATATAATAGCTTATGCCTGATTGTCTGAGACAGCTGTGAAGGAGCTTCATATACATGAACATACAGTAGACCTGGCTCATTTGTCAGTTCATTGGAAGAAAAGAAACCCATATGCTATTTGCACCAGTTAGTAAAAACCACCATGTAACACATTAGAATAATGGAAGGGAGAAGGAAAGTGTTGGCTCATGAAAAAATTTAATCTGTGGGGGACATGGCCGGATGTGGAGCGAGATGGAAGCACACTAAATGAGCTCCGCTTCCACAGGCTCCATAACGCGGCTAAACCAGGCATTCTCGGTGTAATCTTCGACCCTAACATCAGGAGCGATGTCCCAAAACCGACCCAGATTATGATGCGGACCGTGTCTGCACAGCGGGTAAACAAGAGGATGTCCCTTTAACACAGAGTCTCCTGCAAACCATGCTGGATGCAGCGGTTGCCAAAATGCAAATCACCGTTACAGAGGCTATGAATGACATGAGAAAAGACCTCACCTGGATGCACGTGCCTCCCACCTCGAGGACAATATGGAAAACCTCACTACGGCACATAATGCGACAGAGTTACGCCTCAGGAAAATTGAAGAACAACTTTACATCAACGAGACTAGAATCGCTGATACAGAAGATAGATCACGTTGCAACAATATACGCCTGAGAGGAGTACCAGAAGATGTAGGGGCACAAGATTTAATGGCCTACTCTGTGGAGATGTTTCAAGCTATACTGCCTGATATCCCAGCTGACATGTTCTTCCTGGATTGCATACATAGGCTTCCCAGACCGCAGCATCTACCACCCACTACTCCGAGGGATGTCCTTATGAGACTTCATTACTACCACATCAAAGACCAAATCCTACGGGCACATAGAACCAAAAAGAACTTACCTGCCAAGTTCAAAGGCATTCTAATGTTTATGGATTTATCCGCAGAGACATTACGCCGAAGATCCTCCGAGGGCATAGCGGACACACTGAGACACCATAACCTCCTGTACCGCTGGGGCTACCCAGCCAAACTCCTTATCACAAAAGGGGGTAAGCTCATCACAGCAACCACACCAGCTGAGGGATGGGACCTCCTGCGGCAATGTCTCGGAACCTACAGCCAACCCTCCAGAACCCCGGCAAATCCCTGCCTAAAGAATGGCGCCCTCAGAAAACAAGACGCACATCCCCGAGAGAAGACTGAAGACGCTCGGCAAGATACAGCAAGTTTAAACCCAGTTCAGTTTAAAACCCACCTGTTATAAATTGTGTTAAAATGTGGTGTGAATACACAGATAATTCGTATACTAATACCCTTGAGCCCCCGAGACTCACCCTCTTAAGGAGGGATGGGGCAATATATGTGACACCTCACAGAGCCCCTATCACAAACCCTTCACTAACCACGCTGAGCATAGCTACCGGCTAACGACCACTATGGTCATGGCCTCTACCGCTACACTAAAGGCATTTTCCTGCCCATAGAGGCGTTGGTTGCTCCAACCACTAAATCTTAAATAACAAAACAAGGTCGGAGAGAAACCAATCCCCAATGAGCCCGAAGCAGCCTTCGATCGGCCCGACCCATCCACATCACCCCCACTCAGGAAGTGCCATAGTAAAGGCACATACCTCTGAAAGTCACCATTATATGATACTTTCTTTAATTATTGTTTGATTGTTTAATTGTATTATTTTGTTTTATTTTGCTCTAAATTTTGCATTGTACACCTGGTCCATACCACTAGGTACCAAGACACGACTAATCCACTGACTGTACTACACAGACCACCAGACCAGACACACCACCAGGACTGTAACCGCCTCCTCCCCACCAATATGGCAAGACAGCCCTCCACACAACAACCATATATCACGACACACACGCTACGTACACTACCCATGGAAAATTAAGATAATTACCCACAATGTTCGCGGGTTGAACTCGCCCAATAAACGACACACCCTTCTTAAAGAGCTCAATAGCACACAAACGGATATTGTCTGTTTACAGGAGACACATTTCAAGCAAGACTCTAAACCCATTCTGGGACTCAAGAACTTCCCACACCAGTTTCATGCTACCTCCCCGACCAAAAGCAGAGGAGTGTCGATTCTATTGAGCCACACTATAGCCTTTGACCTAATCTCAATCCAATCGGACCCACAAGGTAGATTTATCATTCTAATATGCACTTTGAACAATTCCACATACACGATAGTGAACTCCTATTCGCCGAACGACAATCAGAAGTCCTATTTGGCCTCCCTCCTAGACAAAGTAGAAAAGCTCCAAACAGGCACCACAGTCATCTGCGGTGACTTCAATCACATACTGGACCCTAACACAGACTCTGCAGCCCGACACTCCACAAAACATTAAAAAAAAAAACTACACAAATATTGCAATTCTATAAACAAACTATTGTCATCATATGGCCTCTATGATATCTGGAGAACCCTACATCCGAACGACAAGGAATGTACCCACTACTCCCAAGTTCACAATAAGTACTCCCACATAGACGGGTTCCTAATATGCAAAGCTCACTTACAACAGGTCAGGGCATGTGACATAGAAACATCCAATATCAGATCATAATCCAGTTTCGTTAGTCCTCGCAGATTCATACCAATTCAAAAACCATAGCCCCTGGAGACTAAACGAACACCTCCTCAACGACCCTTCCTTCATGGAAAAGACACAGGATAAATTAAACCTCTACTTCACGTCCAATGCCCCTAACTGTCCCACCCCCGCCACACTGTGGCTAGCACACAAGGCAGTTATCCAGGGGAGACTGATAAGTAGAGCGGCATATCTTAAAAGGATCAACCATAACACATTGCTCACACTCCTCAAAAGAGTTCAAGACCTTCACAGATCAAACCAAGCGAATCCCACCAAGGTACTCCAACAACAAATACAAAGCACACATAACAAAATTAACGAAATCCACCTACGTAAGGCAAATGCAGTGTTAAAGAAACTAAAAGCCACTTCCTACTCAATGGGAAACAAGGCTACGAAACTACTGGCACTAAGATTGCGTGACAAGCAAGCACAAACGAGAACACTATTCCTAAACACACAATCCGGGCAAAAAGTAATGCAAGGAAATCGGTCTAGATGAAAATGCTTGTTCTTGGGTAGAACATTGGCTTAAAAACAGAGTACAAAGAGTTGTCATTAATGGTAAATTTTCAAGCTGGACAGAGGTGTCCCTCAGGGTTCTGTTCTGGGACCCCTTCTATTTAACATGTTTATGAATGATCTTGAAGACAGCATTGAAAGTCATGTTTCAATGTTTGCAGATGACACAAAACTTTGTAAAATAATACAATGTGAGCAAGATATTACTTTGCTGCAGAGGGATTTAGATAGACTGGGGGACTGGGCACTCAAATGGCAGATGAAATTTAATGTTGAAAAATGCAAAGTTATGCACTTCGGCGTAAAAAATACATAAGCAACATATACCCTTAATGGAAGCGAATTAGGGATAACAACACATGAAAAGGACTTGGGAATAGGGAAAGTTATAGAAAACAAACTATGCAATAATGTGCAATGTCAATCAGCAGTGGCCAAGGCCAGTAAGGTATTGTCATGCATGAAAAAGGGCATGCATTCTCGGGACGAGAATATCATTTTGCCTCTTTATAAATCACTGGTAAGACCCCATATTGAATATGCTGTGCAATTTTGGGCACCTGTTCTAAAGAAGGATATTATGGCACTAGAAAAAGTGCAGAGGCGGGCTACAAAATTAATAAAAGGAATGGAACATATCAGCTAAGAAGAAAGGTTAACAAATTTAAACCTATTTAGTTTAGAAAAATGTCGCCTGAGAGGGAATATGATAACATTATACAAATATATTCGGGGCCAATACAAACCATTGTGTGGAAATCTATTCACAAACCGGACTTTACATAGGACACGAGGCCATGCGTTTAGACTGGAAGAAAGAAGATTTCGTCTAAGGCAATGGAAAGGTTTTTTTACTGTAAGAACAATCAGGATGTGGAATTCTCTGCCTGAAGAAGTGGTTTTATCAGAGTCCATACAGATGTTCAAACAGCTACTAGATGCATACTTGCAAAAACAGAATATTCAAGGATATAATCTTTCAATGTAGGGTAATAACTGCTTGATCCAAGGATTAATCTCACTGCCATTCTGGGGTCAAGAAGGAATTTTGTTCCTAGCTTGTTGCAAAATTGTGCTTCAAACTGGGTTTTTTTTGCCTTCTTTTGGATCAACAGCAAAAAACAAATGTGAGGAAGGCTGAACTTGATGGACGCAAGTCTCTCTTCAGCTATGTAACTATGTAACTATGTAACCCACGCAAAAATATAAAATTAATTTGCTCCTTACTACAGCACATTGTACAACTTGAAAGACCACCCTAACACGCGCCAACCCACTCCAGCTACCATAAGAGCATACCTCAACAAGCTCGCACTCCCCACTATCCACTCACAACAAGCAGCACAACTCACTACCCCCATCACCACAGAGGAGATGCTACACCATATAGATACAATGCCCAGAGGTAATGCACCAGGCCACGATGGGTACACCAATACGTATTACAAAACATTCAAACACATACTAGCTGCACCTCTCACCCAATTCTACAATGAGGCAACTAGACAGGGCTCTTTTCCAACTGAGTTCCTGTCAGCATGCCAAAATTTTAGACCAATCTCATTGCTTAACGTGGACGCCAAACTATACGCAAAAATCCATGCTGACCACCTCAAAACAATACTACCTTCCCTAATACACACAGATCAAGTGGTATTTGTAGTGGGCAGACAGGGCCCGGAAAACACCAGGAAAGTCCTTAATATATACCACCTCCTAAAACACACTAAAAAAGAGAGCATCATGCTCTCACTAAACGACGAAAAAGTGTTTGATCACCTAAACTGGCACTTCCTACACAAAGTCCTGTCACTCTACGGCTTTCCACCGCCCTTCCTGTCTGTAGTTCGTGCCCTATACAGCAATCCCACGGCAACAGTGCTGACCTCGGGATTCTGCTCAAAGCCCTTCCCGATTACTAACGGCACCCACCAGGGATGCCCTCTATCTGCCCTTCTGTACGTCCTAGCCTTGGAGCCCCTAGCCATCTGCAATAACAACAACATACATGGAGTGTCAATAGGCCAAATGGAGTCCAAACGCAACCTCTTCGCGGACGACATATTTCTCACACTCACCCAACCACTCATTTCACTCCCATCACTACACAAAGAATTACACGCATACAGTCAACAATCCTACTACAAACGTAATATCACCAAAACGCAAGCGATGTGCCTCAATGTACCTAAACCCACAGAAGAAAACCTGAAATCGGCCCACGAATATGATTGGAGAGAAGACCACCTAACATTCCTAGGCATCAGAATAACTAGTAAAGCCACTGATCTATTCACAGCAAACTTGATGCGAGAGATTGAAAAACAACTACATGTCTGGAAAAAAATATTCCTATCCTGGGTAAGGAAAATAGCAGCGATCAAAATGACAATACTTCCCAAAATTCTATATCTTTTCCGGTCCCTACAAATCAGAATCCCACAAAGCTATTTGACATACCTACAAGCAATCCTACACCCCAGAGTTCCTAAAGTCCTGCTCTTCAGACACGTAAAACACGGAGGCATGGGATTCCCAAACCTAAAATCATACCATCACTCGGCCCTCCTCACGAATGTCATTAGCGCACACTCAATGGAACACCCCCCCCCCCCAATGGGTGGAAATAGAAAGTCAGTTCTGCAATAACAAAGACCTATCTTCCACGCTGTGGACTCCCCAACACACAAGACCACGGACCACGGACATGTTGCCCACCACCAAACTTTTACTATCAACATGGGACGGATGCAGAGAAAAATTATGTTCGGCTCACCCATGGGCACTAGATGCCCCTATCAAGACCTTATACCACTGTAATGGCACATTCCCACACCAGAAATGGGACTAAAAAGGTATCACACACCTGTACCACCTCTACACGATTGAGGAGGTGAAACCCTTCACAGACTTACAAACAGAGTTTAAACTTCCCTCGAACTTCACGTTCGCCTACCTCCAAATAAAAGCACTACTGAAAGATAACTCGATCCACATAAGAAAGCAGACACTACGAGCCTCAGCAACGAAGTTTGAACTACAATGCATAACGGCACTACCCCTGAAGAAAACGCTCTCCAATTGCTATTACAGTCTCGCAAACCCCAAGATAGACACAAACTGGAAATTCATGAGGGACTGGCAAGAAGATCTCTAAGTGCATATCACCCCACAAGAATGGGAGAAAATCTTCACAGCGCACAAAGGACTAGCCACCTGCGCCACCCACTTCGAGACATTGCATAAAATACCATATAGATGGTACATGGTACCCTCTCGATTCCACTCCATGTACCCCGAAACGATGGACATATGCTGGTGCTGTAAATCACACAAAGGCACAATGTTACACGCAGTGGCGTACATACCAGGGTCGCAGGGGTTGCGGCTGCGACCGGGCCCAGCCCACCAGGGGGCCCGGCCGCCCCTGCGACCCGGTATGTACCCAGGAGGCGGCCACCTCAGGGGCCCCCGAGGCTGACCCCGGCGGGCTGTCTCGGTGGCCGGCGCGCGAGGGAGCACTCACTGCTTCCTCTTCAGCTCCCTCGCGCACCGCACTGATGCCGGAGCCAGAAGATGACGTCATCTTCCGGCGCCAGCATCCCTATGCGGCGCGCAAGGGAGCTGAAGAGGAAGCAGTGAGTGCTCCCTCGCGCGCCGGCCACCGAGACAGCCCGCCCGCCCAGCTGGTAAAGTTTTTAGATCATTAGGAGCTAGACATAACCTTTGGAATTTGACTCTGTAACAGTCATCTTCTGATCTGGTGGTCTCTGTCTCCTTAATATCATGTACCTCTTATGGGTGTTCCCATATAATACAGGGAGATGAAGTACAGAATAACTCATAACATACTCAAAGCTAAGTGACCCCAGGGAATCCCCCCAGCACTCCAAAAGGTAAGGAGGCTGGGGGGATTAAATTTAAAAAAAAAATGTGTGTGTGTGTGTGTTAGTGTATGTGCGTGATAGTGTATGTGTGTATGTTAGTGTGTGTATTAGTGAATGTATGTGTGTATGTTAGTGTGTGTGTGTATGTTAGTGTGTCTGTTTGTGTGTGTGTCTGCTAGTGAGTGTGTTACTGTGTGTGTCTGTTACTGAGTGTGTTTGATGTCTGTTAGTGAGTGTGTGTTTGTCAGTGAAAGTGTATGTTTTGTAAGTGATTGTGTATGTATGTCTGTCGCTGAGTGTGTCTCTGTCAGTAAATGTGTGTGTCTGTTAGCTAGTGTGTATGCGTCTGTTTGTGAAAGTGTGTGTGTTCAGCATTTACCTTTCTCCAGCGTCGGACTCCCTTGGCGCTGGGGATCCCTCCGCCTCTCAGCTCCGAATGCACATGCGCGGCAAGAGGTGCGCACGCATTTAAACCGCCCATAGAAAAGCATTACTCAATGCTTTCCTATGGACGTACAATGTCTTCTCACTGTGATTTTCACAGTGAGAATCGCGGAAGCTCCTCTAGCAGCTGTCAATGAGACAGCCACCAGAGGCTGGATTAACCCTCAGTGAAAACATGTTTTCAGCTGCAGGGTTAAAACTAGAGGGACCTGGCACCCAGACCACTTCATTGAGCTGATGTGATCAGGGTGTCTGTAGTGGTCCTTTAAGTGTGTGTGCATACCGCGGTCGCGGGGTCGCAGCCATGCAACCCCTGCGACCAGGTGCCCGCCGCCATGTGTTGCGGCCCCGACCCGCGGGCCCACGGATCAATTTTCGCACCGGGGCCCCATGGATCATGTGTACTCCACTGGTTACACGTATGGTGGTCCTGCAACACTGTAAACGATCTTTGGAAAACAACCGAACAACTGGTCCAAGAAATCACAGACTTCACCCTACAGCACGAACCAAAAGCAATACTCTTACGGTCGCTATCAGATAACATCCCCAAACCAGCCAAAAAAATGATATTTCTCATATTGTGCACAGTGTACACTCTAATAGCTAGAAACTGGAAGACCCCTACTCTTCCTTCAATCCAAGAAATCACAACCCTAATGTCGGCAACGGTAGACTACGAGCTCCTCATGTGGAACCAACTGAAAATAGGGAAGCTGAGCTCATCCATAGACAAGATGTGGCGTACCTACCTACTAAAGTCGAAGATACCTAAACAAACCTCCACAGCCTAATGTGACGAAAGGCTAACATAAGTCAGATTTCAGACGATAACTGCCGCGAAAAACAGAGTTGACTGCCCAACCCACACACGATACACCAACACACCACAGAACAACACATGACCCTGAGCACGATTCTCATCCCTCAATAAACTCCTGCCAGGACTGACTTTACCAGGTACCGTACCTACTTCCCCCCCTTTCAGCTCATTCAGATATCAGCTACTGCTCAGGTAATATACAAAGTAACCTCACAGTACCAAATAGGCCTGAAATAGGCAACCACACAAAGATAATTGAACTGACAGACCTCTAAAAAGGATCCACAGACAAAGAATAGGAAGCAAATTAACACCTAACTTGAGCATTTAGCAAAAACTTACTCACCATGCTCCCAAGTGTAATATGTCGAATGTCAATGTTTAATCTGCTGTTCGAGCCTTCTACCACACGGCCCAAGCTGTCAATATCAACACCATACTGTATCTGATATTGTGATAAAACCCTCAATGTAAGAGCTATGAAATGTAAGTAATGCAAGTTGTGTCATACTGAACAAAACCTTTTTTGATTCCCCACCCTGTTTCCCTTCTGTATCCCCATACTATTTGGAAACAATAAAGAATAAGTTAAAAAAAAAAAAAAAATTGAATCTGTATAAAACTTCCCAAAATACTTAAAATAATTTAATCCAGACTAACTCTAAATAAAAAAAAAATAAAGATTTAAAGATTGATTTATCCAACTCTTTTTTTGTGTAGACTAGAATAATAACCTGTTGACATTATTCTATCGGTCCTTCCCCCAAAAGAAAAGCTCAATGAGTATTTTAAAATAATTTTACCTTTATCCATCGTTGGACGAAGCTCTTAGCTCTGATCAGTGTGCCCTGTCTGACGTCACGGGAACAGCAAGGTCTAATCAAAGGCTTCTCAAAGCGAAGCCTTTGATTGGAGAACTTAGCTGGCTTAGAATGCAAGCGAAAAAAGGGGAGAGCAAGTCAACAGAAGAGGAGGGAGGGCAGTGTATTTATAAATAAATAAATAATAATAATAAAAAAAAAAATATATATATATATATATATATATATAGCAGAAGGAATAGGGAGGGCTTCAATTGAGGGGAGGCTCTGCCTGCAACTGAGAAATAATTTCAACGATTATACGAGCAGCGCAGACCCTATCCTTTTGATTTATTATATGTCCTGCAAGGTGAGACATTTTACACTTAAGCCGCCAGGATGTCTAGTTTCATATAAACTAACTGACTTTGACCATATGGCTTGAAACTATCAATGGATAGTTCAATCCTTTGATATGGTAATGGTATAAGTTTCATGAAGACCAGTATGTTTTAGTATCATATCAAAGAGAAACATTGATAATTACCCACAGATTAATAATTATGCCTCATTTTTATTATATTTAGTAAGGGGCAAGCACAGCCTTTTAATCAAGTCTAAACACCACGTATACACCTTAAACCAGGTAGCAGGGGTTGTGATGTCTGCTTCATTAGAGCGCATGTAAGTCATGTGATATATCCCTGAAATGGAAAAATGGTAACAAATTCATAGATACGATTATTATTTCTGTGGCAAGTAAAGTAGAGGAGATAAAACCAAAAGTTTATATTTGGCTTGTTGTTTTCTGGAACACAATGGAGTGGCTAATTATTGTGTCTACAGGTACACCTTATCTACGCCTCTGGGAAGGCTGTCGACTTGAGATGAATCTAAAGGGTATATAACAAGTGATATTGAAAGGTCTTGGTGTACTTGCTTACGGGTCAGAATCTAATTCTAAGTGAGTCACCATTTTTCCTTGCCAGAGACCCCCTGGACAGAAGTTGTACTTTGAAAACCTAAGTGAGTAATTAGGATTTCTGTATTTTATCATTTTTGTTTTTATCTGTTGTTGGTGTGAATAATTTATCATATATTTTTATATGCACTGTGACTATATTTTGCTCATAATATTAGTGCCAGGAAAACAAACTCGTTTTCCTGACACTATAGGGTCTTTAGGACCCCCCCACCCTCAGGGTCTCACTCTTGCCGGGCAGAAGGGGTTAAACTCTTACCTTTCTCCAGCACCAGGGGAACTCTCCTCCCTCTTCCAATGCAAAAGCCGTGCGCGCACATTTAATCAGTCCATAGGACTTTCCTATGGACGTCAGCGTCCATAGGATTTTCACAGTTGGAAGCGCCTCTAGCGGCTGTCAATGAGACAGCCACTAGAGGCTGGATTAACCCTAGTGTAAACATGTTTACAGCTGCAGGGTTAACCCTAGATGACCTGGCACCCAGACCACTTCATTGAGCTGAAGTGGTCTGGGTGCCTATAGTGGTCCTTTAATTTCTGCCTTTGTCTGGTTAAGAATCACGTTACCTGAAGAGACTAATTAGTATTTTTGCAATCCCTTAATTATTGTGCTACGTAATATTTGGTGGGTTTTATTATTGATTTACCTTGGGTCCAAGGCACCCCATTTATAAATTGTCTTTCTGGTGGCAGCATTAAAATAGTAATAGTTAATTAATGAAGACCAGGAAAAGGCAGGAATTTTAAATAACTATTTCTCCTCCGTATATATTAAGGAAGAACCCATGGCAATAGATGTGCAAATGATAGCTACTAAAAACTTGCAGAATAATTGTAATTGGTTAACTCAAGACAAAGTGCTGCAGCAACTAAAGAAAGTTAATATAAACAAAGCTCCAGGGCCTGACGGTATCCATCCACGTGTACTTAAGGAACTAAGTGCAGAAATAAGTGAACCTTTGTTTTTAATCTTTCAAGATTCTTTTCTTTCAGGAAGTGTTCCGGAGGATTGGAGGAAGGCAGATGTGGTTCCTATATTCAAAAGGGTTCAAAATCCTTGCCTGGAAATTATAGACCTGTGAGCTTAACTTCTGTGGCTGGTAAAATATTTGAAAGGTTATTAAGGGATAATATTCAAGAATTCCTTGAGAAGAACATGGTTATCAGCAAAAATCAGTATGGTTTTATGAAGCACAGGTCATGTCAAACTAACTTGATTGCGTTCTACGAAGAAGTGAGTAGAAGTATAGATCAGGGTGTTGCAGTGGATGTGATCTATTTGGATTTTGCCAAGGCATTTGATACAGTTCCACACAATAGATTAGTGTTCAAACTCAAGGAAATCCGTCTAGATGAAAATGCTTGTTCTTGGGTAGAACATTGGCTTAAAAACAGAGTACAAAGAGTTGTCATTAACGGTAAATTTTCAAGCTGGACAGAGGTGGCAAGTGGTGTCCCTCAGGGGTCTGTTCTGGGACCCCTTCTATTTAACATGTTTATAAATAATCTTGAAGACCGCATTGAAAGTCATGTTTCAGTGTTTGCAGATGACACCAAACTTTGTAAAACAATACAATGTGAGCAAGATATTACTTTGCTGCAGAGGGACTTAGATAGACTGGGGACTGGGCACTCAAATGGCAGATGAAATTTAATGTTGAAAAATGCAAAGTTATGCACTTCGGCGTAAAGAATACACAAGCAACGTATACCCTTAATGGAAGCTAATTAGGGATAACAACACATGAAAAGGACTTGGGAATTGTTATAGACAACAAACTATGCAACAATGTGCAATGTCAATCAGCAGTGGCCAAGGCCAGTAAGGTATTGTCATGCATGAAAAAGGGCATTCATTCTCGGGACAAGAATATAATTTTGCCTCTTTATAAATCACTGGTGTGACGAAGTGCCCTTCGCCACTTGGTACCGGAGAGGCCTGCTTGCCAGCCTCCTCCCCTGTGACTATGACTCTTTGATGTATTTGCCTTTAAAGCCCCTATTCTTCCTTCAGACAGACTATTTATGTAGGCTGCTTCATTTATCTTATGTTTTAGTCACCCTGTACCCATTATAGGTGCAGGGTGTGTGTAATGTAATTGTTTATAGTGTGTGTGTGTGTACTGTGAAATGTATTGCCTTCTCTCCTGTACTGCTGAGGTTTGCTACCAACTAGGTGGGTTTGGCTATGGAGCTGGTCTAGTGCCCTCTGTTGGTAGCAACAGCAATATGCACTACCTGAATTGCAAGACTGGTTCATTTTCATATTCGGGTAGATTTGCATATTGCTAATTCTGCAGGCAGGTGAGATATTTACTGTTAAATATTGTCTCCCCCTACCCCTTTAAAAATGTCCCATTGTGTTGTGATAAGTCACTGTGTGTTGCTTGATTTGGTTTGACTGTTTGTGATTTTATTGAGTTTTCACAACAATGTTATTGTGGTGACCCTATTGGCTGGTCCCAAGGGAATAAAGGTTTTGACAGTTCTTCTTGATCCCTCTAAACGTAGTCTTGTCTCGTTATTGGAGGGAGCTGTTATAATCACACTGGGGATTGCTATGCTCTGCATGCTCCCCTGAGCTTTAATCACTTAGCTCTTTTAAGAGCTGTTCCTGTTACGCTCTCCTGGAGGAGAGGTCTTCCCCACACGGTCCTGGAGGACAGAAGCTGATCCAGGGTGGAAGGAAGACGGCGAGACTCCGGTCAAGATACGGCGGTTGCGGAGTCTGCGGTGGTTGTGGTGTCTGCTGCAGTGTTTGGAGTCCTCAGGAAGCGCTAGGAGCATCCATCAACAGAGGGTACTCGGTCGGAGTACAGGGAGCTCCGTTACAACTGGTAAGACCCCATATTGAATATGCTGTGCAATTTTGGGCACCTGTTCTAAAGAAGGATATTATGGCACTAGAAAAAGTTCAGAGGCGGGCTACAAAATTAATAAAAGGAATGGAACATATCGGCTATGAAGAAAGGTTAACAAATTTAAACCTATTTAGTTTAGAAAAACGTCACCTGAGAGGGGATATGATAACATTATACAAATATATTCGTGGCCAATACAAACCATTGTGTGGAAATCTATTCACAAACCGGACTTTACATAGGACACGAGGCCATGAGTTTAGACTGGAAGAAAGAAGATTTCGCCTAAGGCAAAGGAAAGGTTTTTTTACTGTAAGAACAATCAGAATGTGGAATTCTCTGCCTGAGGAAGTGGTTTTATCAGAGTCCATACAGATGTTCAAACGGCTACTAGATGCATACTTGCAAGAACAGAATATTCAAGGATATAATCTTTCAATGTAGGGTAATAACTGCTTGATCCAAGGATAAATCTGACTGCCATTCTGGGGTCAAGAAAGAATTTTTTTCCTAGTTTGTTGCAAAATTGTGCTTCAAACTGGGTTTTTTTGCCTTCTTTTGGATCAACGGCAAAAAACAAATGTGAGGTAGGCTGAACTTGATGGACGCAAGTCTCTTTTCAGCTATGTAACTATGTAATTATTATGTTTAAGTGTGGGTGGTGTTAAAGGGGGATTTTGTCATTATTTCTGGTCTAGTGCAGAAAAATACTGAACTTTAACCCTTTCACCACCACAACTACGTCACGCACACTCTTGGAGTAGGGTGCGTTTGTGACAATCACAACCATTCTTAAAGTGACCACGTCATCACAGTGATGACATGGACATATCAGAAATTAGGTAAGCCTATTTAAAGGAACACTATAGTCACCTAAACAACATTAGCTTAATGAAGCAGTTTTAGTGTATAGATCATACATCTCATGTTTCACTGCCATTTAGGAGTTACATCACTGTGTTTCTGTTTATGCAGCCCTGGCCACACATCCCCTGGATTTGATTGACACAGCCTCCATGAAACAAAAAACAAACAAAAAAAAAACTTTCACTTTCAATCAGATGTAACTTACCTTAAATGATTTTATCTCCTGCTATTGAGGCTCTTGAAGGATCTAGCAAGCTATTAACATAGCAACGGATAAGAAAATCTAAATTAAACAGAACTTGCAATAAAAGGAGAATAAACATTAGATCTCACTTTACAAAAAGTCTTTAGGAAGGCTGTGCAAGTCACATGCAGGGAGGTGTGACTAGGGTGCATAAACTAAGTGTCTTAACTCCTAGATGACAGATAACTGAGCAGTGAGGCTGCAGGTGCATGATCTGTACACCAAAACGGTTTCATTAAGCTAAAGTTGTTTTAGTGACTGTAGTGTCATTTTAAGGCTTGTTGTAGCCTACATTCATTGTCCTATTGTGGTTTCTGTTAGATCCTCATTTAGTGCTCCTAGTGATTCCCTTGTGATTTCCTGTGTTTGACCTCGTCTTCATATTTGACTAGTGATTTCTGGTATCCTGACCCCGGCTTTGTATTTGACTCATTATTTCTAGTATCCTGACCCCGGCTTCATAATTGACTAGTGATTTCTGGTATCCTGACCCGGCTTTGTCTTGACTCTGAAGATCTTCTGTAATCCTAACCTTGATTTGTTTGGACCCTGGTTTTCGTTGTATTCATATGTTAAGTCCGGCAATTCTAAGACGTGGTAATACGTCTTTTGGATCCACCTTTTGTGAGTTTTCTCTTTCCTGCGTGTTGAGGTATGACTCCCGTGCAGGACCCTAAAGGAACGTGAGCCTCACAGAATCCTTGTCAGGCTAAATTTGCGGAAATCGACCATAGAATGGACCAATTCACTCATGTCTTCCAGACCTTGTTAGCCAGAACAGCTCACCTCTTTCCTGAAAACCTTCCATCTATGCCTACCCAGCCTGTGCTTGTGCTGATTGAAGCTTCTAATCAGAACAGTATTACCAACAGCCTGACACCACCTCCTAGATATGGTGGCAATCTAAAGACCTGTCGAGGGTTCATAAACCAGATAGTTTCATTTTGAAACATCTTCCAGGTCTTTTCCCACTGAAAGGTCCAAGGATGGGTTCTTTATGCACCAATTAACCGGCAAGACCTTGGAATGGGAGGCAAACAAGAACTTGGTTTATGGTTACAAGACCTTTGTAAGAGCCTTCCGTCAAGTCTTTGATCCACTAGTCAGAGAAAAGAGTGCAGCTCTTATGAGGAATAAGCAGGAAAACATATCCATAGCGGATTATGCCGTTCGTTTTGCACTCTTGCCTCTGAGGTGGATTGGACCAATAGTCATTTGGATTCTGCATTCATGGAGGCGGTTAATGATAACATGAAGTGGCAGCCAGAGATCTTCCAGTCCTTCTAAAAGACCTTATTGATTATAAAATCGACACCGATTATCGGCTAAGTGAAAGAGCCCAACAGAGGACTAGTGTTAGACTTCCTACTGTTACCCCTATTACCCCCAGGGCCTTGGTTTCTGATAATTCTTTATCTATAGATACTGAGCCCCTACAATTAGGGGTGACCAAATTGTCTGAGGCAGAGAAACAGTATTGGGAAAAAGAGGGGCTATTTAGGAGTAATTATTCCAAATGACTTAAAGGTAGGAAGACAATGTAATAGAGCAGCTGGAAATGCTAGCAGAATGCTTGGCTGTATAGGGACAAGTATTAGCAGTAGAAAGAGGAAGTGCTTATGCCATTGTACAGAACACTGGTGAGACTTCACTTGGAATATTGTACGCAGTACTGGAGATACTTTAGAGAGAGTTCAGCGAAGGGCTACTGTAACGGATCACCTGGCACCCCGACTGGGTACCTCTGTTGAAGGATGCTCCTAGCACTTCCTGAGGACTCCAAGCACTGCAGCAGACACCACAGCCACCGAACCGGAGAAGCATATAAATGCTCTCAAGCATATGAATGTTGTATACAGCCGAATAGGAAAAACCATGCGAATAGGTTTACACTCCTAGCAGTCAAACTGGAACAGCATACAATAAATCCTCCCCCAATAATGAGACGACACTTCACTTTGAGGGTTAAGCAGGAACTCCCTGGACTGGCACATACAGCCTCTTTTATTCCCAATCCACAAACTTAGTACTGCCCACAGGGTTTTACAGAACAACCAATAACACGTACAATACACTCAGACACTCCCACACAAAATCCTCCCCTCTGCCTGTGAAACAATTACCTTACACAATGGGTAATCTAATTATCACAGACAGAGAAATACAGTTTCATAAAACACATCACAGGGACCCCAAAACATGCAATAACCCCATAAAAATAAGTATATCCTTGGAACCGGGGGATCTGGGTGAACCACATATCCAAAATTCACCCAGATCCGTTCAGTACTTTGGAAGATACAGTTTAATGCAGATTTTACAGAACATATGCAGGCTATATGAAAAACAATTACTGTTTAAGGTGCCCCATGATGTATAGTCCAAAACCACTGCACGATGTCTCTGTGCACCAAATACTGGCAAGATGGCACCGTGTTGAAAAGTCCAAACAGTGTCTGTGAGTTAAAATGGCCGCCATCCATTGTTCTCACCATGTGCTTCATCCATTGTTCTCACCATATGCCTCTGATACAAGAAATGGTGGCCCCCCCAGTAACTCCACAGTATGTCCCCAGATGGTTTTTAAAGGGCCAGCAGCAGCACAACACAAATCCATTATGCCCAAATCATGTCTTTAAAGGGCAATACATCCCAGGGGCCATAGTCACATGGCAGGAGGCTGGCAATCAGTCTTCTCCAATGCCCAGTGGCGAGGTCGGTTTCGCCACAGCTACTAAACTGGTTAATGGATTACAGGCTAAAAACTTACAAGGAAAGGTTAAATGATGATAGCTTGGAGGAAACACGAGACAGGGGGGATATGATAGGAACATTTAAATACATAAAGGGAATCAACACAGTAAAGGAGGACACTATATTTAAAAGAAGAAAAACTACCACAACAAGAGGACATAGTCTTAAAATTGTAGATTATGCTAGCGTTAGTGTACCTATAATCTTAATTTTATTAATGACAGGAGGCTTCGTATTTGCTTAAGTCTCTCTTTACTAGAACTCCACAGCAGCACAGAAAAACAACCAATCAGAAAAAAGTTAGGTACTATAAAACTCCCCTCCCCATGCATCATTTCGAAAAAAAACATTAGGTCCCCCCCTTATTTTACTGTAGGGCCCCCACCCACCTCTCAGGGGTGGGGGCCAGGGGGGAGGACTTTAGGTCCCCCCTTATTAGTATTTACTTATACCGTGGGAATTAGGGAGTTATATGTTTATTCATTCCTGTCATTACATTGACTGGCTAAGTAACTTACATTTTATATGAATGTATGTTACTTGATTGTTGTAAGTGTTGCAAATGCTTACAGCGGAATCCTGGCTATGTTTGTATACTTTTTATTTAAAATTGTATACAATGTAACATTCTTGTTCTTTCACTGGGTAAGTATATTAGTACTTAGGCAATACTGTGCTTCGGAACTTTGGCACTTTGACACTTATGAAACTTTGGAACTTCGGCACTTCGGAACTTCGGTAATTTCTGAACTTCAGGACCTTGGCAATTCGGAAGTACCCGAATGTCCGAATTGCCCGCAATTCATCCGAATTCATATTCGGACCGAAACAAATTGCACATGTCTAATGTTCACTTATATTGCCATTGTAAGAATGTTTAACGTATGCTGATATACCTTCCTTTCCCGGGCAGACAGTACGCATACTTATAGTACCATAGATAGGATGAAAATGTGTATAACCTATGCTGTTGATGTATGTTTAGATTCTCCACAGGTTCACAATGAAAACAAAAGAGAAATTGTTTACCTTCCAGTAGAAGGTACCCTCCTCCCCCCCTCCCCTCCTCTCCCCTTCCCTCCTTTCATCCTGTCCGCTCACCCTCCTCTCCACAACTAACATCATCCACCCTCCTAATCTCCATACCTATGCTCCTAGTCTCCTAAAGATTCCATACTTTGGAAGTGGATTTCGCTTACAAGGGTGGTAAACAGGCCACAAACCCTTACAGACAGTATTTCCTCTCCTGCACTGAGAGAACTCGCTCCCCCCCAGACTTTTAGAGAGTAGCTGCCTCTCTGTTAGGCGACTAGTTTAGACCCTAAAACCAGGGCAGCGGTCCCACACTGAGCAGGTGGAACACCTCTGCATTCCACTAAATCACAACCCCCCTGTACAAACCTCACACAAGGGTTTTGGTGAAAGTCGTTAATATTACTGTTATTTCTAATTATAAGTTGTACTGTACAGATGTATAATCTAATTTAGTTGCTAGAAAGTACACTTGATAACTAAACAAAGAAACACGCAAGAACCCGAATAGTTGTATCGGTGAGAACCCCTTGGATAGAAATCCTAAAGACCCATAGGCCAAAGCTTAATACCACGGCAAGGTAGCGCAGAGAAATACATTTCACAGTAACAGGTGTGGCGAGGATGTTCGCAGTTACCACATCATGAAATCCATCTGTATTCACTCACAAAATGCAAGAGGGCTGAATACGCCAGAAAAAAGATCATTAGCCCTAGCAGAATTTTACAGATATAAAGCCGACAGAAAAGATACAGCTCTAACACTAAGAAATCACAGATAATAGAGAGAGATATCCAGACATATCTAAGGGACATACACCTGCCACAACTCACCGCCCAACAACAGCTGGCACTCACAAAACCATTATGCGCAGAGGAAATAAGGGATGTAATAAGGACCCTACCACCGGGTAAGGCCCCGGGACCTGATGGACTAGACAACACGTATTACAAGAAATTCAGTACCACACTAGCGCCATACCTAGTCAAAGCCTACTCACAAGCTACAGAGTTCTACCCCCTGAGATGCTGACTGTGCACATAGTTACCCTGCCCAAACCAGGGAAGGCACCCACAATCCCACAAAACTTTAGGCCCATATCCCTTCTAAACACAGACGCTAAAATCTTAGCCAAAACATACGCGCTACGGCTAGGGTCAATACTGCCCGAAATTATCCACAATGATCAAGTAGGCTTTATCAAGGGGAGGCAGGGATCGGATAACACGAGGAAAGTACTAAATATCCTACATTACCTCCGCAAACAGAAACAAGGGGGGCTGATGAT
The DNA here is from genome assembly GCA_933207985.1 of Pelobates cultripes. Classification (NCBI taxonomy): domain Eukaryota; kingdom Metazoa; phylum Chordata; class Amphibia; order Anura; family Pelobatidae; genus Pelobates; species Pelobates cultripes. The sequence goes on from OW240918.1 coordinate 85,960,333, forward strand.
CTCCCTGGACGCAGAGAAGGCCTTTGATCGCCTAAACTGGACTTTTCTGCGGGCAGTGTTGAGAAAGTTTGACATCCCGGAGGGGTTTGTCTCAGTAGTAGAAGCCCTGTATAGCTCGCCGAGAGCCCACGTGCTTAACTCAGGTTTCCTCTCGGAACCAATAACATTAACCAACGGAACCAGGCAGGGATGCCCCTTGTCACCCCTGTTATATGTTTTGGCCCTAGAACCGTTAGCGGTAAAAATCAGAAATAATCCAAACATTCATGGCGTCAGGATCAATGAACGAGAATACACTACCAACTTATTTGCTGACGATGTCCTACTGACGCTTACCCAGCCCCAGATCTCACTCCCCAATCTCTTGCAAGAGATAACTAATTATGGCACCCACTCATACTACAAACTTAACATAACGAAAACACAGGCTATGGGAGTGGGGGTCCCGGTTGGCATACTGGACCTGCTACGGCGGTCCTTCACACTAGACTGGAGGCAAGACCATCTAACTTTCTTAGGCATTAAAATCACAAAAAACCCGACAAACCTCGTAGCCGCGAACTATGACCCATTGCTGAAGTCTATAGCGAACACATTGAAAGGGTGGGAAGGCAAGTTTCTGTCATGGCTGGGAAGGATGGCCGCAGTAAAAATGCTAGTGTTGCCGAAGTTTCAATATTTAATAAGAACCCTACAAATCCACATACCAAAGAGTTACCTAGATAACCTACATAAGCTATTTACGGGCTTCATATGGGCCCATCAAAAAGTAAGAGTATCAGCAAAAATATTATGCAGGCAGCAGGCAAACGGTGGCCTGGGAATGCCAGACGTTGGCAGTACTATAGGGCGGCTATTCTGGCCACGGCTGTACAAACACACGCTAGCAAGGAAGTACCACAGTGGGTAGACGTGGAGGCCTCGTGGGCGTGCCCCAGGGGTCTGAAGTACCTATTCTGGATACCCCATAGACACAGAAAACTACACCAGGACGTGCCACCCACGACGCGACTCTTATTGAAGGTATGGGACACTGCCACAAAACAATGGGGACAAGACAGGGGGTGGGCGCAAGCGACTCCCCTCTACAGCCTATATCTGGCAAACCCAGCCTTCAACTACAGACCTTGGACAAGCAGGGGATGTAACAGGGTAAGCCACCTATACGACCAAGACAAACTACTCGACTTCCCAGACTTACAAAGGAAATACTCACTACCGCACAACACCATTTTCCAATACCTACAATTAAAATCCATGTTACAAGGATCCAACAGCCCCACTGCAACGGCCAACACAAAACATATTGACCAGATGTGTACAGTCACCACACAACCCAAGAGACTGTTATCCACACTTTATAATATGCTGATCCAATCGCACACAGACCCCCCAGACAAATTCAAGGGAGACTGGCAGGAGGACATAGGCAAAACCTTTACTGATCAACAATGGGGAAAAGCATTTTTAGCGCACAAAAAGAGGACGAGTTGTGCCTCTCACTTGGAACAAATGCGAAAACTCCAATACCGCTGGTACCTGGTACCGGAGCGATTAGCAAAGATATATCCAAACACCCCGAACACATGCTGGAGGTGTCAGGGAAATATAGGAACAATGTTTCACATCTGGTGGACGTGCCCGAAAGCGGCAACATACTGGAGGGAAGTTGAGGAGATAGCGAGAAGGGCCCTAGACAGGGAAATCACACTTACTCCGGAGTGCGGACTCCTGTTTATGGGGTTGGAAGAGCTCAACATCACAGACTCACGTCTACTATTTCATATTCTCATAGCAGCAAACACTCTAATTGCAAGAGCGTGGAAGAAGGATCAGGCACCCACTAGAGAGGCCCTGATTCAACAAATCACCACGAATATGGTATATGAAAAGGAACTGCATAGGCAAAGCTCCTCCAACAAATATGCCAACCTGGCGCATGCGAAATGGGAGAGGGGACTGAGCAAGGAGGGAGAGTGACACAAAGAGGGAGAGGTGATGGCATACACCTGCGCATAAGAACCCACGTGTACATAGTTCTTTAGTTTACCGTTTAGATCTGGTTAAAATGGGGGAGCCAAAGTGCAGGACCAAGATACATAGAAAGCTCAAAGGAGAGTATAGGCTGGAAATAACATGACGGCCGGGATATGGCCAATGAGATCAAGAGCTTTACAACTATACGGGATATGCATGTGAGCTAAAGGATTACCTCCCCCCCCTCCCCCCCCCCCGGTACTAGATACTTGTCAACCAGGACGAGAGGAAGGAAGTGTGGTACATGTCAAGACATCGCTCATGCTGTTTAATGTTTAATGTTTTAATGTAAAGATGTCATTGAAATGTTTGATGAAGTCAAATCATGTAACCCCCCTTCCGCCCCTTTTTCTCTTCTGTACCAATGGCGAAACCAATAAAAATTGTCAAATTGAAAAAAAGAAATCGCAGATATCCCACTGGTTATATTGGCCACTATGTAGGGGTGAAAGCCAGGGGTGTAGCAATACTAATGGGCCACCAGGTTCCCTTCCAATTCACAGACCAACTCTCAGATGAGACGGGGAGATACATATTTGTGAAAGGGAAAAATGGGAATGTGACAGTCATGCTAGCCAACCTATATCTCCCTAATAAGAAACAAAGCCAGGCGATGACAAAGATTCTACATAAACTCTCCCAATTTTAAGACGGTATACTGATCATAGGTGGAGATATTAACATAACCCTAGATAGTGACTTGGACTCTTCCTCTATCCACAGCGACTACCTAACCCCAGCTCGTACCAGATTTCGCAATATCCTACACGAAGCCCGACTTTACTCTACTAAGCCTGGCTTTACTCTACTAAGAAAGACTATTCCTTTTACTCACCATCGTCAGGTAGCTACACCCGTATCGACATGTTATTTCTTCAGCATAAAAACCTACCCCTGCTCAAAAGCGCTTCATATGGACAGATCTCGTGGTCAGACCACACTCCCCTCTCTATGGATCTCCTGATCGCTTCACTACCAGAAACACGTCCCCATTGGAGATTAAAGGCATTTCTTAGATAATCCCATTTTAGAGTCACCATCTTCATATATCTACTGGAACTTGTAAGAGAAATACACAAAGTATTGAGACTACCATTCATTCAAGTCTTTATATATCCATTGGAACTCATAAGAAGTATACCAAGTATTTGGACTACTATTTATATATTTCTTTTTATCTATGTTTTTAAGTGTATGTTAGCACATTATATTTATCCTTTTCTATTTGCAATTTCTCTTCCTGTAGCGCGACCTATTATTTCTGTTTTGCCATACTAGTTTATGTAACAGGCAGGGCCGGGTCGACCGCTAAGTATACTAAGCGTCTGCCTAGCACGCACTGGCCAGGGGGCTAAATGTCTGGGTGACCAGCAGGGGTGGGGGGGAGCTCACATCGCTCCTCTCCTTCTGTTCACTTTATGTACTGTGGCTGAGTGGACCACGTGTGAACTTATCTACCATCTACTTGGCCTGACAGGAAGCTGAGTGCAACGATCAGCTTCCTGTCATGCAGAAGAAACAGGAGATTCTCTACCTGTGGACGCTCATCCACGATACATGTAGTGAGAGTAGAAGGAAAGGGAGGTGGGCACAAAGACATGCAAAGAGACAGAGAAAGAGCTAGGGGGTACAAAGATGCATAACTTTACTTAGACATAATAATAAATTAATAGCATGACTGCATATATCTTATTTCCAAGTTTAAATAATATTGTTGTACAGATAATAGTAAGCATTGCAACATATGACACATGCTAACAATGTTCTTTCTCTGTTCTCCCCTATAGGTTCTGATGGTACTCTCCCCCTGCAAGAGGAGGGTACCATTACCCTAACAGCAGTGGATCCTGATTCAGAGACATCAGTGGCCGAAGAAATGCAGTTGCCACAACTTCCTCCACCATTGGCTGCGCTGTATGCGATGATCCAGGCTCGTCAAGCTGAACTGGAGACGTCCATACAGCAGGATAGGGAGAATCAGCGAGAACTATTGCAGAATGTAATAACTGAGGTACGCTCCATGTCGAACATTTTGAATGAGGGCATTAGGCAATTTACATCAGCAATGGTTTCCTTGCAGCAAAATATGCAGCGCTTTATGGAAATGAGGGAGGAAGAGTGCATTCTAATGCGCGCGCAAGCTGCCCATAATTTGGGCATAACCATCGCTGATGTAGATAGCCTAGTTCGTGAAAGACATGCACAGGGTCTTCCCAGAATGGATGATGACGATGAATAGATATCTGTGGGAAGAATGCACTCAGATGTTTATTTCTCATTATCATCCACAATGTAAACACAACTGACGCTGTTCATCGTAGGTTGTTACATTCTCAATTTCCTCCTGGTTTTCCCTATCCTTCCCCTGAATATACATTGGTTCATTCTCCTCTGCACTATATCCTCCCAGGACTGCTCCTAACAACCTGGGCTGCCTCTGCTTTGTTGCTTCTCCCACTTGCTTTTCTAAATAAAAAAAATATTGGATTACAACGTCTGACTCCTCTTTTCTTTAATAATTTATATATATATATATATATATATATATATATATACATACATACATACACACACACACACTTGAACAAATAATATCACTATATATAAATAAAAATAATTACAAAAAATATATATACACATAAAGCAAATAGTGAACAGAGCACTCCTTAGGAAATTTTCAATTGTGTATTTAAGTAATCTTGATTACTTATTAAATACATGATTGAAAATTTCCTAAGGAGTGCTCCATTCACTATTTGCTTTATGTTTGGTGCTGGAAGCACCCAGGTATTACAAGTTATATTTTTTAATGATGGTGAGTGTCGGAGGTCGGATTATATATATATACACAAACACGTGTATATATATATATATATATATAATCTATGTATATATTTATGTAATAGTTTTACATAATTAGGTCATTTTATTAATTACAATTTGCAGGACCTGACTGACAACCCAGGCCAAAAGTCCAGGGAATTTAATTTGCTAGCACTGTATATAACCCTGTAACTTTCTATGACACCATACAACCTGTACATGTGGGGTACTGTTTTACTTCACTGAACTCAAATATTAGTGTTTCAATGTATTACAACGATGCTATCATCAGTGAAAGTGACATTTTTTACACACATGGGACTTAGTCACTGCGGCTGCAAAATCATTGTGGGAGAAGGCTAAGCGGTGTTCGCGGAACTGTGTAGCCGATTTCAGTTCCATGAATTTGGCTACACACACCGCTGACCGCATAGAATGAACAAAGATGGCCGCCGACACGTTTTTGTTTGCGCGAACGGCAGCCCCCCAGTGTTCGGCAATTTACCTACAGCAGGCACCCAGCCTGAGAGGTAAATTGCATGCACACTTCCACTTCTGGGTGGTCCGCCTGTGTGGTACTTGGTTCAGTAAGCCCCATTTACTGAACCAAGTGGGAGAAAGCCAGGAACACAATATATTAACAGTGTGGGGACAAAGTCTTAAAGGGGCATTGTTCCCAAAAGTCACAATATGTCCCCAGATGGTTCTTAAAAGGGCATACACATTCCAGTAAAAGTCCATTCACTGTGCTTAATTAACCCCTTCCTCCCCCCCCCGAAGGGGGAGGAAGGGGTTAATCACTTACCTTTTTCCAGCGCCGGGCTCCCTCTGCGCTGGGGAAATCTCCCTCTTCTGACGTCAGTGCTCAATGTGCATGTGCGGCAAGAGCCGCGCGCGCATTAAATCAGTCCATAGGAAAGCATTACTGTAACGGATCGTCTGGCACCCCGACTGGGTACCTCCTTTGAAGGATGCTCCTAGCGCTTCCTGAGGGCTCAAAGCACTCCAGCAGATACCACAACCACCGCAGACCGAACCTCTCTTCCTACAGAGCGAAGCAGGAATAAGCTCTTAAATGAGCTTAGTAGTATAGCAAGAGAGTATGACAAGCATAGCAATCCCTTGTAGCAGATTCCCCCAATAAGAGACTGGACTCCAAATTGAGGGTGAAGTAGAACTGAAGTTTTATTGAAACACTCAGCTTTTATGCCCATTTTCTACCCATAGTATCGCCCACAGAGTTTTGTAAGACGACCAATAAAACACGTAAATTATAGTAAAACACTCCCAGCAATTACACAAATCCTCCCCTCTGCCTGTGATACAATTACTGAACACAATGGGTTAAAGTAATTATCACTGGCAGGAAAAATATACTTTTTACACAGTTAATGTAACTTTAAAAATATACATCTAATCTTCCTAAAAGTAACATATTATTATTCAGCATACTTTAATTATAAACATAGTCAAAATTCAGCCAATTACAACCAGGGGTTACAAAGTTAGCTGGAGGTCCCTTTATGACCACATTTTCATGCCCTAAAACAGTTCCATAGATTTGGGCTGTGCGGTTGGTCAATTTCAGGCATAAAAATGATTAAGTCCCATTCGAATGCACGAACAGGGCCGTTCGTGCAATTGGCTCAGTAGCAGTGCGTGAGTTCAAATAGCCGAACTGTACCGAACTGCGACCACCCAGCCGTTCGTCTATTAGGTCAATTAGTTGCGGTTAACCACAGCTTCTGGGAGGTTAACAGGCGGCACACTCCCATTGCGTGTGGTCTGGCCGTTCGGCAGTTTATTCGGTTAAATAAAAGGGAATACATAAGGCTAAATGCACGAATGGCATACGAAAAATAGGGCACTGGTATCCACAAAACTGTTTTGTCAGTTACTTACTACACACAGTAAAAGATATATAAAAATAAATCTGATATAGAATTCCATATACCCCAAGGCCTGCTAGCGGACATGCGCGCTGCTGAGATCAGCAAGTGCTTTAGCAGACCTTGGGGTATAGAATTTTATATCAGTTTTTTTATATATATATATATATATATATATATATATATATATCTTTTACTGTGTGTGTAGTAACTGTGACAAAACCCCATTTTTGTGGATACCAGTGCCCTTTTTTTTATGCCGTTCGTGCATTTAGCCCTATTTATTTGTTCCCTTTTATTTTAGTTACGGTGACGTGACATTTTTTTATTTTACTTACAGTGACGTGGGTGCAACATAAGTGACCTAGGTATAGAAATCTGATAGATACAGATTTCTGATAGAGCACAGGATGTCCCTCTAGCGCAATGGTTCCCAACCCAGTCCTCATGTTCCCCCTAACAGTACAGGATTGAAGGATTACTCAATTGTGCCTACGGTGTTTTGGGTGAAAAAACAAAAAACACTTTAGACACAACAGGGTAATCACTAAATCCGGGACTGGTAGGGGGTACTTGAGGACCAGGTTTGGAACCCCTGCTCTAGTGGCTGTCTGGTAGAGGAGGAGTTAAAGGAGCACTATAGTGCCAGCAAAGCAAACTCGTTTTCCTGCCACTATAGGCTCATTAGGTCCGTCCACCCTCAGGGTCCCTGTCCCGCTGGGATGAATGGGTTAAAATCCCTTCAGCCACTTACCTTTCTCCAGCGCCGGACTCCCTCTGGGCTGGGGAACTCTCCAACCCCAGCCGATGTCAGATCCGAATGTGCATGCGCACATTTAATTTGAATCATAAGAAAGAAAGTGAAAAAGATAGAAAAAGGAAAAGTGAGATAGTAAATAAAAATGTAACCACAAATGATAAAGAGAAGTGAGTGGGCAATTGGCGACCCACTCACTTGTTTCATCCCCAGGGCAAAGCATCCAAACTCCTTCGGTCCTTGGCGTGGGGAGCGGACCTCCAGAGCTCAAACACAATACCCTAGCGTTAACTGACTGCGCTGGCAGAGGTAGCAGGCGTTGCCACACCGCTGTCAGACACAGCCAGAGGGGAGAAACCAGTACCACTTTAAGGGAGATTTTAAGTATTTGGGGGGTTGGGGAGAGAATGGAACAATAAGGAGGAATGAGAAATAAAATAAATATTTTGTCGCCACCAACTTTATATAATTAGAAAGAAAGTTGAGAAACCCTAAGCTCAATTACAGTCAAAGTGTAGAGCAGGGTACCCCAATTTAGGCAGATTGAATTTAAGAAAGGCAATCTGCTCCATGGGATGAGCTGACATTTGTGAGCGCTGTGGATTCAATATATTACCGGTTACCGAAAACACACGCTAACTTGGGACAGTGGTTGGCGGACATGATAGCAGCTATTGCGCAACCAATGAGAGTGCAGGCCACACACTCTTCTTCTCATCCCAATAGCTACGAGGATCGACAATATGGGGCAAAGGAGGTTCAGAGAGGTATGCTCTGACCATTTCTGAGGCAGTACTGTCCTGTCTGCTTCTAGCACTCTCAGTGGGTCCAACTATATCCTCAAGCAACTCTTCCCAAAATGCAGCTGCTCCACTCAGTTGTGTGGTGGTGGTGGTGGTAGTGCCACTGCTTCTGCTAGAAGTAGCCGACATCTCAGCCTCCTGCTGAACTACTCCCTCAGACAGCATTCCCTCTTTTGCTGCCAGTCACACACCCTCTGGATCAATTTCTCCCTCCAATTTGTTAAGTTATTGGATCTGAGTGCAAGCTTTCCCTTAAAGGACCACTATAGTGCCAGGAAAACATACTCGTTTTCCTGGCACTATAGTGCCCTGAGGGTGCCCCCACCCTCAGGGACCCCCTCCCGCCCGGCTCTGGAAGGGGAAAGGGGTAAAAACTTACCTTTTTCCAGCGCTGGGCGGAGAGCTCTCCTCCCTCTCCTCTGGCTGAATCGCGCTACATCGCCATGCAAGAGCTGCGCGCGATTCAGCCGGTCACATAGGAAAGCATTTACAATGCTTTCCTATGGATGCTGGCGTGCTCTCACTGTGAAAATCACAGTGAGAAGCACGCAAGCGCCTCTAGTGGCTGTCAATGAGACAGCCACTAGAGGATTAGGGGGAAGGCTTAACCCATTCATAATTATAGCAGTTTCTCTGAAACTGCTATAATTATGAAAAATGGGTTAACCCTAGAAGGACCTGGCACCCAGACCACTTCATTAAGCTGAAGTGGTCTGGGTGCCTAGAGTGGTCCTTTAATCCTTGGATCACACAGGCAAGCTAGCATCAGTTCAGGAGAATTATCCATTCGCTCACGTAGGCGAACTTTAAGCTGATCCTTCAGCCTCCTGACCAGAGTTATCAGGATGTAAAGGATCACCTTGAACAACCTCTTGGCGTTCAAGGAAGACACCCATCTTGCTCCCTAGATGGGTGAAAACGGGGATTACCTGTCCCAGATTGGCAGTGTTCAAGCTTAATTTTCAGTGGCATCCCTGAATGGTTTCAGGACTGCCACTAGCTGAGCGATCACTGTCCAATCGTCTCTACCTAGTGGAGAACCAATACCGATGTATTGGTCTGATGCCAGACTATGGATTGCCCTCTGCTGCTCTAAAATCCTCTCCAGCATCTCCAGAGTAGAGTTCCACCGTGTACTGACATCTTGTCGTAGACAGTGTGTGGGAAGACCTGCCTTCTCTTGTTCCTGCCTCAACGGTTGGCTAGCCTTCACACTGCGGTGGAAGTGCCCAGCAATCCTCCTGCACCGTTCAATCACACTGGAAACTCTGTTATTACCTTCTGGGATTGCTGACTTTACTACTAGATGGATAATGTGCGCTGCACAGCGCACACCAACAAGGTTACCATCACGCAAAGCTTTCACTATATTTGTAGCTCCATCAGTAACCACAAACCCCATTTCTACATTGGTGCCTGCCTCCGCTCCAACCCAAAGAGACACCATCCTCCTTACTGCCTGTAGAATGTTATCTGAAGTGTGTTTTTCATCCATCACTTCAGCATGGAGAAGGAAAGAGTGATAGCCCAGCTGATCTACAGATACACTTCCTCCCTTTCTGCTAGACCCTGCTGCTGAAGTTGCAGCAGCAGCTTCCTGAGACACACCAGACTCCCACCAGTGTGCTGTAAGGGAAAGAAAGGCATGCTGGCCACTTGGTGCACTCCACAAATCTGTGGTAAAATGCACAGACTGACCAGCAGCCTTCGAAAGCTCCCCTTTCACTACTCCAACACGGTAAAGTGAAGGGATTATCCTCCTGCTGAAAGTGGAGCATGAGGGAAGATGGTATTGTGGAGCCACAGCCTCCATCAACTGTTTGAAAGGCTCCCCTTCTATCATAGAAAAGGAAGCACCCCCAACAGCAATTAACTGGCCAATAAGTCACGTAATGTTATTGGCCTGCTGTTTATACATAACCCTGGAGTGGAATCCCCCAAATTGTTCCAGGGTGGGCTGGATGCATTGTGATGCTCCAACCAGTCTTGGTTGTTGGCTGGCAGCACCAGTAGCTCTTGGCTCTGCAACACCTCCCCTGTCACTACTAGCTGCCATGGTACTGGACACTGTAATAGTAGCTATGCTGCCTGTCCTAATACTTTCTGCCTCTTCCCTCAATAACACAGCCTTATGATGACTGCAAAGGTGATGGTTCATCCCTGCACTGGTGAGATGACCCAACACTCTAACTTCCTGCTAACTTCCTTCCCACAAAGTTTGCACTTTGCAAAGCGCCCATCTCCAACACTTTCAAAGTGATCCCAAACTTTGCTGCGGCGCAAAACATTGGCGCTTGCCCGACAGGATTCTGCTGCTAGTGGTGCAGGTTGATGAGCAGCAGGAATAGTGTGACTACTGGTAGTTGGCACAGTAGCCTCGGCACTGGTACTGTGGCTAGTAGTACCAGTGGTGGTGGTGATTGTTGGCACAGTTACACTGGTGGTGGTAACTGTGCCACTGCGAGGAGGAACAGTGGATCTGGAAATAGTAGTGGTAATTGTAGCGGATGGCCCTGGACTGTCCTGAGAATTTTATGTATTTTAATGTGTTCGCGTAAAAACAGCAAGTTCTATGTATGTAATGTATTGTATTCCTCTGAATGTTAGGTAGTTTCATTCCCTTAGTTTGTTCGAATGAAACTACCGAACAGTCAGACCTCCCCTGTGTGAAGTGTGTTCTCAATTACCTGTTGCAACATTGTTGCGAACGGGTAATTGACAAGTTAAGTAGCCGTCCTTTGTTCTCGGGGGTGGCCGCCATTCGAAAAATGAACACGTGGCGGCAGCCATTTTAAAACTCCCGAACAGCGGTGTTTTGCAGTCGAGTGTCTGGAACCCAAATCAGACACTCAACTAGGCGAACACCGCTGAAACCTCCACAAGCCCGGTCCATTCGGTTCCTAACTACCAAACGGCCCCTCGTTCGGTAGATAGAAAGAACCGAATGAGGGGATTCAGGCGAACCCTCCCTAGCCTCTGTAGCTAGAGGTTTTCGTGCCATTTATTCCCTGACTCCAGGACCGACCGCAGGGCCCATTCACATGGAACCGCATTCGGCTGTTTCACCCAGTGCGGTCGGTCATTTTATTCCCTCCATAAATTTCCCGAACCCCTGGTCTGATCTGGGTAATTTTTGGATATGTTGTTCACCCAGATCAGGGCTACCAGGGGATGTATGATTTAAAGTGATACCCCTAAGTTTAGGGGTACATCCAGAAACGGGGGGAATTGGTGTCCTGGATAAGGGGATTATGATGCAGGCTGAGGGGAGGAGAGGTGTGGGAGATTAGCAGAGCAGGATTGGCTACTGTACTAATGAATGAAAATCCCTCCCTTGCATGGGAGCAGGCTTTAAAAGGCCACTGTCTGAATAAAGAGTTAGTTATGCTCCTGAAACTGTGTGTCGTCCAGTTATTGGGAATTGCTGTTGGGATATCGCTGTTATTTTGCCTGCTGGATACTTTACCCTATGGATTTATAATTGCTTGTTCCTGAGTCTCCCTGGGATCTAAAGTGGAGATAGGCTGTGGAATACCAGCTCTCCGCTACATTAATAATTGATTGTGGTGGTGGTGGTGGTATGCTAATGGTTGAAGTAGCACTAGCAGGTGCTACTATTGGAGAAAGTGGAGAGGAAGGGGAAAAATGTGCACTTGTAGCAGGAGAAAAGGTTGGACTGCTCCCTGAAGAATTCTGACTTTCCTCTACTATCTCCTCCTCACTCTCAGGCTCATAGTCAAGCTCTTCATCAGCCAGACTAAATGCAATCCCTGCAAGGCTTGGGGTAAGACTGATATCACCTCCAGGAATAATAGGACTAGGAGCACTGGGTAGCATTGGCAATGGCAACAACTCCTGTGCTGATGTGCCGCTGTCAGTGGTAGAAGCAGGAGCAGCACTGGTGGTGTTGGAAGTGGTGGTCTTGGGAGGGGGATTAGGAAACAGCCTCCGTGTACAAGAAGGAAGCTTTTTAGCAGCACGACTCACAGGCCTGCTTGTGGTAGAGGAAGATGCTGGGGGCAAAAGCTTCCTCTTACTTATTGGGCTACTCCTACTACTAGTTGTGTTTTTAGTAATAGTACTAGCCATAGTGCTCACTCTTAAAATCCCTGCTGGTTTCCCTTTGCCATAGAAAAGACTTGCAATTCTGGGCCTTGCTGCACTACTGCCTGCTATTGGTGCCTTTCCTTGACCAGGATCTTGCACCAACGGGCCTGAAATGCGAGACAAAGACTTTGGCCTCCTAGGCGGTGAGTCTGACATAGCGGCACTCCTTGAATGCTTAGGCTGACGCATAGTCTGCGTACTCAAACCACCACTACTTGTGGTGGTGGTGGTGGTATTGGTGGTGGTGATGGTTGCTGACTGACCCTCCCTCACTTTACTAGTGGATGAAGGTTACGGAGGATCCATTTAGAGACTACTACTGAGGCAGATTTCTTCACTCTAGTGCTTTTTGAGGAACTATGGAAAACTGCACTGTCTGGCGTGATTAATCTGCCAACAAGTGCTCCCTGCTCGACTACTGCAGTGCAAGCAGAGTATGAAAAAATGTACTAATATTAGAAAAATAAAATAATAAAAGATTTCCTACAGCTACCTTGAAGCTTAGGTTAGGACAGTCTCACAGTCAATCTATCAGGAACTAAAATAAACCAAATAAAAACAGCAACCAGTCAGCTTCACTGATTGCTGCAAAACAAACACTCTAACCGAACTAATAAGAATCAGTTAATGAAAAAAGAAATTTCTTCACAACAGCAGTCAGAACAGTTAACTTCACTGCTGATGCTGATGTGAGCACAGAAAAATGACACTAAAAGTGTGAAAAATGTAAAACAAAAAATAGACTGTTTGACTGACTAATGTGTTCTGTCCTAACTAAGCACAAAGAGACTGTACTACAACAAATATATTTTAAACTGAAGATAATTTTATCAACTTAAAAAATATATTTTAATTAAAACTGAAGATAATACTATTAACTGAATAAAAAAACATTTCTTCACTTTTACACTGACTGCCTGCAAAGCCAGCAAACATTAGATTAAACTAACTCTGTGTGGACTGGAGTATAGATTCACTTTAAAAAAGAATTTAAAACCCAAGCAAACACACTAAACTGAGACTGACAGAAGATTAACTTTCTCTATCAGCACTCAGAATGAAGCAGCACTGCAGAAACAGCAGCACCACTGTAAAATCAATTTAACAAAAATCAACTAATCAACTAAAAAACTCAACAGCTAAACTAGATTAAAATGTATTTTCTTCTAGGCTAGCAAGCTAACAAGCTAGTCTACCCCTAGGGCAGAAGCCCTCAGGCCCACTAAGCTAAAGACTGATTCTACCTTTACTCTAAATCTAAATAAATTTAAAAGACCACTATAGTGCCAGGAAAACATACTCGTTTTCCTGACACTATAGTGCCCTGAGGGTGCCCCCACCCTTAGGGACCCCCTCCCGCCCGGCTCTGGAAAGGGGAAAGGGGTTTAAACTTACCTTTTTCCAGCGCTGGGCGGGGAGCTCTCCTCCTCCGTTCCTCCTCCAGGGTTGAATGCGCACGCGCGGCAAGAGCTGCGCGCGCATTCAGCCAGTCACATAGGAAAGCATTCATAATGCTTTCCTATGGACGCTGGCGTGCTCTTACTGTGAAAATCACAGTGAGAAGCACGCAAGCGCCTCTAGTGGCTGTCAATGAGACAGCCACTAGAGGAAATAGGGGAAGGCTTAACCCATTCATAAACATAGCAGTTTCTCTGAAACTGCTATGTTTATGAAAAAATGGGTTAAACCTAGCTGGACCTGGCACCCAGACCACTTCATTAAGCTGAAGTGGTCTGGGTGCCTAGAGTGGTCCTTTAAGCTAATTTTTTTTTATTAAATAAAAAGATTTAAAAAAAAAAAAAAAAAGTAATACCTAGTTGCTGTAGTCAGTAAGCAAGCAAGGAAGGCAGGCACTGGCAGTGCCAGCCAGGCACCGTGTGGCACACTGATTCAGTCAGCAGCACAGCTTTCAAAAAGCACTAAAATTAAAAAAAAATTATTCTCAGGAATAGTCTCTCAAATTCAACAAGTGAGAACTGGCAGACACACCAAGACTCACAGAAAATCTCTAAGACAAGTAATGAGGCTAACACAGCACAGAAGCACAGTGTGTCACCAACAAAACTCAGTCAAAGAAGGGGGGAAAATGTTCCACTACCTGCTTTTATACTGCTGTTTAGTTATTTTTTAAATCCCCGATAAAGCACTCACCATTGGATAAGCCCCTACAGCATCATGTCAAAGGAGTGAGCTGATTAGATAAATGAAAATCAGCTCACTCCCATACCCCTCCTCTTTGATTCATACAAGGCATCCGAATGAACTAAAACACGAATTGAGGCAAATCAGTTCATTTTAGTTCATTAGTTCAATCGGTTTTCTACCATCTTCATGTAAAGCAATGCAATGCTTTGAAAAAGCACGAATGAACTAATACATGAATTGAGGCAAATCAGTTCATTTTAGTTCATTAGTTCATTCGGTTTTTCTACCATCCCCATGTAAAGCAATGCAATGCTTTGAAAAAGCACAAATGAACTAATACACGAATTGAGGCAAATCAGTTCATTGTAGTTCATTAGTTCAATCGGTTTTCTACCATCTTCATGTAAAGCAATGCAATGCTTTGAAAAAGCACGAATGAACTAATACACGAATTGAGGCAAATCAGTTCATTTTAGTTCATTAGTTCATTCGGTTTTTCTACCATCCCCATCTGTAAAGCAATGCAAAGCTTTAAAAAGCGTGAATTGTTTGTGCGTTCAGTTCGCGAACGCTTCTCGTTCGGTAGTTTGCTTTATGAACATTACACTGACTGCCTGTAATTCAAAAAGCCGAACTAGTTGTACGAATGAATGAAAGAATGATATAGTCAACTCATTGCTATTCATTTGGTTATTAGTTTGGCTTTTTGAATTACTACTACTATATTCATTGCAATTCATTCGGTTAGTAGTTCGGCTTTTTGAATTACACAGAGTGCTGTGTCAATTCAGACAGAGTGTAATTCAAAATGCCGAATGAATGAACAAACAAAAGATTTTCGGTAAACGGCCATTCGTTTGTTCGTTCTGTAGTTTGGATACCCATTCTTTATTCGGTATTCGTAAGAATGGAAGAAAATGCATATTTTCGTACGAAAATCAATTTGGACAAATACGAATGCCCAAGTCTACCCACCTCAGCCCCCGTCTCCATCAGCATCCACCTCAGCCAATTCTCCATCAGCATCTGCCTCAGCCCCCGCCTCCATCAGCATCCGCCTCAGCCCCGTCTCCATCAGCATCCGCCTCAGCCCCCATCTCCGTCAGCATCCGCCTCAGCCCCCGTCTCCGTTAGCATCCGCCTCAGCCCCCGTCTCAATCAGCATCCGCCTCAGCCCCCGTCTCCATCAGCATCCGCCTCAGCCCCTATCTCCCTCAGCACTCACCTCAGACTCCATCTCCACCAGGACCCAGCTCAGCCCAAATCTCCCCCAGCACCCACCTCAGTCCCCATTTCCCTCAGAATCCACTTCAGCCCTAACCCACCCTTCCCCCTCCTCAGCCCCATTCTAAATTCATCCACCTCAGCCCCATCTCCCCCAGCACCCACCTCGGTCTCCATGCCCCCCCCCCCACTCCAGCCAGCTCAGCCCCATTTCCACCCACCACAGCCCCTATTTCACCATGTACCCACCTCAGAACCTATCCTTCCTTCATCCACTACTGCCACTATCCCTCCCTGTACCGACTGTAGCCCCTATACCTTTCAGCACCCAGTATAGACCCAATCACTCCTGCATCCACTAATTATTACAGCCATTTATATAGTGCCAACATATTCTTCAGCACAGTACAATAGGTAAAAGAATACAAACAATTCTAACACATGTTGACATACAGGAACACAACATCACAAGCAGCATCCCACACATTGAACCCCACTAGTAGCCTACAAACACGTGTTTGTAGGCTACTTGTATGGACTTGTACAATTGAAAATAAATGTTGGGGACGCTGCTTGTGATGTCACCAGGAAACACAGAGGAAGCGTCTAATTACATTTTCTTTATTTCTTTATTTTAGTGGGGGAGGGGAGGGTCGTGGCATGCCAGTAAGGGTTACTCCATTCAAAAACAGTGTTTTATTAAAACACTTTTTGGTTGGATTAACCTCTTAAAAGTAAATCTGACCCTGTTTGGGGGCCTTGCAGGTGGAAGTCATGACTGGTTCTCACACAGCCATTATGGGTGCAGGGCAGCATGCATATAATATCTGTGTGAGAGACACACAAAGAAGGGGAAAAGAGTAGCAGTAGTCAAAAAACTTTGCACCAGAAGGGGGCCCTTGGTATCTCATTGCCCAAAGGCCCTGTGAGTTGTCAGCCCACCCCTGACTATATACAAATGTATCAAGACTTTTTGCCAACAACAAAGATGGCCACCGGAATGGACAGGATACAACAAGAGATTTTTGCACTCCGTCTGTATAAAGAGCAATGGATACTCTACCTGGACTCCAAGAGTAGAGTGACTCTTGATCTATAATTTCCTGGATACGTAGAATCTTTATGGAAGGAGGGTAACGTCCGATCAAACACGGAAGTCTGGCCGGGCGCCCTAACAATGGACGCCTGACGTCACTAGTAAGAGTCAAATTACCATCTTGATCAGCTGCACTAATATCCACTCCCCCAAAGCAACGCTCGTTAATGGTAGTATCACAAGCGCACTTTCACCAATTAGAGCGCATTGAGGGATATTTAAACACGGAAGCAGCAGAAGTAAGAATACCGACAGAAAGCTGGACGGAACCGGAGAAACGCGTCTCGGACCGTCTTTCAATGTATGTTCAGGTCTATTATGCACTTTGGAATGTTGTCTTGTGGATCACCTACAACTATTGCTGCCATATAAGGAAGGGTTGTCCCTCCCTATACTGATACATTTACCTACACAACGGGTACTAAAAAGGTGATAAGAAAACTTTGTGTTTTACCATATTCTTATATTTAAAGATTTAATGCACTCCCCCTCACTGTCTTGTTGTCTTTATCTATATGAGGATATCTACCATAGACACTTCAGAAGAAAAGGATGAGTGTCACCTAAGTACACTAATGCTTATGAGATCTGAGCCTATCCCTAATAGGCTCTCATCCACGTAAACGTATCCATTGAGCACTTGTACACTAAATGTCAACTGACAGTGTTGCACTATATATTTTTTATTCTACTTTTCAGAACTGTGCCCTCACTTTTTAACCCATTGGGGTAAGTAATAACTTACTTTAGTGCTAATCACTTGTTACTATTGGTATATTTCTACCATATAGTTACATAGAAACATAGAATGTGACGGCAGATAACCATTCGGCAAATCTAGTCTGCCCAATTTTCTACATACTTTCATTAGTCCCTAGCCTTATGCCTATCCCAGGCATGCTTAAACTCCTTTACTGTGTTAACCTCTACCACTTCAGCTGGAAGGCTATTCCATGCATCCACTACCCTCTCAGTAAAGTAATACTTCCTGATATTATATTTAAACATTTGCTTGCTGTGATTTTAGATGTTCAACAATCCTATCCTTTAACGTGGTTCCCATTACTTTCCCCAATGCTGAAGTAAGGCTTACTGGCCTATAGTTGCCCGACTCTTCCCTACTACCTTTCTTGTGAATGGGCACAACATTAGCTAACTTCCAATCTTCTGGGACTACTCATGTTAACAATGATTGGTTAAATAAATCTGTTAATGGTTTTGCTAGTACACCACTAAGCTCTTTTAATAACTTTGGGTGTATTCTATCAGGTCCCATTGACTTATTTGTCTTTACTTTTGACAGTTGAAATAGAACCTCTTCCTCTGTAAACTCATATGTAACATATGACTCAGTTGTCCTTTTTCCTAACTGAGGCCCCTTTCCTTCATTTTCATTTGTAAATACTGAACAAAAATATTAATTGAGGCAGTCAGCTAGACCTTTATCCTCTTCTACATACCTTCCATCTTTTGTTTTTAATCTAATTAGTCCTTGTTTTACTTTCCTTTTCTCATTTATGTATCTAAAAAATATTTTGTTCCGTTTGTTTACTGACTGTGCTATTTTCTCTTCTGTGTGTGATTTGGAAGATCTTATAACTTGCTTAGCCTTTTTCTGCCTAATCTTATACCTCATTCTGTCTTCCTCACTTTTTATTTTTATTATAATTACTAAATGCTAACTTTTTTTTTTATTTTTTACTATTTTGGCCACATCTGTGTGTGGAGTACCACAGTGATTTCTTTTTTGTTTTTGCTTTTATTGACAAGCCTAATGCAATTTTCTGTTGCCTTCAGCAGTGCAACTTTTAAATGATTCCATTTCTCTTGGACTCCATTTATATTGATCCAGTCTGATAATGACTCCTTTACACATATTCTAATTTTAGAAAAGTCTGCTTTTCTAAAGTCTAAAACTTTTGTTTTTGTGTGGTGTGACTCAGTCACTGTTCTTATATTAAACCACACTGATTGATGATCACTGAATCCTAAACTTTCACCTACAGTAATATATGATACCAAATCTCCATTTGGTAACACTTAATCTAGTATGGCCTGTCACAAATGCACCCTACTCCAAGAGTGTGTGTGACATATTTGTGGTGGTGAAAGGGTTAAAGCTCACTCTTTGTCTGCACTATAAGTACAAAATCCCCCTTTTAACACCACCCACACTTAAACATAATAATATAACTATTACTATTTTAACGCTGCCACCGCCAAGACAATTAATAAATGGGGTGCCTTGGTCCCCCAGGTAAATCAATAATAAAACCCACCAAATATTACTTAGCACAATATTTAAAGAATTGCAAAAATACTAGTTAGTCTCTTCAAGTAACGTGATTCTTAACCAGACAAAGGCAGAACTTAATAAATTAATGTTTATTATGAGCAAAAATAGTCACAGTGCATATAACAATACATGATAAACAAATTATTTACACCAACAACAGATACAAACAAAAAGGATAAAATACAGAAATCCTAATTACTCACTTAGGTTTTCAAAGTACAACTTCTGTCCAGGGGGTCTCTGGCAAGGAAAGATGATGACTCACTTAGAATTAGATTCTGCCCCCCAAGCAAGTACACTAGCACCCTTCAGGATCATTAGAGATATACCCTGTGGATTACCACGCCTCACCAAGAGGTAGAGTTAAGACGTTTCTGTAGAGATACTAAGTGACCACCTCCTTGTGTCCAGACGCACATCAATCCAAATGGAAACATTTGTTTTTATCTTCTCTTATGTACCCGCCACAGAAATAATAATTGCCTCTATGAATTTGTTATTATTTTCCCATCCCATAGACATGTTGCACGTCCCACCTGCGATCCAATAGGACAGACATCATAATTCCTGCCACGCGGTTTAAGTTGTGCAACTCATGTTTAGACTTAATTAAAAAATTGGGCTTGTCCCATTCCAAATATAATAAAAATGAGGCTTTATTATAATTCTGTGTGGTAAATATTCATGTTTTTGTCCTTCTTTTGGATATCATACTGGAACAAAGCTAATAGCATTTACATATCAAAGAGATTTACTCATCCAAATGGATTAAGAGACATTCAGACTTTTTCCAAGTGTAGAACCTCACACCTTGCAGAGCCTTGATTACTTCACATCCATATAGTAAAATCCTTTTCACATTGCTATGCCATTCATACTACCCTTTCTGTCATCTGACCTCTGTGGGGGTTCCAGCTTCAAAAGATGTAACCCCTTTTGACCTCAGCAATACCATCTCTGTAATTTGTGCCATTTACTACACAAATTACATTAAAGGATAATATTCCATAGTGTAATAATAAATTATGCACCCTTGCCATGACATGGCCTCTTTACGAGTTGGCTCAATTACTTGTTTTAGAGACAATCCCAGTAGGGAGTTTAGAATATGTGTGCTCCTGGCACAAGGGAGATTAAAGTCACCCATGATGATAACTTCCCCATTCATTGCATTTTAGCTATTTCATCAACTAGTAGATTATCTTACTCTTCTATTTGTCCTAAGGGCCTATAAATCACACCTACACGAGTTACTGTGTGATTACCAAATTCTAATGTAACCCAAATGGACTCTATGTTTGCTTCACTAACTTTTATTAAGCTAGATTCTCTGCTATCCTTAAAGGACCACTATAGTGCCAGGAAAACATACTTGTGGGACCCCCTCCCGCCGGGCTCTGGGGAACTTACCTCTTTTTCCAGCGCCGGGCGGGGAGCTCTCCTCCTCCTCGCTGCCTTCTCTCCTCCTCTTCGGCTGAATGCGCAAGCGCGGCATTCATAATGCTTTCCTATGGACGCTGGCGTCTTTTCACTGTGATTTTCACAGTGAGAAGCACGCAAATGCCTCTAGCGGCTGTCAATGAGAGGCTGGAATAACCTATTTATAAACTGCTATGTTTATAAAAAAAAAAAAAAGGGTTAACCCTAGCTGGACCAGGCACCCAGACCACTTCATTAAGCTGAAGTGGTCTGGGTGCCTATAGTGGTCCTTTAACATACAAGGCCACCCCTCCCCCTTTCTTGCGTTCCCTGTCTTTTTTATATAAAGAGTACCCTGGAATTGCTATGTCCCAGTCATTTTTCTCATTATACCATGTCTCAGTATCAATGACTAAATCTACGTTATCAGTTGCCATTATTGCCACAAGTTCATGAATCTTATTCCCTAAACTGTGAGCATTTGTAGACATGATTCTAAGCTTATCATTTTTTAACACACTTGCTACAGGCACCTTCTGTCCTTGTTTTGGGGGACAATTGGATTGATGTTTTATCACCCTTTTGCCCCCACCCTCTTAGTTTAAATACATCCTAGCAAAACCTCTGCACTGCTCACTGAGAACATTTGTTCCCTTTTGAGAAAGATGCAAACCATCTTTTTTGTACAGTTTATTCCCATTCCAAACAGAGCTACCATGAGAAATAAAGCCACATCTTTGCCACCATTCGCCAAGCCACAAGTTAAAGTCCCTAATACGCAACCGCCTGTCGTTCTGAGTGTTATGCACAGGCAGAACGTCAGAGAATGACAGTGTGGAAGCAACCTGCCGTATATAATTCTCAAAAACACTAAAAAGTTCCTTTACCTCTGAAACCTCATTGTAAGCCAAGTCATATGTCCCTATATGGACAAGTACATCCAATTCCCCTTCCTACTTTGCTTGCTTCACAATATTACAAATATGTCTCCTGTCTCTGTGAGTAGTAGTTCCGGGAAGACATCTCACAAGACCACCATTGTACATCTCCACACCTCTTGTGATATAATCCCCCAACAACAACTGCTTTCTATTAGGCCTCACCATGGTCTCCAAGCCTGTCTCCATAATACCACTACCCTCAGTGCCTGAGCCTGTCTCCCCAACACCACTACACTCAGTGCCTGAGCCTGTCTCCCCAACACCACTACCCTCAGTGCCTGAGCCTGTCTCCACAACACCATTACCCTCAATACCTGTCTCCATAACACTACTACGCCTAAGCCTGTCTCCATAACACCACTACACTTGGTGCCTGAGCCTGTCTCCATAACACCATTACACTCTGAAAGTGCTCAAATTAATTATATAGAGCAACAGACTGATAGTTACTATTTTCTTTACTCTGATATAGTAGGGTGGAGAGTTACTACAATTGTGTGAAAGCTGCTATCACTAATTATTTTGCACTTTACTGTATCTAGCACGTTAAAGGAACATTACAGCGTTAAGAATACAAATATGTATTCCTAACACTATAGAGCCCTAGTCACCTAAACGGTGACTAGGGTCCGTTCCGTGGCAAATAAATTGTTAATTAACCATTTGTTTGCTTACCTTAATCCAACGCCGGGCTCCCTCGGCACTGGTGACCTATCCTCCTCCATCGACGTCAACTCCCAAGTGGAGCCAAATGTGCATGTGTGGCCAGAGGCGAGGGCGCATTTAAACCCACTGATAGGAAAGCCTTACTCAATACTTTCCTGTCGGGATCTTTTTTGACGCTGGAGGTCCGTGAGTGGGATTTACTGTAAATCGCGCAAGCGCCTCTGGTGGCTCTCAGGTAGACAGCCACTAAAGGCTGGATTAACCCTGCAGTGTAAACATAGCAGTTTCTCTTAAACTGCTATGTTTTCAGCTGCAGGGTTAAAACTAGGGGGACCTGGCACCCAGACCACTTCATTGAGCTGAAGTGGTCTGGGTGCCTATAGTGGTCCTTTAGGCATAGATCACTTTGTGCTTTTGTAGAAATTGTGTATGTGTCTATCTGTCTAGTGTTTGTAGAGAGAGAGCAAGAAAACGTGTGTTTTTGTCTAGTTTTGCTAAAGGGTGTAGTGTGCATGTATGTGTATAGGGGCTGTTGTGTGTGTGTGTGTGCGTGTATGTACAGGGGCTTTAAATGTTGTACGGCAGCAGTTTGTACAGCAAGGGTGCCCAATAGGTAGATCCCCAGATGATGTAGAACTACACCTCCCATGATGCTTTGCATGTCTTTAGAATGTCATTACAAAGCATCATGGAAGCTGTAGTTTTAAAACATTTGGGATATACCTTTTGGGCAACAGGTCTGCAATGTGTATGTTTATGTATAAGGGCTGTAGTTTGTGTGTACAGGGGCTGCAATGTGAGTGGGTCTATGGGGTGTAGTATGTGTCTAAAGGCTCTATACATCTAGGAACTGTAGTGTGCGTACACATTTATGTAATGTGCAAGTATTTGGGTTGCAGTGTGTGTGTGTACAGGGGTACATTGTGCTTGGATAGGGTTTTTGTTTTGTGTGAGTGTATAGGGGGTTTTAGGGGGTTATGTGTGACATAGGGGCTCTGGGGGCAGAAAATATTAATATTAATTAAAATAAAATCGTTATTTGAAATCATTGGACGTATCCCCTTGCTGGTGGCGCAGACAAATGTGCAATGCTCTCAGTGACTGAAGCTTGTGAAAATATACCACTTAGCCCCCAGCGCCCCTCTGCATCTCTGTGTAAAGGGACTTAGTTACTTGTTTGGGCCGTGCTCACTGAGCGTCAGCCCTGCATGGACTGTCTAGGGAGATCCCTTGATCTCCCTGGTAAATCTCAGCCCTTGGCCACCAGGCACTGCACTAAAATAAGAATTGCTGGAAATGTCAACCTTACTAATACATACTAACTATTTAGCTCCTTGGTGCATTATTTAGACAGGGATTGGGCTATTTGTTGTTTGGATTTGCTTTTTTTTTTATTTTATTTTTTTAGTCACACCCTCCTCAACTGAATACTATGTATTCAAAGTAGAAAAATACAAATGATATTTAATTATTCACAATAACCTGAGTGAATGATTCCTGCATAGCTCATGCTGACGTTCCTGGAGAATTTCAAAGATGTTCGGCTGACGCAAGAATGCGACAATTTTTTCATTGTAACCTGGAAATACAAAGATTGAGCATCCACTATAATTTAAACCTGCATATCTAAATATGTTTTCAGTCATTTGTCGTGGAGAATCCAAGCATAAAAAACAACATTAATCATTCAAAAGTTTCTCTTTTCTCCTTCATAGCATGTTGTATGAGAGCTCACATATTGGAAAAATATGCAAATATTTTTTAATATAATATGTAATAATTATTTGCTCAATTGGTTGAATTAACCTTGTTTGAGAACATGAAGCACTAAGAACTAAACTTCCTCAAAAAAAAAAAAAAATACCTATAATTTGTTTTAACCTATTTCTATTCTTTATTTATCAAACATATTTCATAAATAAAAGATATAAAATCAAAGTGTAAAAAGATCAATAATTACATAATGTGCTACATTCTGCGTTTTGTGTAATTGTGAAACTTTGCTCTCCTTGGACCATAATCTACATGCTTTCCATTCACTCCCTGTTCACCAAGCCTCTTACTATATTTGCAAACCAATCATTGCAAATCAATGTGTGCAACTTGACTGTCAGCATTAAAATATGTAGAAACTGTGCTCAGTTATAAGACAATATGTTGATCAAGAAATATAAGTAGCTGACAACCCATTGTGGTACATTTTTGAATCATTGCTTATAATGTAGAATAAGTAATTTGCCTACAAGGCAAATTTGATGGCAAAAAGGAAGGTCTTATTATGTATAAAGTGGACAAATATTACACAAGCATGCTTTTAAATTAACATGGTTAAGAAATGTGTTGTTTATACAAAGTAGTTAAGGAAAACAAGCTTTTACACCACACACCAAATGAGATGGAGGATGTAAACAATTATATAGTGCTTACCAATTGGAATCATATCTTGGTACTGATTTCTACTAACGGTGTTAAAAGTGCTAGATGGTCTTGGTAAAACAGGGGGTCTTGAATGACGGGCATCTTCTCCCACCTGTATAAATAAGGATTGAGGAAAAACAATAGGCATTATGTGTGGCAATTGCTTTAATCTCAAAGTAGGACCAAATGACACAGTGAATAATACATGCCCTTATTTCTACAAACGATACACTACAAGTTTTAATAAGCGTAGAACCTCCTGGCTGCTCCTAAATAAAAACTGGAATCAGTCTGTCAGCAGAGCTGGTCAGCGTTCAATGTGTCAGAATGTGCACCTCTTTAAAGACACAAAATGGAGGTGGTCAATATATCAGGGGAAAAAATGCCATTCAAATTTCTGGATTAATACATAGAAACATGGATTGTGACTGCAGATAGGAGCCATTCAGCCCATCTAGTCTGCCCAATTTTCTAAATAATTTTAATTAGTCTCTGGCCAGGGCCGGACTGGCCCACCGAGATACAGGGAAATTTCCCAGTGGGCCGTCGGCTCCTGGGGCGGGCAGACACCTGGGTCTGCTGGCGGCCACTGGGGGACTTGTGCTGGCGGCCGCTGGTGGAGCTGCACTGTCTCTGCTCCCCAGCGCGCAGCTTAATGAGACCGGGGCCCAATTATGACGTCATATTCCAGCCTCTGCCTCATTCAGCAGCGTGCGAGGGCGGGAGAGCAGAGCCAGCGCAGCTCCCCAGCGGCCGCCAGCAGACCTCCCCCAGCGGCCGCCAGCACAGCCACCAGTACAGACCCCCTGGCAGGTAGTAGTAATGTGTGTCAGTGTGAGTTTGTCTGTCTGTTATGGTGTGTGTGTCTGTCTGTTATGGTGCGAGTGTCTGTCTGTCTGTGTCATGGTGTGTCTGTCTGTCTGTGTCATGGTGTGTCTGTCTGTCTGATGGTGTGTCTGTCCGTCTGTCTGTGTCATGGTGTCTGTCTGTCTGTCTCCTGGTGTGTGTGTGTCTGTCTGTCATGGTGTGTGTGTGTGTGTCTGTCTGTCCGTCATGGTGTCTGAGTTTGTCATGGTGTGTGTGTCTGTCATGGGGTGTGTGTGTGGGTCTGTCTGTGCCATGGTCTGTCATGGTGTGTGTGTGTGTCTGTCATGGGGTGTGTATCTGTCATGGTATATGTGTGTTTCTGTGTCTGTCATGGTGGATATGTGAGTTTAAAAATAGTGTTTTTGCTCACCTTTTTTTTCCCCATGCAACGTGCTGGTCTCCCCTCGACTGGCCCTGCCTCTATGGCTGAGATCATCAAGCTTGATGATCTCAGCCAATCCAATGCTTTGCCATAGGATTGGCTGCAAAAAGCTACACCAATCAGCATCTCCTCATAGAGATGCATTGAATCAATGTATCTTTATGGGGAACGTTCAGCACCTACAGAGTGTGGAGGCCCCGAATGTAGGTGCACTGACACAGGAAGCACCTCTAGTGACCGTCTGAGTGACTGTCACTAGCGGTGTCACTTTGAAGCAATGTAAACACTGCCTTTTCTCTGAAAGATTCTGGTGTACATTCAATCTGCTAGCTCTCAACCTATCTTGGCTAAGTGTGCTCTGTTGTAAATTCAGCCACTAGACTATTGATAGAGTAGATAGACTAAATGGGTACTGTTGTAAATTCCGCCCACTAGGTGTAAATAGTTTGATAGTTCTCGAGGTGCTGGCCAATTAGAGTAGTTGGGTTTGCTGTAAATGTTGTAAAATACGCTATAATTGGTGAAATGTATGTCCTGCTAGAAAGCTTGAGCTCTGCCGTTTAGCGGATGTGTAAATTGTGTGTATAGTGTAAAATAGCGCACAGTACCATAACCACTGACTTGTACCATAACTACTGATATTACGTGAAAAATACTAAAATATACTATTTTACCTTGCATGTGTACTAACTGATATTGTAACTTTAAAGTCATAATTGTCTAAACTGAATAATAGTTACTAACTGTACCATAACCACTGACTGTAGAGACAAAATTGTTGAAATGTTATGCTATCGGTTAGTTAATGTTGATTTATTGTGTGGACAATTGTATGAATTGCTTAACAGTTGCATTGATTAGTATATAGTGTTTGGTGAGTCTTGATTTTACTTGTGTGTGCGACATCGTGATATTGTTGAGCATGTGAGGATCCAGTGTGTGTGTGCACATGTGTGTTTGGGCCTAGTAACTGTGCCATGTGGTGCTGGTGATAAGGAGATTGGTGTGACTGTTGAAACTGTGTGTATATTTGTACAGCTTTTGAATCAGACGTTCTGTTGAAATCATCTTCTGATTCACAAGGCTGTTGGTCCTTTGTCTTGTATGTTAAAAAAATAAACCTGTGTAATAGGGAGTGGTCTGTCCTGGTGGCCGCATCGCCTCCATGTGGCAGTCTTGACTTAAATTTAGTGCAGGGTGTACATGTGGCTGTAACTAGTAGGCCAGAATTCTATGATCAGTTTCCATATATTGACTGGTGGAAACCGATTGTTAAAAAACTGCCTTGGTGAATTAAACTGTGTCATGAGGAACAATGGAGCCACATGGTGGTCAGAACTAAGGCCTTAATTAGTAGCCACTCCCCCACTCATCCTCCCAAGCTAAAACTGGTGTAACTGGTATTTGCACTCCCCCTGCTCTATTGTCCCCACCTAGCCACATACCTATTTGTTCTTTTGTTTCAAACTCTTGTATTTCTGTATTGACCCCTACTGAGATGATTAATTTACCATAGAACTAAAGCTTTACTCAAGCCTAGATATCAGGGTGAACAGAGATTAAAATAAGCAATAATAAAATAAGCACATAATTAAAGTCTATCTGCTTCATTAAACTTTAGGGAGGCACTCTAGGGCCACCTACTGGCCATCTTCGGGAGTTACATTGATATTACATTGTTTAATCATCTTTAACTCTATACTGGCATACATCAGACAGAAGTAGGGTTGCTTACCCAATTTTAATATCTGTATTGCTATAAGGTTTTATTTTATGTATAAATATATTAAAAGTGAAGTTTTATTATTAGACCCATAAAGAATATTTTGATACAATTACTCACACCTACTGGTAGGTTTTTGGTTTAACACTTTTTTTATTTTTTTTATCTGTCAAATGCTTACTAGTAAAATAAGCTCACTCCCTTTCACCTATCTTACTACTCTCAGACCGGAACCTATTACTGAGCAGCCTTGCCGAAGTCCCATACTAACCCAACAATTGACTGGCACCCTTCCATCCCGAAATTGCCAAATGCCCCTCCGACTTACACCGTGCCCAACACACGTTGGCAAAAAGGGCCAAATACAATGGGCAGATCCTGTGTTTGTCTATGTCCCCTTCACCACAACTGACCTGTTCAATTGGAAGACTCATAACTCCTCGTACACCGATTAACCTCAAGCCATGATTGACTTGGTCACCTCCATTATACAAACACATAATCCCACCTGGGCTGATTGTCAGCAATTATTACTGACCTTTAGAACATAAATGGCGCTGACATGATCCATCTAAAGGCCTATCAACAAGCCATTATTGCTGGCATGAAGGCAGGAGGGAAAAAGGCAATTAACATGTCCAGGGCGGCTGAAGTGTTACAAAAAGCTAATGAATCACCCAGTGCTTTTTATGAGAGACTGCTTGAGTCAAATAGATTGTACACTACTTTCAATCCTGAAGCCCCTGGAAACTTCAGAATGATAGACTCAGCATTTCTCAGAAAGCTACAAAATTAGAGGGATTTGCAGGGATATCCATATCACAGCTAATGGAGGTTGCAAATAAGGTGTATATGAATAGCAAAACTGAGACAAAGCGTGAGGAGGAACGTAAGATGAGGAAGAAAATAGACATGTTAGTGGTAGCTATTTCAGGCGTAGCTAGAGAAGGAGGGGAGATGAATAAAGGAGTCGAGAATAGGCTGAGTAAGGGACCTTTAAGTAGGAATCAATGTGCATATTGTAGAGAGGAAGGACATTGGAAGAATGAGTGTTCACAGAGAGAGCGTTTTGAAAAATAATACACAAGGAGAGAGAAGAGTATGGGGAGGTTATAGTGATAGTTATAGAGGAAGAGGAAGTTTTGGAGGGAACGGTGGGAATAGTAGAGGGAGTGTTCAAGGAGATAGATATTATTCCCCTACCCAGAGACCTAGGGATAGGGAAGATAGAGATTTTTGTGGGTCTGGCTGACACTATCATGGAAGACTATTGATACCGACCAGGCTCCATCCCCCTTGGCCGAGCGGAGCCTATGGTCGATGTAGCAATAGGGGGAAAGAGAAGTCCTTTCATGATTGACACAGGTGCTGAACATTCTGTGGTGACCAAGTTGGTAGCTCCTCCATCTGAGAAGACTATAACTGTGATAGGAGCTACTGGGAAAAGCACTGCTAGACCGATTCTCAGGAGTCGTACATGCATTTTAGGAGGCCATTTTTTTTAAAGCACCAGTGTGACGAGACCAATCTCACCACATTGCATTGGAGGAGCCTGGTTGCCTGCCTGCTGCCTTTTGACTATGGACCGGCATTTAACTACTTTATTTTCCTATGCAGAAAGGTCTATTCCTGTATTTCTGCCATGGCGTTCGGTACATTCTCGGATTTACTGAATGAACTCATTTAACCCAGATAGCTATGCCATGGAGCCTATTCGTGTAATAAAAGACTTTGGCTCCATGGCGATTGAACTGTATGTGTGTGGTCTGAGTGCCATTAGGTAATAATGTGCGCTCAGACCTAAGCTATCTGGAGATATGTTGCATATTTTATTGTATTTTACTGTCTTTTTACTGCCATGTGCTTAATGTGAATGTGATGCATACTTTTCAAGTTATGAATAATGTGCAAAAACTGTATTTCTCTGGCTGTGATAATTACATTACACATTGTGTAAGGTAATTGTATCACAGGCAGAGGGGAGGATTTTGTGTGGGAGTGTCTGAGTGTATTGTACGTGTTTATTGGTTGTTTTCCAAAACCCTGTGGGTGGTACTAATGTGTAAGAATGTGTACATAAGAACAATAAACCCATAGCTCTGTCTGTTCACTGCTTGACCCTCAACATGGAGCTTTGTCTCGTTCTTGGGGGGATTTACTGTATGCTGTTCCAGTTTGACTGCTAGGAGTGTAAACCTATTTGAATGTTTTTTCCTATTCAGCTGTTTACAGCATTCATGTGGTTCCGGTTCAGCTGTTTGCAGCATTCATATGCTTTGTTCGGTGGATTGGTGTCTACAGTATCTGTGCCTGTTTCTCTGGAAGGGGAAGATCTTCTAAATGGCGGTTTAACCCTTTTATGCCTGGGGGTGCCATTACAACCAGTCCCTATACATGCCAGAGTGTCCAGTTTAACTTCTAGGACGAGATCTATTATCAAAGCTGACAACTCAGATAACTTTTCTACCTAATGGATCAACGTCTCTGAAGTTTAATAAATCACCTGGCATAATAGCGATATTGGTGCCAAAAGAAGAAGAATGGCATTTATTTTCTGTAATAATAAAAGCAAACCCAAAGAGTGATGGATCTGTATTTCACATTCCAGGAGTATGGGCAGAAAATAATCCTCCAGGACTTGCTCGTAACATCCCACCGATACATTTTGAGTTAAAGCTTGGGGTGTATCCTGTTAGACTTTGTATGTTGTTCTTTTATCTACCCCACCAGCTGTAAAGGTGGTGGAAGTGACTCCTTGGATTCATCACTCTAGGGTTAAACCAGCGGCAGAATCCTGGCAAGCTACTCCAGATTGTGAGAATCCTTGCAAGATCCAGTTGAAGCACATGACCCAGTTGAATTGAGCGTGACTTGAGAAGTATGAGGTGATTTTTGAAGAATCGTGGTTGAAAGTAACATCTGAGATCAGCAAGTAGGTGTTTTGATGGCCATAATAAAGCCTGACCACCTGCCTACGTTTCATAGCCAGTTTCCCCCCTTGCCTCGAAGGGACCTCTGTGAAGGTGAGGATCAGAAATACAACAATTCTTGCAGCCCTCACAAGCGGAAAGCTGAGGTGCCGTCGCACAGTCGAAGAATAAAGATGAGGACCACAAGAATAATGTGTTTAATTATGTGCTTTAGTATTTTTATAATTTTTCAGGAGGGTAAAGGTGAGGATATTCCTAGCTGTGTTAGTTGTATTAAGACTACAAAAACAGGTAACCAGATATCCCAGACCAAATTTGGCACTCACAATATGAATGTAAAGGATCTGTGTCTAGGTGTAGGTACTTAGATACTGATTATAGTGTGTGTCAACCGATATCAGGTGAACCCAAGTGTTTCGATCCCCAATTCCAACCCCGTACAATTTGGTTGGTAATTCGGAACAGTAACTCCCAGGGGACTTTAATAAATAAGACTGTGATAAGCACCATACATTCTATGGGCATTCTACTATTTGATGCATGTAAGGCGATCTAGGGTAGTGGAAAACCTTGGAATGTATGTGGTAATCTTAAATGGGAACGAACTTATGGGTTTAATGATAAATATTTATGTCCCAGTAAAAGATCTACTGATCCTGACTGCCCAAATAGAGACTTTAACTTCTGCCCCTATTGGTCATGTGTAGGTTGGGCGACCTGGGGAAAAACAGTAGATCAAGATATGATTATCCAAAGGTTGCCCACTGCACCGTATTGTAAAACTATGGAGTGTAACCCTGTGCATATGACCATCTCCAATCCACTGCACTTCATTGACAAGTTTGGGAATCTCTTTGGGTTTCAAAATACATGGTACAGGAGTAGATCCAGGGACCATAATATATGTAGGACTTGAAACGGAGACGACAGCTTCTCAAACTCATCAGGTTTTTCATTCCTTCTATTAGGAGATGAGTGTTGAGGATAAAATTCCCCATAATGTTAAGAACCTATTTATTGATTTGGCTGAGGTAGTATTGCAGGAAGTCTTAGTATAACTAACCAGTGGCGTCGCTAGGGGGGGGCCAGAGGGGGCCATGGCCCCCCCTACATCATGCTGTGCCCCCCCTTGGGCCCCTCCAAATGCCGGCAACTTGCTGGCCATGGGCTTCCCTCGGACTGTAACAGCCTGTTACAGCCCAAGGGAATGCAGTGCTGAGGTGCTGGGGGCGGTCTGTGGCTGGAGGGAGCACTGATTGGCTCCCTGGCACAGGCCCCGCCCCCAAACGAAGCCCCGCCTCCCGTCGATAAGCCCCGCCTCCCGCCGATAAGCCCCGTCCCCGCCGTAAAAGCAGCCCATGCTGCCATGGCTGCCTGCTGCAGAAGATGGCTGCCTGACCCCCAGCAACAGCCTCCAGTGGTTCACACACACACTGCCCCCCATACTGCCCCATACACACACTGCCCCATACACACACTGCCCCCCATACACACACACTGCCCCCATACACACACACTGCCCCCCCATACACCTTCATACACACACCTTTAGCCTGCATTGCCCCAGCCACACACACACTGCCCCCCCATGCCACATAAACACCACACTGCCCCCCCCATACTGCCCCATACACACACTCTGCCCCCCCATACACA
>OW240918.1:85992920-86010752 GCA_933207985.1 Pelobates cultripes
TGTGTATGGACTCAGCAGTCTCTGTGTGTTTGTGTATGGACTCAGCAGTCTGTGTGTATGGACTCAGCAGAGTCTGTGTGTGTGTATGGACTCAGCAGAGTCTGTGTGTGTGTGTGTGTATGGACTCAGCAGTGTGTGTGTGTGTGTCTGTATGGACTCAGCAATCTGTGTGTGTGTGTGTGTGTATGGACTCAGTAATCTGTGTGTGTGTGTATGGACTCAGCAGTCTGTGTGTGTGTATGGACTCAGCAGTCTATCAATAATTAAAATTCCTGTGAGTTGTTGTGTAGGAAGGGCCCCAGTGCATTGCCCAGGGGCCCTTAACTCTGTTAAAATGGTACTGCTTGTGTGTGTCAGTGAGCTTCTATTTAGTGAGCATGTGTGTGTCAGTGAGCTTGTCTTTAGTGAGCTTGTGTGTGTGTCCCTGAACTTCTTTGTAGTCTTTGTAGTGAGCCTTCTGTTTATACAAGTGAGATGGTCTGTAGTAAGCTTGTGTGTGAGTCAGAGAGTTTTGTCTGTCAGTAAGCCTATTTGCGCATGTCAGTGAGCTTGTGTGCTTACTGTACTATATATATATATATATATATATATATGTGTGTGTGTATATATATATATATATATATATATATATATATATATATATTTTGACTTGTATGAATGGCATACGTTTTTTTTCCAGGGCTGCTTTGGATTCCCAGGGATTTCCAGTTTGGCTCTGCCAGCGAGTGCACTTTACCGCTGAATAATCTGTGTGAGCTGCCGCACACTTTAGCCCCGTTACACGCGTCTGGGAGCTGCTGTTGACAGGTACTAGTAGTCTAGAGATTGGGGTTTATGCTCAGCTATCTGTATAATACAGATCTGTGTGTATAAAATATCCCGGGATAGTCAGTGCTTCCTGTATAGTGCTGCTCTCTGTCTTGGGATATTATACACAAACAGACCTCTATTATACAGAGAGCAGCACTATACAGGGAGCACTGAGTGTCCCAATTTATTATACACACAATCCTGTATTATACAGAGAGCACTGACTGTCCAGGGATATTATTCCCAGACAGTAATTGATAGCTGTGCTGCAAAATGTCCTTGGAAATTTTTTTTTCAAATGTTGGCAACTATGGCACTGTATCAAGGATAATGTGTTTGTTTTTTTAATAATCCCTGGTGGAAAATAATGACTCCTCCACCAGGTATTATTAAAAAAACAAAACACATTGTGTCGGGGGCATAGCTTAACATGCAACAGGGGCGGGGTCAAACTGCGACAAGGGCGGGGTTAAATGTGCCCCCCTACTTTTGTCACTGGCCCTGCATGTGCCCCCCCGAAAAATGAATCCTAGAGACGCCACTGTAACTAACTGCTTTGTATGGGAGACCTATGGCCATGGGAGGCAAGAGAGATTTGGTATCTTGGTTCTGAGACAGATGAACAACAGATGCTTTCTCAGTCTGATCATCAAGTAAGTACTAGAGGTAAATCAGAATGGCGTTTAAAAACATCTATCATAGGCCATGTACGTTTAGCTAGAAGAGGGCCACTGTATAATACATCTGTTGGAGAGTAGTGAAGCACCAAACGGTTTGCCAGCGAATAGTTCCTGGCGAACACAGCATGTTTGCGTTCGCCACAGCGGGCGAACATATGCGCGGTTCGATCCGCCCCCTATTCGTCATCATTGAGTAAACTTTGACCCTGTACCTCACAGTCAGCAGACACATTCCAACCAATTAGCAGCACACCCTCCCTAGCAGACCCACCCACCTACTGGAAGGCATCCATTTTACATTCATTCTCAAGCTGCATGCTTAGTGAGAGGAGGGAAAGTGTAGCTGCTGTTGATTAGATAGGGAAATGCATAGCTAGGTTAGGGTATACAGTGTCCACTACAGTCCTGAAGGACTCATCTGATCTCTGCTGTAAGGACAGCACCCCAAAAAGCCCCTTTTAGGGCTAGAACATCAGTCTGCTTTTTTTTTTATTTTTTTTTATTTTTTTGTGTAATGTAATTGCAGTTGCCTGACAGCTTCTGTGTCAGGCTCACAGTGGATACTGTGCCCAGTGCCACCACTCACTTACTGGTGTCACAATAGCTTGCATTTAAAAAAAAATATTTTTTTTTCACTATAATAGATTGAATAGCAGTTAGTTGTCTGCCAGCTTCTGTGTCAGGCTCACAGTGGATACTGTGCCCAGTGCCACCACTCACTCACTGGTGTCACAATAGCTTGCATTTAAAACCCAAAAACTTTTTTCACTGTTATAGATTGAATAGCAGTTAGTTGTCTCAAAGCGGGTGTGTCAGGCTCACAGTGGATACTGTGCCAGTTCACAGTGCCACTCATATCTGGTGTCATAATAGCTTGCATTTAAAAACAAAAAAAGCTTTTTCACTGTTATAGATTGAATAGCAGTTAGTTGTCTCAAAGCGTCTGTGTCATGCTCACAGTGGATACTGTGCCCAGTGCCACCACTCACTCACTGGTGTCACAATAGCGTGCATTTAAAACCAAAAAACTTTTTCACTGTTATAGATTGAATAGCAGTTAGTTGTCTCAAAGCGGGTGTGTCAGGCTCACAGTGGATACTGTGCCCAGTGCCACCACTCACTCACTGGTGTCACAATAGCGTGCATTTAACAACCCAAAAACTTTTTTCACTGTTATAGATTGAATAGCAGTTAGTTGTCTCAAAGCGGGTGTGTCAGGCTCACAGTGGATACTGTGCCCAGTGCCACCACTCACTCACTGGTGTCACAATAGCGTGCATTTAAAAACAAAAAACTTGTTTCACTGTTATAGATTGAATAGCAGTTAGTTGTCTCAAAGCGGGTGTGTCAGCCCTACAGCATGTACTCTGCGAGTTCACAGTGCCACTCTTATTTGGTGTCCCAATAGCGTGCATTTAAAAACCAAAAAACTTGTTTCACTGTTATAGATTGAATAGCAGTTAGTTGTCTGCCAGCGTCTGTCAGGCTCACCGTGGATACTGTGCCCAGTGCCACCA
Source organism: Pelobates cultripes (assembly GCA_933207985.1). Lineage (NCBI taxonomy): Eukaryota > Metazoa > Chordata > Amphibia > Anura > Pelobatidae > Pelobates > Pelobates cultripes. Next base: position 85,995,928 of record OW240918.1, read on the forward strand.
CTCACTCACTGGTGTCACAATAGCGTGCATTTAAAAAACAAAAAAAATTTTCACTGTTATAGATTGAATAGCAGTTAGTTGTCTGCAAGTGTCTGTGTGTCAGGCACGCAACGTATACTGTGCCCACTTGCCCAGTGCCACCACTCACTCACTGGTGTCACAATAGCGTGCATTTAAAAACCAAAAAATGTTTTTCACTGTTATAGATTGAATAGCAGTTAGTTGTCTGCAAGCATCTGTGTGTCAGGCTCGCAACGTATACTGTGCCCACTTGCCCAGTGCCACCACTCACTCACTGGTGTCACAATAGCTTGCATTTAAAAACAAAAAACTTTTTTCACTGTTATAGATTGAATAGCAGTTAGTTGTCTCAAAGCGGGTGTGTCAGCCCTACGCGTGTACTCTGCCAGTTCACAGTGCCACTCCTATCTGTTGGCACATTAGATTGCATGCGCAGTGCCCCAAATTTGAAGAAGGAGGACCGACCAAGCATCTTTTTCCATCTCCCGGTTCCTAAAATCGATGCCATATACATGTCCCCTGATAGGGGACGTAACAGGGATTAAACTGATAAGAATAGTACTACTTAACACACCACTCCTATCTGTTGGCACATTAGATTGCACGCGCAGTGCCCCAAATTTGAAGAAGGAGGACCGACCAAGCATTTTTTTCCATCTCCCGGTTCCTAAAATCGATGCCATATACACATCCCCTGATAGGGGACGTAACAGGCATTAAACTGATAAGAATAGTACTACTTAACACACCACTCCTATCTGGTGGCACATTAGATTGCACGCGCAGTGCCCCAAATTTGTTGTGATCTGTGAGTAAGGTAAACGGTTGTCCATACAAGTAGGTTGCAGCTTTTTGAGGGCCCACACCACCGCTATGCACTCCTTTTCAATGGCAGTGTATCTATTTCACTGGGCAAAAGTTTCCGGCTTACAAAAGCCCCGGGTTGCTCGCCGCCATCTGCTCTGACTTGGCTCAGTACTGCTCCCAATCCAAACATAGAAGCATCTGTATGGACGAGAAAGCGTTTAGTTGGATCAGGAGCAGAAAGTACAGGTGATTTAATGAGCGCCGTCTTGAGCTGTTGGAAGGCCTGTTCACACTCTGGGGCCCATACTACTATCTTGGGGAGGTTTTTACGCGTTCCTATATGGCACTTACTGGGCTTTAGGGTCAGTCCGGCCTCCCTAATCCGGTCTAGTACGGCTCCTATGTGGGTCAGGTGTTAGGGCCAGGAGCAGCTAAAAATGGCTATATCATCCAAGTAGGCGCAGGCATACTCCTGAAACCCATCCAGTAGCCGATCTACCATCCTCTGAAAGTTAGCCGGGGCATTCTTCATCCCGAATGGCATGGCCTTAAACTGATACAGGCCAAACGAGGTGACAAATGCCGACTTGTGGATGGCGTCCTCGGCTAATGGAATTTGCCAGTACCCCTTGCACAGATCTATTGTGGTGAGGTACTGGCCTGTGGCCATTTTGTCTAGGAGCTCGTCTATCCGGGGCATAGGGTAGGCGTCTGAGGTTGTTTTATCGTTTAGCCTCCGGTAGTCTACACAGAAACGGGTCGTGCCGTCCCGTTTCGGTACTAGTACTACCGGGGAGGCCCAGGGGCTGTCAGAGTGTTCTATCACCCCTAACTGCATCATTTCCTCAATTTCTTTCTGCATATTTTCTTTAACTGCTTCGGGTATGCGATAGGCGGTTTGGCGAAGGGGGTCTGGTCTAGGGTTTCAACTTTGTGAGTGGTTAACGGACTGTACCCAGGTAGGTTGGAAAACGTGGCCCCCTTGTCCTGGATTAGTCTTTGGACCTGGGTTCGCTCCTGGGGGTCTAACCGGTCTCCTAACTGTACTTCTCCCAGGTTTCCGCTGTGGCCCTCTTGGTCTAGGAGATCTGGGAGTGGCAAATTATCATACTCTTCAGTGGCAGGTGCACAGATCGCGGTTACCTCTTCCGTGCGCTCGTGGTATGGCTTGAGCATGTTCACATGGAGCATGCGCTTGCCTCCCGTGCCTGTGACCGCACCGATCACAAAGGTGGTATCACAAACCTGCTCTACCACCTTGTATGGGCCCTGCCAGGAAGCCTGCAGCTTGTCCTTGTGGACAGTGTCAATCCATATCTGCCAAGTGACCCTATGTAGGGGGAACAGTCTCTATTCTGCTCTGTGTCAGTGTGTATCATGGTCTCTGAGGACAGGTGTCAATCCATATCTGCCAAGTGACCCTATGTAGGGGGAACAGTCTCTATTCTGCTCTGTGTCAGTGTGTATCAGGGTCTCTGAGGACAGGTGTCAATCCATATCTGCCAAGTGACCCTATGTAGGGGGAACAGTCTCTATTCTGCTCTGTGTCAGTGTGTATCATGGTCTCTGAGGACAGGTGTCAATCCATATCTGCCAAGTGACCCTATGTAGGGGGAACAGTCTCTATTCTGCTCTGTGTCAGTGTGTATCATGATCTCTGAGGACAGGTGTCAATCCATATCTGCCAAGTGACCCTATGTAGGGGGAACAGTCCCTATTCTGCTCTGTGTCAGTGTGTATCAGGGTCTCTCTGGACAGGTGTCAATCCATATGTCAAGGTGTCAATATGTCATATGTCAGGTGTCAATCCATATCCATTGTGATTTAGGAATGTTAGGTGATTTATGCCCTTTATGGATTAAGACCAGACTCTGCATCAACTGTGTAATTTTCCATAGAGTTTTGTCATGGATCCCCTTCCGGCATGCCACAGTCCAGGTGTTAGTCCCCTTGAAACAACTTTTCCATCACTATTGTGGCCAGAAAGAGTCCCTGTGTGTTTTCAAATTCGCCTGCCCATTGAAATCTATGGAGGTTCGCCCGGTTCGCGAACATTTGCGGAAGTTAACGTTTGCGAACCGAAAATTTCGGGTTCGCGACATCACTATTGGAGAGTTAACCTGCTTAGGACAGAAGGCCTATAATGCTGATACAAAAGATACTACTTGGTGGTCAGCTTCAAATGTCTCGGAACCTACTAATCTTTTTGCCAATTACACCAATTTAAAAGAGGTATGTTTTGACTTATCTGCTACATCCAATTGGAAAACCCCAGAAAATTTGTACTGGATCTGTGGTAAGAAAGCATATTCAGAGTTACCACAAGATTGGGAGGGAGCATGTGTACTAGGTGCGCTCAAACCATCCTTCTTTTTGCCAATTGAAAAAGGAGAGACCTTGGGAGTTAAGGTTTATGATGTGAATCATAAAAGGAAGCAAGCTTCATTGAATATATGTAGTTGGGAAGATGAGTGGCCTCCCCAACATATCATAAATTATTATGGACCTGCTACTTGGGCAGAAGATGGTACTTATGCATATAGAACCTCAATATATATGTTCAACCGTATTATAAGACTACAGGCGGTGGTTGAGATTATCACCAATGAAACACGCAAGCACTTAATGTTCTACCTAAGCAAAATACTCGGATGAGATCAGCCATCTATCAAAATGGATTAGCTCTGGTCTACTTATTAGCAGTAGAGGGAGGTGTATGTGGAAAGTTTAATCCTAGCAACTGTTGTTTGCACATAGATGATGAAGGGCGGGCAGTGGCTGAACTTACAAGCCACATGGTTAAACTTACGCATGTACCGACTCAGGTCTGGAATGGGTATAATGGGTAATTGGTTTGGAAGTTGGTATGAGCAGCTTGGAGGGATTAAGGCATTAGTAGGAGGAGTAATATTCATTATATTCATATTTCTCTTTCTGCTCTGCCTGATTCCATTAGTGGTCAGATCTATACATAGTATCATAGAGAGTACTATAGAAAGAAAGACAGCTGCTCATGTAATGGCTGTCTGGAAGTATGAACCTCTAGCCCAGAGAGAGAATAATCAGGATGAGGAATGTTGAGAAAGCACAAAGTTCAGTTAGAATGATTACAAGGTCTGTTCTGGTCCATGGCTACTTGAGTGGTGTTGGCAAATTATGGTTAGTGATATAACTTTGTATCAGAGTCATCAAAGGGGGGAATGTGATGCGATTCCAGCAGGGTCAAAATTTAGTAGGCCGAAATCTCCACATGGCATATGCTAATTAGTATCTGATTACAAACAGTTGGATGAGTCATCAGTATACTGAGCATGTGTAGAAGTGGATAGTACATTCCTTTGTCTGTAAATACCATGTGGTCTGCCCATATAAGGTGATCCTGAATATCCTGTGTGCTGATTGGTCTGAGGAATATAGGAGGGGTTATACGGTATGGGAGGGGATATGCTGCTAACAAAAGGCCTCTGCACCATGCTTTCTGCTTCTCAGATATTTTTGGAACAGGAGTTCATCTGAGACCCAATCGGTGTGTAAATAAAAGACCAGGTACTTCCTGAAGACTTGTGTCCATATCTCTATGTGTGGCTTCTGCGGTTTGTTCCTGTTATTCCTCCGGTAACACCTTAAAGGACCACTATAGTGCCAGGAAAACAAACTCATTTTCCTGGCTCTATATTGTTAATAGGTCCCCCCCATCCTCATGGCCCCCCTCCCACTGGGCTGAAGGGGTTAAAACGTTTCTCTAGTGCCGGGCTCCCTCGGTGCTGGGGAACTCTCCTCCTACTGCCGACTTCAGCGCCGAATGTGTGGCTTGCCGCACACACATTCAAACAGTCCACAGGAAAGCATTTCTCAATGCTTTTCTATGGACGTCCAGCGTCTTCTCAATGTGATTTTCACAGTGAGAATCACGGAAGCGCCTCTAGCAGCTGTCAGAGACACAGCCACTAGAGGCTGGATTAACCCTCAGTGAAACATAGCAGTTTCTCTGAAACTGTTATGTTTTCCGCTGCAGGGTTAAAACTTGAGGGACCTGGCACCCAGACCACTTCATTGAGCTGAAGTGGTGTTGGTGGCTATAGTTGTCCTTTAAGGACACCGCTTCAGACGCTGGGCGTACCCTTAAAGGCACATGCAATTTTTTGCATTCTTTTGCTGTTTGTGCTCAACCACAATTTGTATCTCTCTCATTTATTGCACCAACACATATTATATATTTTTTTTTTTAGAAGGCAAAAAGGGCTTTCATTTGATGTCACATATACATTCTCATTAAGTATAACAAAAATGCCAAATAAAATGTTTTGTTTTTTTTCCCTCACAGTTTTGCCAATAATAATGTGTGCATAATATGTCAAGCTTAGGAAAAGTAATTCAAAATACATTAATTTGTGTGTCTTGATTTATAGAGTACATAATGTGTATAGGATTTCAGCTTATTTTGAAAGTTACAGGTCACATAATACAGGGACTAAAAGAAAATTGCAATGCAAAACAATTTTAGAAGTTGGTATGTTTGTCTTGAAAGTTTAGTAGCACCACACAAAACAAAATTGACAAACAAAAGCATATATTTATATAAAGTAGATATCACAGATTATTTACAAAAGGTTATTTTTACACTTTTTATGTAGCCATTTCATCACCAATCTCTGCTAAATATTGGAGTAAAATTGTGTTTTTTTTTCTCTATTTTGGCATATACATATCTAACAAGGGTTTTGTAATGTGTATTATGTAAAGCTGGTGTGTGCTATTCCTGTACAGAAACCCATATTGTGTTCAGCTACATCTGCTGAGTACAACAATACCCCCCCAAAAAAAAAACCTTTGGCACTATTCTGTGAAGCTACAATGTCATGTAAGAGACAAGGCTAGTTAGAATTTTCATAGATTTCTTTGATGTGCCTATTTCTCATTCTGGGGCATTATAGCAGTTTGACTTTTCAAATAAGCCCACAAGGGCTTCCATTTAAGAAAGCAGACACTCCAATGTATCTTATACATGCATATATAGTGCTTATATAGTGCCTTAGCTTGTCACCATTTTTTCACCAATTTATGTCAATGTTTGTGGTGAGGATTTTTTTATTTTTATTTTTTACATACATGTTACATTTTTGCTGGGTATTTCTTACACTTGATATGTGCCACTGTCATAAAACCCCCCAAATTATGGTCAGTAACATCTTCTGAGTAAAACAATATGCCAAAATGTATGACCTAGACCAAGCATGTCAAACCAAAATGGGCAAAATAAACATGATTTAAGTTTATGTGGGCTGCAAAAAAACAAAGTAAACAAAAAAAAACCAAAACTTCAGTTTTCATAGAAACATAGGTTTATTTTGAAAAGGACATTATATAAAAAAGTTGCTTAACTGACACTGGACGTCCTCACGCTCGTAGGGCTTCAGAGTAAACAAAAGAGCAAATTTATTTTAAGGAAAAGTACATTTGCATATAACCAATTTTTCAGTCCAACTACCTTGACATATTAAGAAAAGTTTGGTAATGGGACTGAAATTGTAAATGTATACTGTTGCACAGTATACAGTAAAATATATATATATATATATATATATGTTACCTTGTTGATTTTGAAGTCCTATGAGTATGTTCTTCACTTTGGCTGATGTCATCAGACTTGATGATCTCAGCCAATCCAATGCTTACCCATAGGAAAACATTGGAAGGCTATTGTGCATGTGTAGCAAAAAGCTGTGAGGCCAGTCAGCATCTCCAAGGGGAGCTTTAAGCGCCTCCATGCAGACCCAATCTAACACACTGCCCAAAAATCAAATACATTGCCCCTTAATGACATACATAGCACCCCCCTCCACCTTAATCTTACACACTGTCCCTCCTCCCTCCACTCTAATTGAATACACTGTCCCCGCCCTTACCCAATTTAACACACAGCCCCTCCCACCACTCTATTTCACTGCCCCATCACCACTCTAATACACTGCCCCACTTTCTCCCCCAAATTTATACACTGCCCCTCCCTCACCCAAATTAATATGCTGCTCCCTTGCTCAACAAATGAATACACTGCCCTCCCCCCAATTTAACACACTGCTCCCTGCCCCATTCCTTCTTCCAATTTAATAAACTGCCCCCCCCTTAAATTAATACACTGCCCCCTCCCCTAAATTAATACACTGCCCCCTCACTCCCTCCCTCAAATTAATACACTGCCATCCTCCCCAGTTTAATACACTGCTCCTACTCTCACAACTAAAATACTGCCCACTCGCTCACCAATTTAATACACTGGCCCCAACCCTCACACAAATCAATACACTGGGCCTGTCATCCCAGCCCTCCCTCCAATTAATACACTGCCTGCTTCCCAAATTGAATACACTGGCACCATCCCTCCCCAATTTAATACAGTGCCTCCTTCCTCCCCTAATTTAATACAGTGCCCCTCCCTCAAATTAATACACTGCCCACTCCCTCCCCAAATTAATACATTGTGCTCCCCCCAATTTAACACACTACCTCACTCCCTCCCCCAATTTAATACACTGGCCCCTCTCCTTCCCCCAAATTAATACAATGTTCCCTCCTTCCCTCAAATGAATACACTGCCCACTCCCTCCCCCAATTTAATACACTGCCCCCTCACTCCCTCAAATTAATACATTGCACTGCATCCCCTCCCACCACTCTATTAAACTGGTCCCCTTCCCCAATTTAATACAATGCCACCTTCCTCCCCAAATTAACAGTGCCCACTCCCTCCCCCAATTTAATACACTGCACCCCACCATTCCCTATTTAATACACTGCCCCTTCCCCAATTCAACACTACACAGTAAGGTCCCCTAAACTTCTCTTCCCCTACCTTAAGATGAGCCACCCTTCCTCCAGTTCCTGCTCTGCAAACAGGCCAGACGATTCTCTGGCATTTCGAGCAGTAAGGAATGGGGAGTGGCTGGCCTGCTCTGCAGACAAACAGACACTCTGCTCTCTTATGGCTGTGGGAGGGAAGACAAGAAGCAGACAGAAAATATCTTTCCTATCTTGCAGCTGGTCACAGCCACAGCACAAAGCAGCCCCAGAGTAGGCGGGCCGCAAATATATTAATTGTGGGCCACATGCAGTCCGTGGGCCGCAAGTTTGACATGCTTGACCTAGACACTATTTTGTGAAGTTACAGTTCTGTAAATAAGAAGTGACAAGTTCAGATTTTTAAGTATGAATTTTCATAGATGGTTTTGATGGGTCTGTGTTCCATTTTGGAGCACTTTCGCAGGCTACATATTCTAACTACACAATAAGGGCATACCATTTCTTAAAGAACACATTCCAGGATATTTCAGAAGGCATATTTTGAACCTTAGTGTAGGATCATTTTACCGCTAGCTTGAACCATGTGTAGTGGTAATAAGCATTATTTTTTGCCTTTTTAAAACACAGTCAGGTTTGCAAACCTTATGTGTGCTGTATGTTACTTTTTATGTTGCTTAGCTATGTCGCCTGAGTACAGCAATACCCCCGTATATACGTTTACCAGGTATATATGGACATTGAAGGGGCACAATTGGAACACAGCCATTTCAGTTTTTTCAAACCTTGATTTTTTACGCTGTGTCTATGTCCCATATTGGAGTATTTTGGCAGACTACATATTCCAACTACCCCATAAAGGCACACAATTTCTTAAAGAAGACATCCCAGGGTATTTCAAAAAGGCATATGTTGAACTTTAGCATGGGATAATTTTTTTCTGCTAGCTTGTACAAGTTGTAGTGGTAATAAGCATTTTTTCTGCCTTTTTGACCCACACAGAAAGCTTTTGCGGTATATTTTGCACACCTTTTATGTGCTTTGGTAATAAAACACTTCATAGGTTGCTCAGCTATGTCGTCTGAGTACAGCAATACCCCCATATGTACATTTTCCAGGTATATGTGGATGTTAAAGGGGCACATTTGAGAGACAGCAATTTGGTTTTTTCAAACGTTAAATTTTTATGCTGGGTCTATGTCCCATTTTTTAGTAGTTTAGCAGGTTGGTTATTCAAACTACCGGACAAATGCATACCATTTTTTAAAGAATACAGCCTGGGGTATATCAAAAAGCATATTTTGAACCTTAGCGTGGGATAATTTTTTCGCTAGTTTGTTCCAGGAGTAGTGGTACATTTTTTTAATGTAATTTTATTAAAACTTTTTTACTTAAAAAAAAAAAATACTTAAAGGGAGAAGATCAGCAGCACTAATCCATCTCCCTGCACTTCACACTGAATACTGAAGCGCAGGAAGGCGGATCAGGAGTCCCTGCAACACATGTGCTCGCTCTGAAAGGCTGTCAGAGCGATCACAGCTGCAGGGATTGTATGATCTGGTGCTGCTCGTCTGCCTCGGATACTGAGGTAAACTGGAGCAGCATTAACTCCACGATCGTGGTGATCTGAGGTTAACTTTAATAAATGACGTAAATTTTCCATCATGCGTCCTTAATGGTAGGACATGCATTACGGAAAATTTCCATCATGTGTCGCAAAGGGGTTAAAAATGTCTCAGGGAAAGATGTTGTGTTGGCATACAGATCAAGTTGATGGTAATTTGCATAACATGATAAGGGTCCCTGGGGCGGAGCATTTCGAGAGCAGGGTGGGCCAATGCTCCAATAACCCTAATTGTTTAACATCCAGGTCAGAGCCTGTAATATGACCTGGAGTTCCACAGGTGTAAACTAAGTAATGCTCACCTGAGACTAATCAATTAGCAGGTACAATGTTAAAAGAAAGGGATCAGCCTGCTGCATTGAAGGAGAGGCCAGCTAGAAGAGCTGACAAACTGAGGAGTGTTTGCCTGCAAAGCATAATTTGGAATTTATGTTAGAAATATCGGTAAGTGTAAAAGCCACTTACCAATATTTCAAACATAGATTCCAAATTATACTTTGCAGGCACACACACATTGCTCGTTTTGTTTCTCAAGAAGGAGCTAGGAATTTTGTTTGTTTATTTTTATTTATATCGCCTATTATTTGCACTGAATGAATACTGGAAACAGATCTGGATGTGTCCTTGACTTTATTATCCCTGAAAAAGACTGTGGCAATATCAAAACCTGTGACCAAAATCCTTCCTGCAAAAGAGGTTTGTCACAATTGGGAAAGATTGTAGATCAGAAATAAGTGCTTAGAGGTGTGTGTTTTTCTTTTTTTTTTTTTTAAACCTTGTGGACAACTTGATAATGGTTGATATGTTACCGGGTAACACTGAAAAAGCCACGCATAGAGAGACACAGGTCATTTCAGTAAGTAAAGGTCTTTATTTTCACCGACCGGGTCTCAGCTGAACTCCTGTTCAAAAGATCTGAGCCCTGAGCACATGGAGTAGAAGCTTTTTATAAGCTATGCACCCCACATCTGTACCCTTACACCAATCAGCAAACAGAATACACAGGTTTACCTTATATGGACAGGCAACATGTACTCAGTACAATGATGACATTATCTTAGCTACATGTAACTAACTAACAGATACAACAGATACCTGTACTTGTATATGCCACATGGAGATTTTAGGCCTACCAAATGTTGGGCCTAGCTGAAATCCTATCACACATATATAGACCAATCTTGTCTTTGGTTTAACCCCTTAAGACCGCAGCCAAATGTACAAGTTGTGATCATAGGCGTGCGCACGGGGTGTGCCGGGTGTGCCTGGGCACACCCTAATCCCCGCGGCACGCCTATGGATTGAGTCCTGCAGGAACAGAGTTCCTGCACTTTTTTTTGAGCAGGAACGCTGTTCCTGCAGGCACTCAGCACCCCCAAATACCCACCTTCGTGTTCCCCCTGTCATGGGGGGGCAAGAGGTTATGGAAACCCCCGTCCCGTTGGAACGCCTGTCTCCATATCAGACGTGGCGATGGAGCTGTGTCCTCTCTGCTACCTCGCGCCGCGCGCCGTTTACTGATACCGGGAGCCGGAATATGACATCATATTCTGGCTCCCAGCTACTGTAGACAGCCCGCGCAGCGAGAGGGAGCAGAGAGCACACAGCTCCCTCGTCGCATCTGATATGGAGACAGGCGCCCGACCCACTGGAACCAGGAAAATATCCACGCCAGCTCTCCAGGTATGGATGGACATTTTTTAATTAAAAAAATAATTTGTGAGTATGTGTGTGTATGTGTCTGTGAGTGTATGTGTGTGTGAGTGTATGTGTGTCTGTGAATGTATGCCTGTGTGTGTCTGTGAGTGTATGTGTGTGTCTGAGTATGTGTGTCAATGTGTGTGTGCACGTATATATATATATATATATATATATATATATATTTGTGTACGGGGTAATTCGAGGATGTATAATTAAAACTAATGTAGTTTGATAAGGACCACGGTTGGTTGAGGTGTGCCGAAACCGACGAGAGGTCAGGCCTGCAAAAGAGGGCCCACCTGGTATATAATTGAAAATAACAAAGGGTGAGGTGGGAGGGCAACTTTCAGACGGCGATGATAGGTAAGCTGGGGTTACTGGGGATTTAAATAGGAAAATAACCCCTCCCACAAATTTAGGCATATGCCTTCCATTTGTGTACGGGGTAATTTGAGGACATGCAATTAAAAGTATATAGTTTGATAAGCAGTGGCGTCTCTAGGATTCATTTTTAGGGGGGGCACATGGTGAGCCAGGGACAAAAGTAGGGGGGCACATGTAACCCCGCCCTCGCCGCAGTTGGACCATGCCCCCGCCACATGTTAAGCCCGCCCCCGACACAATGTGTCTTTTTTTTTAAATCCATGGTGGAGGATTCATTATTTTCCACCAGGGATTATTAAAAAACAAACATATTTCACCTTGATAGAGGGCCATAGTTGCCAACATTTAAAAAAAAATTCCATGGACATTTTGCAGCACAGCTATCAATTATTACATTGAAAGTTTACCACACCCACTTCCGCAAAACTCAATACATGTATTATACAGAGAGCAGCACTATACAAGGAGCACTGACTGTCCTGGGATATTATACACAGACCTGTATTATACAGAGAGCAGCACTATACAGGGATCATTGACTGTCCCAGGATATTATACAGACACAAACCTGTATTATACAGAGAGCAGTACTGTAAAGGGAGCACTGACTTTCCCAGGATATCATATACACACAGTCCTGCATTATACAGAGAGCAGCACCATACAGTGAGCACTGACTGTCCTGGGATATTATACACATAGCCCTGTATTATACAGAGAGCAGCACTATACAGGGAACACTGGCTGTCCCAGGATATTATACACAGAGAGCAGGACTATACAGGGAGCACTGACTGTCCCAGGATATTATGCAGACACAGACCTGTATTATACAAAGAGTAGCACTATACAGGAAGCACTGACTATCCCGGGATATTATACACACACAGATCTGTATTATCCAGAGAACAGCACTATAGTATTATACAGATAGCTGAGCATATACCCCTTGTCCCAATCTCTAGACTACTAATACCTGTCAATAGCAGCTCCCAGGCGCGTGTAACAGGGCTAAAGTGTGCGGCAGCTCACACAGATGATTCAGCGGTAAAGCACACTAGCTGGCAGAGCCAAACTGGGAATCCAAAGCAGCCCTAGAAAAAAAGGTATGCCATTCCTACAAGTCTATATATATATATATATATAAATATATATATATATATATATATTGTACAGTGAGCACACAAGCTCACTGACATGCGCAAATAGGCTCACTGACAGATAAACTCTGACTCACACACAAGCTTAACACAGACAAACTCACTTGTATAAACACAAGGCTCACTACAAAGAAGTTCAGGGACACACACAAGCTCAGTAAAGACAAGCTCACTAAATAGAAGCTCACTGACACACACAAGCAGTACCATCTTAACAGCGTTATGTGCCCCCGGGCAAAGCAGTGTACTGGGGCCCTTCCTACACAACAACTCATAGGAATTAAAATTTTAATTATTTATAGACTGCTGAGTACATACACACAGTACACTGAATACGAACACAGAGAGCCTGCTGAATACACACACAGATTTCTGAATGCACACAGACTCCTGAATGCACACAGGCTGATGTATACATGTGCACACAGGCTGATTTATACACAGATTGCTGAGTCCATACACACACACAGACATACAGACTGCTGAGTCCATACACACACACACACACACACACACACAGACTCCTGAGTCTATACACACACATACATACACACAGACTGCTGAGTCTATACACACACAGACTGCTGAGTCCATACACACACACAGACTGCTGAGTCCATACACACACAGACACACAGCGTGCTGAGTCCATACACACACACACACAGACTGCTGAGTCCATACACACACACACAGACTGCTGAGTCCATACACACACAGGCACACACACAGACTGCTGAGTCCATACACACACACAGACTGCTGAGTCCATACACACACACACAGACTGCTGAGTCCATACACACACACACACACACACTGCTGAGTCCACACACACAGGCACAGGTCCATACACACACAGACTGCTGAGTCCATACACACACAGGCGCACAGACTGCTGAGTCCATACACACACACACACACACAGACAGACTGCTGAGTCCATACACACACACACACAGACTGCTGAGTCCATACACACACAGGCACACAGCGTGCTGAGTCCATACACACACAGGCACACAGCGTGCTGAGTACATACACACACAGACACACAGACAGACACACAGACTGCTGAGTCCATACACACACACACACACACACTGCTGAGTCCACACACATACACAGACTGCTGAGTCCATACACACACAGACTGCTAAGTCCATACACACACAGGCACACAGACTGCTGAGTCCATACACACACACACACACACACACACACACACACATACACTGCTGAGTCCATACACATACACAGACTGCTGAGTCCATACACACACACACACACACACACAAACAGACCTAGCATGTTCCTTCTTTCTACTGTGCAGGTGAAATTCATAGCAAAAGTAGTTATTCAGCATATGTGACAAAAGTTGTTACAATATGAGTGCACTTCTACGGTCTCAGATATAAAAAAGGGGGTTCCAAGAAGAGCTGAAATTATCATTACTGGAAAATTAGTAATTTATAGCATATCCTCCCTTTCCCAGGGTGGAGGATACAAATGAAGGACTAGCATTATCTTAATAGGTTATTAGGTTATCATTATATATAAACAGAGGTCACTGCTTTCCATTAGCCTCCTAATCCTTTATAGACAGGGCCGGTGCAAGGATTTTTGCCGCCCTAGGCAAAAGTAAAGTTTGACGCCCCCCTCCTCCCCCCCGTGACATCGCAATGCCCCACCCATATGACCTGCCATGTTAACTAACGCTAGTGCTGCAGTGCCGCTGTGTTTACATTAAAAGGCCTGCAGGGACAGGTTATAGACACCAGGACCACTACATTAAGGTGCAGTGGTTCTGGGGACTATAGTGTTTCTTTAATGTGAGGTAAATTAGAGATTAGTGCCACGAATAATATACTAGATTACCTACTTACAAGCAGATGGGGATGATGATGGGCTCTAGCTGCAGTCTGGCTCCACTGGTCTGGTGTATAACAGGATCTCTGGAGGCTGTTTGTAACTGTGGTCACACAAATCAATGTTCTGGGAGAGCGAGAAGCAGCTCCATTTTTTGGGGGCCCTTTACACAGCTCAAGGTCTGGGTCCCAGGGTCCACCTTCATTTTCCACCAATGAGTTTGTTCACAGGGGATGGAGTGTGTAGGGAATGTCCTGATTTGTGTGTAAGGAATGCATTTTGTGGATCTGTGTTTGTATGTGTAAGGGCTGCAAGGTGTGTTTCTGTGTATGTAAGGGATGAAGTGTGTGAGTCTGTAAGGGGTGCATTGAGTGTGTGTAAGGAATGCATTGTGTGTTTCTGTGTGTGCAAGGGATGCATTGTGTGTAAGGGTTGCATTGCGTGTGTGTGTGTAATGCAGT
>OW240918.1:86010852-86024270 GCA_933207985.1 Pelobates cultripes
TCCCAAGGGGCGCCCTAGGCGGCTGCCTAGTCCGCCTTACAGGTAGCGCCGGCCCTGTTTATAGAGAACAGAAAAAAACATCCTCAACATTTGTAATGGGCATACAATGTGACTTATACAGATTATAAAAAAATTAAATAATATTAGTTATTGTGGCGCACACAGTTCCTTTCTGCTTTAGACCGCACCAGAAGAAATACTTGTCATTATTACAGTGGCTATCAAACATGGCAGTCATTTCCTGTTTGATGCATATGGCAACCAGTCCAGGTAGGGCCACCAAGTTGTTTAAAATAAAATGAATAGTCAGAACACTGTGGTTTCTTGCAAAACTATTCAGGAACTAGCCGATTCTCATTACATTACAAACATTACACTGAAATGTTGCTCCATGTGATATTTTAACACAATGCAATACAAAATCATTTAATGTGCAGTGTATTTTGATTATGTATTTTATATAAGTATGATAAAATAGTTGCATGTTTAATCCTCACATTGTTTGGTAATACTCACTACACTATGGCCTCTTCAGACTGCAGCAAGGTCTGCTGCTTTACTGTGGGGGCGGGGCTTGGGCGGGAGGCGGATGTGTGGGTGGAGCTATCATTGTGGGGGCGGAGCCTGCACACGCAAGGCAAAGCTGGAGCCTGTGTGCAGGGGAAGCTGCTGGGAATTCGGAAGGGAGACGGTCAGTGCTCCCTCCCGCCCCCAGCAGCCTCAATGCAGCTGCTCCAGCACACAACAGCTATCCACAGCCCCCGGCTACTCTCTCCAGCAGTGAGCCCCCATGGTCTGAATTCCCTCTGACTGTAACAGGCTGTTACAGACTGAGGGAACATAATAAAGCCCAGGGGGCATTAACTTTAATTTGGGGGGGGCACAAAGGGGGGCACAGCCTGATCTAGGGGGGGGGGCATGGCCCCCTCTGGCCCCCCCAGTGACTCCACTGTTGATAAGGACCAAAGTCGGTTGAGGTGTGCCGAAACCGACGAGAGGTCAGGCCTGCAAAAGAGGGCCCACCTGGTATATAATTGAAAATAACAAAGGGTGAGGTGGGAGGGGAACTTCCAGATGGCGACGATGGGTAAGCTGGGGTTACTGGATGTAACGGCACCCTCAGCATAAAAGGGTTAAACCACAGTTTAGTAGATATTCCCTTCCAGAGACACAGGCACAGCTACTGCAGAACACCAATCCGCCGAACAGGAAACCATATGAATGCTGTAAACAGCTGAATAGGAAAAACCATACAAATAGGTTTACATTCCTAGCAGTCAAACTGGAACAGCATACAATAAATCCCCCCAAGAATGAGACAAGGCTCCGTTTTGAGGGTCAAGCAGTGAACAGACAGAGCTGTGGGTTTATTGTGCTTATGTACACATTCTTACACATTAGTACCACCCACAGGGTTTTGGAATACAACCAATAAACACATACAATACACTCAGACACTCCCACACAAAATCCTCCCCTCTGCCTGTAATACAATTACCTTACACAATGGGAAATGTAATTATAACAAGCAGATAAATACAATTTTTACACATTATTCATAACTTGAAAAGTATGCATCACATTCACATAAAACTTACATTTTCAGAATCAGCACACTCCAAATTCATACAAATTGGTCCAATGGTTCAAAAGATAGATCGTAGTCCTTTGTGACCAAAGGAAGCATGGCTTTTCTGCCCAAAACCAGTTCCACAGAGTCTTCTATCCTGGAGAAAATTGGGAAGTAATCCAATTATCTCCAAAGACAGAAGCAAAACTCCATTGAACACATGGCAGCAAAAGACAATAAAACACATAAAAACATATAACTGTGCAGCCATTGCACAAAACTGTGCAGCCATTCAACATATCCCCAGATAGCTCAGATCTGAGCGCACATTATTACTGAATGGCGCTCAGAGCACACACATACAGATCAATTGCCATGGAGCCAAAGTCTTTCCCATAGTCTTTCATTATAAGAACGGGCTCCATGGCATAGCCATCTGGGGTATCACCGCTCAAACAGGGCAAGCACCAAATGACCCGGCTTTCATGTCTTTGCAGGGGAAAATCCAGCGTTTCAATATGGGGCCATAGTCTAAAGGCAGCAGACGGGCAACCAGGCTTCTCCAATGCACAGTGGCGAGATTGCTCTCGTCACACTGGGGATTTAAATAGGAAAATAACCCCTCCCACAAATTCAGGCATATGCCTTCCACTTGTGTATGGGGTAATTCGAGGACGTTCAATTAAAAGTATGTAGTTTGATAAGGACCAAAGTCGGTTGGAGGTGTGCCGAAACCGACGAGAGGTCAGGCCTGCAAAAGAGGGCAAAAATAGAAGACTAGATTAATTCACAGATTAGCATTTAGTCACATTATCGACAAGAGAGTCTGATTTTTATCCTTGGTTAGGAATGTTCCCATTGTAAACCAACTTACCATATTTCTACTTATGTATGTCGTAACACGCCCACGAGAGGCTGCTGTTGAATTGACATGGAATGAGAGGCCCGAGTAGGAGGAAGGATTAAGGCTTGGGCGGAGTAATTAAAGTAACAAATATCACAGTTATTAAAGATGGTTAGGTTTAGTTAGGGACCTGGCTAACCTGGTCTTTGATTACGAGTACACATTTTGAACCGGGCACAATTTAAAACGCCCAACTGATATGTTTTGGTATGAGGAGTAGATAGATAATGAAACGATTGTTGATTCCTGAATTCTTTACGCATAGGTGAATGTTTCCGACAGCAAGATTCTTTCTTTTGGCCTAAATAAATCGTAGAACGCCAAGTGAGCTGCTGACTTAAATCGGTAGGGTTATTACAGGGAGGCTTAATGGTTAATTCGAAAACTCCCCCTAAGATTTACTGTTGATAGGGAGTGAATTGAATGATTTGTGGAGTTTTGATCTCGGGCACTGGTCGGCACCGTTACTGAATAATAAAAGAAAATGGGAGCTGTTGGGTATATGGTCTATACGTAATGTTAAATTCCTGTAGGTATAGTTTTAATTGTATTGTAGGCTGGTTTCATAGAGATGTGGCAAAAATTGTGCAAGCAGCCATTTATAATTGGAACGCATTTATTATCTTGAATCATACACAATACTTACCCATATCGTAAGCTTTAGAGTAAGTTTTGCTTAGTGTTAGTAGACAAATCTACCTGCTTAAAACTCTAACTTAAGGCATGATTAGACCTTATTGAACTGCAGAGGATTTCTGGACTGAATGTTCTTTAAGCTCAAAAGTTACGTTTAAGCAAGGCCTGACCTCAGGACTTTAGGAGTGGCCAGGGCGGGGGATACTGCGGAGGACCCTTGGCAGGCTTGTTTCTTCTGGATGAGCGTTAACACAACCTTACATGTGTGAATAACTGGTAGAACCATGGAGAAAAGGGACTGAAAAAGGTATCTGACAAACTATCTGACGTGATGCGAACCGACGAGCAAACGAAATACCGTGACTAACAGTAGGGAAAATGTGCTCTTAAGAGAGGAACCTGAAAAGGAGCTTTGATTGTGGTTTAAGCTTAAAGATAATATGTTGTATAATAACTACCCTATAATCGTTTACTTGATAGGCTTGGGATTGTAATTAACTGTATTATAAGATGCATATAGGTGTAACTTCTAAGACAGAAACAGATAGCATGACCGAAAGTCAATCCTGATGGACTTCTTTAACATAACTAATATAGTGAGATGTATGTTATATTTAAAATAGCGTAACAAATGACTGAGTGCGCATGGAGAACCTTGCGAATGTCAGGCGTGCCGAGACAAGTCCCTATTAACTGTTAAGGATTTGAATTGTATTCGTTTGTTCGTAATGAAGGACGAGTGATGCCTCGATGTCTGATATGAAACAAGTTGGAATTTTGGTTTACCCTGTCTTTATTAGATTGCTAATGCTTTAACCTGTATTGCCTTGTATTATTTACGTAGACGAGATAATTAGGCGACAGTATGCGTCAACGTATGGTAATTTAGAACTCACTGTACTGAAATGTCCCTAATGGGCTGCCAAGTAATAACAGTATATCTGTAATGAATAAATCTGGAAGCAGTCACTATATGTACATAAGCGTATTGAGGACCTGGCTATGATATAAATATGTACCACGTGTAAATGTAAAAGACAGCGTGTGGCCAACATACGTATTTAACGGAAAATATATGTAAGAATAATATGCCTGAAACAATTGTAGGAGGAAACCGCTGATCTTGGTTTCTACTACATTGATATGGGCACCTAGTTTATGTGGTATAAAAAGATCACAAAGTGAGTGACAAGTTGGGGAAACATGTATATTTGGTATCATCCTTGCACTGCTATATTTAATTATGTAGTAGACCCTTAGCCCGTACGTGATTGATGTATTAAAAGCATGGATTGCCTTGTGTGATAGTTCTGACATACTGTTGTATTATTGTAAGGATATATAAACTCACCATCAAAACTAAAGTTATAACGATGCACGAAATAATCCGCTAGGATACCTGATCTGATTATCAGATATGAAACATAGTGGGTATGCATGACGGGGTCTGCAGGTGCGGCCCCCCAAGTACTACGTGTGTGTGTGTGTGTGTGCTGACTGACTAGCTAGTGCCGCAATGTAGCAAAACAATTACTCTAGGTTGGTGACAGATGAGGCCCTGCTAATTGCCAAGTGGCTTGAGAGGCTCTATCTATGCGTTGGCACGAGGGGATAGCGTGGCCACTGAACGTTGTGCGGGGTGTCGACCTCTCGGTGACAGTTAAACATAAGACAGAATGGGAGTGACAGGTAAGGCTCTCTCTATGCCACAATGCGAGGCGACTAACTATGATTTTGCCCGAGGGGCGTAGTACCTCCGAGTATGAGGATGGGTGTTGGCCAGCGGAACCACTTAACTTAAGGCGCAGAAGCCAGGGGGAATGATAACTAGTGGACACCTAGGAACCTGACAGCCAGCCATTGCTACTTAAGAGGGAGAGAGGACATACCATGGGATGAAAACATGAGTGATACTGAAGTAGAATTGTAAGGCTGACCGTAACTGGAGTGCCCTGTGAGCGCGTTGGGTCCAGATGGTCAGTATGTATGAACTACAATGCGTGTATGTATGTATGGCCCTCAGGGCTCGTAAGTTTTTTTTTTTCTTCTTCTTCTTCTTCTTCTTCTCACCTCTACCACACTACTTTAGTCATGAATAGTATCCAATTAGCGGAATTTAGAAGCAGTGCAACGATTACAACCGTAATTTAAATGGTACTCATTGGAGATAATGTGCGGGTAATTTGATTTGTATCCTTACTTAACCCTTTCAACACACTTGTGAGATTTTGCAGATCAGGAATAGTTAAATTATCTAGCTGGACATGTGTTTTATTTGTACTTGGTTTCAACAATGTATTAGCCTTTAACCCAAACAGGGCATCCTCTGCTATTTCCAAACACCTGCCCTCTTTAATTCGAAACAGTGTTCCCGAGATATATATATATATATATATATTTTTATAAGATAACATTTTAACCGGAGTATCAGGCAATTCAGGTCTGAGATAGGTAAGTTAGTCATGTTGATGCTTGGTTATGGCAAGTGCGAGAAAGGTAAAGCATGGAGCAAACTGTGTTACAAGGGAATAACATAGATTAGTTAAGGTTGGGTACAGAGTAATAGATATTGACTTGCTTGGCCATCCTTCAGTGTAGACTAAAGTTAAATATGGTAACTAGCATGTTGTTAGAGTTTTTTGAGCGTAGTGCATGTACATAGAATGTGCGTTGAGAAGAAAGCCGCTTAGGTGATCTTATGCAATGTTGGTAATGGGGGGAACCCCGGGGTTGCCTCGACATTGTGTGGGGCGTACTCGATAGAGGCTCACTGCCAGAAAATCAACCATAATCACTGTCCCGCAGTTTTAGGGTTTGTGTGAGTGAATGCATGCTGATCATCAGCAAGTTTGTACAGTGGTTGGAGAAATGTCGATCTGAGTATAACACCGTTTCTAGTTTAGAATAGGTTGAGAAACCACCAGTACCATTATCCCTATCATGGGACTGCTACGTGTAGTGAGAGCATAAGAATGACAGTAACAGACATGATATTACAGGGGTTATTGTAGGGTGATACAGATTGTAAGGTATAAGCATGGGTTTAAGTTCACTTCCAAGAAAGACTGCCACATTGTTAAAGTGGGTGAACATAGTCACTCAGGTTAGACTTATGTAAAACATATCTTTTCTTCAAAGAACTGTTTTTTTTTTTGTTTTTTTTTTATATCTTACACATCCTGTATTAAATAATAAAAACATTCCTTGCTTTGTCTTAAAGGAGCAGTATATTCCAGTTTAAACTGCTGCCACTTTTCTACCAGTGCCCAGCGCAGTGTGTGGAAGGTGAGCAAAGTTACGGCTCTCCGCTGCTTGAACTCTAGTGTCCCGGTGACTTCACTGCCAGCCCCTGCCCTGCAGGCTCGGTTTGTCCGCCGGTGTGCGGCTGGTAGGGGGGGGGCAGCAGGGAGGCAGATACCGGGGCTAAGCCCGGAAGTATTCTCCGGTCCCCCGTACCGATCAAGCTGTGTGAGTGTTTAGCTGCTTCCCGGGGACTTTGTGAGGAGGTCCCGTCCGGTGGACTGACCTTTCACCTGTGATGTTTCATAGTAATACTATGTACAAACCTAATCATAAGGACATTCTGATTCCAGTGCTAACGCTAACCATCCCCAAGACTTCAACTGTAGACACCTGCAGAGTTCTATGTAAAAAAATTATCATTTATAAATGTAAAACACATTGTGAACCTTTTTAACATATATTGAATTGCTAACATGGAAATGTAACCCACACAATGCCATTTGTACATACTATACTCGTGAAGGAAGTACTCAACATATCTGTGCTTAAACCTTGTTTCTCTCGCGATGCCTAAGCGTGAGTGAGCACAGCATTATAATTGTTGATGTTACCCTAAATATTAAATCATGCAGAGGTAATTTGTATTTGTTTTTTACCCCAGCACAGAAAGGATTAAGATCTTGCAGGGCCCTGGGTAGGATACTAGGTTGGAGCCCCCCTTTTTCCATGTATAAGAATGCAATGTAGCTGATTACCACCTGTGTTGCAGTCTCATACGCGGCTATTCTCGCCAGTTACCTGGTGTTCTTTAGTTTGTGCACGTCTGTGTGAACAGAGGTTGGCGGGAAGCCGCAAGGAATGACGGGACCGGAAGTGCGATGCCTGTTGAGGACCCGGAAATTGGGAGGCGAGCAGGCCAGAACTTCCAGACGGCGATGATAGGTAAGCTGGGATTACTGGGGATTTAAATAGGAAAATAACCCCTCCCACAATTTCAGGCATACACCTTCCACATATGTGTGTGTGTCTGTGTATGTGTGTCAGTGTGTGTGTGCATGCGCGTATATATATATATATATATATATACACACACACACACACACACACACACACACACACACACACAGGTGTATATTATTTTTTTGGCAGGGTGGGAATCTTGGGAGAGGCTCTGCTCTAAGCCTCCATGGGCTGGCGGGGAGATCAAAGATCTACCTCACCGGCCTACAGTAGAAACATAGAATGTGACGGCAGATAAGAACCATTCGGCCCATCTAGTCTGCCCAATTTTCTAAATACTTTCATTAGTCCCTAGCCTTATCTTATAGTTAGGATAGCCTTATGCCTATCCCACGCATGCTTAAACTCCTTTACTGTGTTAACCTCTACCACTTCAGCTGGAAGGCTATTCCATGCATCCACTACCCTCTCAGTAAAGTAATACTTCCTGATATTATTTTAAACCTTTGTCCCTCTAATTTAAGACTATGTCCTCTTGTTGTGGTAGTTTTTCTTCTTTTAAATATAGTTTCCTCCTTTACTGTGTTGATTCCCTTTATATATTTAAATGTTTCTATCATATCCCCCCTGTCTCGTCTTTCCTCCAAGCTATACATGTTAAGATCCTTTAACCTTTCCTGGTAAGTTTTATCCCGCAATCCATGAACCAGTTTAGTAGCCCTTCTCTGAACCCTCTCTAAGGTATCAATATCCTTCTGAAGATAGGGTCTCCAGTACTGTGTACAATACTCCAAGTGAGGTCTCACCAGTGTTCTGTACAATAGCATGAGCACTTCCCTCTTTCTACTGCTAATACCTCTCCCTATACAACCAAGCATTCTGCTAGCATTTCCTGCTGCTCTATTACATTGTCTGCCTACCTTTAAGTCGTCAGATATAATCACCCCCTAAATCCCTTTCCTCATATGTTGAGGTTAGGACTCTTAAATATTCTGTACTCTGCCCTTGGGTTTTTACGTCCAAGATGCATTATCTTGCACTTATCCACATTAATTGTCAGTTGTAAACTCACGTGTAATAAATGACTCATTCATCCTTTTTCTCAACTGAGGTCCCTTTTTATAATTCCTAAATGCTAACTTTTTGTTTTTAACTATTTTGGCCACATCTGCGGAGTACCACAGTGGTTTCTTGAATTTTTTTGCTTTTACTGACAAGCCTAATGCAATTTTCTGTTGCCTTCAATAGTGTAACTTTTAAATAATCCCATTTCTCTTGGACTCTATTTAAAGTTTTGCTCCAGTCTGATAATGACTCCTCTACCCATATTCTAATTTTAGAAAAGTCTGTTGTGACAGATTCATCTGCATTGTTGGTTCGTCTGTTTCCCTTTGTTCGCGGAATTGCCTGTTCATATACCCCCGTTCGTGTATTTGCAAAATGCCGATTGAAACTACCGAACGAACGGCCACCCAGGAGAGGAGTGTGCTGCTGGTTAACCTCTTGGCCCCAATTAGAACGTTGTGGTTAACCGCAGACACCTCTCCATTCCATTCGTACGGGTGGTCGTCGTTCGCATGTCGACCACGAGGCAGCGGCCATTTTGGGACATACGAACACAGAGCGGTGTTCGGTACAAACTGTATGGACCTAAAAACGGACACTTAAACTACCGAACACCGCTGAAAAGCTCCTGCCTACCTTCCTTTTCGACAAGGCATGCGAACGTCGGTCGTTCGGGAGTTTTGTTCAGTCGTATGGACTTTTACCCCGACAGCCATCCCATGGAGTCATTCGTATCCCGAAGGACTGGTGAAAGACTTTGACTCCATGGCGATTCGACTAGATACATCGGATTTGAGCGCTATTCGGTGAAAACATGCCCTCAGATCCAGGCTGTCTGGGGATACGTTACACGAACCATATGCATTCGGTATTTCTGTAGTTGTGTATTTTAATGTCCTTTTGTCACTGTAATTTAAGATGGCGATGGTCTCTACCTTGGGAGATAATTAGGTTTCTTCACCAATTATCTCCAAGGTAAAGAAGACGGAATTATGGGCAAGATGGGAAGGGCTATTATTGAAGCCACTGCGATTGGCTACTGTACAATATGTGTTACAGTCTTCCACAAGGTCCCCTCGGGGAGTGTCCACCTTGTGGAGACCTGCATAAATACCGGGCAGGTAGCCCCCATTAAACAGATCTTCATTTGACCCTCAAGACGGAGCTTGGTCTCGTTTGTGGGGGGAATTATTATTGGGACAGCGCTTTCGTTATTTCTAGCTGTGGAAGGCGTTCGACTGTTTGGCTGATCGGGAGTTGCCGTGTTCGCGGACTTCGTTCGGGAGTTTGGCGATCGGCTGGATTTAAACCTGCATTTCTGGAGAAGGGGATTATTGCCTAAACGGCGGCTTCATCTACCCGACGGTACGTGTCGTAACAATTGGTGGCAAGCGACGGGATGAATCCTACAGCCCAGAAGGCCAGCTACACATCCCAGGTTGGAAATGCAGTATGAGGAATTAAGGCGTGCTACCCTTAAAGATATATTGGAACGCAGAGGACGATCAGCGAGTAATCTCAAGAAAAGAGAGATTATTTTCATACTATTGGAAATGGATGCAGCACAGGGAACGGGAAGAGCTGATGTGCCTGGCATACTGGAGTTAACACCCGAGGAGATACAGTTTAACCGGGCAGTTCAGATCAGGCTGGCACATTTTGGCCCCAACCCCGCAGCAGATATTGTGGTGCAAGTGCAAGCGGCAGTAGCAGCACAACAGGCGCTTCAAGGAAGAGGCGCTGCAGCAGCTGAGGTACCGTTTAATAATAATGGAAGGAGAAAAGTACCTTTTGCTGCATTTCGGAACTTTGTAGAAGCCGAAGGAGAAATTGATGGGTTCCTGGCGGACTTTGAAAGGCAATGTGCCTTGCACCAGGTACCCGCAGGAGAATGGGTCCCCATCCTCTCTGGGAAGTTATCCGGCCGGGCCAGTGAGGCGTTTCGGGCCATCCCAGAGGAGGAACTTACCAGCTACAGGGCAGTGAAAGATGCCCTTTTGGCCAGATACGCTGTGACCCCTGAGGCATACCGGCGGCGATTCCGGGACACTAACAAGCAGGCTGGTGATTCTTATGTTGAGTGGGCATGCCGAGTACACCGCACCGCAGCCCACTGGATGGCAGGGTGCCAAGCGGTAACTGGGGAAGAGGTGCTGCAAGTATTTTTGTTGGAGCACTGTTTTGACCGCTTACCTGTAGGAGTCAGAGAGTGGGTTAGGGACCGCAAACCCGCTACCTTGCCCGAAGCTGCTCGTCTGGCTGATGAGTACACTGATGCCAGGAAACTGGACCAGACAGCAGCCAAGGTCCCTACCCGAGTGGAGTACAAACCAGCAGCCCCTCCAACCTCTGCAGTGTATCAACACCCAGCACAACGCACCCCCACCATGCCAACAGCGAACAATTACGTTCAGCCAGCTCGATTCAACGCCCGAGATTATTCGCAGCCGATCCATTGCTATGGGTGTAAGCAGTTGGGGCACAAGCGACCCGAGTGCCCATTAAACAATTCGAACCAAGCACAGTCGTGGAGAAGACCAGCCGGCGGAAATCAGCAGCCACCCCCACCTTCCGCTCACTGTCTTGAGCAGGAGGAATTTTGGGGTATATTACACGAGGCGGATCCAGTACAAGCAGCGCAGCAGGATAACCGCCAACAGCACAGGCAGACCGTTAAACTAAATGGCAAAGCGGTAACTGGTCTGAGAGACACCGGAGCCACTATGACCTTGCTCCAGAAGAACCTTGTGTCCGAACACCAGCACACTGGAGATACTGTGGCAGTGAGGGTGGCGGGAGGTGCAGTGTTCCGCTTACCGGTTGCCCGGGTTCACTTGGATTGGGGGGTGGGCTCTGGACACGTGAATGTGGGGGTCATGAAAGACTTACCGGCCGATGTTTTGCTTGGGAATGACTTGGCCCCTTTGGTGTCCGCCTATGCTCCAATGGGACCTGCCGCTATCAACCCAGTGACTACCCGCGCCCAGACCCGTGCTGCTGGAACCAGCCCACCTGCTGCTGAGACCCAGGTAAGGACCGAGTCCCCGACTGGTACCCTAGGACCGACCTTTGTTAACTGGGACTCCCCAGAGGAGTTTGGGAGGGAAACTCAGACAGACTCGACCCTCCAGAAGTATAGGGACAGAGCGGATACTGGAGAGGAAGGATTAGATGGAGAACGGTATGAGTGGGTGGGGGACAGGTTATATAGGATCCCCAAGCTTTCCCCGAAGAGTGTTGCCCCTCCGCCGAATCGACAGCTGGTGGTGCCCGCGAAATACCGGCAGGAGATTCTGCGGATAGGGCATGATGTTCCGCTAGCTGGACATCTAGGTTCCCGCCGCACAGCCTATAGGATCATGCAGAACTTTTTTTGGCCAAACTTCAATCAGGCTGTGCGGACATACTGCAGTACGTGTGACACATGTCAACGGATAGGAAAGCGGGGGGACCACCCAAGAGCTAGGCTTATGTCTATGCCTATCATTGGGGAGCCCTTTGCCCGCATAGCCGTTGACATTGTGGGTCCACTGGCCAGGGCTAGTCCATCCGGGAAGAAATATATTCTCACCGTGGTGGATTATGCCACTCGCTATCCAGAGGCAGTAGCGCTGTCTAATATAGAGGCAGAGACAGTTGCTGATGCCCTGGTTAGGATTTTTACCAGAGTCGGGTTCCCTCAAGCGATTCTCTCTGACCAGGGAACCCAATTCACCGCTGTGCTCACCCAGCAACTGTGGAAGGTGTGCGGTATTAAACCGCTGCTTAGCTCACCTTACCATCCACAGACCAACGGTCTCTGCGAGCGATTTAATGGCACCCTCAAACAGATGCTGAGGACCTTTTCTGACACTTGCAGAGACTGGGAGCGATTCCTGCCTCATCTGTTGTTTGCCTACAGAGAGGTGCCTCAGAAATCTACTGGGTTCTCCCCCTTTGAGTTGCTATATGGGAGAAGGGTCCGCGGACCCCTAGATCTCATTAGAGGCCACTGGGAGGGGGAGACAGAGCAGGAAGGGACCCCCATCGTGCCGTATGTTCTGGAACTCCGGGACCGCATGGAGAAACTGTCCCTAATGGTAAGGGAGAATCTCCAGGTGGCTCAGGGGAGACAGAAGAGGTGGTACGATCGGGGTGCCCGACAGCGAGTTTTCCAGGTTGGGCAGAAGGTACTAGTGCTCAAACCTGTGAAGGCGAACAAGATGCAGGCATCTTGGCAGGGCCAGTATAAGGTGTTAGCACAGATATGTGATACTACCTACCTTATAGCCAGCTGTTCAGATGAAAGGATCCAGCGATCCTTCCATGTGAACATGCTAAAGGAGTATCAGGAGAGACCGGAGAATGTCGCTGCAGTATGTGCCCCTGCTGCAGATGATACAGAAAGTTTACCCTTGCCAGACCTGTTAGAGAGGGACCCCCAGACGGATCTTACTAGCCTAGTAAAGCTAGGGGACAGATTGAGCGCTACCGAGAAGCGCCAGGCAAGACGACAGCTTTTGTCGGAGAAGCAGGCGACCTTCTCCCAAGAACCTGGTTACACTACCCTAGCTGTACACAAGGTAGAAACCCCTGGACAGAAACCCCTGCGACAACCCCCTTACCGTATCCCTGAAGCAGTCCGGGAAGGAATGCGGAAGGAGATACAGGAGATGACCCAGCTGGGGGTCATCGAACACTCCGATAGCCCTTGGGCCTCGCCTGTAGTCCTGGTGCCCAAGAAGGATGGGACCACCCGGCTCTGTGTGGACTACAGGCGTCTCAATGAGCGGACCACCACTGACGCCTACCCGATGCCCCGGGTAGATGAATTGTTAGATCGCATTGCCAGGGGATGCTATCTGACCACCATAGACCTGTGCAAAGGCTACTGGCAGATTCCCCTGGCCGAGGATGCTATCCCCAAGTCGGCCTTCGTCACCCCATTTGGCCTGTACCAATTTAAGGTCATGCCATTTGGGATGAAGAATGCCCCGGCTACCTTCCAGCGTATGGTGAATAGACTTCTTGATGGATTCCAGGAATTTGCTTGTGCATACC
>OW240918.1:86024370-86036195 GCA_933207985.1 Pelobates cultripes
TCTGCCTGTAAATGTGTGTGTGGGGCTGCAGGGATTTTTGTAGAAGGGGGCGGGGGTTTTGTATTGGGACAGGAGTCTTTATAAGGGGGGATAAGCAGGGGATTCGTGGAAGGGGGTTGCAGGGGTTTTGTAGACGGGGCAGTACAGGATTTGTAGAAGGGGCAGGACAGAGGTTTTGTAGGAGGGGCGGGGCAGGACAAGGGGTTTGTAGGAGGGGCTGACAGCGTGTTTGCAAAGTTTACAAATTGTAAAAAAGAAAGAAAGAAAACCTTTAACATTTTTTTACAGGTGGGATTTTTTTTGGGAGGGAGGGAGGGGGGTGCCAAGCACAGGATCCTCCCCAGGTGCCAAATGCTCTAGGTACGCCCCTGATACAGTCTCAAAGGCAACGTAACCAATCTGGCGAATTTCAATGTGAAAAAAATGAAAAGTGTAACATGCTATATTTGACCCTGTAACTTCCCAAAACACCATAAAACCTGTACATAAGGGGTACTGTTTTACATGTGAGACATCGCTGAATACAAATATGTGTATTTTATCGCAGTAAAAGCAAACAGTATTATGACATTCACAATGTCATGTAGAACTAAGAAAATTTTAAAAAATCTTATCTTCTCTCATTTCTTTTATATTTTATTCATATTAAATTATGTTTCATACCTAAATATTTGATGTTAAATGAAAGCCCCATTTCCCCTGAATAAAATGATATATAATAAGTGTGGGTGCATTTAATATGAAAGAGGTAAATTATTGTTGAACAGACATATAGTAAAATTCTGTGGTTTGTTTACTTTTTTTTGGATCACAACTTGTACATTTGGCTGCGGTCTTAAGGGGTTAAAGTAAATGCAGTGTTTTTATTAAAAGGTCTGGCAATTAAACAAAACAAAGAGAAAATCCTTGCTTTTCTGAGTGCTAACTGACACTTCTTACTAACTACAGTTGGGCGGCATACCTGCTGCCAACAATGCAAAACACAAATTTGAGCACAGATCTTTTTCAAGTGCAGATGTTTATTTTCTCCTTGAGAATACTCCTGGATTGGATTCCTCACCTTTTGTGCTGCATGTACACTGTGGAGTGGAGCACAGGCCCTCCCTTCATGCCAAATCCCAGGAACCCATATTAAATTACAGAATTGCTGTGACTAAAACAGACAAACATTCTTCCTGGGGCTATTAGATCGCATATTGCAATACTTTTGGAAAAATATATACACCATCCATAAATTTCCAAATATTTAGTGGATATGCATTAAAAAATCAACCTTTTTTTTTTAGTCCTGCTTCAAAGATTTTCTTCAGGATCAAACACATAATGCAAGTACAATCCAGAGTTTATCCTGTATATATCATTATAATTTTGGTTTTCATCTTTATTATATTCAGAGTCTAGCTCATATATACACTAAGATTTCTGTGTTATTTCTAGATTATTTTTTTTTTGTGTTATTTTTAACTAATTATTACTAATATACTTATTTTTTATTATTTTTTGGACCCTGTGGTCCCTTTTAAATGAGCCTGAATTCTACACATTTTGTGTTGTAGTCTCAGGCCCTGACTAATCCTCTCCCTACCTTAAAGGTACACATTTCCTTTGTTTTGCATCCATTTTCACTAGGGGTTATCCCCCTTTCACTGTGTACCTTGGCTGTTTCTCGACAAAGTTTTCTTACCTTTCCAAGGGGAAAGATTATTTGGTAAAGTCCATTCAGAATGCCGCAGATGGGAAGAAAGTGTTTCTACCACAGTCAAACAGAAGACCCTACAGCGCACCTTACAGGGGCAAGTTTAACAAAGAGAGGTCATTTTGATTTATTAGGTCATACAAGCCAGAAAGAGAATTTGGTAGATCCCAGTGAAGATTTCAATCCTCTTCCTCCAACAGAGGATATAGAGGTAGAGGTACCCTCCAGAACACAAAATTATTATAACGGTCGGGACATCCAGACTGGAACAGTGGGAGGCCGTCTAAAACACTTCTTTCCGGTATGGGCAACATCCATCAAAGACAAATGGGTCCAGAGCATAATCAAAGACAGCTACAGACTAAAATTCGAAGAATTCCAAAAAAAGTAATGTTTCATCGATCAAGAGTGTCAGCAGGCGTAAAACTGCCAATGGAGAACTGCCTTCAGCAGTTGATCACTCATTTGTTCCTCAAATGAAGGAATGCAGAGGATTCTATTCAAATGTATTTTTGGCTCCCAAACCAAATGGAAAATGGAGACTTATTTTGGACCTGAAAAGAATAAATCTATATCTCAAGAACATGTCTTTCAAGATGGAGTCTATTGGATCCATAAAACAGGCCATCCATCAGGGCGACTGGCTAACATCGATAGATCTGAAAGATGCATACTACCAGATCCCGATACATCCATCCCATCAGAAGTTCCTGAGGTTCTGCATGTTGGAAAAAAAACTATCAGTTCCAGGGCATGCCATTTGGTCTAAGCTTGGAACCAAGAACATTTTTGAAGGTTCTCATAACAGTCATTGCAATCCTGAGAAAAAGAGGAATCCAAGTATTCCACTACCTGGATGATATCCTGGTAGTAGAACAGGAGTACCACACGGCAGTCCATCAGACAGAAGAGGTGATCTTAACTCTGCAAGAATTTGGGTGGCTCACAAACTGAGACAAAAGCAATCGCATTCCATCCAGACACATAGTGTTCCTTGGAGTGAGTATAAACAACTATCAACTATCTCTCTATCCCAAGATCGCATTGCTCAAATCAAGAGCAAGATTTTAGAAATACTTCCAAGGACAAGACTTCGAGCAAAAGATTATATGAGTGTCCTGGGATCCCTCACGTCGACCATAGGTCTGGTCAGATGGGCACATTGGAAGGCGAGACAGGCTCAGGTGAACTTCCTCACACAGATCAACAAGTCAGCAATGAACTGGGATCAATGGATCAGAATTCTTCTACTAAGGTGGTGGATAGAAGGATCCAGCTTGACTAAGGGTTTTCCCATGGAAGATCCCCAATGGGAAGTTATTACTACAGATACAAGTACAAGAGGATGGGGAGCTCACTACAAAAATCTTGTTGCACAAGGAGTATGGAACAACCAGACCCGTCTTCTTCACTCCCACATCCTGGAGATGAGGGCAGTCTTCAAGGCACTCATGTCTTTTGCCACTTACCTGAAGGGGAAGAGGCTGTTGATAAGAACAGACAACAGGGTGGTTGCTGCCTACCGGATACACCAAGGAGGCACAAAGAGCCATCAGCTGCTTTTGCAGCTACAACAAATTATGCATTGGGCCATGATTCACTTGAAAGACCTAAAAGTGGTATACTTACCAGGAACAGAACATACCTTAGCAGACTTCCTGTGCAGAGCGAGTATAGAGCCAGGGGAATGGTCTCTAAACAGGGAAGTCTTCCTACAGGTAGTGAGGACATGGGGAATACCACAAATAGACTTGATGGCCACGTCGAGGAACTCGCAAGCAACCAGATTCTACTCGAGATTAAAAAACAACCAAGCCGAATCCCAGCATGCCTTATCCCAAAAGTGGGAGTTCGAGTTGGCTTACATTTTTCCACCAACACCACTAATCAGCAAAGTACTGAGGAAAATTTAGAAGGAGAATTGCACGGTGATCGCAATCATCCCATCATGGCCGAGGAGACCTTGGTTCATCTCCTGTTACGAATGAGCCAAAGAGTCCCAATAACACTTCCATTGAGAGGGGATTTGCTCATCCAGGGTCCAGCGGTACATCTAGAACCCCAGTCACTTCAGTTAGCAGCATGGTTCTTGAGGATAAACAACCTCTTGAAATCGGCCTGACAAAGTCTGTCTCTAATACTCTGCTAAGATCCAGGAAATGCTCTACGTCAGCCTCCTATTATAAAATATGGGGAAAGTTCTGCTCCTGGATGGTGGATAAGGGAATCCCTTGTGATGCACCTAGCGTGGCAGATGTCCTGATCTTCCTTCAAGAGGGTCTGGATAAAGGGCTTAGTCTGAGCACTCTAAAAGTTCACGTTTTGGCATTTTCAGCATCGACAAATTCCAGATGGGCTCTGGATCCTCTCGTAATGAGGATTATACCACCTACCAAACAGTTGGTGCCTCCTTGGGACTTACCTCTAGTTCTAAATGCTCTCATTAAAGTACCATTTGAGCCACTAGAAGAAATAGGAATTTATTTGCTCACCATGAAAACTCTATTCCTAATAGCTATTACATCAGCCAGAAGAGTCTCAGAGATCCAGGCATTGTGTTCTGAAGAACCTTATACTGTGTTCCATCAGGATAAGGTGGTGCTGATTACTTAACCTGACTTTCTTCCGAAAGTAGTTTCTAGATTCCACATTCAACAAGAAATTGTTCTACCTTCATACTTTCCGAATCTGACAAACGAGGAAGAATCAGGATGGAGCAAACTGGATGTGATGAGATGCCTAAAGGTCTACTTACTGAGATCAAAGGATTTCAGAAAGTAAGACACACTTTTTATTCTGCCCTCAGGCAGTAAAAAAGGAGAAGCAGCATCCACCACAACATTAAGAAGATGGTTTTTTTTAGTGATTAAAAGGGCTTACACTTCCCAAGGCCATCAGGCACCATGTGTCATCAAACCACACTCAACAAGAAAGCTGGCTGCTTCATGGGCTTCAAGAGCAGAGGTGCTAGTTGAGGACATCTGTAAGGCAGCTACATGGTCTTCTCCG
This sequence comes from Pelobates cultripes, assembly GCA_933207985.1. NCBI lineage: Eukaryota > Metazoa > Chordata > Amphibia > Anura > Pelobatidae > Pelobates > Pelobates cultripes. The sequence continues at coordinate 86,029,076 of OW240918.1, forward strand.
ATCACGTTTGTCAATCACTACAAACTAGATTTGTCTTCCTCAAACGAGGCTTGCTTTGGGAAGGGTGTTCTTGCTTCGGTGGCAGGGAAAGACAAATAAATAGTTTGATTCTTTCAGCATCAATACAGACTACTGTATTCACTACCATGTGTTAAGGCCCCACCCTTCTTGGGAGCTTGGGTAATACCCATATGTAATGCTGCCATGTATGGCCAGGAAAGTAGAAAATTGTTTCCGTACTTACCGTTATTTTCTTTTCTCGGCTATTATACATGGCAGCATCACTCTCCCTCCCTTTTGGAGTCTTCAACTGGAGCTATTTAACAAGACTGAGGGGTCTAGAGGGGAGGTAAGTATGGAAAAATGTTGTACTTTTTAATGCATATCCAATAAATATTCAGAAATTTTAAAGGAAGACCTGAGTGCAGCCTTCTCCTTCATTCATTTGGCTTCTGTAAATAAATCATTTGTAAATGTTTCTAATAATTTTAATCATTCTGAAAGCTTATTAAATCAAGGCCATTATTAGAATGATTTTATAAATGTGAATTGTCAGAGATTCTGAGTGAATCCATCGTGAATTTTGACAAAAATAGCCAAATTGGAAAAGTCAGTGTATTTTGTTTGGCTGTATTACCCTAAAATTCACATATTAATGAACAATGTGTGAGTTTTATAGGGAGGACAAATTTTATGTGCATGTGAGTCCCCTAATTAAAACATGTGCATGATTATTTTCCTTTGCCTTCCACCTTTTTATATTTAATTGACCTGTAATCTGATGAAAATATAGATTAAAGGGACACTATAGTCACCAGAACATCTACAGCACAATGCAGTTGTTCTGGTAACTAGAAACATACCCTTCAGGCATGTTCATGCAAACACTGCCTTTTCATAGAAAAGGCAGTGTTTACATTGCCCCCCAGGGATATCTCCTGTGGCCGTCTTAACTAGTATATCTCGAAGATTCCTGTTGCGTTTATAACATACAAGTTGTTTCTGTCTAAATATGCTTGGAAGTGTCGAATCACATGCTAACATTTTCCAATTGCTTGCAATAACATTAGTTAATTTAGTAGATGCCTCATTATATGTCGTGGGACAAATTGCACGATTCTGTAATGTTGAAGGTTTTTTCGGAATGTGTTGTCTTGCTTGTTTTAGAGCAACATCTAACTGTTTGTTATTATAGCCTCAATTTCTAAATTTCATTTTCATTTGTTGTAATTGTTCTTCCCTTATTTTCTCATTTGAGTTATTCCGTATCGTTCTTAAAAACTGTGCTTTGGGTAATGAGGCCTTCAATCTCGCTGGATGTGCGCTCTGTGCATGCAAGATTGTGTTGCGATCCGTAGATTTTGTATATAATGAGTAATGAATACTTCCTTCATTAATCCAGATTTGCAGATCTAGGAAGTGTACTCTATCAATACTTATTTCCAATGTAAACCGAATCGGACTGTCTACGGCTATTAGGTTGTCCACCATATTTTGTGCTTCTAATGTGGTTCCTGTCCAAATAATGAACAAATCATCAATGAACCTGAAAAATCTTAAAATTCTGTCACCACAACGAGGTAAAATGTGTGTTGTTTCATATATATACATTAGCATACATAGGGGCCATGGCCGCCCCCATTGACATACCTTCTATCTGCATATACCACTCTTCTTCGAATCTAAAATAGTTGTTGGATAACACTAAATCAAGAAGTTGTAATGTGTATTCAATAGGAGGACCATTGTATGCGTTTGAATGTGTGAGTACTTGCCTCATAGCCTCTATGCCCTGGTTATGTGGTATAACCGTATAAAGGCTTTTAACGTCCATGGTCATTAGCACTAATGGGTTCCCATTCAACTGTAAAGTTTATAATTCCTTTATTAATGATGGCGTGTCTTTAATACAAGTTTCCAGCTTTGTCACCGGTTGTTTAAATAACAGATCCAACCATTTTGCTACAGGTTCCAACACACCCCACCACTGCCAAGACGATTGGACGTCCAGGGAGGTGTGTTAGATCCTTGTGGATTTTCAGGATGGTGTAAATAACTGGTATCTTGGGGGTCTTATTGTATAAATATTCAGCCATTTTTGGTTCAATATATCCTGCAAGAACTCCTATATTTAGTGTGTCTTCAATTTTACGTTGAATTTCCTTAGTAGGGTTCTGTGTTAATTTTTTGTATGTGGACTGGCATCGTAATTGTTGTCTCAATTCATGTGCATATTTTTCATATTGCATAATCACAATTCCTCCCCCCTTATCCGTAGGGCGTATTATTATACTTGGATCCTCCGCTAAATTCTGAATAAGTTTCCTCTGTGTATTCGTTAGATTTTAATGTTTAATTTTATGTTTATTAATTTGGTCTCTGGATTCACTCATCACCGTGGACATGTATGTCTTCAAAGATGGGTTGTTGGTAATAGGGTCAAAGGAAGATTTAGGCCTTCAAATATTAACCTGTTGTTGTATTGTATTTATTGAACCAGCTTTCTTGGCATAAAATTCTTTAAGTCGTAAGCTTCTCCCAAACCGGAAAATATCAATATTCCATTTAAATAACTGTGGTTTCATTGTGGGGAACATATGTCAATCCTTTACTTAGAATTTGATTCTCTTCTGATGTTAATTGTCTTTCCGAAAGGTTGAAAATTGGAATTAACTCTTGAGTGGGGGTTTTTGGCGACTGCTCATAGGTCTTGCCCCCCTGTCCTCTCCTGATGTGTGTTCTTGATTTTTTTAAAACGACTGCAGGTTGTAATCGCTCCACCTGTTGCTCCTAAAAAATTATTTTGTCTATGAACCTCACTGTCTGAAGCTGATTCCCCCGATGTAATATCTACCGTAGGGATCTTTGGATGTTGTATGCGTCTCCTAGGCCGTCTCGGCCTTGGCTGACCACCCGAGAGCCATTTATATACAGAATGTTCCCTATAATCTTGCTTCACTCTCTCCAATTTTTGCTTCTTAAATTTAATGAGCTCATTTTGATATTTAGCTACTTCCTCCTTAAGGTTCTGTTGTAATTTTAACCCCTCAGTTGAATTCAAAAGGAGTGCATGTTCCATCTCTACTTCCATAATCCTCTGGCGTGTATCTGCCAGATCTGACTTTACATCCTTAATAATAATTAACATTAAATCCAATGATGCCTTATTTAATACTTGTGTCCAATCTCTACAAACTTGAGGCTTTAATCTGCCTATTGTAGGCACATTCATAATCCGAAATCCCCTTGGGATCTGTTTGGATTTGAAATAATCAGAAAGGAACACCCCATGGAGGTCCAGATCCACCGCTTTTTTATGTAATTTCAGCAATTGAAAGTAAATGTCTTTATTAATATAATGAGTGGTAAATTCCAAGCTATATTTATCCCATAATATAGCCTTTGTTTCTTCTGGTGTAAATTGTAAGGTCTCTGCATTCTCTGCATAAGCTCCCGCTTGTAATAAAAAATCATCCATTTCAATTTTCTTCAATAATATCCAAATCTATGTTGTTAACAAAGTATACATATAAGACTTGATTAAATGCTTTAAATCATTAATGCTTTTAAGCCCTTAAGGACCAAACTTCTGGAATAAAAGGGAATCATGACATGTCAGACATGTCATGTGTCCTTACGAGGTTAAAGCTGCTGGTGCATAGGTAGAGCCTTCCCCTTATCAGGCTCCTTGGTAGACACAACAAAATCAGAACTCCTTGCACTCAAGCTTAATATAATTAATAGCCAAAAAACTTCTACTTGCCCGGTGCCAGTCCTCTTAGGGGAATATATGAGTTAGGTTTACTGTATAATTGTCACTTTGTTCTGAGGAAGGTCCCTGTGCGCAGGGCCGTCTTTAATTTAGATTGGACCCTGGGCGAGCATTTACTTGGGCCCCCTGACTACGTCTAGATACACACAAATACACTACCTGACACACATGCAGATACACACTGACCACATATAGAAACACACAAGAACATACAGATACACACAGACTACATATAGATACACTGACACACACACAGATACAAACACTGACATACATGCAGATACAAAGGTACACACACTGACTACTTATAGATACACCGACACACACACTGACAGACAGACACACAGAGACCTGACACACATGCAGATATACAGATACAAACACTGACACATACAGATACACACACAAATACAAATGGACAACATACAGATACAGAGACACATTCTGACAGACGTACTGACACAGACTCACACACAGAAAACCATAATGAAACACACATACACAAAGACATACTGAACCACACAGACACTGATGGACTCTCACACACACAGACATACAGATACACTGACAGACGTACTGGCACATATACACACAGACAGACGGACATACTGAAACACACATACACACAGACATTGACAGACATATTGACAAACACAGACATACAGAACCACACTGACAGACTCACACATAGACATACTGACAGACATACACACATTCTGGCACACACACACAGACAGACTGAAACACACAGACACAGACACTGACAGATATACACACATACAGATATTTTGAAACTCACAGACAGCCATACTGAAACACACAGACACTGACAGACTCACACAGACATACTGACACACAGACAGACATTCTGGCACACAGACAGACATTCTGGCACACAGACAGACATTCTGGCACACAGACAGACAGACATGCTGAAACACACATACACACATACAGACAGACATGCTGAAACACACATACACAGAGACAGACAGACATGCTGAAACACACATACACACAGACAGACAGACAGACATGCTGAAACACACATACACACAGACACTGACAGACAAACACACATCCAGACATTTTGACATACACAGACAGCCATACTGAAACACACATACACACTGAACCACAGACACTGACAGACTCACACACAGACATACTGACACACTGACAGACATACACACATACAGACATACTGAACCACACAGACACTGACAGACAAACACACATCCAGACATACAGATACACTGACAGACTTTGATAACCACCCTCCAGTTTCTTACCTTGTCCTGGAGGGTGGCTTCCCTGGGGTCCAGTGGGCTGGCTGGGGTGGCTGGGAGTTAAGCTCTCCCGGCCTGGCCCCCTCCGGAACAGCTGGTCCGCCTTCCTCCCGCGCGGCTCCAGTTTCTGTGGGAGGAAGTGACGCACGGCTGTCACTTCCTCCCACTGCTGCCGAAAAGCAAGGACCCCGTCGCGCTGTTAAAGCGCCACAGCGCCCGACCGGGCCCCTGCTGACACAGTCCCACCGGGTGGCCCTAAGTGCATGGGCCACCCGATGGGCCCCCATAGTTTGCGGGCAGAGGGCAAACAGGGCAGTTACCTCGGGCCCCCCAGCAGGGACAGGGCCCGGGGCAGCTGCCCCGTTTGCCCCGCGTTAAAGACGGCCCTGCCTGTGCGGACCGGAAGGTGGATTAGTTAATTTGATGAATTAAAGATTTTTGTCGTATTGGAAGTCCATGAGTGCAGCTCAAGTTTTATTTGTGTGAATACCAAATTCCCCTAAGAGGACTGGCCCCCGGCAAGTAGAAGTTTTTTGGCTATTAATTATCTTAAGCTTGAGTGCAAGGAGTTCTGATTTTGTTGTGTCTACCAAGGAGCCTGATAAGGGGAAGGCTCTACCTATGCACCAGCAGCTTTAAAAGCATTAATGATTTAAAGCATTTAATCAAGTCTTATATGTATACTTTGTTAACAACATAGATTTGGATATTATTGAAGAAAATTGAAATGGATGATTTTTTATTACAAGCGGGAGCTTATGCAGAGAATGCAGAAACCTTACAATTTACACCACAAGAAACAAAGGCTATATTATGGGATAAATCTAGCTTGGAATTTACCACTCACTATACTAATAAAGACATTTACTTTCATTTGCTGTAATTACATAAAAAAGCGGTGGATCTGGACCTCCATGGGGTGTTCCTTTCTGATTATTTCAAATCCAAACAGATCCCAAGGGGATTTCGGATTATGAATGTGCCTACAATAGGCAGATTAAAGCCTCAATTTAAGGAAACCAAGTATATTTAAACCTCATTCGGTAGTTTCCTCCCGAACCGCCAGAACCTTAGTGAGTATAGCCCTCCGTTCGGTAGATAGGGTAGATGAATCCTATAGTAATTCCAATAGCTTCACCAGATAATTCCCTTAGTGAAACACACGAATCCCCAAACATCAGCCGAAGTCAAGAAGAAGGGTACAAAATGAACTGTCCTTTAATGGGTACACACAGCTTTTATGCAAGTCCCCATGCAAGGGGACAGCCCTCAGGGAGGGACAAACAATAACCAATCACAGGCAGCAAAACGTTAACACACACCCACAATTCCCTCCCCTAGCCCAGGAGATAATTCAGTCTGATAAAATAGTAACTTAATTATCTCCGGGCTGAAAAATCACTTTTTCCCCAACATCAGAACACCCCTTTATACTGGGGGTATCCCCATAAATTATATGTCCCCTGATAGCCCTGATCTGGGTGACCAACATATTCGAATTTCACCCAGATCGGTTCAGGGGTTCGCAAAATCTATGGAAGTCTCTTGTGACCGGCTCACCCTGGGCTGCATGCCCAAAACAGTTCCATGAATTTGGTGGGTTTTGCCGGTCACTTTCGAAAAAGCATAAAAACAAATAAAAATACCGAATGGATCCCTCTGGCTCCTAGCAGCGTTCGTGCCCCTCTGTCGAATGCACCAAAGTACCGAATAGCGCTCTTCTAGCTATTCGGTAAATAGAGTTCCAGCGTTCGTCTGTTTGGGACCGGTGTTCGGGAAGTCGAGTGTCCGTTTTCAGTTCCATGCACTCGACGACCAGGTCCCGCTGCCTTTGTTCGCATGAACAAAGATGGCCGCGGTTTTCTCTGCCACGTGGCGTTCGACTAACGAACACTGGCCGCACAGACAGAGGTAGCAATTTCACCCAAACTTTGATGTTTAATGAGCCAGAGGGGTGGTCTTTGTTCGGTAGTTCCATCTACCGAATGCCATAGGCAGAAATGGAGATAAAAAGGGAATGCAAACAGTAAATAACAGAGGGAATAGGGGGTTTCTTCAC
>OW240918.1:86042226-86059814 GCA_933207985.1 Pelobates cultripes
CAAGCAGGTGTGTCACCCCTACAGCGTGTACTCTGCCAGTACGCTGCCACCTCCTCTACTCCTCCTACTCCATCCTCTTCCATAACCTCCTCGGCTTAGTCCTCTTCTGCTGCTGCGTCTTGCTCCACATCAACGGATAGGGACGTAACAGTGATTAAACTGATAACAATAGTACTAAACACACCACTCCTATCTGGTGGCACATTAGATTGCACGCGCAGTGCCCCAAATTTGTTGTGATCTGTGAGTAAGGTAAACGGTTGCCCATACAAGTAGGTTGCAGCTTTTTGAGGGCCCACACCACGCTATCACTCTTTTGTATGTGATGAACCATGCTAGCTGTACCAAAAAGTTCTGACAGATAAGCCCAGGTTACTAGCCACCATCTGCTCCGACTTGGCTCAATACTGCTCCAATCCAAGCGCCAGGCGTCCTGTATGGGCCGAGAAAGTGTTTAGTTGGATCAGGAGAAGAAAGTACAGGTGATTTAATGGCGCCGTCTTGAGCTGTTAGGCCTATTTCTGGGGCCCATACTACTATCTTGGGAGGTTTTACCGCGTTCCTATGGCACTTACTGGGCTTTAGGGTCAGTCGGACTCCCTAATCCGGTCTATTCACGGCTCCTATGTGGGTCAGGTGTTGGCCAGGAGCTGCTAAAATGTCTATACCATCAAGTAGGTGTGTATCAGTGTGTATCAGGGATCCTTAGGACAGGTGTCAATCCATATCTGCCAAGTGACCCTATGTAGGGGGAACAGTCTCTATTCTGCTCTGTGTCAGTGTGTATCATGGGATCCTTAGGACAGGGGTCAATCCATATCTGCCAAGTGACCCTATGTAGGGGGAACAGTCTCTATTCTGCTCTGTGTCAGTGTGTATCAGGGGCTTTGAGGACAGGTGTCAATCCATATCTGCAATGTGACCCTATGTAGGGGGACCAGTCTCCATTCTGCTCTGTGTCAGTGTGTATCATGGTCTCTGAGGACAGGTGTCAATCCATATCTGCCAAGTGACCCTATGTTGGGGTAACATTCCCTATTCTGATCTGTGTCAGTGTGTGTCAGGGGCTCTGAGGACAGGTGTCAATCCATATCTGCCAAGTGACCCTATGTTGGGGTAACATTCCCTATTCTGCTCTGTGTCAGTGTGTATCAGGGATCCTTAGGACAGGTGTCAATCCATATCTGCCAAGTGACCCTATGTTGGGGTAACATTCCCTATTCTGATCTGTGTCAGTGTGTATCATGGAACCTTAGGACAGGTGTCAATCCATATCTGCCAAGTGACCCGATGTAGGGGGAACAGTCCCTATTCTGCTCTGTGTCAGTGTGTATCAGGGATCCTTAGGACAGGTGTCAATCCATATCTGCCAAGTGACCCTATGTAGGGGGACCAGTCTCTATTCTGCTCTGTGTCCGTGTGCATCAGGGGCTCTGAGGACAGGTGTCAATATGTCATATGTCAGGTGTCAATCCATATTGATTGTGATTTAGGAATGTTAGGTGATTTCTGCCCTTTATGGATTAAAACCAGACTCTGTATCAACTGTGTAATTTTCCATGGGAGTTTTGCCATGGATCCCCCTCCGGCATGCCACAGTCCAGGTGTTAGTCCCCTTGAAACAACTTTTCCATCCCTATTGTGGCCAGAAAGAGTCCCTGTGTGTTTTAAAATTCGCCTCCCCATTGAAGTCAATGGCGTTTCGGGCGGTTCGCCGGTTCGCGAACATTTGCGGAAGTTCGCGTTCGCCGTTCGCGAACCGAAAATTTCGGGTTCGCGACATCACTAGTGGTGAGTGAGCCTGTGGGGCTGGAGTTCACTCTCGCGAGACCTGGGCATTGCCATGGCAACGCTCCAAATCTTGCAAGAGGAACCCGGCGGAGCTGTAAGTTAGAGCTCCTCCAGGTTCCTCTCCTGGCTGGCTCCCTCACTCTCTCCCCGCCGGCGGCTGCAATATATCTACATGTGGGCCAGTGAGGGAGATCTTTGATCTCCCCACCGGCCCGCCGTGGACTACTGCAGGGCCGGCGCTTGTATAGTGGCGAATGTTTAAGCTTTATAAGCCTTCCCCGCCCTGCAGAGCTCGGTCTGTGCGGAGCCTTCCATGGGTGAAGATGAATTTTATATATTTTAGCATCTGGTTTTTTCTTTTTCATCGGGTTTATTTTTTTTTTTTGCGCTCTGGTTTTTTGTTTTATGTTCGACGAGTATAATGGCTTTTTATTTGCCCTTTTTTGGGGCTGAAAAATGAAGATTTTAGAAAAAAGATGTCAAATGGTAATTTTAATTTTTCTTTACAGGTTAGTTATTTTATTCCCCCCTCAATTTTTTTAGGGTGAAGGGGGTAGGGAGGGGTAGTTTTATTTGGGTGGGGGGGTGACTAGGGGCTTGGGACCCCTAGTCAACTTGATGGGCGGGGGTAATTTTCATTTAGAGCCCACACCCACCGTTCAGGGGTGGGGGCTGGAGGGGGAGGACAGTATGTCCCCCCACCATTCTTATATAGGGCCCCCACCCACCGCTCAGGTGTGGGGGCCGGTGGGAGGACAGTAGGTTGTCCCCCTTTGTTTTTTAGGGCGCCCACCCATCGCTCAGGGGTGGGGGCCGCTTGTTGTTTTTTAGGGCCCCCACCCACAGCTCGGGAGGGGAGGACAGTAGGTTCCCCCCCCACCATTTTTAATATAGGGCCCCCACCCACCGCTCAGGGGTGGGGGCTGGGGTGGAGGGAAGTAGGTTCCCCCCCTTTATTGTTTTTTAGGGCCCCCACCCACCGCTCAATAAGGTCCTCCCCCTTATTGTTATTTAGGGCCCCTACCCGCCACGCAGGCGTGGCGGCCGGGGGGAGGACAGTAGGTCTGACATTATTGTTATTTAGGGCCCCCACCCACCGCGCAGGGGTGGGAGCCAGATAGTAGGGTTTTTTGTTTTTGTTTTTATAAACGGTGAGCAGCCACATGCTGCTCACTGTTTAGTACACATGCCCCTACTCGTGGTATAGCGAGTAGGGGCATTTGGGAGATTTTAATCTCCCTTATGCTATTATGGGGGTCATATTGAACCCCATAGAGTGAGGGAGGACATGGGGGGCTTAGGAAGTGGCGGGGAGCACTGCTCCCTGTCGCTTCTATCTTTACATATTACAATGAGGGAGCTGCGCGCCAGTATCTCCCTCCTTGTAATAAACTGAACGAACAAACGAACACTGATATTCAGTGTTAGTTTGTTAGTCTGAAATTTCTATTAATTCATTCGTCTTTCTGACTAATGAATGAATCGATGAAATTCCTGTTCCCATGCCCAAGAGTTTCACTGGGTATGTGCGGGAATCTCACAGTGCTATCTAGTGTGGGCAGATGATGTGTCCCACAGGGACTTCCTCTACCCACACAAAGATGGCGGCACCCTGAATATAGATCGTGGCACAAAATAAAGAATAAAAAAATAGGTAATATGGAGGGCTTAGGGCATTTGGGAGTGACTAGGGGGTCAATTAGATGTACTGGAGGCGGGAAGGGGGTTGAAAAAAAATGGGATTCGGCCATGACAGTGCCGTTTAAAGAGATCTGTGGCTGATTCAGACGGGTTCGTGCAGATAAAGGCACATTAAGGAAGATTTCTGCCAGATCCATGCATCGGATCAAGAGGGCATCTGTTAAAATACCATTACATAGCAGCAAAAAGATATTCGAAGCTGCAGGTGCCTCTGGTGTCCCATGGACATCAAGGTGTAGAGTCCTCCAGAGACTTGAAACTGTGCATAAATCTTCTACTCGGCCACCACTAACCAATGCTCACAAGCAGAAATGGCTGCATTGGGCAGAAAAATACATGACGACTAATTATCAAACAGTCCTGTTCACTGATGAGTGCCGTGCAACCCTGGATGGTCCAGATGGATGGAGTAGTGGATGGTTGGTGGACGGCCACCCTGTTCCAACAAGACTACGACATCAGCATGGTGGTGGTGGAGTCATGTTTTGGGTCGTAATCATGGGAAGAGAGCTGGTCAGCCCCTTTAGGGTCCCCAAAGGTGTAAAGATGACCTCTGCAAAGTATGTGGAGTTTCTGACTGACCACTTTCTTCCCTGGTACAGAAGGAAGAATTATGCTTTCCGTAATAAAATCATCTTCATGCATGACAATGCACCATCTCATGCTGCAAAGAATACCTCTGCATCAATGGCTGCAATGGGGATAAAAGGAGAGAGAGTCATGGTGTGGCCTTCATCCTCCCCTGACCTCAATCCTATTGAGAACCTTTGCAGCATACTCAAGCAAAAGATCTATGAGGGTAGGAGGCACTTTACATCCAAACAGCAGCCCTGGAAGGCTATTCTGACATCTTGCAAACAAATTCAAGCAGAAACTGTCCAAAAACTCACAAGTTCAATGGATGCAAGACTTGTGAAGCTGCTATCAAATAATGAGTCCTATGTTAAAATGTAACGTGACCTGTTAAAATGTTTAAAAAGTTAAAATGTTGTTATAAGTTTGATTGAAATAGCTTTTGATTTCAGTAAATATGCTGCAAACACAACAAATCACAATGTTCAGTTCTTTACAACCTATAAAGTGTTTTGAAACTTACTGTGCGTAATCATTTGGAACAGTGCATTGTAAGTTTATTTTTGTTGTTGTTGTTTTTTTAAATACTGTTATAGGTTTGTTCAATAAAATTTGAATTGTACTCAATAGTTGATAACATGAGAATTATGCTGACTTATTTAAATCAATAATTTAGCTAAATGAGAAATAGATCATTTGCATAATAATTTGGAATAGGGTGTAAACTGCAATAATTACCTTTCAGGGTTAACTCCTCCTCTCAGAGGGCACTTCCTGCTTCATAGCACAGGTGAGGACCTCCAGCGTCGCTCAATTCCCCTAGGAAAGCATTGAAAAGCATTTTCAATGCTTACCTATGGAGAGCTCTAATGCGCATGCGTGGCATTGCCGCTCATGCACATTAGGTCTCCTCAGCCGGTGGGCGGGATCAGTCTCCCCCGCCGGCTGACATGATGATGAGGAAGAGCGGCGGCGATCCGAAACCACCGCCGAGGGACATTGGTGTGGGTCTCAGGTAAGTCACTGAAGGGGATTTTTACCCCTTCAGCAACCGGGGAGGGGTGGTAGGAGGAAGAGGGGACCTGCAGTGCCAGGAAAACAGATTGTTTTCCTGGCACAGGAGAGTCCCTTTAAAAGAGCTTAGTGATTATCCAAGGGAGTATGAAGAGCATAGTAATCCCTTGTAGCAGTTTCCCCCAATAAGAGACAGGGCTCTAAATTGAGGGTGAAGTAGAACTGGTTTAATAAGCACACAGGGCTTTCTTATACACATTTCCCCAAAAGGTTACCACCCACATGGACCTTGTGGTACACAGGACACAAAGTTACAACAGCCAATCAACACAGTACAGTCAGACACTCCCAGCTAAGGCACACAAGCCCTCCTCTCTGCCTGTGATACAATTAACAAACACAATGGGCTAACTTAATTATCACAGGCAGAAAATATACAGCTTTATCCAAAGTCCAGAAACACCCCAAAACACAAACATATTCCCATAAATCCTACATCCATGTATAGCCCTGATCTGGGCGAACAACATATAAAAAAATCACCCAGAGCAGGGGTTCAAACGTTTTATGGATGTCACATTTGACCGACAACAAGCATGGCTTTCATGCCCAAAACAGTTCCACAGATGTAGGCTGTGCGATCGGTCTATCTTAAACAATAGCAAGTGCTGATGAGAGATTGAGGAGGGACAAAGCAGCCAGTTTCAACTGGTCTGGCAATGTACCTGGGACAACGCCCTGCTGGAGAACAACAGGACAGGAAAAGGAAGAGGCACATTTTCCCATGGAATTAAAGGGGCAGAAAAAGTGTTTTGAAAATTTAATAAGCCCAAATAGACTTTTTAGGTTTTTTTTTAATAATTATTTTTATTGAATTTTTTTTCATATATAACAAATATACTACACCATGCAGTCAAATTCATAATATGTATAGCAAACAAAAATAATTTATAATAAAATAACATATTTCATCATTATACATCGTCTAATTTTCTCTTTTCCTTTTCTTTTCAATGTCTTCTTTTTGATATCGAAATAGATTCCTTAAAACATGGAACATGAACACAAAGTATCAAAGAATCCACATACAAATACAAACAAAACACAACCGAACATAGAAAGGGAAAAAAAAAAAACCCCAGTAGGAATACCTATCACCCTTCTCCTAACAAGGAGATTTCTAAACATAAATATTGATAAAACATGTATCTATATCCATATTAATATATCTCTTAACATTTTTTCCATTCACGTTTTAATACTACCTTATAATTCCAGTGTTATTCATTTTGTACAATAATAAACTGTTGGCATCTTTTATAAGAAAGGGGATATGTTTTTAATATGGAATCTACAGGACTTGGTAACATGCGGGATGTGAGGCTCAAAGGTGAGGCCAGAATAAAGTATGACACCAAAACAGCGCACTTGCAAGGATGGACTGATGTGGATATCACTAACTTGACGGGAGAGTGAAAGAGGAGGATCTGTATTAGTAGGATTGTAGCGGAGATGCAATATTCCCCAGGTTATCTCCGCTTATAATCCAAGTGAGGCTCAGGAACAAGTAAATTGTGAATCCACAGGCAAGGTTTCCAGCAGGTAAAATAACAGCAGTATCCCAACAGCAATAACTGGACGACACACAGTTTCAGGAGCAGAACTGAAAGCTTTATTACACACTGGCCTTTGAAAGCATGCTCCCATGCAAGGGAGGGATTACATTCATTAATACAGTAGCCAATCCTGTCCTGGTAACCTCCCACACATCTCCTCCCCTCAGCCAGCATCATAATCCCCTTATCCAGTACAGCAATTCCCCCCATTTCTGGATGTACCCCTAAACGTAGGGTTACTCCTTTAAATCATACATCCTCTGGTAGCCCTGATCTGGGTGAACAACATATCCAAAAATCACCCAGATCAGACCAGGGGTTCGGGAAATTTATGGAGGGAATAAAATGACCGACCGCACTGAGTGAAACAGCCGAATGCGGTTCCATGTGAATGGGCCCTGCGGTCGGTCCTGGAGTCAGGGAATGAATGGCACGAAAACCTCTAGCTATAGAAGCTAGGGAGGGTTCGCCTGAATCCCCTTGTTCGGTTCTTTCTATCTACCGAATGAGGGGCCGTTTGGTAGTTAGGAACCGAACGGACCGGGCTTGTGGAGGTTTCAGCGGTGTTCGCCTAGTCGAGTGTCCGATTTGAGTTCCAGACACTCGACGGCAAAACACCGCTGTTCGGGAGTTTTAAAATGGCCACGTGTTCGTTTGTCGAATGGCGGCCACCCCCGAGAACAAAGGACGGCTACTTAACTTGTCAATTACCTGTTCGCAACAATGTTGCAACGGGTAATTGAGGACACACTTCACACAGGGGAGGTCTGATTGTTCGGTAGTTTCATTCCCTTAGTTTATTCGAATGATTCTACCGAACAATCAGAGGAATACAATTCTTTTAAACACATACAAAACCAGCAGTTTACATGAATGCAACTATTCACAAGACATTTGCAGGACAGCCAGTGCCATCCGCTACAAGAATGAGGAAAGACAAGGAGCTCAGTTTTAGAGACATTGAGTTTCAGAAAGCAGTCAGAGATGGAAGAAAGGCAAGCATTGACACGTTGCAGGACGGCACGGGAGAGATCTGGGGAGGAGAGATGTATCTGTGTGTCATCAGCGTAGAGGTGGTAGTGGAATCCAAATGAGGTAATACATTTGCCAAGCGAGGCAGTATAAAGAGATAATACTATTTACTCTTTATATTGCCTCTCTTTCGGCAAACTTAGTACCCTTGGGACTCCAACCGAGACAGGACGAAGGGAGGAGGTATCATAAGAAAAGGAGACACTGAATGATAAATAAGAGGAAAACCATGAAAGGACAGTCACAGAGACCGAGTGATTGAAGGAGAGCATGATCAACGGTGTCAAAGGCAGCAGAGAGGTCAAGAAGAATTAGTATGGAGTAGTGGCCTTTGGATTTAGCTGAGATTAGGTTGTTTAGTAACTTTGATAAGAGTGGTCTCAGTAGAGTGGAGGGGGCGGAAGCCAAATTTAAAAGGGTCAAGAAGAGAGTTGGAATTGAGAAAGTGAGACATACAGGTAAAGACAAGTCTTTCCAGAAGCTTTGAGGAAAAAAGGTGCAGGGGAAATGGGATGATAGTTGGAGGGGGTGGATGGGTCGAGAGATTTTTTTTGTTTTTTTTTTCAGGATGGGTACTAGTTAGAGCCTTGGGCTAAAACAAATAATAGGAAAAGTGCTACCCCCCAATGATAAAGGGTGGTGGACTATTGACACACCAAAGCCTAAACAAAACCAGATATTCAATGGTATGATAATAATGGATAAAAATAATACATAAATAAAAAAAATATAAGACACTACTATCATTCCGATATTGGGTTCTAGTGGAAAACAGGCCAGTACAAAGTGGAATGCACGCAATTTTTTTCCCTCAATCTCTGCACACCACCTTCTCTGCACTGATCCACTTTATCCCATTTTCCTGCAGTTCCAGGTTACCCTATACATGCCCGATATCACTGAACCTATGTGAGTGTTTTTAATCTTTTGATAAATAAACCATCGCATTTTAATAAAGAGCACTATGACTTTGTTTTATTTTTCAGAACACTGTGAAGATCCTGCCACTTTAGATCTGTCACTGTGATCCAAAAGTGATTTTGATATTATCTTGCATTGTTTTTACTGTGGCACATGACTTATTTTCCATTTTATACCGCAGGTTATACAATATCAGCCTTGGATAATTTGCAGCTCATGTTACTTAATGAAAAGAGGTGTGTATCCAGATAGCTGACACATACCGTATATACTCGAGTATAAGCCGACCCGAATATAAGCCGAGGCCCCTAATTTTACCCCAAAAAACTGGGAAAACGTATTGACTCTAGTATAAGACTAGGGTGGGAAATGCAGCAGCTACTGGTAAATTTCTAAATAAAATTAGATCCTAAAAAAATTATATTAATTGAATATTTATTTACAGTGTGTGTATATGATTAATGCAGTGTGTGCATGAGTGTGCAGTGTGTGTGTGTATGAATGCAGTGTGTGTGCATGAATGCAGTGTGTGTGTATGAGTGCAGTGTGTGTATATGAGTGCAGTGTGTGTGTATGAGTGCAGTGTGTGTGTATGAGTGCAGTGTGTGTATGAGTGCAGTGTGTGTATATGAGTGCAGTGTGTGTGTATGAATGCAGTGTGTGTGTGTGATGCAGTGTGTGTGTGTGTGTGTGTTGCAGAGCCTTGGTGGGGGGTGGGCATTTTTATAAAAAAAAAATATTTTAATTTTTTTTGTTATATTTTTTTAAATTATTTTTTATTATTATTTTTATTATTGATCTATTTGTTGTCCCCCCTCCCTGCTTGATACATGGCAGGGAGGGGGGCTCTCCTTCCCTGGGGGTCCAGTGGCATTGGCAGTTCAGTGGGGGGAGGAGTGGGGCTGGCAGAGCTGTTACTTACCTCTCCTGCAGCTCCTGTCAGCTCTCTCCTCCTCCGCGCCGGTCCGTGCAGCTCCTCTGTCAGCTCACACTGTAAGTCTCGCGAGAGCCGCACTATGACCCCGCGGCTCTCGCGAGACTTACACTGGGAGCTGAGAGAGGAGCTGCACGGACCGGCGCGGAGGAGGAGAGAGCTGACAGGAGAGGTAAGTAACAGCTCTGCCAGCCCCCAGTCTGTATTATGGCAATGTAAATTGCCATAATACAGACAGTGACTCGAGTATAAGCCGAGTTGGGGTTTTTCAGCACAAAAAATGTGCCGAAAAACTAGGCTTATACTCAAGTATATACGGTAGTTACATTAAAACATTGCAACAAGTGTTTCCACTATTGCAAATTTTATGGACTTTATTGGGTGGGAAATTCTACTAAATTTGAATCCTATGACTTTGAGTAACACTTTAATGTGACATTCTATATGTTGTTGCTTTTTTTCTTATGTCCATTTTTCTAGCTTGCAAATATTATTTTTATCTTTTACTGGTTCACTACTTTGTTAATTGCACCCCACTTCACTAGAAGGGGCATCACTTTTCCTGGACACTTTTTATATAGTGTCTTATATTTGTTTTTATTTATGTATTTTTTTTATTTATTTATTATATGAATACTATTGAATATCTGGTTTTGTTTAGGCTTTGATATTAAAATAGCCCACTGCCCTTTATCACTGGGGGTAGCACTTCCCCTATTATTTGTTTTAGCCCAATTATAAGCTTTTACATTATACATTTATCACAAGTCATTGTTACGATTGCCCCCGGTCTAGCAGGAGGGTTGATCGCTTGGATGTCCTGGATCCCGCTGCAGAGAGTCGAACGGAGGTCTTTTGGTGGTAAGCTGCAAATGTAGAATATTCCCAAGCATGATATAAGCATCAATATCCCGGATCCCTACAACATGAGTCGAGGCTGCAAGTTGAGGGTCAAAAACGAACTGGCTTTACTGGCACATAGCATGGCAATTTATGTGATTCCTCACGTCCAAGGACAGCCCCCTATGGACCTGATGGAATACAGGTACAGTACAAACAGGTAACCAATCACAGTACAGTGTATCCTTTGAATTAGTACCCGCCCAGCTTGGAGATAATGAGGCCAACGGGTATACAATCTAATTATCTCCAAGCGCACAAAAGACCACGTTTTATTCTGTCCCCAAAAACTGTATAAAAATACATAACTTTCACATTAATAACAGGAAATAGCTCATTCTACCATTCATCTAAAGGCTCGCATTCGTATATATTAAACATGCGAATGGCGCTTCAATCCCACGAACAGAATGAGCCATTGCTGCCGTATAATGTCCGTTCGGCATTTTGGGATTGTAAGTCTCTGTTGGCGGCCATGTTTTTAGACGGTTCAGCGGGCAGCGGGACCTCGCTTCTAACTCGTGGAACTAAACTCGGTATCAGTTCATGCGAAGTCCCGCTGTCTGTCTGGTAGTGGAACTCGTTCGGTACGTGAACGAGGACCACCTGGTAGCAGGGTACTTGACCTGCGGTTAACCGCAGAAACCACAAGTTAATGACCGCCACGTGGCCCGCTGTAGGGGGTCGTCATTCGGTTGGTAGTTCGGTAGATACCGTTCGGTATTTTCGATGCGAACGTCGATGCCCCAGGCCTATCAATTAAGTTGTGGTTGACCGCAAACCGCAGCCGCCTGGGTGGTTAATGGCTGCCACACGCCGCTGGCTGGGTGGTCAAGCGTTCGGTAGTTTGCGGGGTGACTGGGTTAAGTGGCGGCACACGCCAAGTTCTGGGGGGTCCCCTGTTCGTACCACGAATGGAGTCTTTATAATGGTTCGGGTAATCCATTTGTGCGTCTTTCGTTTTAAACTTATACAGGGACTAACAGTATCCATTGATTAGCAAACAGTAACATAGTTATTTCCAGACTTTTGTAACAGTCATATCCTGGTACGTTTAGGATCTAGTATCCTCACTTGTCATTGCATTTTCTAAGCCAATATGGGGGCTTATTTTTACTAGTTGAGATTTATTGTGGGCCAGTTTTTTCTTTCCGCATATATTTGTGTTAGTTAGAGCCTTGCATGGGATTGTAGTCAGGGCCTCACCTGTCACGGCCAATCTATCTTAAATCTTGTAATTGTCCCCAAGAGGCCAACACGTTAGTGGCATAAACCCCCCCCCCCAAAAAAAAAAACACTTCAAGCCTTTCTAACTAGTGATGTCCCGAACTGTTCGCCAGCGAATACTTCCCGGCGAACATCGGCGCTGTTCGGTCCGCCCCCTATTCGTCATCATTGAGTAAACTTTGACCCTGTACCTCCCAGTCAGCAGACACATTCCAGCCAATCAGCAGCAGACCCTCCCTCCCAAACCCTCCCACCTCCTGGACAGCATCCATTTTACATTCATTGTGAAGCTGCATTCTTAGTGAGAGGAGGGACAGTGTAGCTGCTGCTGATTTGATAGGGAAATTGATAGCTAGGCTAGTGTATTCAGTGTCCACTACAGTCCTGAAGGACTCATCTGATCTCTGCTGTAAGGACAGCACCCCAAAAAGCCCTTTTTAGGGCTAGAACATCAGTCTGCTTTTTTTTTCTGTGTAATGTAATTGCAGTTGCCTGCCTGCCAGCCTGTGTGTCAGGCTCACAGCATATACTGTGCCCACTTGCCCAGTGCCACCACTCACTCAATGGTGTCACAATAGCTTGCATTTAAAAAAAAAAAAAAACTTTTTGGACTGTTATATAATAGCAGTCAGTTTCCTTCACTAGTGTGTGTTTCAGTGCCTGCCAGGGCACAGTGTCACACCAGTGCAACTCATATCTGGTGTAACAGTAGTGTACATTTTAAAAAAAAAAATACAATTTTGACTGTAATAGCAGTTAGTTGTCTGCCAGCGTGTGTGTCAGGCTCACAGCGTATACTGTTCCCACTTGCCCAGGGCCACCACTCATATCCGGTGTCACAATAGCTTGCATTTAAAAAAAAACAAAAAACTTTTTGGACTGTAATACAATAGCAGTCAGTTTCCTTCAAGAGTGTGCGTTTCAGGGCCTGACCAGTGCCACCACTCACTGGTGTCCCAAAAGCTTGCATTTAAAAAAACAAAACTTTTTGGACTGTAATACAATAGCAGTCAGTTTCCTTCACGCGTGTGCGTTTCAGTGCCTGCCAGGGCACAGTGTCACACCAGTGCAACTCATATCTGGTGTAACAGTAATGTACATTTAAAAAAAAAAATTTAAAAAAATACAATTTTGACTGTAATAGATTGAATAGCAGTTAGTTGTCTGCCAGCGTGTGTGTCAGGCTCACAGCGTATACTGTTCCCACTTGCCCAGTGCCACCACTCACTGGTGTCCCAAAAGCTTGCATTTAAAAAAAACAAAACTTTTTGGACTGTAATATAATAGCAGTCAGTTTCCTTCATGCGTGTGCGTTTCAGTGCCTGCCAGGGCACAGTGTCACACCAGTGCAACTCATATCTGGTGTAACAGTAGTGTACATTTAAAAAAAAAAAAAAAATACAATTTTGACTGTAATAGATTGAATAGCAGTGCAAGGGGGTCTGTCCAGGGGTCTCTACCTTATGTACAACTTCTGCCACTGCACAGTGTCCCTCATATCTGTTGTCACAGTAGCTTGCACGCATAGTACCGCTAATCGAAAAAAAAATTACAGGCCGTCGTGGTCGTGGTGCTGTGATTCCCTTTGGCCCTAGAATAATGCCCAGTGTTCAGAGGCCACGTACCCTGAACTCGAAAAGTTCTGAGGACATAGTTGAATGGCTAACACAGGACACCCAATCTTCTACAGCTTCCGCTCAGAACCTTGACGCACCATCCTCCTCCAGCTTAGCTTCGGGCACCTCTCAAGTTACCACTCGCCCGCCTGCCGCCACCACCAACACTAGCACCACAGCAGCTTCACTTGGTATGTCAGAGGAGTTATTTACACATCAGTTGGAAGAAATGAGTGATGCGCAACCATTATTGCCAGAGGATGTAGATAACAGGGATATGTCTCAGTCAGGCAGCATTACACACATGGACGTACGGTGTGATGATGATGATGTTGTACCCACTGCTGCTTCCTTTGCTGAGTTGTCAGATACAAGTGAAGTGGTTGATGATGACGATGCGTCCGTGAAGAAGAGAAGAAGAACAGGGGGAAAGTTCAGATGGGGAGACAGAGAGGAGGAGGAGGAGACAAGTTGGAAGCAGGGGGAGGTCGTTGCAAGGAGCTAGTGGCACAGTCAGACAGCATGCATCGGCACCCGGGGTCAGCCAGACAGCACGCCAATCAACGCATGCTGTTGCCACCACAAGAATGCCGCCATTGCAAAGCTCAGCAGTGTGGCATTTTTTTGTGTGTCTGCCTCTGACAACAGCAATGCCATTTGCAACCTGTGCCAAAAGAAAGTGAGTCGTAGGAAGTCAAACACCCACCTAGGTACAACTGCTTTGCGAAGGCACATGATCGCACATCACAAACGCCTATAGGATCAACACATGAGTACAAGCAGCACACAAACTCAAAGCCGCCTTCCTCCTCCTGGTCCAGCATCTTAACCACTGCTGTCCTCCTTGCCCCCTCTCAACCATCCGCCCCTCCGTCTCTCGCCTTGAGTAGTTCCTGCTCATCTTCCCACAGTCATGTGTCTGTCAAGGACATGCTTGAGCGTAAGAAGCCAATGTCACAAAGTCACCCACTTGCTCGGCGTCTGACAGCTGGCATGACTGAACTCTTAGCCCGCCAGCTTTTACTATACAAGCTGGTGGAGTCTAAGGCGTTCAAAAACTTTGTAGCTATTGGGACACCACAGTGGAAGGTACCCGGCCAAAATTTCTTTCCACAAAAGGCAATCCCCAAGCTGTACTTGATTGTGCAAAAGGAAGTAATGGCATGTCTGGCACACAATGTTGGGGCAAGGGTCCATCTGACCACTGATACCTGGTCTGCAAAGCATGGTCAGGGCAGGTATATCACCTACACTGCGCATTGGGTAAACCTGCTGACGGCTGCCAAGCATGGAATGCGTGGCTCTACAGAGGAGTTGGTGACACCGCCACGACTTGCAGGCAGGCCTGCTGCCACCTCCTCTACTCCTCCTACTCCATCCTCTTCCATAACCTCCTCAGCTGTGTCCTCTTCTGCTGCTGCGTCTTGCTCCACATCAACGGCACCCCCCCAGCTCCCCAGGTACTATTCCACATCCCGGATAGGCAGTGTCACGCCGTCTTGGGGTTTGAATTGCCTGAAAGTAGAGAGTCACACCGGACCAGCACTCCTGTCCGCCCTGAACGCACAGGTGGATTAGTGGCTGACTCCTCACCAACTGGAGATCGGCAAAGCGGTTTGTGACAACAGAAGAAATTTGTTGGCGGCATTGCATTTGGGAATGTTGACACATGTGCCGTGCATGGCACATGTGTGTAATCTGATCGTACAACGTTTTGTGCATAAGTACCCAGGCTTACAGGACGTCCTGAAGCAGGCCAGGAAGGTGTGTGGCCATTTCAGGCGTTCCTACACGACCATGGCGCACTTTTCAGATATCCAGCGGTGAAAAAACATGCCAGTGAGGCGCTTGATTTGCGACAGCCCGACACGTTGGAATTCAACACTCCTAATGTTCGACTGCCTGCTCCAACAAGAAAAAGCCGTTAACGAGTATTTGTATGACCGGGGTGCTAGGACAGCCTCTGCGGAGCTGGGAATTTTTTTGCTACGTTACTGGACGCTCATGCGCAATGCCTGTAGGCTCATGCGTCCTTTTGAGGAGGTGACAAACCTAGTCAGTCGCACCGAAGGCATCATCGGCGACATCATACCATTTGTTTTCTTCCTGGAGCGTGCCCTGCGAAGATTGCTGGATCTGGCCGTAGATGAGCGTGAAGAGGAAGAGGAAGAGTTGTGGTCACCATCACCACCAGAAACAGCCTTATCAGCATCGCTTGCTGGACCTGCGGCAATGCTGGAAGAGGATTGAAAGGAAGAGGAGTCAGAGGAGGAATGTGGCTTTGAGGAGGAGGAGGAAGACCAATCACAACAGGCATCCCAGGGTGCTCGTTGTCACCTACCTGGTACCCGTGGTGTTGTACGTGGCTGGGGGGAAGAACATACCTTCAGTGAGATCACTGGGGACGAGGAACAGGACATGAGTAGCTCGGCATCCAACCTTGTGCAAATGGGTTGGATGCTACCGTGTCTGTTGAGGGACCCTCGTATAAAAAGGCTGAAGGAGAACGACCTGTACTGGGTGTCCACGCTACTAGACCCCCGGTATAAGCAGAAAGTGCCTGAAATGTTACCGAATTACGGCAAGTCGGAAAGGATGCACCAGTTCCAAAATCAATTAAAAAGTATGCTTTACACAGCGTATAAGGGTGATGTCACAGCACAACGGAAATCTAACAGGGGAAGGAGTGAAAGTAATCCTCCTCCTCCCACAACGGCAAGGACAGGATGCTTTACAGACATGTTGTTGATGGAGGACATGCGGAGCTTTTTAAGTCCTACGCATCGCCACAGCCCTTCGGGGTCCACCCTTAGAGAACGACTCGACCGACAGGTAGCAGACTACCTCGGCTTAACTGCAGATATCGACACTCTGAGGAGCGATGAACCCCTTGACTACTGGGTGTGCAGGCTTGACCTGTGGCCTGAGCTATCCCAATTTGCGATAGAACGTCTGGCCTGCCCCGCTTCAAGTGTCCTGTCAGAAAGGTCCTGTTCAGTGCAGCAGGAGGTATTGTCACTGAGCAGAGAAGTCGCCTAGGTCAAAAAAGTCTAGATTACCTCACCTTTATTAAGATGAATGAGGGATGGATCCCGAAGGGACTGACAGTGGGCGATACATTCGACTAAAAAAGGCCTGATGAGGGGGACATAACAGGGTGTCGCGGCTGCCGGCCCGCCGCGTGATATTTAAATCCCTAGCTCACCCCAGTACCTTGCCCTGTCGTGGTTTCCTGTTCCTGGTTTCCTGAGAGTGCTTTATCATTGTGAATCTGATTTCCTGGTATCCTGATCTTGGCTTTTCCCTGGTTATTCTGAATTCTGGTTTCCCTGACTTGGCTTGTGTAAATGATATTGTGTATTTTCTGGCTTTTTTTGACCTCAGCTTTCCCTTTGACCATTCTCTGTCTCTAGCGTATTAGTCCGGCCATTCTAAGGTCCGGTTTACGCTCTGTCCTTTTATTTTCTTTTTCTTGCCTATGTATATGTTTACATAGTTTCTGCGTGCTGGACCACACTAGTAGTCGTGACATTGGGATTAAACTGATAAGAATAGTACTACTTAACACACCACTCCTATCTGGTGGTATATTAGATTGCACGCGCAGTGCCCCAAATTTGAAGAAGGAGGACCGACCAAGCATCTTTTTCCATCTCCTGGTTCCTAAAATTGATGCCATATACACGTCCCCGATAGGGTACGTAACAGGGATTAAACTGATAGGAATAGTACTACTTAACACACCTTATAAATAGCAGAGAGAGGCAATGCAGAGAGAGGAGTCTGAAGAAGAGGAGTCAGAGGAGGAAGGTGGCTTTGAGGAGGTGGAAGACCAAACACAGCAGGCGTCCCAGGGTGTTTGTTGTCACCTTTTGGGGACCCTTGGTGTTGTACGTGGCTGGGTGGAGGAAGAGACCTTCAATGACATCAGTGAGGACAAGGAACGGGACATGGCTAGCTTGGTATCCAACCTTGTGCAAATGGGGAGTTTGCGGTTGTGCAAATGGACTGTTTGCGGTTGTTTGCGGTGCGTTAAACGGGGAGTTTGGTCTGTCACTGTGAAGCGGGCGTAACCCTTACACTACCTGATCGATACAACATCATACCTGATGTTTTAAAGCACGTTATTCCAAACAATTTAGGAATGTTAGGTGATTTATGCCCTTTATGGATTAAAACCAGACTCTGCATCAACTATGTAATTTTCCATGGGAGTTTTGCCATGGATCCCCCTCCGGCATGCCACAGTCCAGGTGTTAGTCC
>OW240918.1:86062517-86077229 GCA_933207985.1 Pelobates cultripes
GTATCTATACACTCATCTACTTCTGTAATATCATAGTTTTTTCTCCATAAATCTTTCTCTTAGACAAACTGCTTGTGCTTCAAATACTTTCACATCACTACAATTTCTAAATAGCCGTAAAAATTGGCCTTTGGGGATGTTATGCAGCCATGGATCATAATGGCAGCTTGGTGTTTCAATATAACCATTAACATCAATCTTCTTGAAAAAAGTCTTGGTCTTGATGACTTGTTTATATAGATACTTAAATCCAAGAAGTTGATGCTCAACTTGCTGTACTCATTGGTCAATTTTATATCTGGGTGTTGAAGGTTCAAAAAGTTTAAGAATAATTTGTAGTAATTCTTCACCACCCCGCCAGTTATAGATGATGTCATCTATAAACCTACGATAGAGAACCAGATTCTGCGCCCAGCCACCCTCCTCCACCAGGAATGGGTTCTTCCAGTGGGTCATAAATAGATTGGCGTAGCTGGGCACAAATCTGGTTCCCATCGCATTCCCCTTGAGTTGTAGAAAGAATTTATCGCCAAACCAAAAATAATGATTACAAAAGATGAGCTTAATTCCATCCAAAATAAATTGTGTTTGTTCTTCTTTTAAATTACTATGGTTCTTAAGAAAAAACTCAACTGCTTCACAGCCTGACATATGTGGTATGCTTGTATACAAGCTTGTGACATCACACGTCACCAATAGCAAGCTTTCATCCCATTCTACATTGCCCAAAAGGTTCAACAAAGCAGTGGAGTCTCTTAAATATGAGGGTTGTGCAATAACCAAGGGCTGCAGTTGTTTCTCTATGTATTGACAGGTTACTTAGAATTGCCCCAACTCCTGACACGATGGGTCTGCCAGGTGGGTTTTCCTAATTTTTATGAATTTTTGGGAGTGTGTCGTCACATGTAGGGTTCTGCATGTGACGATGTACAAATATTGGAATTCATTATTATTTAGAATTCCCAGTACTCTACCTTTATCAAGGAGTGATGGATATTTTTTCCTTATTTGCCCTATAGGGTCACTCTTTAAGTCTTTATCTGTAGTTTGGTCATTTAATTGCCTGTAAATTTCTTTGATGTATTGTTCCCTACTTTGAATAACCACTCCACCCCCTTTGTCAGCGGGTTTTATAATTATACCCTTATCTGATCCTTTAATGCCTTCCTTTGATAAAAATTCATATTATCATTTCTATATTTCTTTTTACTTCTATTATTTAAGTTCCTTACTTCCTCCATAATGAGCTGTTCAAATACTTTTATCCCTCCATTTATGTGTCTTGGGAAGAATGTAGATTTATTTTTTAGTTGAGTGTGATTAAATACTTAGGGGCATTCCATAGGTTTGGTGAGGGGCGTTTTGATAAAGAATAATTTAATACACATTTTCCGTATAAACTTATTTATATCAATGAAAGTGTCGAATGGTCTATTACACTCTGATGGCACAATTTTTTTTCTAAAACTTCAATTTGGGGTAATAATTTTATCTGTCAAGTTGAAAATATCTATTGATCCAGTATTCTTCCCCTTTTTATTTTCTCTCCAAGACTCATCCTGCTCTGTTTCCTCTAATATTCCCTGACTTCTCCTTTTTTGGGGAAAACCTGTCATCTCCCTCCTCAAAGGGCCTGCCCTAAAAAAGACAGAGATGAGAGATCTCGAGTCTCCAGGTGAATTCTCGGATAATATACCATATTTGTTATGATGTGTGAAATTCCTATAATTGTGCTCTGTCCTATATTGAGGAACTTGTTTCTTTTGGAATTGTCTTTCTATTTTCATACGGGTTTATTTTTTGTGGTAAATTGATCACGAGATCGTTGTAGTTCTACGGTGTTACGTCTCCTAACTGAATATTTATCAGTTGGTGGATGTGTATATGAATATAGGAATTAGATAAGTGTATATATACCATTAAGAAAATAGACCGGAACATGATGCTAAATAAAAAGACCTCCAGAAAGGAAAAAGAAGACCCCAACCAACTAGTACTGATTATCTTGAATTATAGTGAAGAAGCTAAACAGGTCAAAAACATCATAAATAAACATTTGCGGGTCCTTAAGTCAGACCCGAGCCTAAAAGGAATTATTGGAGATAAGCCGCATATAATCTACAGAGGGACAAAGAACTTAAAAAAAAACCAAAAAAACTAACTTGAAACAACATCTAACCACTAGCTTCATTAAAGAGAAAGCCAAAAGTAAATAATCACTTTGGTTTAGAAAAGGGATTCAACCCCTACAAATCCTGTTTGGCCTGTAAGAAAACCATGTTTATTAAACAGAAACAGAATTCGTGTCACATTCAACAAACCATACTTTTAGAATTTATCAAACACTAACCTGTAATTCTACCTCTGGTTTCCGTGTGATCTGCAGTATATAGGAATGACTACGAGAGCCTTTAAAACTAGAGTTGCAATATTATCATTTATTTCTTTACATCCTATATATTCCGCTTTGGTTCTCTCCAAATTTGGAGTGACCGCTTACGAATTAATCATAACCAACAGTAAATCTACATCCAGAATGCCGCGTTCCAGCGTGCGTTCCTATTGCCGGATACGGAAGTGAGACGCAAGAAACCGGGAGTGATGGGAAGTTAATACAAAATCCAGCACAAGTGACCGGCGGGAATAGATGTATAAAGGAAGATTCATTGGGACTCAAAGACAAGCATTGGAAGAAGGCTATCTGCCGAAACGCGTCTGCTTGCTGTTTATTTGCATAATTTGTTTTAAAGATTATATTTCATTCACTCTGGGCTATTTTTTATAGGGGTAAGTGGAATTCCGATTTTGCTTTGCATAAATGGTGTGCACATTGGGTTCCACCCCCATAATACCCTGCAGTGTTATATGTGTGTGTGTGTGTGTGTGTGTGTGTGTGTGTGTATATATATATATATATATATATATATATATATATATATATATATTTATGTTATATATATATATATATATATATTTTTTTTTTTTTTTTCAATAAATACTTTTGATACATATGCTGGAGTCCCATCTGCATCTTCTGCTTGAACCAGGGTGATCGCTAGCCAGTATTGGCACGTGTGAACCTGATATACTGAGCCTGGTACGGCTCTAGACAATGTGAGTGAGAGTTTGAGATCTATTTACCACTTTATATCTTTGTACAGTTTACATTATGTTGTTTTATGTTTTTTTTGTAAGTTTAGATATCATACCAAACAAGTCCATCATATGGTAATATTACTCTAACACTGGGTAAGTGTACACACTGGTATAGTTCTACTGTAATTTGCTGTTTATGTTTGGTGTAAAAGTGAAGCACTAGTATACCAGTCACACAACCCATGCAGTATTTTCAGCCACACACTGAATTGCCACAATAATTGTGAAGCACCTACACACTATCTTTTCTTTTACTGAATACCTAAGATTACGGCAGAACTCAAACAAATGCACATTCCCTTTCCGGCTACTGCCAGAAAAGCAGACCTGTTTTGATTATTAAAATCACAATGTGATAATGAAAGACCTGGTTCTAGTAGTGAATGGCCCATCCAAAACAGCTACATAATATGGTATCCTCAGTGGTGGCTTCCGTTGCTGCTATAAACGGTTGGAAAATCTGGAAACTGATAACCGTCCAATAATTCTGGATATCCAACAACCCAAGTCTTTTAGATAATCCAGCACCTATTAAACCTGCAAATATCATCAACCCTGCACACCTCGTCCCACTAACAAGGGAAACATGTTAACCTGGTGTCTCTTCTCATTGCATCACAAGATATAATCAAAAACAAATCATACACCTTTGGTGATTTATATGTAGTAATTAAGGCTAGAGACCCCAGACTTAACAAGACACCTAATATTCCAGAGTTTGTATTAGCGTTTGGTTTATTCATGGATGTGATTTGCTCCTTCTATCCTCATACCAGAGATGAGCTTGACTTACATATGCAAAAACTGGTGGACCCAGGTCATAAATATGGAGGTTATGCATTTTATGACTATCATAAGTCCTTTTCAACAAAAGCTGCTGCAGCACTATATAGACAAATAACTTTTGCAGGAATTAAGGGACCAGTTTGTGCTATATGTTCATCAACTACTCATACAAGAAATCTTTGGAGGTCAGGAAAAAAGTAAAAATGAGCTGGCATGGAAACCAACCCACAAGGCAGAACACACAAAAGAAAGGCATGCAAATGACAAAGCTCAGCTCCCTACCTTTCCACAGCTTGAGAAATGCACCAAAAAGTCCCAAAACAACTGCAAACAATTTCCAGAATGGCTCCAAAACTCGATGCAAAAGCCGCTCCAACACCTCCACACTCTACGCCACGTACGACCCACAGGCTCCAGCATGCATGGGGATGGCGCTATAAACCTTCCAGGTGCAATGCATCCTGGGGAGACTTGCTTTGTATTGCAGAAAAAAATTGTAAACCGAGGCATTATTTTCAATAGATTTTCATTTGTAAACCGAAAATTATGTTAACCGAATCGTTTGTAAACCGAGGTCCCACTGTATACTTAACAAGAATCCAAAATTACATGCTGGCATCATACCCCAACAAAAAAACAAAACATTCTTATCTTAATATCTCATTAAAAGTGTGTTAAAAGGTATGCAGGGACTCAAACTTCAAAAACCACCTAAAATACACCCCATAGACTGTAACATATTTACTGAAAATTTCAGAGCTACTTGATAAAAATCTTTTTGATTGATCTTTTTAATCCTAACAACATTATTATTAAAGCAGTCACTTTATTCTAATGCTGAAAAAGCCTTTGACAGGGTCAGTCGGCGTTACCTAGATACTATTTTTAAGATTTTTTGGTTTAGAGGGATGGATTCACGGAGCTATAATATCACTGTATTCAAATCCTTCAGTGAGAATCATAGGTGCCAATATGTGTGCGGAATGGTTTGATCTACAAAATGGCACAAGACAGGGTTGTCCCTTATGCATGTTATGTCGGTCGAGCATTTAGCAATTAATATCAGAGAGAACAATAAGATAAAAAAAAAAAGTTTTAGCATAAAAAAAAACAAGATATTAAGATATCTTTATACGCTGACAATATTTTGATCTCATTAACATCGCCCAAATTAAAATTTATGGTTAAAAAAAATAAAATAAAAATAAGATATAGGGAAAATGTGTTTGCCTTGCAAAAAAGCATAATAGATGATTATGATGGGTTGATATAAAAGATAAATCCTGATCTGCATTTTTACATGTGTATTCGTATTGTGTTTAGGTGAGTTTAAAGTCTTTGTAGTAGGCTATAGTTATATATTTAGATGTTTTATTGTGTAAGAAAATTTAAATTGAGATAATCTAGACATATTTATAGATGTTGTGAAGTATAAGCCTGCAATGTTTTGTGGCGTCTTTGTATAATGTTTAAAAAAATAAATAAACAATATTTATTTAAAAAAAAAAAAGTACTCATGTGTACTAAACCCTTACAATATATAAAGTGTGAGTATGTGTGTATATATACATATATATATATATATATATATATATATATATATAAAATGAGGATGATAGATTGCTATCAATAAGTATACTGGGTTAATTGCTAATGCAGTCAAAATTTTAGAGTCAGTTAATATAAAAGTGACATGCTAAAATCTAAAGTGCAACATATGTGAACATATGAATTAGAAAGGGTTGTTGGTGCTCAACAATATATTAAGTGACTGTGCAAAATATTGGAAGTAACGTGTATAATGTATGAAATAAGAGGACCAGGGATGGTGGTGAGAACCCCAGCAACGCTTAGAAAAAAATGTATTAAAAGGTAATTAAAAACATGTTATTCCAAAAAAAAGCATACAATTAAAAAATTGGGGAAACATAAGCTTTAGGAGTTAAGGACAAGGATTCAAATAAGAGGAAACAATGTGGCCATGACCATAAGAAAAGGACAAACAAGCATTTTTCATGTAACCCCTTAAGAAATATGGTATTTAATTCCAGAATCCAAAAAAATTCTCTTTGCAGCAAAGTCTTTGCTCTGTCACCACCTCTCCTAGGTACAGGAACATGGTCTATTGCTACACATCTCAGTGAGGACAGTTGATGTTGCTTTTCCAAGAAATGTCTGGCCACAGGTTTATCCGACTTACCATCTCTATATGCAAGTCGGATACTTGACCTGTTGCCCCTAATTCTCTCACAGAGTGCAGTCTCTGTTTTGCCAATATAGCTCAGTCCACATGGGCATGTGAGTTTATATATGACAAAATATGTGCGGCAATGGATCCTGTGTCTGAAAAATTAAAATTAAAGGGACCCTATAGTCACCAAAACAACTACAGCGTATTGAAATTGTTCTGGTGAGCAGAATCATTACCTTCAGGCTCTTTGCTGTAAACACGGTCTTTTCAGAGAAAATGCATTGTTTACATTACAGCCTAGTGATAACTTCACTGGCCACTCCTCAGATAGCTGTTAGAGATCCTTCCTGGGTCATGGCTGCCTAAAATGCATCCAAACATTCAGTGTCTCCTCCCTCTGCATGCAGACACTGAACTTTCCTCATAGAAAGTAATTAATTGAAAGTAATTCAATTAATCTTTATGAGGAGATGATGACTGGCCAGAGCTGAATCATGCTGGCTCTGCCCCTGATCTGCCTCTTTGTCAGTTTCAGCCAATCCTATAGGGAAGCATTGTGATTGGATCTGGCTACCACTTCTGATGATGTCAGCAGACTGCTTTTTTTCTGAGTCTAACAGCATGCAGAGTTACAGCTTCAGACTTTAAAACAATAAGATTTTTACTATATTTATGGAGGCATGAGGGGCCTAGGGGGGCTAAGATAATGCGGGGTTAAGACACAGCAAAAAAACGGAAAAAATATATATTTTTTTAAAATATATTTCTTAAAAAATATAGTCAACATACTACAATTAAAGGGACACTATAGTCACCAGAACAACTACAGCTTATTGAATTTGTTCTGGTGAGTAGAATCATTACCTTCAGGCTTTTTGCTGTAAACACTGTCTTTTCAATGAAAATGCAGTGTTTACATTCCAGCCTAGTGATAACTTCACTGGCCACTCAGATAGCTGTTAGAGATCCTTCCTGGGTCATGGCTGCCTAAAATGCATCCAAACATTCATGGTCTCCTCCCTCTGCATGGTCTCGTCCCTCATTCATTGATTCAATCCATCTCTATGAGGAGATTCTGCTTGGCCAGGGCTGTGTTTGAATGGTGCTGGCTCTGCCCCTGATCCACCTCCTTGACAGTCTCAGCCAATCCTATGGAGAAGCACTGTGATTGGATCAGGCCACCACTTCTGATGAAGTCAGCAGACAAATTGTTATTCTGAGGCAAACAACATGCAGATCTACAGCTTCAGGTTTGAATACAAGCCAAGGGGGCTAGATGGTGGTTTTAACAATATGGGGTCAGAAATACACTAAATAATCATTTATAAAAAGTTAAACAAATCAAAATCTGCATTTAAACCTTGAGGGTGTAGAGTGTCTAAAACCCATTCCATTTATTTATTTTCCCAGGTTTTTTTTTTTTTTTTTTTTTTTACCATGTCCAGTGTTGAGCGAGTCTAAAAATTCCCATGAATTTCAAATGTTTTGGATCATGGTTGTGAATACTAAAATCTGAAGGAACTAAGTGATTTTTAAAACCTTTTTTCTATATTTTGACAATGCTCACCAATTCTCATTATTAGAGGTCTTAAAGTTCTTCATATATATTGAAGCCTGCAGTGACATTCTAATAGATATATTACGTTTTTGATATTGCACATAATGGTATTTATTATGTTATATATTTTATTAGTATTATGTGCTTTAAAAGGTAGGAGTGAACTCATTTTTTCCAGTCTTTCTGCATGCCACATCTAAAACAAACCTTGTTTATTCAAAAAAAAAAAAAAAAAAATATATATATATATATATATATATATATATATATATATATATTATTTTTGGGGTTAATATTTCTTGTAAACAATTTTGTTAGATGCATTTTTAGACTTGTTGCTCCCCTGAAGACTATTTTAGGTTTGCCCGTAATAATTTTTTTCAGTACCTCATCTTTTTTCAACAAGTGTCAAATTTGTTTTATCATTTTACTAATTTGTCTATTTTTATTATTATAATCTAGTCATGTAGGTAAAGTATTTTTTATTTTTTTTGCTGTTAACTCTATTCCCATTATGTATGAGTAAGTCCTTTATTTGTCTTTTTAAGGTTATCTATAATATTTTCTAAAGTATCTGTTGTGACAAAAGTAACCTCGCCACTGGTTTTTGGAGGGGCCTGTTTGCCAGCCTCCTACCCTGTGACTATAGCCCCTGTGTTAAACCCTATTTAAAAACACCAATTGTGCCTCTTGGACTTCTAACAGGCTCTGTTCGTGAAATTGGGACTATATGGGTTATTTACCGAACAGCCGCATGAACTGGAGACCACCCTGGAGCTTGTTAAGCTGAATTGATCCATTGTTGCAATTTCCAACGCAGTGGTCTAAGTGATCTGGGTGGCCGCAATTCCTATGGACGACCACAAGGTGGTGGCCATCTTGTTCGCATGGACCAAAACTGCGAATAGACTTTAGGGGGACTTAGCCGCGAATGCCCTGGAACTATTTTTGCGGTTCCTGGTTGGTCCTCCAGCGGCACTTAGCCGCGATTCTACAGACCTTTTTTCGGCTATGGGACCATACCTGTGGTCGGTAAAAAATATGACTTCCATTAAATTTCTGAACCCCTGAACTGATATGGGTGATTTTTGGATATGTTGGTCACCCAGATCAGGGCTATCAGGGGAAGTTTTTGTATTTTTAGAGTACATTTGGGGTGTTTTAAAAAAGTGTGTTTTTACTGTGCTTGGAGATAATTGGATTAGAATTAGTACAGTTACTGATCCAATTATTGTTGTTTGTTATGGGAGTGTCGGGCATTTAATCACTGTTCTTATTGGTCTGTGTTTTTGTGTTGGAGTCCCCAACAAGGTCCATGTGGGCGTACCCCTCGCATGGGGATTGTCATAAAAGGCCAAGTGTAGCTCCCATTAAATTGAGATTTGTCTTTTATGTATATATCCAAATGTAAAAAAAGTGACATTTGTATTGATAAAATCTGTTGTATTATCCCATCCTCATTACTATTTCAAAAGTTTATAAAATCCTTAGCTTCAGAGATCTGCCCATCCCAGATTAAAAAATAGGTTGTCTATATATTTGTAGTATGCAACCAGGCTTTGCACACAGCCATGCCCCCTCTACATCGATCTTTCTTCCCATTCGGTCATGAAGAGGTTGGCATAGATGGGTGCAAACCTGGTCCCCATAGCTGTCCCGTGTTTCTGTTTATAAAAAGAATCCCCAAATCCCCCCCAAAATAGTTTTTATTTAAAATCATTGCAATTCCTTCTATTATAAAATCTATTTGGTCAAGTGGCATATTTCCCATAGTGTCTAGAATCTGTTTTACTGCTTTGCAACTTTCTTTATGTGGTATTATCATATAACGTGATTGGACATCACATGTAATTAATCATTCTCCTTCCACTTAATGGATTCCAATTTCTTTAATAAATCTAATGTGTCTTTTAGATATGACTTTGCTTCTTTGACGTATGGTTGTAGCATGATGTCAATATATCCATACAAGTTTAAAAGAATTGATCCAATTCCAGAGACAATGGGTTTGCCTGGGGGTTTATTAATATTTTTGTGAATTTTCAGTAAAAAATAAATAACTGGGAACTTGGAGAAGAGATTGTTAAGATAACTAAACTCTTATACATTTAAAATATTCTTATCTCTTCCTTTAATTAAAAATTGAATCTGCAGATTTTTAATGTCTGGGGTGGTGTCATTGTCTAACTTCATATATGTATCAGGATCATTCAGCTGCCTGCATGCTTCTTCTTCATACATTTATTTTGATTGAATCACTAGACCCCCACCTTTGTCTGCTGGTTTAATGACTATTGTCTCATTGTCTTGTAGCTCTTTTAAATCATCTCTTTTTTTTTTTGTCAAATTAAATTGGTCAACTTTCGATTTATGATTAATACTTCTTAATTCTTTACATACTTTTTTTTTTTTTTAAATATGAAGTGCACTGGATTTTGAATAAGATGAATAACATTTTGAGTTACTCTTTAAAAAAACTATTCACATATGTGCTACTGTTGTCTTCATTTGAGTGGTTATTGCTGGTATCACTATTCTTCTCGAAATAAAATCTTTTCAAAGAGACATTACGTACACATTTGTTAATATTAAATAATAGAAAAAGGCTGCGCACACAAGTAAAAATGAAGTCCAATGTAAAGGAAAAGAAAAGTCCCAATGTTTATCCTTACAAATGGTCTTTGCTAATGGCGTTCTTCTCTTAATGTAGCGGTTCCACTTATATGAAAGAGAAAAAAGGAGAGAGAAGGGCGACCAATAGTGTAGTATATAAAATTCTGGTGTGGACAAATTACCCCTCGTGGTTTAAGGCTCTTAAAATTACCCACCTCTGACCTCGAGTTCATGGAGGAGTGGAATAATAAACTGGAGTTGTGTACTTTCGGTTTAATGGAAACATTAATAGTCAAAAAAAGTAAAAAATTGTCTATCTTAGATATTGAGATAAATGAACTTAGAGAGAAACTCCTACCATTTACTGAAACCAAGGCTTATAAACAGAACTCTGTATTAATCCAGAACAAAATTGAAAAGGTTGAAGTTGATACAAAACACCTGAAAATTAAAAAATATATCAGAGACAAAACTGATTATTCTAATAAACAGGTGAGAACGTACCATTACAAAAAAAAGTATACTTCTGAAAACTATTCCTCTAGATCAAACTACCAAAACTATACGTACAACTCTCACTCTTATAATAATGTGTCAAACCAACCACCTTCTAAATATCAGAATTATGCTACACGGAGACCTCCTCACCACCAATCCCCTTCTACATTTAGACCTCCAAAAACTTTCTCTCACCAACCTCACGTTTCCTCTAAATTACCCTACCAAGGTAACACCAACACATATCAAGCAACGTCACACAAACAAAGGAAATTTCCTCATCACAATTATAATCCTGCACCCAAATCACCCAGATATCATAACTCTTCTGGTTTCAACTTCTCACCAAAACCACAAAGATCTAGGTATACAAATGATCACAATGATTATTCCAACTATTTGAAATCACCTGTTATTCCAAACCACACTAATAGATATCAATTACTATCAGTTGATTCAGACTTTGACAACGAGGATCATTTTTTAGAGATACGCACACATCAGCCTACACTAACCCAAACACCACACCCATCACGTTCCCAAAAAATAATTTTAGATTTAGAGGAAGACGAAGTGGAAGAAGGGAACAAAAGAGAAAGATTGGAAAGACAATAACTCCTCTTACCAATTCCTGTAATGGCATTTTTAACCTCTCCCAGAAAGTCTTAACAGCAACACAATTGTCTGTTTTAAGTAAAGGTCTTAAATTTGCCCCTACTTCTTCTTTTAATTCATTCCAAGCCTTTCTTGACGTAAACAAATTTGTTAGAAAAGCTACATTAAAAAGATTTTTTATAAGCAAAAATGACAAAGAACTCATTCCACCTATTTTACCTTCTTCTCCTAAGACAGACAGTAGTCCTTTTTTAAATACACACCTTAGGGAAAAATCCAAGTTTTATCCATCTCATTTTAAATCAGCCCCTTTGATTTTATTTGAAAAACTTGTTCTTAAAGACTTAGAAAAAATTAAATACAATAAATATGATTCTAACAACCTTACAAATGCCGAAAGACAAGCTATCAAAGAACTCCAAAAAGATAGAGATATTGTCATCAAATCAGCAGACAAAGGTGGTGGAGTAGTCATCCAGTCTAGTAAGATGTATATTGATGAAGCTCATAGACAACTGAAAGATATAGATGTATATGAACAACTTTTAATAGATCCTACAAAAAAGATACAAACTATTCT
Organism: Pelobates cultripes; assembly: GCA_933207985.1. Taxonomy (NCBI): domain Eukaryota; kingdom Metazoa; phylum Chordata; class Amphibia; order Anura; family Pelobatidae; genus Pelobates; species Pelobates cultripes. The sequence goes on from OW240918.1 coordinate 86,074,515, forward strand.
ACTTAACTTTTTAAATAAGGGTCTTAACTTAAACATTTTAAATAAACAAGAATTTAACTTTTTAAATAAGGAATTTCCGATTACCCCTGTTATCTATTTTCTTCCCAAAATTCATAAGGATGAACAACATCCCCCAGGTAGACCTATTGTTTCTGGGATAGGTTCACTCTTATGTAATCTTTCTCAATACATTGATACCCTTCTCCAGCCTTCGGTCAAACTCATGAAGTCCTATTTAAAAGACTCTATGTCACTTTTAAAATTTTTAAGTGATTTTACTTGGAAAAATAATTTTATCTTAGTTACATGTGACGTACAGTCTCTTTATACCATTATTCCTCATGACATTGGCTGCCAAGCTATAAAAGAAATTTTAACTCAAGAAGCTAGGATTCCTGATATCCAAATAGATTTTATAATAGAAGGTATCAATATTATTTTAAAAAACAATTATTTTTGGTTTTTAGATTCATTTTATTTGCAAAGAAGAGGTACTACTATGGGGACTAGGTTTGCCCCCAGTTACGCGAATTTGTTTATGGCTGACTGGGAATCAGAAGCCATTTGGGGAAACCATCAATGGCGGGCAAACCTAGTCGCTTATTTTAGATACATAGATGACCTCTTTTTTATTTGGGATGGATCAGAAAAACATCTTATTGATTTTATTAATCATTTAAATACCAATAATAGGGGTATTATTCTTACATATGAATTTAGTAAAAAATCCATCAATTTTTTAGATCTCAATATTTTTATTAACAAGGGACTACTTCAAACTAAAACTTTTTTAAAAAAAGTATGTGTAAATACAGCCATAGATAAATCCAGTTGCCACTATAAACCCTGGCTCGAGAGTGCACCTAAAAGCCAATTTCTACGTCTTCGTAGAAACTGTTCAGAACTTACAGATTTTAACGAGCAAGCAGAGTTTTTAAAAGAGAAATTTATGGAAAAGAAATATTTAGAATCAGATTTAATTACTACAATTAATACAGTAAAACAAAAAGAAAGAAAAGAACTTCTGATGTACAAAAATAAAGATAAAGACGAATCAATAGTACTTCCAGTGATCTTTAATTTCAACAATAAAAGTAATGATGTTAAAAAAATAATACGAAAACACTGGCATATACTCAAACATGACGAGATACTCAATCCTATTATACCCATCCATCCGAACATTGTTTTTAGAGGAGCACCGAATTTTAAATCCATCTTAACTACAAATTTTACTAAACAATCTCCTCCAAAAAATCTATCCTTTTTTCCTCAGACGAAAGGTTTTTATAAATGCAAACAATGTATTGTATGTAAAACCACAGATCATTCTACTCCATCTAAAATCACAAATTTTAAGTCTAATCAAACAAAAAGAGTGTATAATATTTATGATTTTATTTGTTGCAATACGAAAAATGTTATTTATCTGCTTGAGTGTCCATGTGGCCTCCAATATGTGGGGATGACCACAAGGTGCTTAAAGATAAGGCTGAGCGAACATTGCAGAAATATCAAAAATGGGTACTTAAACCATACAGTATCCAAACATTTTATTATACACAACAAAGATCCACGCCTACTAAAATGTATAGGTATAAAAAAATGTTCCACCTCCTGGCGTGGAGGTGATATAAAAAAGCTGCTTGGTAAAACAGAGATGGAATGGGTGTATAAACTTAAGACCCTTATACCCCATGGTCTTAATGCAGATTTTGATCTATACAATTTTCTATGAAAATGGATATATAAAGATGTTTGTACCTTTAATTCTATATTCTATATGCTGTTTATAATCCTTTTTTTTAAGAATAGAAAATTATGTCAATATCTTTTAATATCATGTTTGTATTCAGGTTTTTATTACTGTATCTTTAAAAAGTTTTTATTTTATTTTATGTTTTATTGTATTATCTTTTAGTACTCCTATTTTTTATAGTTTATTATTGGCACCTCGTTTTTATTTTATTTTATGTATTATTTTTTAATATTTCATCAATTACTAGCCCTAACTACATTTCCCAACAAGCACTTCGGCTCTTACTTCCGGTTCGCGGAAGTGCCGATCAATTTATACATCAGCCTATTAATTATATTTGTGCCTTCTTCTTTCTGGGGTCCTAGGCTGCATGGGTATCCCTGTGCCTACTCGGCACTATAGATTTTTTAATCTAGCATGCGGCCACCGATCGCGGCCATTAGAAACTACACTCCCCATGTGGCATTGCGGTCAGACTTCCGAAATGCGGAAGTGCCGTATACCACGTGATTATTTTTAAACGTCTCAAATTATACTTTCTCACCTTCGTTTTTGCATTATAAATATCAGGAATGTGTCATATAACCACAGATATTGTATTGATAAAGCCTAAATTATGTTTTAAAGTTTTATATATGTCTCTATCTCTGATTGGACGGACCAATTTTGGCGCCAAATGTAAATCAGTTATGCTCCTATATAACATTATTAAGCCAGGTATTACTTGTTATTCCATTTGAAAAAGTCTCTGACGAAACGCGTTATGGAAATTTAAATTATTGTGTTCTTTTTATATATTAAAGTATTTTTGGTTATTTATTTGTGCCAACAATCTTTTTTATAGACACAATTTCCTCCTTTTTTTACCCTGGCCTTTTAATTATTTTTATTCTTTTTTACTGGTTTTAATAAAAACCTTGAGAATTCCTGGAAGCTTCCTGTACTAAAAGAAATCC
>OW240918.1:86077329-86087819 GCA_933207985.1 Pelobates cultripes
TTGTAAGAGGAGTTGGACTCCTCCGAGACATCTATCGTTTAGCGTTTAGCGGGTTGAGTCTTGAGTGGCTGCAACGCCGTGGCTGAGGACTTCTCCACAGAAGTGGCAACTGCTGCAATGATTACTGCCTGGAGGTCTGAGGGCATCTAAATCTACCATTATTAACACCCAGTATACTTGGGGCCCACCCAATAAATTTGTGAATAAATAGGCAAATTGGTAGCAGGGACTGCTAGGGGTTATGGTGATCAAGAATGTGACCCATAGTAATGTATGTAGAGGCAGGGCCAGACTGGGACAAAAATTCAGCCCGGGCAATTAAAGGCAGATCAGCCCACTATTAGGGGCGGGGCCAGAAAGGGGGCATGCCATGTCACCACCATTGACACGCACACCCCCTTCCCCCCCACCAAATGAGTATGTTAATGTGACGCTCCTCCAGAGCATCCAGTGCTCCTGGCTAAAATAAATGCCATGAGGTGTTTCTAGGGGGCAAGGGGGGTTGAGTTTGTGCTGTGTTTGCTGGCGATTTGTCTCTGGTGTCCTCAATAGTGGGATACCAGAGATCAAAACAGGAACCGGACTGTTAAAGAGTGTTGTGCATGTGTGGGGATGTTCCTTGTGTTGTTGTATATGTTTGGACATTGCATGTGTGTAGAGCAATTGTGTGTGTGAAGGGGTCTGTTTGTGGCATACTGCATGTGGCTAGGGGCTGTAGTGTGTGTGTCTCTGGGTTGTAAAGTATGTGTGTTTGTGTGTGTGTATTTATATAGGGCCTGTGGAGTGTGTGCATGTAAGGAGCTGTACTGTGTGTTTGTGAATGTATCTAGGGGCTCTAGTGTGTGTATGCATATAGGAGCTATAGAGCACATGTGTATAGTGGGGATAATGTATGCATAGGTGGTGTAGTGTGTACAGGGGGTGCAGAATATGTATTTATAGGCGATATAAATTAGTGTGGGTGCATGCAGGGGGTGTAATGTGTGTGTTAATAGGGGTATAACGTATGAGAGTGCAGGGAGTGTAGTGTAGTGTAGGTTTATGGTGTATAGAGTGTGTTTAGTGTGTGTATGTGAGTGCCAGGGGACTAGTGTATATATAAGGGGTATAGAGTGTGTGTAGTGTGTTTGTGTGTAAGTGCAGGAGGTGCAGTGTGGATATAGGGGTATAGAGTGTGTATTGTGTGTTAATGCAGGGGCTGTAGTGTGTATGTAGGGGTATAGAGTGTATGCAGTGTTTTTGTGGGTTAGTGCAGTGGGTGCTGTGTGTGTAGTGTGTTAGTGCAGGGGAGTAGTATGTTTGTGTTTTAGTGCAGTGTGTGTTTGTGTGTTACTGCAGTGTGTGTTTGTGCAGGGGAGCAGTATGTTTGTGTGTTAGTGCAGTGTGTGTTTGTGTGTTAGTGGTGGGGAGCAGAATGTTTGTGTGTTAGTGGTGCAGTGTGTGTAGTGTGTGTTTGTGTGTTAGTGCAGTGTGTGTGTGTTAGTGGTGCAGTGTGTGTTAGTGCAGTGTGTGTGTGTGTTAGTGGTGCAGTGTGTGTTAGTGCAGTGTGTGTTTGTGTGTTAGTGCAGTGTGTGTTAGTGGTGGGGAGCAGAATGTTTGTGTGTTAGTGGTGCAATGTGTGTAGTGTGTGTTAGTGCAGTGTGTGTGTTTGTGTGTTAGTGCAGTGTGTGTTTGTGTATTAGTGCAGTGTGTGTTTGTGTGTTAGTGGTGCAGTGTGTGTAGTGTGTTTGTGTGTGTATATGGCCTTAAATTATTATTATTATTAAAAAGTTAAAAAAATAATAATAATAATTCCATTTACTCCCCCTTTTAACTTTGCAGGGGGGGAGGGAGCATTCACATACCTGGTGGTCCAGTGAGGGGGGGCTACGCCACACACACATCCCTGGCAGTCCAGCGGCAGGCAATTCAGTGGGTTACCATGGCAACGCTCTGATAATCTTGGAGCTCGCGAGAAGAGGAGATAGGAAGCTGCTCGGCGTGCGCAGAGGGTGATCGGCTCACTGCCCGATCTCCTCTCCGGCCCATTGACAGGATAGAACTCCATCTTGGGGCCGGTGCTGCTGCGCATGGGCTGGTAGGGGAGATCTCTTGATCTTTCCTACCGGCCTTGGTCCATGGCCATCGCGGCCCACCGGGCATTTGCCCGATGGCCAGTCCGGGCCTGTGTAGAGGCAACGCTTGGGATCACCCAGGTAAAAGGAGAGTGCAAGCACAGTTTCACTCGGCAGCAGTATATGGGTGCTCACCCCAAGCCGGGTTACTAGGTATAAACCTGACTGGCTGAACCACCCCTAGGTTAATTATAACCATGACAGGTCCCTGTAGCAGGGAAGGTGAACAGAAGCCAATTTCTGCACAGATTCCAATATATATCAGTAATAACTTGACCCACCCAGTAATAATGAAACCTCCAGGAGTATAACCCGTAGGGAAGTACAGTGGCACAGACAACGGAAGAAGAGGGAGGAGAGGAGGATGAGGAGAGCTCCCCGCCTGGCGTTGGAGAAAGAGGTAAGTTTAACCCCTTCCTCCCCCCAGAGCCCGGGGGCAGGGGGTCCCTGAGGGTCGGGGCACCCTCAGGGCACTATAGTGCCAGGAAAAGGAGTATGTTTTCCTGGCACTATAGTGGTCCTTTAAGTGAGAAAAAATTGTTATAAATGAGAAAAAAAATGCTTTTTTTTTTTGCATATATTTGCACATCCAGTACAACTTAAAGGGTTCTCCAATCACCGTGACCACTTTAGTGATTTGAATTGGTTATGGTTGTAGGAGTCTGGATGTGCAGTGTTTCAACTTGAAACACTGCACATACACAGTCATTTTTAATTGTGTGCCGGGGTCTAGTTACACCCCAGCACATGTGACATTGGCAGCCCAGAACAGGACTTGGGCTCCCAATGTCAATTCTTTGCATAAAAAAAAAATCTGTTGTCAGTGCACACTGCATGCTGTCAACAGACGTGATAATCTTCCACCTGATTTCTTCCCCCTCCTTATCCCATACCACATTTTATCTTTCTCCCACTTCCCTCCTCCTTTCTCTCCCTCCTACCCTACACATGCACTCTGAGCCAATTAAATAGACCAATCAAAGGTTTCTCTATGAAAAACCTTTGACTGGACCTTGGTGCTACTCCCATGATGTAAGATGGGGGTCTTGCCCGCTGCTGGATAAAGTGAAGTAATACCTTCATTGAAAACGCTTTCGAGAGGGGACACCATGGCAAATAATGTCACGTTGAAAAAAAAGGGTTGGAGTAACCTTTTAAGAAAAGGCGAACGAGACACACAGGGCTGGGGAGGGGAGAAAGATATAACAAATGCGCTGGGGGGATTAAGAGACACTCAAAGGGGCTGTGGGAGGTAAGAGACACAGGAGCTGTAGGAAAGTAAGAGACAAGAGGGGCTTGGGAGACTAAAAACAACACACAAGGGGGTGTAAAACACATAAATGTAAAAATGGGAGGATAAGATACACTAAAGGTGGTGTAAGACACAAAAAGGGCATAATATACACTAAAGGGCGTAAAACATTCAAAAGATGGGTTATGAAAAAAAGGGGGGGTATGAAATTAAAGAGGAGGGTTAAGTGAAGCTGCCGCTCAATTAAGTTTTTCTGATGAGTATAGACAGTCCTTGCAGGCATTTTCATGCAAACACTGTATTTTCAAAGTAAAGGCAGTGTTTACATTAAAGCCTAGGGGCACCTCCAGTGGTCACTCCTCAGGTGACCACTAGAGGTGCTTCCTGGGTCAGTGCTGCATAGGATGGCTTTTTTATTGTTTATCCTGGCCTCTGTACTGCTCTAATTTGGCTTGTATTCGTTTATCCTGTTTCCCCCCATCCTTGACCATGGCTATTACTCTAAGGACTGGTACACAGATAGTCTCTTCTATGTTGTGTTCAGGGTCTATGTGATTTGGTTCCTACCCCAATCCTGACATTGTGTGCGCTTGTTAAATTGTATATTGTACTATAAACTATAACTAGCTGTACATAGCTGATCCTAGGGTCACAGATGTCTGGGTGCAGAATCTATTTTTGGTTCCCCCGTGTGGGCCTGGCCACCTTTACTAACTCCTCCCGTTTACATATGTTCAGTCTATACATGCATCTTTCTATGGCAACAACTCAACCTCTCTATCTATAATCCCCATCCCCTTTTGCAATCAGACACTGAGAAACACAATCACTGACAGACACACTGACACACATTCTCAATGACAGACACTCTCTTACTGATTTGAAACCTACTCACTGACAGACACACACTCACATATTTACACATTCTTGCACACATACTCACAGAGTGATGTCATGTTCTGGCTCTTGGCATCTCTGCATAGGGCGAGGGAGTAGTGACGAACAGCAAGGACATAATTTCTCCCTCGCTGCCGTCTGCTTCCTCTCTCCCCACAAGTATATCTTGGCAGAGTAGGCACCTGCCATCCGGGTACGCAGATGCCTATTCTGCAAAAATGAACAAGTGCCAGTTTGGTGAGTGACCTAAGTTGCCCTGTAGTTCCGGTACTGGCTGGCTTCTATCTCCGCGCTGCCCCCTTCTGCCTGGCGAAGTGCACCAGCGGAGGATCGGCCCTGTAGCTACTACATGTTTCTACAGAGTTTTGGTAGTAAAATAATTAAATTACATATTCAGGACTTCAGACTATACCATCCTAACTTCAGTACATCTAAAATCCTGTGAGTGCATATTTAATCTACTGCTCTTTCCACTTCATAGAAACATAGACTGTGACGGCAGATAAGAACCATTCGGCCCATCTAGTCTGCCCAATTTTCTAAAAACTTTCATTAGTCCCTAGCCTTATCTTATAGTTAGGATAGCCTTATGCCTATCCCATGCATGCTTAAACTCCTTTACTGTGTTAACCTCTACCACTTCAGCTGGAAGGCTATTCCATGCATCCACTACCCTCTCAGTAAAGTAATACTTCCTGATATTATTTTTAAACCTTTGTCCCTCTAATTTAAGACTATGTCCTCTTGTTGTGGTAGTTTTTCTTCTTTTAAATATAGTCTCCTCCTTTACTGTGTTGATTCCCTTTATATATTTAAATGTTTCTATCATATCCCCCCTGTCTCGTCTTTCCTCCAAGCTATACATGTTAAGATCCTTTAACCTTTCCTGGTAAGTTTTATCCCGCAATCCATGAACCAGTTTAGTAGCCCTTCTCTGAACCCTCTCTAAGGTATCAATATCCTTCTGAAGATACGGTCTCCAGTACTGTGTACAATACTCCAAGTGAGGTCTCACCAGTGTTCTGTACAATGGCATGAGCACTTCCCTCTTTCTACTGCTAATACCTCTCCCTATACAACCAAGCATTCTGCTAGCATTTCCTGCTGCTCTATTACATTGTCTGCCTACCTTTAAGTCATCAGAAATAATCACCCCTAAATCCCTTTCCTCAGATGTTGAGGTTAGGACTCTATCAAATATTCTGTACTCTGCCCTTGGGTTTTTACATCCAAGATGCATTATCTTGCACTTATCCACATTAAATGTCAGTTGCCACAATTCTGACCATTTTTCTAGTTTACCTAAATCATTTGCCATTTGGCTTATCCCTCCTGGAACATCAACCCTGTTACATATCTTAGTATCATCAGCAAAAAGACATACCTTACCATCAAGACCTTCTGCAATATCACTAATATTGCTAACTTCGTCACTGCAAGAGCAAGATATCTTAAAGTGTCTGTGTTACCAACAAAACTACATTTTTTTTTAATAATTCAAAGTTTATTGGTAGATATGGCATATGTCATGAACGGTAATATGAAATGTCATGTACATATAAGCAGCAGGTTATTGTATAATGCAAATAACAATTGTTACAAATTACAACAATATGATATATATTGGTTTAAAGAGATATAGATTAGTAGAAAATAGTAAATAGCATGAGAGAGCTTATATGTCATGTCTTGGGTCTAAAAGATGGCTTAAGAATAAGAGACATTGACATACTTCCAGTTAAGAAAGACCTTAGGCGTTGCCATATCAAAGCGACAAGAAATATTGTGCTTTGTATACAAGTTAAGTCATATGCTATAGAAAAGGATTGAGTAGCCAAATAAGAAAAGTGTGAAGGGAGAGAAAAATGAAGCAGAAGAGAAGAAAGGAAAGAAGGAAAGGGTCCTGACTGAATACGGGAAAGGAAAAGAAATAGCCTGCTTGAAGTTCTAATATGCCCCAGTGAGCAAACAAAAAATTGCCCAGAGCAAACCAGAAGACCTGAATCCTGACATGCGCGGCTAGTGGTATATCACTTGTCTGCATAACATAGTGAATACTGTCTAGGAGCAGCGTTGTTCCACCAGACTCAGAAAAATAAAGGGCAAATTATATTCACAACAGGGTAACATTATAGAATTTAGTGAGCAGTGACCAGAACTCTAGAATCTAGTCCAGACACTCTGATCATCTGTAGCACATTGGCCCATTGGAAATTTATCTGACGAGCTTGGCCCCCGCACTCCAGCCTCCTGTACCATCACTTTGCCAATAAAGTCCCAGCGTAGATTTACAAGAGCCCCCAAATGACTCTTCCATTGCCGGCCACTTTTCTGAGTTGAGCATCACACAACTCCCAACTACCAGTCTGCCAGAGGCCCGATCATCAGCAGGGTTTCTGTCACTAATTTTGTTCACAGCTATATTGATCAGAAGTGGAATCATCTTACTGAGAGAGTAACCAAATTACAGGTCTCACAGTGAGCAGTGGACCTAAGAGGTTGTAAACCAAGGCTGCCCAAACTGTAGATCTCTAAATGTTGTAGAACTAGAACTCCCAAGATGCGTGCATGCCTTTAGAATGGCAAAGCATTATGGAAGCTGTTTTAAAACATCTGAGGATCTACCTTTTGGACAGCACTGTTGTACACAGAGTTCGCAAAGAGTAATCTTCACAAAAAGCTTAGCAAAATGTTTATGGAGGATTGTTTATGCCAAATAGCGTCAGTAAGTGATGAGAGCATCTAAGTAGAATGGCAGCAGATTGTAAAGCTTAAGACCAGAACTGTGAAATATGGCATCTTGTCAGCTCAATGGTCTGGCCCCGACACCCAACAAAGCCTAAATTAACCATACAAGGACTATTGGCAGTTCATACTAAGCCTCATAATCCCCATACTCTTTATAATAATAGCACCTCTCTTCAGCTTTATTCAATATTGTTATCATCAAAATAATTTTGTTGTCATGATAATTATTAGGAAAATGCTCAGTCTATAAAGTGTTTTAGGTGACAAGACAAAATTAAATTGGTCTTGATGCTGCCGTGAAAGGATCACTGCTGATGCTTGTGGATCACCTGATATATTGGATCACCCACATGTAGGGTGCCAGTTTTATCCACGCCGTAGTACTGCCCAAAGAGAGGTGAGGTTTTATAGACATGGCTCAGAGCAGCATCACTTTTCCTGTAGGTTCTTAAGGTATCCAGCGGTTCCTTTCGTGTTATAATTCCAGTGTCAGGGTTCACAGTGGTTAAGATACAGCGTCCACATGCCATGATCCTTTTAAGTCTAGCTGTGCCCACCCTGATGTCATGCCAAGCATCCTCTGCAAAGGCATTACAGTCAGACACCACTATACAAGGCCTGAAATTCCTCAGGGAGATGGGCTCTGCGAGACGACTGTTGAGATCCTCCATGGATGTCTCAGAGAGAAGCATGATGGGGCTGGCATCACTATAAGCAATAACATCTACATCTCTGAACAGCACCTCACTGTCTTTGGATTTGCGTGGGCGCATTGTCTTCTCTTCAAAATGCACCAAGTAGTAGGGCTGACTGCTTTGGAAATAGGATGTGAACCAGCGAGAAGCTTCTTCCCCACAATCCCGACCCTGGATGTCCTTTCCAAACACTCTGCAGTCCCGCACCTTGTTGCTTTTAGGAAGTGACATAGGAACTAGGAGCTCATCCATCCCTTCACCTTTAAGGCACAAAGAGTCACCACGCACGCTCACAGAGATGAGAACCAAACGAGGTTCCTGTCTGCCAGTCACCATATGCCCATCCTCGGTCACCACCAACCAATGCCTGTCCCTAAGATCTCCTTTATATAGACCAAGCTCCATGCAGTCTGCTTCCTGCACTGACACTGGTCGACATGACTTGATGGGGTAAATGAATAGTTCGGACACAATTCCCACTTGCTTCAATTCTAGTTCCTCACTTTGCTTTTTCCTCCACCACATCCAGGTGGCAATAGCTGTGAGCCCCACACCAGCTGTCCAGAGCAAAAGTAAGCGTTGGCGTGGGAAGGCCTGCAAAGCAGACTGTATGGCTGCAGTAAGATAGCTGGACATTTCAGGAGATATGTGTACCTCTGTGATTTATGTATGATATCAATGTCACGTGCCAAGTGTCCAATGGAAAGCTTCAAACACTACTGTCCAGAGAGACTGAAATCAGCTCCATGCAACCTAAAATTAAACAAAGTACATTACGTGCAATTAGAAAACCGAATACACTCAAATAATCTCATACAGGATCATATGAGGATAAAGACAAGATTAAAAAAATAGAACCATGGGACAGAAAATAGTTACAAGAAGAATGTTTGGTTTCATTCTGTTGTGACAGAATCCAGGGTTCAAGCCAGAAAGATAGTACTTTGAACAAAGGATTCCTTAAACTCTTAACCTGAGAAAAGTTATTGCCTTACACCCCACTCCTACAGCCCATGTGCACGAAGGGTGAGAATTAATAGAACGACCAACGACCCATTAATTTCTCTATTTCTTAAGGTTTTGTTGGTGTAATTTATCATGATGCTTGGTCAAAGGATCCCAAATACTTGTATTCTAGCAATAGCACTAGTCTTTTTCATGTATTTGTTCCTATGGCCTTTCAACCTCAGATCTGCCTGGAATTACTGTTGCACAATTTTTCCTCCCCTTTTGCTGCTAGCCAGATTCCAGGCTACACTGGTGGTGTCATAACAGTCCAAAGTGCCTTTACTGCATGCTTTTCTTTGCCAATATTTCTTCATTATAAAACATGTAGGTCATATGGCAAATTGTAAAAAAAAAAAAAGTTAACTCTTTGATGGAATTTTGATGTTGCTGTGTGAAAATCTGAATATTACCTGATTATATAATATTATTATTTTACCTCCGAACACTTCCTAACTTTTACGGTTCAGCAATATCTACTGTGTCCCTATATTTTTTTCTTCAGCCCATGGTAAAAATCCTAAACCTAAAAAAAAAAAAATCCTGCTCTCAAACTAGAAGGTCAAAATCAGATTTTCCTATAAATCACATCATATTATGCACCTACCCACATCTTCTGTCTGACCTACTGTAAGGATACATACCCTTGCGCTGCACCACTCATCGGCTGCCCCTACCTCCCCAAGTAACCACATCAGTTTCACACCCTCAGACACCTTTGCAAGCATTTCTAATACCAGACGCTTATTTCGGCCCCTTTTTTCACAATCTAATTTCCTACCTGGCTTTAAACCTAAACCGCTTTGAATTTTTTTCCTGACATGCAAATTTTCCTTTATGGTTGAATTATCTCTACATATAAGCTATGTGTGTTAAGTGAAAGTGACCTAAAGCTCAGAGATTGGTCTAATAGCCAGTTAGTGGATTCATATACTAGATGATATCAGAGTAATTGATCATATTATTGGACATCCTTACCCTAAAGCTGCTTTTATTTATTTGTTATAGACAAATTTCGTATTAGACAAATTTTATATTATTTGCTTGCACTTCATATAAGTGTTTTTTTTACCTAATTAAATATTAAAAGTTAAGTTTTAACATAAAATTGTGGGTTGGACTCTTAATGCTTTTGGAAGTTGTTACATTAAATAATCTGGGTTCATGTCCATTTCCGCTCTAGCCCTATATGCATTGGTCTCCTCTAAATTATATCTTTACTCTAATCCTTTTTCTGATGATATTAAGCCATGCCCATGTGTTCGGCCCTCAGACCTGATTTGGAACGTTAGTTCATGTGAGACCCGATCGGTATGTTAATAAAGACCTCTTGCTTCCTGAAAACCTGCATCCATCTCTCTGTGTCTGGCTTCTGCAAGTTTACTCGGTTACATCTTGAGCACAGCAACAAATTGTTGGAGCTTGTTGTCCGTACACATGGGGAGTCCGGGAAAGGCCTTTTCATAACCACTCGTGGTAATTAGAATACAAGTGTGGACATGCATTACTTTCTTTCCTTTAATGCATGGGTCCTCAAACTCCGGCCCCCCAGATGTTGCTGAACTACAACTCCCATGATTCTCTGGCTATGTAATTCAAAGAATCATGGAAGTTGTAGTTCAGCAACATCTGGGGGGGGGGCCGGAGTTTGAGGACTCATGCTTTAATGTGTTCTTTACTAAATGAAAAAATATATACAACCGCCCCCCCTCCAAAAAAAAACTATGCTACCCAATATTAGGAGAATGAGAGCATACACACTTACAATTGTGTAAAGAA
>OW240918.1:86087919-86124989 GCA_933207985.1 Pelobates cultripes
CTGACATATGTGGTATGCTTGTATACAAGCTTGTGACATCACACGTCACCAATAGCAAGCTTTCATCCCATTCTACATTGCCCAAAAGGTTCAACAAAGCAGTGGAGTCTCTTAAATATGAGGGTTGTGCAATAACCAAGGGCTGCAGTTGTTTCTCTATGTATTGACAGGTTACTTAGAATTGCCCCAACTCCTGACACGATGGGTCTGCCAGGTGGGTTTTCCTAATTTTTATGAATTTTTGGGAGTGTGTCGTCACATGTAGGGTTCTGCATGTGACGATGTACAAATATTGGAATTCATTATTATTTAGAATTCCCAGTACTCTACCTTTATCAAGGAGTGATGGATATTTTTTCCTTATTTGCCCTATAGGGTCACTCTTTAAGTCTTTATCTGTAGTTTGGTCATTTAATTGCCTGTAAATTTCTTTGATGTATTGTTCCCTACTTTGAATAACCACTCCACCCCCTTTGTCAGCGGGTTTTATAATTATACCTTTATCTGATCCTTTAATGCCTTCCTTTGATAAAAATTCATATTATCATTTCTATATTTCTTTTTACTTCTATTATTTAAGTTCCTTACTTCCTCCATAATGAGCTGTTCAAATACTTTTATCCCTCCATTTATGTGTCTTGGGAAGAATGTAGATTTATTTTTTAGTTGAGTGTGATTAAATACTTAGGGGCATTCCATAGGTTTGGTGAGGGGCGTTTTGATAAAGAATAATTTAATACACATTTTCCGTATAAACTTATTTATATCAATGAAAGTGTCGAATGGTCTATTACACTCTGATGGCACAATTTTTTTTCTAAAACTTCAATTTGGGGTAATAATTTTATCTGTCAAGTTGAAAATATCTATTGATCCAGTATTCTTCCCCTTTTTATTTTCTCTCCAAGACTCATCCTGCTCTGTTTCCTCTAATATTCCCTGACTTCTCCTTTTTTGGGGAAAACCTGTCATCTCCCTCCTCAAAGGGCCTGCCCTAAAAAAGACAGAGATGAGAGATCTCGAGTCTCCAGGTGAATTCTCGGATAATATACCATATTTGTTATGATGTGTGAAATTCCTATAATTGTGCTCTGTCCTATATTGAGGAACTTGTTTCTTTTGGAATTGTCTTTCTATTTTCATACGGGTTTATTTTTTGTGGTAAATTGATCACGAGATCGTTGTAGTTCTACGGTGTTACGTCTCCTAACTGAATATTTATCAGTTGGTGGATGTGTATATGAATATAGGAATTAGATAAGTGTATATATACCATTAAGAAAATAGACCGGAACATGATGCTAAATAAAAAGACCTCCAGAAAGGAAAAAGAAGACCCCAACCAACTAGTACTGATTATCTTGAATTATAGTGAAGAAGCTAAACAGGTCAAAAACATCATAAATAAACATTTGCGGGTCCTTAAGTCAGACCCGAGCCTAAAAGGAATTATTGGAGATAAGCCGCATATAATCTACAGAGGGACAAAGAACTTAAAAAAAAACCAAAAAAACTAACTTGAAACAACATCTAACCACTAGCTTCATTAAAGAGAAAGCCAAAAGTAAATAATCACTTTGGTTTAGAAAAGGGATTCAACCCCTACAAATCCTGTTTGGCCTGTAAGAAAACCATGTTTATTAAACAGAAACAGAATTCGTGTCACATTCAACAAACCATACTTTTAGAATTTATCAAACACTAACCTGTAATTCTACCTCTGGTTTCCGTGTGATCTGCAGTATATAGGAATGACTACGAGAGCCTTTAAAACTAGAGTTGCAATATTATCATTTATTTCTTTACATCCTATATATTCCGCTTTGGTTCTCTCCAAATTTGGAGTGACCGCTTACGAATTAATCATAACCAACAGTAAATCTACATCCAGAATGCCGCGTTCCAGCGTGCGTTCCTATTGCCGGATACGGAAGTGAGACGCAAGAAACCGGGAGTGATGGGAAGTTAATACAAAATCCAGCACAAGTGACCGGCGGGAATAGATGTATAAAGGAAGATTCATTGGGACTCAAAGACAAGCATTGGAAGAAGGCTATCTGCCGAAACGCGTCTGCTTGCTGTTTATTTGCATAATTTGTTTTAAAGATTATATTTCATTCACTCTGGGCTATTTTTTATAGGGGTAAGTGGAATTCCGATTTTGCTTTGCATAAATGGTGTGCACATTGGGTTCCACCCCCATAATACCCTGCAGTGTTATATGTGTGTGTGTGTGTGTGTGTGTGTGTGTGTGTGTATATATATATATATATATATATATATATATATATATATATATATTTATGTTATATATATATATATATATTTTTTTTTCAATAAATACTTTTGATACATATGCTGGAGTCCCATCTGCATCTTCTGCTTGAACCAGGGTGATCGCTAGCCAGTATTGGCACGTGTGAACCTGATATACTGAGCCTGGTACGGCTCTAGACAATGTGAGTGAGAGTTTGAGATCTATTTACCACTTTATATCTTTGTACAGTTTACATTATGTTGTTTTATGTTTTTTTTGTAAGTTTAGATATCATACCAAACAAGTCCATCATATGGTAATATTACTCTAACACTGGGTAAGTGTACACACTGGTATAGTTCTACTGTAATTTGCTGTTTATGTTTGGTGTAAAAGTGAAGCACTAGTATACCAGTCACACAACCCATGCAGTATTTTCAGCCACACACTGAATTGCCACAATAATTGTGAAGCACCTACACACTATCTTTTCTTTTACTGAATACCTAAGATTACGGCAGAACTCAAACAAATGCACATTCCCTTTCCGGCTACTGCCAGAAAAGCAGACCTGTTTTGATTATTAAAATCACAATGTGATAATGAAAGACCTGGTTCTAGTAGTGAATGGCCCATCCAAAACAGCTACATAATATGGTATCCTCAGTGGTGGCTTCCGTTGCTGCTATAAACGGTTGGAAAATCTGGAAACTGATAACCGTCCAATAATTCTGGATATCCAACAACCCAAGTCTTTTAGATAATCCAGCACCTATTAAACCTGCAAATATCATCAACCCTGCACACCTCGTCCCACTAACAAGGGAAACATGTTAACCTGGTGTCTCTTCTCATTGCATCACAAGATATAATCAAAAACAAATCATACACCTTTGGTGATTTATATGTAGTAATTAAGGCTAGAGACCCCAGACTTAACAAGACACCTAATATTCCAGAGTTTGTATTAGCGTTTGGTTTATTCATGGATGTGATTTGCTCCTTCTATCCTCATACCAGAGATGAGCTTGACTTACATATGCAAAAACTGGTGGACCCAGGTCATAAATATGGAGGTTATGCATTTTATGACTATCATAAGTCCTTTTCAACAAAAGCTGCTGCAGCACTATATAGACAAATAACTTTTGCAGGAATTAAGGGACCAGTTTGTGCTATATGTTCATCAACTACTCATACAAGAAATCTTTGGAGGTCAGGAAAAAAGTAAAAATGAGCTGGCATGGAAACCAACCCACAAGGCAGAACACACAAAAGAAAGGCATGCAAATGACAAAGCTCAGCTCCCTACCTTTCCACAGCTTGAGAAATGCACCAAAAAGTCCCAAAACAACTGCAAACAATTTCCAGAATGGCTCCAAAACTCGATGCAAAAGCCGCTCCAACACCTCCACACTCTACGCCACGTACGACCCACAGGCTCCAGCATGCATGGGGATGGCGCTATAAACCTTCCAGGTGCAATGCATCCTGGGGAGACTTGCTTTGTATTGCAGAAAAAAATTGTAAACCGAGGCATTATTTTCAATAGATTTTCATTTGTAAACCGAAAATTATGTTAACCGAATCGTTTGTAAACCGAGGTCCCACTGTATACTTAACAAGAATCCAAAATTACATGCTGGCATCATACCCCAACAAAAAAACAAAACATTCTTATCTTAATATCTCATTAAAAGTGTGTTAAAAGGTATGCAGGGACTCAAACTTCAAAAACCACCTAAAATACACCCCATAGACTGTAACATATTTACTGAAAATTTCAGAGCTACTTGATAAAAATCTTTTTGATTGATCTTTTTAATCCTAACAACATTATTATTAAAGCAGTCACTTTATTCTAATGCTGAAAAAGCCTTTGACAGGGTCAGTCGGCGTTACCTAGATACTATTTTTAAGATTTTTTGGTTTAGAGGGATGGATTCACGGAGCTATAATATCACTGTATTCAAATCCTTCAGTGAGAATCATAGGTGCCAATATGTGTGCGGAATGGTTTGATCTACAAAATGGCACAAGACAGGGTTGTCCCTTATGCATGTTATGTCGGTCGAGCATTTAGCAATTAATATCAGAGAGAACAATAAGATAAAAAAAAAAAGTTTTAGCATAAAAAAAAACAAGATATTAAGATATCTTTATACGCTGACAATATTTTGATCTCATTAACATCGCCCAAATTAAAATTTATGGTTAAAAAAAATAAAATAAAAATAAGATATAGGGAAAATGTGTTTGCCTTGCAAAAAAGCATAATAGATGATTATGATGGGTTGATATAAAAGATAAATCCTGATCTGCATTTTTACATGTGTATTCGTATTGTGTTTAGGTGAGTTTAAAGTCTTTGTAGTAGGCTATAGTTATATATTTAGATGTTTTATTGTGTAAGAAAATTTAAATTGAGATAATCTAGACATATTTATAGATGTTGTGAAGTATAAGCCTGCAATGTTTTGTGGCGTCTTTGTATAATGTTTAAAAAAATAAATAAACAATATTTATTTAAAAAAAAAAAAGTACTCATGTGTACTAAACCCTTACAATATATAAAGTGTGAGTATGTGTGTATATATACATATATATATATATATATATATATATATATATATAAAATGAGGATGATAGATTGCTATCAATAAGTATACTGGGTTAATTGCTAATGCAGTCAAAATTTTAGAGTCAGTTAATATAAAAGTGACATGCTAAAATCTAAAGTGCAACATATGTGAACATATGAATTAGAAAGGGTTGTTGGTGCTCAACAATATATTAAGTGACTGTGCAAAATATTGGAAGTAACGTGTATAATGTATGAAATAAGAGGACCAGGGATGGTGGTGAGAACCCCAGCAACGCTTAGAAAAAAATGTATTAAAAGGTAATTAAAAACATGTTATTCCAAAAAAAAGCATACAATTAAAAAATTGGGGAAACATAAGCTTTAGGAGTTAAGGACAAGGATTCAAATAAGAGGAAACAATGTGGCCATGACCATAAGAAAAGGACAAACAAGCATTTTTCATGTAACCCCTTAAGAAATATGGTATTTAATTCCAGAATCCAAAAAAATTCTCTTTGCAGCAAAGTCTTTGCTCTGTCACCACCTCTCCTAGGTACAGGAACATGGTCTATTGCTACACATCTCAGTGAGGACAGTTGATGTTGCTTTTCCAAGAAATGTCTGGCCACAGGTTTATCCGACTTACCATCTCTATATGCAAGTCGGATACTTGACCTGTTGCCCCTAATTCTCTCACAGAGTGCAGTCTCTGTTTTGCCAATATAGCTCAGTCCACATGGGCATGTGAGTTTATATATGACAAAATATGTGCGGCAATGGATCCTGTGTCTGAAAAATTAAAATTAAAGGGACCCTATAGTCACCAAAACAACTACAGCGTATTGAAATTGTTCTGGTGAGCAGAATCATTACCTTCAGGCTCTTTGCTGTAAACACGGTCTTTTCAGAGAAAATGCATTGTTTACATTACAGCCTAGTGATAACTTCACTGGCCACTCCTCAGATAGCTGTTAGAGATCCTTCCTGGGTCATGGCTGCCTAAAATGCATCCAAACATTCAGTGTCTCCTCCCTCTGCATGCAGACACTGAACTTTCCTCATAGAAAGTAATTAATTGAAAGTAATTCAATTAATCTTTATGAGGAGATGATGACTGGCCAGAGCTGAATCATGCTGGCTCTGCCCCTGATCTGCCTCTTTGTCAGTTTCAGCCAATCCTATAGGGAAGCATTGTGATTGGATCTGGCTACCACTTCTGATGATGTCAGCAGACTGCTTTTTTTCTGAGTCTAACAGCATGCAGAGTTACAGCTTCAGACTTTAAAACAATAAGATTTTTACTATATTTATGGAGGCATGAGGGGCCTAGGGGGGCTAAGATAATGCGGGGTTAAGACACAGCAAAAAAACGGAAAAAATATATATTTTTTTAAAATATATTTCTTAAAAAATATAGTCAACATACTACAATTAAAGGGACACTATAGTCACCAGAACAACTACAGCTTATTGAATTTGTTCTGGTGAGTAGAATCATTACCTTCAGGCTTTTTGCTGTAAACACTGTCTTTTCAATGAAAATGCAGTGTTTACATTCCAGCCTAGTGATAACTTCACTGGCCACTCAGATAGCTGTTAGAGATCCTTCCTGGGTCATGGCTGCCTAAAATGCATCCAAACATTCATGGTCTCCTCCCTCTGCATGGTCTCGTCCCTCATTCATTGATTCAATCCATCTCTATGAGGAGATTCTGCTTGGCCAGGGCTGTGTTTGAATGGTGCTGGCTCTGCCCCTGATCCACCTCCTTGACAGTCTCAGCCAATCCTATGGAGAAGCACTGTGATTGGATCAGGCCACCACTTCTGATGAAGTCAGCAGACAAATTGTTATTCTGAGGCAAACAACATGCAGATCTACAGCTTCAGGTTTGAATACAAGCCAAGGGGGCTAGATGGTGGTTTTAACAATATGGGGTCAGAAATACACTAAATAATCATTTATAAAAAGTTAAACAAATCAAAATCTGCATTTAAACCTTGAGGGTGTAGAGTGTCTAAAACCCATTCCATTTATTTATTTTCCCAGGTTTTTTTTTTAATTTTTTTTTACCATGTCCAGTGTTGAGCGAGTCTAAAAATTCCCATGAATTTCAAATGTTTTGGATCATGGTTGTGAATACTAAAATCTGAAGGAACTAAGTGATTTTTAAAACCTTTTTTCTATATTTTGACAATGCTCACCAATTCTCATTATTAGAGGTCTTAAAGTTCTTCATATATATTGAAGCCTGCAGTGACATTCTAATAGATATATTACGTTTTTGATATTGCACATAATGGTATTTATTATGTTATATATTTTATTAGTATTATGTGCTTTAAAAGGTAGGAGTGAACTCATTTTTTCCAGTCTTTCTGCATGCCACATCTAAAACAAACCTTGTTTATTCAAAAAAAAAAAAAAAAAAATATATATATATATATATATAAAAAATACCAATAGCTCCCGCACTCACGCTCCAATTACCCTTGTTGCCCGGGTGCCAGCAAGTAATAGCCGTCCATACAAAAATCCAACGAATTGCTGCACTCACGGTGAATAAAAATCCAAGTTTATTGAAAATAGATTAAAACATCTACGACCAACGTTTCAGTCCTATCAGGACTTTCCTCAGGATCAAAGAGATGAAAAACAGTATATACAACATACAAGGCTTTTATACATAAAACTATTAAGTGTATTAGCTTACCCCAGGTGAAACCGCCATTCAATCGGCGTCCTGACCCGCTCTGTGCGCATGTGCGAGTTGACTCCGCCCCCTGCCGCGACGTCATAGCGTCATCGCGTGATCGCGGCTAAATTGTTACCTTGGCGACGTTGTCAAACATAGCATCACCATGGACAACCAAACGCCGGCAACCTGACCGGAACGGTAGTTGCCCTGGTGATGCCAGAAAATAAAAGATCGCCACAGTTAATGTCTTCAAAGGGGGGTGGAGCCAAATACCAAAAATACTAAACCAAAAAACATGTGAATAAAAATAATAATAATAATAATAAATATCATGTATACAAATATGAACGAGCTTTATATTATATCTGCTCAGTTCATTGTAAAATGCCAACATTATCAGTGTAAATAAAGTGCATAAAAACATCCATATGTTCATCTTATTGGGGAATCAGTGCATATAACTGAGTGTAATGTTCATAAAGATAAAGTGTGATATAAATCTCATTTGCATAACAATCCATATTTGGATAATTTAAAGTGACATGCAATACAATCCATATTTAGAACCCTGCACTTTATTTGACCATAAGGACATTTTTTGCTATTTTCTATTATTTTTTGGCTTATTCACTAAACTATAAGCATGGATGAATTTTTGTTCCAAGCTGGGGCATACTCGGAACAGGCAGATACTATGCAGTTCTCCCAGGAAGAAGCGGAGAATATTTTATGGGAACAAACTGGTTTGGAACTTCCACATCACTTATCCGCTAAGGATGTTTATTTCAAATTGTCTAAATTACGGAGGAAACAGATCGATTTAGATATGCATGGATTATTTCTCTCTGACTATTACAAGGCAAAGAGGATTCCCAGAGGATTTAGAGTACTTAATGTACCAACTATTGGAAGGGGAAAAGCTAAGGTTTGCAAGGAATGGACTATGGTTTTGAACAAGGCATCATTGGATATGATGCTTATCATAATAAAAGATGTGAAAGAGGATTTGATAGATGTGGAGAAAAAGATCTTGGAGGTGGAGAATGAACATGCCATATTATTGGCCTCAGTGGAAGGACAGAAATTGTCACAAAAGCTCCATGAGGAATTGCAGAAATATAAAAACGAATTGATTAGATTCAAAAAGCAGAAATTCGAGAGAGTCCAACAGGACTACCTGGACCACAGGGTTTATAGATGGCTGTCCGGCAATGGCACTCAGAGGCCAAGGAGGCAACGCAAAAGAATTGTCAAGCCCCGAATTGTAACTATTGACACTACATCCGGGGAATCGGCCTCTGAGAATGATATGAAGGAACCCACACCGCATACCCCTCTTTTTTTAGAGACCCCAGAAATGGGAACTTCTACCAGAAGTCGCGTAAGGGGCACCGCAGAACCAGGAGAGGGGGGCATACCAAAAGGGGTGTTAAAGGGCAAGCCACCACTCAGGAAATAATTCCGATTTTCAACTTATCCCACCGACCGCTTATCCAAGAAGAATCTGACTTATTAAGCCATGGATTAACATTTGTCCCCACAGCGGACGTGAATCCATTTAAATGGGAAGTGGAGTGGTTTAAGTTTGGAAGAAACCTTCGTTTGAAAGAATATTTCTGCAAAAGCGGATCTAATGCAATTGATACCAACCATGGAACTAAAGAGAAATTCCGTCTGAATTCAACATTTGACCCACCCACTAATAAAGCTTCAATCAAAACTTTTTTATCCTTGACCAACAAAGATGCAAAGTCAACAATGTGTAACCCTGTCAATAGGAGACATAATGTCACAAAACGTCAACGCAAACTTATTAAGAATTTGGCTGAGGATCGATCTATAATTATACGCTCCGCGGATAAAGGAGGTGGAATAGTTATTATGAATTACTC
Source organism: Pelobates cultripes (assembly GCA_933207985.1). Taxonomy (NCBI): domain Eukaryota; kingdom Metazoa; phylum Chordata; class Amphibia; order Anura; family Pelobatidae; genus Pelobates; species Pelobates cultripes. The sequence goes on from OW240918.1 coordinate 86,097,349, forward strand.
TGATTATGCCAACGAGCTAAAAAGCCAATTACACGATCCAAATGTCTACCTTCCCCTGGACCAAGACCCTACTCAGGAGTTTCAGAGCGTGATACATGATATATCGTCTATGGGATTGAGAGCCGGATATATAGACTTAGATTTATTTCAATATTTGAATCAAAAAAATCCACGAACTCCTATTATTTACAGCATCCCAAAAATCCACAAGGATGCTCAGAAGCCTCCGGGACGTCCAATAGTGTCCGCGATTAAAGGAATTTTAGAACCTTTAGCTAAGTGGCTTGATTTTTTGTTTAAACAGACGGTTGAGCAGTTGGACACTTGTATAAAAGACACACCCATGCTCCTGGATAAAATTAAGGAGATTTCATTTATGGAAACTAAACCTTTGCTAATTACCATGGATGTGAAGAGCCTATATACCGTAATCCCGCATGATGAAGGTGTTGAGGCCATGCGACAAGTACTTACGGCATCGACAGTGTACCATGGTCCACCTATTGAATTTGTACTGGAAATTTTGGCAATCACTTTGGAACGCAATTACTTTCGTTTTGAAAACCAGTGGTACTTGCAGATATCAGGCACATCGATGGGGGCGGCAATGGCCCCCATGTATGCAAATGCATACATGTATGTGTATGAACAGAAACACATCTTGTTACCATATGGCCATTTAATACAAGGCTATTACCGTTACATTGATGATCTTTTGATCATTTGGAACGGTACCATAATGGAAGCACACAATATGGTCGATGAACTTAACAAACTTCCAGTACCTATAAGAATGACGGCGAACATCAGTACGGATAAAGTCCAATACTTGGATGTTGAATTGTCCATAGGTACAGACAGATTGGAATATAGCTTGTTCACGAAAGCCACTGACCGCAATACCCTCCTCCATGCACATAGTGCTCACCCACAAGGTTTGAAGGACTCTCTCCCAAAGGCCCAATATCTGCGGGTGATGAGAAACAACTCTGATGAGAACATCAAAGAAAAGCAACTGATTGATATGACTAATAAATTTTTGGAACGGGGGTACCACCGCTCCACCCTTGATAAAGCATTAAGAGAGGCTAGGGCCCCTCGGGAACCTAGGGTGACAGCGACACCACAAAGAATGGTTTTCCCCACTACGTTCCACCAATCAACGGGTCAAATTTCCTCCGCCATCAGAAAAAATTGGAGAATACTGGCAGCGGACGACACCCTCCCTAAAGTCTTTTCGGAACAACCTTTAGTTTGCTTCAAGAGGAATAAAAATCTAAAGGACATGTTGGTCCATACTGACCCTATCCTAAGTTATGCCGATAATGTTACAATACAATGCCGGGGCAGTGTGCGCTGCCTCGGGTGTGTAACATGTGGACATATGACCCCATCTAAGTCTTTCCAACACCCACACACCAACAAGAAATATACAATTCGGAGTACCATTACGTGTAAAACTACTCATGTTGTTTACAAACTCACATGTCCATGTGGGTTGGTGTATATTGGTAAAACTGAAACAGCGCTTTGTGAAAGAATAAGGGGTCATAGATCCAGCATTAGATTGGCCTACAGGGATGGTGGATCGGACAAACCAGTGGCGAAACATTTCTTTGATTTTAATCATCCATTAACCACACTGAAATTCATAGCAATCGACCATATTCCAGCATCAAGACGGGCCGGAGACAGGGGCAAATTGCTATTAAACAGAGAGACATTTTGGATTTTTGAATTGGACACAGTTTACCCAAAGGGTTTGAATGAATATATCTCGTTTCATTCATTCTTATAATAGGTTTAACGACAAGTGAGGTTTGTCATAATGACTTGAGTTATGTAATATATTTATATGCATAGCCATAACCGAGTTATTACCCCAGCTATTGGTATTTTGATTTTAAGATATGAACGCTGAGATATGCCATTAAGTACAAAACATTTTTTGGGCACTTTAGTCAGTAAGGCTAAATGAACATAGCCCATTATATAGAAAGATGTTTAATCATTATATATGATTAACAGGAGGAGTTGTAGTATCAACCCTCAATATATGATGTTTTAGGTAACCTTGATCGCATCTCTTCAGTGTTTGGATTTTTTTATAAGTGTACATGTATTGTTATTATGTTAGTATATTAGTATCAATGTTACCAGGTATATATTTTTTCTTTTATGTGGGGTTTTGAAAGAGAATAGATCTATTTTTACACAATACACCATATAATATTTTTTCACCAGCACTTACTGCACTTTTTTACTATTGATAGTTTGCACTTTATATACTTATGCACTGTCACTTTAAAAATATCTAAATATGGATTGTATTGCATGTCACTTTAAATTATCCAAATATGGATTGTTATGCAAATGAGATTTATATCACACTTTATCTTTATGAACATTACACTCAGTTATATGCACTGATTCCCCAATAAGATGAACATATGGATGTTTTTATGCACTTTATTTACACTGATAATGTTGGCATTTTACAATGAACTGAGCAGATATAATATAAAGCTCGTTCATATTTGTATACATGATATTTATTATTATTATTATTATTCACATGTTTTTTGGTTTAGTATTTTTGGTATTTGGCTCCACCCCCCTTTGAAGACATTAACTGTGGCGATCTTTTATTTTCTGGCATCACCAGGGCAACTACCGTTCCGGTCAGGTTGCCGGCGTTTGGTTGTCCATGGTGATGCTATGTTTGACAACGTCGCCAAGGCAACAATTTAGCCGCGATCATGCGATGACGCTATGACGTCGCGGCAGGGGGCGGAGTCAACTCGCACATGCGCACAGAGCGGGTCAGGACGCCGATTGAATGGCGGTTTCACCTGGGGTAAGCTAATACACTTAATAGTTTTATGTATAAAAGTCTTGTATGTTGTATATACTGTTTTTCATCTCTTTGATCCTGAGGAAAGTCCTGATAGGACTGAAACGTTGGTCGTAGATGTTTTAATCTATTTTCAATAAACTTGGATTTTTATTCACCGTGAGTGCAGCAATTCGTTGGATTTATATATATATATATATATATATATATATATATATATATATATTATTTTTGGGGTTAATATTTCTTGTAAACAATTTTGTTAGATGCATTTTTAGACTTGTTGCTCCCCTGAAGACTATTTTAGGTTTGCCCGTAATAATTTTTTTCAGTACCTCATCTTTTTTCAACAAGTGTCAAATTTGTTTTATCATTTTACTAATTTGTCTATTTTTATTATTATAATCTAGTACTGTAGGTAAAGTATTTTTTATTTTTTTTGCTGTTAACTCTATTCCCATTATGTATGAGTAAGTCCTTTATTTGTCTTTTTAAGGTTATCTATAATATTTTCTAAAGTATCTGTTGTGACAAAAGTAACCTCGCCACTGGTTTTTGGAGGGGCCTGTTTGCCAGCCTCCTACCCTGTGACTATAGCCCCTGTGTTAAACCCTATTTAAAAACACCAATTGTGCCTCTTGGACTTCTAACAGGCTCTGTTCGTGAAATTGGGACTATATGGGTTATTTACCGAACAGCCGCATGAACTGGAGACCACCCTGGAGCTTGTTAAGCTGAATTGATCCATTGTTGCAATTTCCAACGCAGTGGTCTAAGTGATCTGGGTGGCCGCAATTCCTATGGACGACCACAAGGTGGTGGCCATCTTGTTCGCATGGACCAAAACTGCGAATAGACTTTAGGGGGACTTAGCCGCGAATGCCCTGGAACTATTTTTGCGGTTCCTGGTTGGTCCTCCAGCGGCACTTAGCCGCGATTCTACAGACCTTTTTTCGGCTATGGGACCATACCTGTGGTCGGTAAAAAATATGACTTCCATTAAATTTCTGAACCCCTGAACTGATATGGGTGATTTTTGGATATGTTGGTCACCCAGATCAGGGCTATCAGGGGAAGTTTTTGTATTTTTAGAGTACATTTGGGGTGTTTTAAAAAAGTGTGTTTTTACTGTGCTTGGAGATAATTGGATTAGAATTAGTACAGTTACTGATCCAATTATTGTTGTTTGTTATGGGAGTGTCGGGCATTTAATCACTGTTCTTATTGGTCTGTGTTTTTGTGTTGGAGTCCCCAACAAGGTCCATGTGGGCGTACCCCTCGCATGGGGATTGTCATAAAAGGCCAAGTGTAGCTCCCATTAAATTGAGATTTGTCTTTTATGTATATATCCAAATGTAAAAAAAGTGACATTTGTATTGATAAAATCTGTTGTATTATCCCATCCTCATTACTATTTCAAAAGTTTATAAAATCCTTAGCTTCAGAGATCTGCCCATCCCAGATTAAAAAATAGGTTGTCTATATATTTGTAGTATGCAACCAGGCTTTGCACACAGCCATGCCCCCTCTACATCGATCTTTCTTCCCATTCGGTCATGAAGAGGTTGGCATAGATGGGTGCAAACCTGGTCCCCATAGCTGTCCCGTGTTTCTGTTTATAAAAAGAATCCCAAAATCCCCCCCAAAATAGTTTTTATTTAAAATCATTGCAATTCCTTCTATTATAAAATCTATTTGGTCAAGTGGCATATTTCCCATAGTGTCTAGAATCTGTTTTACTGCTTTGCAACTTTCTTTATGTGGTATTATCATATAACGTGATTGGACATCACATGTAATTAATCATTCTCCTTCCACTTAATGGATTCCAATTTCTTTAATAAATCTAATGTGTCTTTTAGATATGACTTTGCTTCTTTGACGTATGGTTGTAGCATGATGTCAATATATCCATACAAGTTTAAAAGAATTGATCCAATTCCAGAGACAATGGGTTTGCCTGGGGGTTTATTAATATTTTTGTGAATTTTCAGTAAAAAATAAATAACTGGGAACTTGGAGAAGAGATTGTTAAGATAACTAAACTCTTATACATTTAAAATATTCTTATCTCTTCCTTTAATTAAAAATTGAATCTGCAGATTTTTAATGTCTGGGGTGGTGTCATTGTCTAACTTCATATATGTATCAGGATCATTCAGCTGCCTGCATGCTTCTTCTTCATACATTTATTTTGATTGAATCACTAGACCCCCACCTTTGTCTGCTGGTTTAATGACTATTGTCTCATTGTCTTGTAGCTCTTTTAAATCATCTCTTTTTTTTTTTGTCAGATTAAATTGGTCAACTTTCGATTTATGATTAATACTTCTTAATTCTTTACATACTTTTTTTTTTTTTTAAATTTTAAATGAAGTGCACTGGATTTTGAATAAGATGAATAACATTTTGAGTTACTCTTTAAAAAAAAAATTAAAAAATATATCAGAGACAAAACTGATTATTCTAATAAACAGGTGAGAACGTACCATTACAAAAAAAAGTATACTTCTGAAAACTATTCCTCTAGATCAAACTACCAAAACTATACGTACAACTCTCACTCTTATAATAATGTGTCAAACCAACCACCTTCTAAATATCAGAATTATGCTACACGGAGACCTCCTCACCACCAATCCCCTTCTACATTTAGACCTCCAAAAACTTTCTCTCACCAACCTCACGTTTCCTCTAAATTACCCTACCAAGGTAACACCAACACATATCAAGCAACGTCACACAAACAAAGGAAATTTCCTCATCACAATTATAATCCTGCACCCAAATCACCCAGATATCATAACTCTTCTGGTTTCAACTTCTCACCAAAACCACAAAGATCTAGGTATACAAATGATCACAATGATTATTCCAACTATTTGAAATCACCTGTTATTCCAAACCACACTAATAGATATCAATTACTATCAGTTGATTCAGACTTTGACAACGAGGATCATTTTTTAGAGATACGCACACATCAGCCTACACTAACCCAAACACCACACCCATCACGTTCCCAAAAAATAATTTTAGATTTAGAGGAAGACGAAGTGGAAGAAGGGAACAAAAGAGAAAGATTGGAAAGACAATAACTCCTCTTACCAATTCCTGTAATGGCATTTTTAACCTCTCCCAGAAAGTCTTAACAGCAACACAATTGTCTGTTTTAAGTAAAGGTCTTAAATTTGCCCCTACTTCTTCTTTTAATTCATTCCAAGCCTTTCTTGACGTAAACAAATTTGTTAGAAAAGCTACATTAAAAATATTTTTTATAAGCAAAAATGACAAAGAACTCATTCCACCTATTTTACCTTCTTCTCCTAAGACAGACAGTAGTCCTTTTTTAAATACACACCTTAGGGAAAAATCCAAGTTTTATCCATCTCATTTTAAATCAGCCCCTTTGATTTTATTTGAAAAACTTGTTCTTAAAGACTTAGAAAAAATAAAATACAATAAATATGATTCTAATAACCTTACAAATGCCGAAAGACAAGCTATCAAAGAACTCCAAAAAGATAGAGATATTGTCATCAAATCAGCAGACAAAGGTGGTGGAGTAGTCATCCAGTCTAGTAAGATGTATATTGATGAAGCTCATAGACAACTGAAAGATATAGATGTATATGAACAACTTTTAATAGATCCTACAAAAAAGATACAAACTATTCTACTTAACTTTTTAAATAAGGGTCTTAACTTAAACATTTTAAATAAACAAGAATTTAACTTTTTAAATAAGGAATTTCCGATTACCCCTGTTATCTATTTTCTTCCCAAAATTCATAAGGATGAACAACATCCCCCAGGTAGACCTATTGTTTCTGGGATAGGTTCACTCTTATGTAATCTTTCTCAATACATTGATACCCTTCTCCAGCCTTCGGTCAAACTCATGAAGTCCTATTTAAAAGACTCTATGTCACTTTTAAAATTTTTAAGTGATTTTACTTGGAAAAATAATTTTATCTTAGTTACATGTGACGTACAGTCTCTTTATACCATTATTCCTCATGACATTGGCTGCCAAGCTATAAAAGAAATTTTAACTCAAGAAGCTAGGATTCCTGATATCCAAATAGATTTTATAATAGAAGGTATCAATATTATTTTAAAAAACAATTATTTTTGGTTTTTAGATTCATTTTATTTGCAAAGAAGAGGTACTACTATGGGGACTAGGTTTGCCCCCAGTTACGCGAATTTGTTTATGGCTGACTGGGAATCAGAAGCCATTTGGGGAAACCATCAATGGCGGGCAAACCTAGTCGCTTATTTTAGATACATAGATGACCTCTTTTTTATTTGGGATGGATCAGAAAAACATCTTATTGATTTTATTAATCATTTAAATACCAATAATAGGGGTATTATTCTTACATATGAATTTAGTAAAAAATCCATCAATTTTTTAGATCTCAATATTTTTATTAACAAGGGACTACTTCAAACTAAAACTTTTTTTAAAAAAGTATGTGTAAATACAGCCATAGATAAATCCAGTTGCCACTATAAACCCTGGCTCGAGAGTGCACCTAAAAGCCAATTTCTACGTCTTCGTAGAAACTGTTCAGAACTTACAGATTTTAACGAGCAAGCAGAGTTTTTAAAAGAGAAATTTATGGAAAAGAAATATTTAGAATCAGATTTAATTACTACAATTAATACAGTAAAACAAAAAGAAAGAAAAGAACTTCTGATGTACAAAAATAAAGATAAAGACGAATCAATAGTACTTCCAGTGATCTTTAATTTCAACAATAAAAGTAATGATGTTAAAAAAATAATACGAAAACACTGGCATATACTCAAACATGACGAGATACTCAATCCTATTATACCCATCCATCCGAACATTGTTTTTAGAGGAGCACCGAATTTTAAATCCATCTTAACTACAAATTTTACTAAACAATCTCCTCCAAAAAATCTATCCTTTTTTCCTCAGACGAAAGGTTTTTATAAATGCAAACAATGTATTGTATGTAAAACCACAGATCATTCTACTCCATCTAAAATCACAAATTTTAAGTCTAATCAAACAAAAAGAGTGTATAATATTTATGATTTTATTTGTTGCAATACGAAAAATGTTATTTATCTGCTTGAGTGTCCATGTGGCCTCCAATATGTGGGGATGACCACAAGGTGCTTAAAGATAAGGCTGAGCGAACATTGCAGAAATATCAAAAATGGGTACTTAAACCATACAGTATCCAAACATTTTATTATACACAATAAAGATCCACGCCTACTAAAATGTATAGGTATAAAAATGTTCCACCTCCTGGCGTGGAGGTGATATAAAAAAGCTGCTTGGTAAAACAGAGATGGAATGGGTGTATAAACTTAAGACCCTTATACCCCATGGTCTTAATGCAGATTTTGATCTATACAATTTTCTATGAAAATGGATATATAAAGATGTTTGTACCTTTAATTCTATATTCTATATGCTGTTTATAATCCTTTTTTTTAAGAATAGAAAATTATGTCAATATCTTTTAATATCATGTTTGTATTCAGGTTTTTATTACTGTATCTTTAAAAAGTTTTTATTTTATTTTATGTTTTATTGTATTATCTTTTAGTACTCCTATTTTTTATAGTTTATTATTGGCACCTCGTTTTTATTTTATTTTATGTATTATTTTTTAATATTTCATCAATTACTAGCCCTAACTACATTTCCCAACAAGCACTTCGGCTCTTACTTCCGGTTCGCGGAAGTGCCGATCAATTTATACATCAGCCTATTAATTATATTTGTGCCTTCTTCTTTCTGGGGTCCTAGGCTGCATGGGTATCCCTGTGCCTACTCGGCACTATAGATTTTTTAATCTAGCATGCGGCCACCGATCGCGGCCATTAGAAACTACACTCCCCATGTGGCATTGCGGTCAGACTTCCGAAATGCGGAAGTGCCGTATACCACGTGATTATTTTTAAACGTCTCAAATTATACTTTCTCACCTTCGTTTTTGCATTATAAATATCAGGAATGTGTCATATAACCACAGATATTGTATTGATAAAGCCTAAATTATGTTTTAAAGTTTTATATATGTCTCTATCTCTGATTGGACGGACCAATTTTGGCGCCAAATGTAAATCAGTTATGCTCCTATATAACATTATTAAGCCAGGTATTACTTGTTATTCCATTTGAAAAAGTCTCTGACGAAACGCGTTATGGAAATTTAAATTATTGTGTTCTTTTTATATATTAAAGTATTTTTGGTTATTTATTTGTGCCAACAATCTTTTTTATAGACACAATTTCCTCCTTTTTTTACTCTGGCCGTTTAATTATTTTTATTCTTTTTTACTGGTTTTAATAAAAACCTTGAGAATTCCTGGAAGCTTCCTGTACTAAAAGAAATCCTAGGTGGGGATCAATCCACCCAAGCTGTCATCACGGAGCAGGAAATCTGCTCCTGCTTTGTAAGTACATTCTTTTATTATTTTATCCATATTGCCATACAGTGAGCACTATTGGCTGTTTCTTTTATTCCGAGAATTGGACACCTATCACAGAGAGGAACCCATCCAAATCCCATAAGCGGGGATTAAACCGCTGCATGCGTCTTACCCCAGAGCTAGGACAATAGCTCTGGTAAATGTGAGTTCTATACTATTATTATTTTTTACGTCCACACCAGAATTTTATATCCTATACTATTGGTCGCCCTTCTCTCTCCTTTTTTCTCTTTCATATAAGTGGAACCGCTACATTAAGAGAAGAACGCCATTAGCAAAGACCATTTGTAAGGATAAACATTGGGACTTTTCTTTTCCTTTACATTGGACTTCATTTTTACTTGTTTGCGCAGCCTTTTTCTATTATTTTTTATTTATCCAGTTTTAAAGGGTCTGAGGGATCCCCTTTCAAAGGCTGCTGCCTATAAGTTATCTAGCGCTGTCTCATTTCTATTTTTTGTTACATTTGTTAATATTGCCAAAGGCTTAAAAGGGATTATAGGTTCTTGTAGGCACATATTTTAATCCCTTATTTCAAACTTTTAATTGTATGTTACTTACGTTTTTTTGTTTTTTTAAGCTTAATTAAAATTTTTCTTCACTGTTGGTTTCCGCATTTAAAATCTCTGTCCTTCTTTTTTTGTTTTCTTCATCCACCAGTAAAAATTCCCTATCATCAAACTTTTTCTAAATGGTGCCCAGTACAAGTTTTCGACACATTGGCTCAAAGTCAATATAATCAGGATCATAATTACCTGTTGCTATCACTACATGGAAATCTACTTACCACAAAACAATGAATTCTATATATTTGTAAAATAATACTTTGTCTAGGACTAAATTCTGCCTCCTTCACAGGCCATTCTTTTCGTATTGGGACAGCTATGGCGGCTTCTATCAAACAAATGCCTATACACATAATTTTCTGCATACAACAGGTACATTCCAAACCCAGAAAATGAAATTAGACTTGCTTTTTATAATATTGCTAAATGATTTGTATTTATATGAATAAATAAACATGATGTTCATACTTTTTGCCCTCTTTATTACAGGTCTAACCTCTCACCGGTTTCAACACACCTCAACCGACTTATGTATTATTCGAACTACATCTAATTTTAATTATACGGCTTATACTGACCTCCTTTCTCCAACGCTTTGACTTCGGATTACCTTTGGGACCTTCCGGCTTCATATAGCCTCCAAGTAACGGCAAGTTATAAATTGGATTAATTCCTTACTACTGACACCTCTATTTCTCTTCGTGCCTCCTGAGTTCTATTCATCGGAAAGCTATCATTATATGCCATACATGAACTCATCTCATATACTATCTTCAGATTGTATTCCTTAAACGCTTCAGGAACTAATATCATCAAACTATCATTTCCTAAGCTGCAGGAACTTATTTTGTCAAACTGTCTTCATTCCTTAAAGCTACAGGAACTCATCTCATCCACGATCTTCATATTGTATTCCTTAAAGCTTCAGGAACTCATCTCATCAAAGCACCTTCATTCCTTAAAGCTTAAGGAACTCACTTCATCGAATTGTCTTCATATTTTATTCCTAAAGCAATAAGAACTCTCCTCATCAAACTATCTTCATATTGTACAAATATACCAAAGTGTGCACACTTTAACAATGGAATAGAACAGGATCCCCACATACAATTATATATAGAGAGATATAGGTGGAGCTCTAGAATACCTGGATACAAGCGGAATATACTTGGGTGTAATCTTTTACAAAGATCTGCTAATAATATATGACATATACATGGTGCAGATGGTTCCATTGATTTGCATTAAAAAAACTATCCTTAAACAAAAATAAATTATTGGTAAGAATTCAAAATATACCTTTGGTTATAAAATCAATCTGTTCCTGTTTAAAATTGGATTTTGTTAAAAGGATTTTGGTTTAAGGATAGTTTTTTTTTTTTTTTATGCAAATCAATGGAACGGCAATGGGGACCAAGTTTGCACCCAGTTATGCCAATTTGTTTATGGTGTACTGGGAAGAAAGGTTTATCCTTCAACATGTTTTATATGCGAACTTGGTCACCTACTGCCATTTCATTGATGATATATTTTTTTATCTGGAAAGGAAACAAATTGGGTCTCACTGATTTTTTAAGTTTTCTCAATTCCAATGATTGGGGGATAACCTTTACCTTCAGGAAATTATATTTTTTAGATCTAACCATCTTTATAGACAATGGAGAAATTCATACTAAAAATTATTTTAAAGAAGTAGATTGTAACGGATATATAGACCTCACAAGTTGTCATCATACTCTGTGGCTCACGAATGCGCCCAAAAGCCAATTTATGAGGTTGAAAAAGAAACTGCACGCAAGATAATGATTGTATTATACAAACTCAAGTAATCAAGGAGCAGTTCATAGAGAAGGGTTACAAAGAAGATCTTCAAACAAGTTTAGAAGAAGTTAAAAAGATGGAACAAAAATAATTACTTAAATACAAGAAGAAAAGAAGTGAGGAAGACAAAAATATGGAAGTTCTGTTTATTTGTAATTTCTCCTCTAAAAATAAGAAAGTATGATATGCTATTAATAAGTATTGGGACCTACTACAAGATGATGCTATTCTAAAAAATGTATTACCGCCAAAACCGAAAATCATACATAGAGGATGCAAGAACATTAAAAGCATATTAGTAAATAGTAGCTATAAAGATTCATCAAATACTAATAACAATTCTTTGACTAGTAATACAGATTTCTATGAATGTGGAGGGTGCTTAGCTTGCAAGGAAACAAACAGCAAAAAAAGAAATAAAAAATACATGTGAATTTACAAAGAAAGATTTTGCAATAAGAGACCAACTAACCTGTTTCTCCAAAATATAATTTATTTATTATAATGTCCATGCGACTTGTTATATGTAGGGAGAACAATTAGATGTTTGCACACTAGAATCTCCGAACATTTGAGAAATATTAAAAAAGGAATTGAAACACATAGTGTCTCTCACCATTTTAAAACTTCCATAATCAAAATCCGAAAGATATCACATTCTGTGCACTAAAAGTAGTTAAAAATAAAAATTATAGTGGAGGAGATTTTACAAAGAAAATTGGAATTAAAGAAATGAAATTCATTTTTAATTTTAATACTTTGGCACCCCATGGTCTTAATTTGAATTTCAAATTATGTCATTTTTTTATCATGAAATTATATTTTTAATTATTTGTAAATTTTGATATAATGCCTTTAAATCCAACTTGAAATATTTTCTTTTTAAAGTTTTTTTTTTTTTTTTTTATGGTTACATATTTTTTTACAAAGGAGTTTTTATCTCACCTCTCCTCCATTTTTTTATAAAAAGAATGTTAACACAAGCACTGTATGGTGATATGGTGATTGATATTGTTTGCACTGAATTGACTCATGAAGTATTTTATAAAAAGAGCACTGAGCACTTTAAATCGTTTCTTGCAATTACGATGAAATCAATGTAAAAAATTATTATTGAATATTGTTTAAACTTTTTCCAATAGTACATCTCTGTCAACAACTCTGAATATACCCATTCCCTTAATTCTATGTATTCTCATTTTGAGTGAGAGTTCATATGTCCCAGGACTCTCTGCAAGGTTCAAACTTAGACTGGGGTTATCTACGACAGTGGAACGCATAGGTGCGTTCCACAGGATAAAGGAAGTTATTTCTGGAACATGTGACCATCATGTGAATAAAACGTGCATTCCATTAGACGGAACGTGCATTCCACTGAAGACACTTCCGGGTTCACGGATGCCGGCAATTTAACAATCAACCCAGTATATAAGATCGAAGGAACGCTACATGAGTTACACACCAACTGAAGAAGCCAGTAAATGGCTAAACATGTTTTAGACTTATTTTGGACTTAAAACCCAACAAGTATTCTTCAATAGATCATTTTATTTCTTATTTTCAATAAATTTGTATCCTTTTACCACTGGAGTTTCCTGTCCATTCCTGCATATGAATTTGAAGGTGGAGGAGACCAGAAGGAGATATAAGTGGGTGGTGGATCTCCCCTAAAAGATCCCAGAGTGCGACACACTAGAGCCAGGTGACCAGTTGGCTCTACAATTGTGAGTTGTGAATTGTTATATTCTTAGTTACATTCAAATTGTATATACCATCTGCACTATGTATATGTCATATATTATTTGCAGATCTTTGTAAAAGATTACAACCAAGTATATTCAGCTTGTATCCAGGTATTCTAGAGCTCTACTTATATATTTCTATATACCTATATATTGTATTCCTTAAAGCTACAGGATCCCTTCTTCTCAAACTATCATCATATTGTTCCCTTAAAGATACAGGAACTCTACTTGTCAAACTTTCTACATATCGTGTTCCTTGGGACTACAGGAACCCTTCTCAATGAATTCATTTCATCAAATTATATTTATATTGTATTCTTCAAATAACAGGAATTGTTCCAACAATCACTTGTAAATAAAACTTATTGACGATTTAATCTTTCTTTCCTAATTATTAATCTAAAAAACCTAAAAGGTTTTCCTAACTTTATTTCTGCAGTTGAGTTCCACTCCACATCCATAGAAAGCATAACAGCTTATAATCATATGTTAGACGTTTTATACCGTGACATATTTATGTACCTAACTGTTGTACACTCTTTGTAATCCTATTCTGATATATCAATAAAAAAGTGATTAACAAAAAAAAAAAAAGAAAGAAAACCAAGAAAGTCCTTCTTACCTGTCGTCTTCCACCTCACACTTTATTTATATTAATTTCATACACTCACATTGCAGCTCCTAGATACCAATGCAAGCCCTATCAGCACACACACAATCTCAAAAGCAACAGCACGTGCACACATACTACACACATACTACAGCCCCTAACTACACATAGTACATCATAAACAGACTCATCTACACACACCTTAACACCGCCTGTTCTAAACACATTTTACCCATCTTGGGGTGGTGGAACTCTTGGTTGAGTTCCCACATCTCCCCCCCTCTCACCACCCCAGGACTTGACCTCTGATGGCACTGCTAGCACACCTTGTATGCTGACCAGGTATGTTCATCATGTCTTTCATATATTAACAAAAGGCATCTCCTGTCACAAGGTTGATGTTTTGCCTGTTCCAGAAAAGAGATCTTCCATGTCTGATGGTAAATACCTTGAATACCCCAGCTGAGGCATCATTTCTGTCTACAGGAAATTGTCTTGTATCTCCTGAAAAGGATTTTCAGTTTCCATGAAAAAGGTGTCTTGCTTGTAATAAGGAACATGGCCGCCATCAGGAGGTGACAACCATGACGGTTGTCACAGGCCCGGCGGGCCCTGGGGGGCCGGCCACCCGGGCCCCAAGTGGAGTGGCGAAACTGCCGCAGGTGCATCTGCACCGGGGCCCATCAGGTGGACCAAGCATTTAGGGCCACCCGATGGGCCCTATATCTTCAGGGGCCTGGTCAGCGCTGCGGCCGTGTAATTGCGCAACCGGGCCCTTTTTTTAAAAATTGCGGCTACACCACAAGTGCTGCTGGGAGGAAGTGACGGCCGGTCACTTCCTCCCAGCTTACTCCGTGCGGAGGAGAGGGAGAGCAGAGGACAGGACACCAGAGGCATCAACTTCCATCATCCCCAGCCACCCTCCTGCAACTTAAAGGTAAGAGGAGGGTGGCTGATAAATGAAGTGTGTGTGTGTGTGTGTATGTGTCTGCAAGTATGTATGTATGTCTGTGTGTCTATGTCCGTATGTATGTCTGTGTATGTATGTCAGCATGTATATATGTCTGTGTGTGTGTCAGTATGTATGTGTGTGTATCAGTATGTATGTGTGTATGCATGTCAGTATGTATGTATGTCTGTGTGTGTGTGTCAGTATGTCTGTATGTGTGTGTGTCAGTATGTATATATGTCTGTATGTCTGTTTGTCAGTATGTATGTCTGTGTATGTGTCTGCAAGTATGTGTGTATGTCAGTATGCATGTATGTCTGTGTGTGTGTATGTCAGTATGTATATATATCTGTGTGTATGTATGTCAGTATGCATGTATGTCTGTGTGTGTATGTCTCTGTATGTGTGTGTATATCAGTATGTCTGTGTGTGTGTGTGTATGTCAGTATGTATGTCTGTGTGTATGTATATATCTGTGTGTGTATGTCTGTATGTATGTATATCAGTATGTATGTGTATGTATGCCATTATGTATGTATGTCTGTTTGTCAGTATGCACATCAGTGTGTATGTCTGTGTGTGTGTGTATATCTGTGTATGTGTCTATATGTGTGTATGTCTGTTTCAGTATTTGTGTATGTTAGTATGTGTGTATCTTTCTGTGTGTGTGTATTCCTGTGGGCGGGATTTGGAGGTGGGGCTTGGGAGCGGGCACCCAGGGACCCAGAGCTGTGTTAGGGACCCAACAATTTCTGATGGCGGCCCTGATAAGGAATGTGCAGCAGCGGAACTTCAGCCAGTGCTGGTATTGGGGCTACACCAGAGCCAGCATGCTGATGGGGCGTATGAGGTGGTCCACACACTTGGGGCCACCCGATAGGTATGTGTCTTCAGGGCCCCAAAACACCAGGGTCCTCTCTACTCTAGTTCCACCACTGATTGTGACTGCTCATTATTTAGCATTGTGAAAAACCTTTTTTTTTTCCTGCAAAAAAACAAAACAAAAGACTGTTTGCAAAATAGCAAAAGCTCTTTAAAACATCCCTGTAAGTGAAGTAGGAACAGTAACAATGGTACAGTGACAAAAGAACAATGGAAAATCCAGACATCCCATGTATTTCCCTCACTCAGTAACCTTTCATATCCCAGCACTGTAAATCATATACTACGCAGTGTCTAGTGATGGATGTGACACATCAAACCTCCAACATTATCTGTCAATTCAATTTGCTTTATGTTCACATATGTGCAAAAATGAAAGGTACATGTTTTTATGTCTAATCATCTTAATATTGTGAACCTATTTGTGTGCAACTTGTTCTAAAATCAATATGTACTGTACGCAGATAAACATTTTTACCATTCAGGCAGAAATTAATTTTTTTATACTATTCAAATTACAGTGTTTCGGATTAGGAATGAGTATATAAGTATTGCAAATAACAATTGTACTTTGTTCCTCAACATACAATGCCAAATGCACACAGATTTAAAGTCCCCATCAGGAGGTGCTATAATTCTACAATGCTCTACACCAGGGGGCGGCAACCTCTGGCACGCATGTCACTCGCGGCACGTGGGGTGCATTTAAGCGGCATGCGAGGCTGCCGACCGATCTTCACTGAGGGAAAGCAGAGAGGAACTTGCGCGGCGGCGGAACTTCCAGCATCGCAAGAATTGCGATCTGGAGTAACGCCTATTAGGCTGTTCTTACCACGGCTAAACTTAAGCCCCACTTTTTGCCTAGCCTTTAGCCCTGCCTCTTGCCTAGCCTTTAGCCCCTCCTCCTGTCTTGTCTTTAGCTCCGCCTCCTTTCCAGGCTTCCGCCCTGCCTCCAGCCCTCTCACTCTGTTAGCAGCATCCTCAGCCCCAGCTCCTGCCTTGACTTTAGCCCCACCTCCTGTCTTGATTTTAGCCCCAGCTCCTGTCTTGATTTTAGCCCCACCTCCTGTCTTGATTTTAGCCCAACCTCCAACCCTCCCACTCTGTTAGCAGCATCCTCTGCCTGGATGAGTTATTTACAGGTCACTCCAAGCAAATCTGTGTGGGGCTTTTTGTTTATGTGAGCCAATCAGAAACAGTAGTGATCATAGGGGTCACTTCTGCTGCTGACTTCTCTCACAAAATCAGATTCCCTTGTCTCTTGTGTTTGTCTCTACTACTACCCTTGTGTCTGTTACTACCTCTTCTCTTGTGTCTGCCTGTCAGTCCCTGACCCTGAACTATTAGGTAAATTGCTTTAATTTACCAGGTGCCAGTGCCACACTATGTTACAAATAAATGCTCATCAGGGCATAAAGGGATGGTCCCCAGGAACTTGCAATCTAACTCAAGTTAACTTTACTATGATATAAATGGACTGTCTGATACAGACAGTTCTTCATATCACATAAATGTTAACTTGTGTTAGATTGCAAGCTGTACAGACCATTCCCTGCATGCCCTGGTTTCAATATGTAAAGGCTTGAGGGAATGGCCCCAAAAGCTTGCAATCGAAGTCAAGTTATCATTTCCTACTTCTGTAAAGAATACAAACAGAAATGCTAGCTTGAGTTAGAATGCAAGCTCTTGGAGCCATTCCTGCAGTGTGAGAGACTAGGAGAGATCAGATATGAAGTGTGACCAACTCCACCATCCACACACACAAACCACACTCAAATGCCCTGCCACATTGCCAAAACTCTCACACAAATCACACTCAGCCAACCATATGCACAACAGCTACTCCCACCACACATACAGCTACACTCAGCCACACAATACACAGACATTCCACATAATTCCACACACAGTAGTAGAACACTGATGCAATATGAACCACATAACTGAGTTTTATTGCTCTGTGATGAAATTATGCACTCACTTTGATTTTATTGGGGCCCAAGAGCTGGCCTTACTGTTGGGAAAGCAGGGTGGATTTAAATTAAAAAACTAAAATAATAATTTATGAGTGTTTGGGGAAAATGTGTGTATGTTTGTCAGTGAATGAGTATGTTTGTCAGTGAATGTGTGTGTCTGTGAGTGAATGTGTGTGTGTGTGTGTGTGCGTCTGTCAGTGAGTTTGTCTGTCAGTAAATGTTTTTGTGTGTATCTGTGAATGTGTGTTTATGTCAGTGTCTGTTGGTCAGTAAATGTGGGTTTGTGTGTGTCTGTGAATGAATGTCTGTCTGTCAGGGAGTGTGTGTCTGTAAGGGAGTGTGTGTCTGTCAGGGAATGTGTGTCTGTCAGTGCATCTGGGTGTGTCTGAGTGAGTTTGCTTGTGTGTCAGTGCATGCGCATGCCTGTCAGTGCGTGTGCGCGTCTCTCAGTGTGTGTGTGTGTGTCAAAATGTGTCAAATCAGTGAGTGTGTGTGTGTATGTTAGTGTATCTGAGAGTGTGTGCTTGTCCGTGAGTGGGTGTGTCAGTGTGTGTCTGTCAGTTAAAATGCATGTTAGTCTTTAACAGGAAGAGGTGTCACCTTGGCAGGAAGGTGTGGGGCAAATTTAAATTATGGGGTTCCAGAGTTCCTCATGCCTAGGGCAGAACAAATCCAAAATACACCACTGGATACATTAAATACACTCCGTACATAGTTTGAGACCTGTGATAAACTTGAATGCTGGAAATTTCTATGCAGGTTCACACCATAACATAGTTAGCGTCAGTGAGCGGCTGAGCGTGTAAACTAAGCACTCTCAAACAATCACTGTCCTAATCTCTGGCATGGCATGAGATGGAAGCATAGTTCGGTGTCCTCTGCATCATCATTGGAGGCTGGGTTCCTGGGGACCAACCTGCTTTGCTAAATGGTGAGAAAACCATTTAGTAGTGACAAGGATCCTGGTACCCACAGACTCCAGGCAACATAACCACTTAGATACATAGAAATGAATATGCTTGTTGTTTTTGGGGACCCTGCTGGGAACTGCCACATTCTAAATTGATATTGCAGTAGCCCTAACTTGGGTTTACCCTCCTACTGGCGACAAGCAGTGATTGTGGCTGACACAGTCCTGGAGGGGGCTTTGAGTATATTGCAGCCTGGTGAGCACCAGGGAAGGGAGAGGCAACCGATCTTCCGCCTTGAGCAGCCTGTGCTGAGCCTAAAACCAGGTAGTGCACTGGTATGTTCTTTGTTATTAAGTTTTTAAAATATTCTCAACAACTTTAAATGTAATTAGAAATTACATTAAAAAGAAAAAGATAAATCAATACAATTAGTTGTCTTAAAACTGACCTTCTTTATTTGTTGTTATCATTAATAAAACATTTAACTTTCTTAACCATGCATTCCTCTGACAATATTGCTGGCACACCAAGGGACGTCAAAGGTTTACTTCGGCACACCACTACCAAAAGGTTGCCTACCCCTGCTCTACACAGTACACTGTTACTAGATAAACGTGCAGCAAGAGGGAAATAACAAAATCATTAGGACAGTCTACAGAATAAACATAATACAGATAAATGAGGCATTTAAGTATGACAAAAGTTATTATGATCAAATAAGTTTTGGAAATGAAAGAAATTGATGTATTTCACAAACCTGCATTAGAATGGTGGTAATCAACATCATCTCCCACTGCTGCTCTGTCTATAGGATTTGCAACGTCCTCTGGCTGATTGTTCATCATAGTTCTACGGATACTTTGATACCTATGTTTAATAATGGATGGAGGGAGTCAAGGTCATATATATTTATATATATATATATATATATATCAATGCACAAGACTTCATGCTTGACATGCATGCATGCACAAGAGGGATTTGCGAATTTGTGAAAGAGAGACGTATACAATTTTTTATAAAAGGTAAAAATTAAAACATATCCTTCATTTCACTGACTGTTCAAATCAGTAGATGTAATCTATAAATGATTTTGGGTCACCATATTTGTTGTGGATCATATCATTTCTATCTGTGTTGTTTACTACTGACATTTTATCTTAAACTTATGTTATTTGTTGTGAAATCTTGCATTCTCCAGTGGACCTGCATTTGAACCAAGCTATTCAATAAGATTTAAAAGTTGATGTAATGACTGCATAGTTCAGAGCAGACTTATACTAGTCTCTAAAGATCGTGAGTTTTCCAATTAACTATGCTATTTCATAGTATCACTCGATATATTGCACAGTGATGGTTTTTCAGTCTTGTGTCATATGGGTAGCATTTATATTGTATACCAGAAGGTAACAAGAACCATTGTGTGCGCTACCACATTTGTTATTTTATTTTATTTTATTAACCCCCTAGTGACCAGACCATTTTTCAATTTTCTTACTGTTACGGACCAGGGCTGTTTTTACATTTCTCCTGTGTTTGTGTTTAGCTGTAATTTTCCTCTTACTCATTTACTGTACCCACACCTATTATATACCATTTTTCTCGCCATTAAATGGTCGTTCTAAAGATACTATTATTTTAATCATATCAAATAATTTACTATAATTTTTTTTATAAAATATGATGATAAAATGAACACACACTTTTTTCTAATTGTGACCCCGAAAATCTGTTACGCATCTCCATTGCCAAAAAACACCTGAGCTAAATAGTTTCTAAATGTTGTCCTGAGTTTAGAAATAACCAATGTAAAAATGCCAAATAACACCCCAATATGTGTTCAGCAACATTTCCTGAGTACAGTAATACCACCCATGTACAGGTGTGTCGGGTTCTCTGGGGCTAAAATACCTTATTTGGAGGATGAACATTCCAGTTTTCCAACGAAGAATTTTGACAGCTGGTCATCATGCACCCGTGTCCTATTTTGGACATTTTTTTAAGCCAGCCAATGTAATTTACTCCCATCAAACCATATATTTTTGAAACATAGACACCCAAGGGTATTTCAAATGCACTAATCACCAGTCTTTGTCAAACATTTGGGTAGTCCTTTTTTGTGTTATTTTTCTCACACATTGTACTTTAGGCATGGATTCTCAGTTCCTGTTATGTATTACGGACAAAGAACATTCCAGTATGTGTTTGGCAACAACTCCTGAGTACAACAGTGCCCCCAATGTACATATTTTATGGGTTTTTGCAAACTTACAGGGATCAAATATAGGGCTTTCCCCTTTTCCATGTTTGCACATTAAAATTTGCCAGATTGGTTTGCTGGGCCTATGTTGCCTTTGAGATCGTATAGCAGCATAAATGAAAATTAACCCCATCACAGCATACCATTTGTAAAAGTAGACAACCCATGGTATTCAAATAGGGTATGTCCAGTCTTTTGTAGTAGCCACAAACGCTTGCCAAAGTTAGCGTTCATATTTTTCTGCATTTTTTTTTTTTCACAAAAGAATGCTCTTTCACTGCTAATTTCATCGTCATCATAAGTTTTGCTGTTTTAAACATATTTGTGTTTGTGTTCAGCAAAGCCTCCCAAGTATAGCAATACCCCCATGTATAGGTTTTATAGTGTTTTGAAAAGTTTCAGGGTCAATATAGGGCTTGTCCAATTAAGTTTGCCAGGTTGGTTTGCTGGGTCCGTGTTGTCTTTTGAGGCCATATGGTAGTCCAGGAATGTGAAATAACCCCATCATGCCATACCATTTTCAAATGTAGATAACCCAGGGTACTCCAAATGGGGTATTTCTAGTCTTTTGAAGTAGCCACTTAGTCACAAATGCTGGATAAAGCTAGCATTTTTATTTGTTTTTTTATAAATGTGTTTTATATATATATATATATATATACACACACATAATTTATTTGTGCTCAGCCGTAAAAGCAATAAAGCCGTATCTTGTACTTGATACCTGATGATACATGTAGAGACAACATTTGGTCATGGTGTGCCAAAATCGATGTATCGGTAGACCTGTAAATAAATTGGGCCCACCAAGGAAGGTAATTAGAATAAAATAAGTAAAGGGTGGAGTGGTGGGAGGGACACAAAACTGAGTGATACTGAGGAGGAGTCTAGTGCCGATAGGTGAGTTCTTATATCAGCACCAGCCCCTCTCACAACTCAAGGCTCTGCTTTTACATTTGTGCTCAGGGCAATAAAGCCATATCTTGTACTTGATACCTTATGATACATGTAGAGGTATAAAACATTTGGTTGTGGTGTGCTGAAACTGATGTATCAGTAGACCTGTAAATAAAGTGGGCAAAAAGGATGTTTGCCAAAATACTTTATTCAATCAACAATCACATTACTACAACATAGAATATCAAAATGCCAAATGTTGGAATGCTTGTCTAATTTCCTTCTCTAGTTGAGGAATGTATCTACAGTAGGCTGTAGATTTCCAGCACCCCAATTACTTTATAAAATGGGTAGGGATTGTGACGAGACCAATCTCACCACTGTGCATTGGAGGAGCCTGGTTGCCTGCATGCTGCCTTTTGACTATGGACCGGCATTATTTATACGTTATTTTCCTACGCAGAAAGGTCTATTCATGTATTTCTGCCGGGGCGTTCGGTATATTCTATCTACCGAACAAACAGCCATCTATTGGCCTCCCAGGAGCCGCGGTTAGCTGACAGGCGCCATAATTGGGCGTCCAGAAGTCGGCGAGTGCCGCCAATTGACGGCCCAGTAGCTGAGGTTAACTGCAGCTTAATTGACTATACCGGGTGGCCACGGCTACGCATACTGAACACTGGATGGCAGCAGTCTGCAGTTCACACGCGGCAGGTTCATTCACAGATTTACTGAATTAACTCATTTAACCCAGATAGCTATGCCATGGAGCCTATTTGTGTAATAAAAGACTTTGGCTCCATGGCAATTGAACTGTATAACAGTGTGTTGTCTGAGCGCCATTCAGTAATAATGTGCGCTCAGACCTAAGCTATCTGGGGATATGTTGCATGTCTGTATTTTATGTAATAAATGTAACCTTGTGTATTTTATTATATTTTACTGTCTTTTTAATGCCATGTGCTTAACAGAGTTTTGCCTCTGTCCTTGGAGATAATTGGATTACTTCCCAATTATCTCCACGATAGAGAGGAGGGATTGTGATGCCATTGTGGGAGTGTTTATCTGTGTTGTATGTTTTGATTGGATGTTCCACAAAACCCTGTGGGTGGGACTTTGTCTGTAAAATGTGTATATAATTTCAATAAAGACACAGCTCAGTCTGTTCCTGCTTGACCCTCAAGACGGAGCCTTGTCTCGTTCTTGGGGGGATTTATTGTATGCTGTTCCAGTTTGACTGCTAGGAGTGTAAACCTATTCATATGTTTTTTCCTATTCGGCTGTTTACGGCATTCATATGGTTTCCTGTTCGGCGGATTTGTGTCTTTGGTAGCTGCCTGTATATCTGGAAGGGGAATATCTACTAAAAGGCTTTTAACACCCTTTTATCCCTGGGGGTGCCGTTACAATTGGTAGCAAGCGACGGGATGGTTCTCACAGCCCAGAGGACAGCTACAAGGAAACACCATTTGCTGGATTTACAAATTGAGGGCAACGCATGTCTGAGTACAGCGACCCTGACAGCAGCAGAATGGAACCAGCAGTGTTATACGACGAGGGTGTCATGGATGATCGGGATGCAGTTCGTAAAAGCATCTGGTACTAGGCACTGAATGGCATATAGCACCAGCGGGGTGATGGACTCCCCAGTGAAGAGCAGCGACAGCAGACACGAGTAGCACTGTGGATGCCCCTCCTGGGAGAGCAGCCCCTGGAAGAATGGGTAAAGGAACTGGAGCACAGGGTATGGCAGGAGCTGTGGCTGGAGGATGCCTACCAGGTGCTCTGGTGGTGTACAGTTCAGTACACCCCCTAGACGGCCAAGCATGACATGCCAGAGGGAGAGAAGTTTGATGGCCCTGGTTTATTATGGGAGGCTTTTTCAGAGCCTGATTTTGGGAGCTCTGCACAGACCCGGTTCCGTGACATCTTTGAGTGGAGGGAGAGTATGTACGACTCGGATGACCCTCACGAAGTGGAGCAAGACCTGGCCCACATAGTGACCCGAGAGATGGAGCTGGAGCAGGACTACCATCATCTGTTCCGCTCCATTGAGAAGGCACAACAGGAAAGCAGAGTGACAGACCCAGATCCAGAATCCTTTAACTGGGACGATATTGTGGAGATTTACTGGGAGGAACCCAAGGCGGAGATGGGACTGAGGTCTTCCCACCGGCCCTACAGGGATGCTGGGCGGGTGGCCCAGATCCCCAGCGGCAGTGTGAATTGCAGGGAATAGAGAGCAGTGTCTCCTTTCCCCAGTGGCAGTGTGACGTGCAGGGAGTGGAGAGCATTGTCTCCCCTCCCCAGCGGCAGTGTACCTTGCAGGGAGAGGAGAGCAGCATCCTCCCTCCCCAGCGGCAGGGTGAGCTACAGGGATGCTGGGCGGTTGGCTCAGATCCCCAGTGGCGTTGTGATCTGCAGGGAATAGGGAGCCCAATCTCCAGTCCCCAGCGGCAGTGTAATCTGCAGGGAATTGGGAGCCCAGTTTCCATTCCCCAGCGGCAGTGTGATATGCAGGGAATAGGGAGCCCAGTCTCCATTCCCTAGCAACAGTGTGATTTGCAGGGAACAGAGAGCCCAGTCTCCTTTCCCCAGTGGCAGGCTGAGTTACAGGTGGCAGAGACAGTCGGTCCTGTTCCCCAGCAGCAGAGTGTTTTATTGGGAGAGGAGAGCCTTGTCCTCCCTCCCAGCAGCAGATACAGCAGGGAATAGAGAGCCCAGTCTCCTTTCCCCAGTGGCAGGCTGAGTTACAGGGGGTAGAGACAGTCGGTCCTGTCCCCCAGCAACAAGGCTGTTTAGCCAAAGGGGAGGCAGTCGGTCTCACCCCACAGCAGCATGGTGGTCTGTCTCCCCCTCCAGCAGCAGAGCTGTGTATCCAAAGGGGAGACAGTCGGTCCCCCCCTCCAGCAAACAGGTTCCAACCAGGCTACTTCCATGGTAATGCTGGTACCAGGGCAGAGTACCGCTGGTCTCTGATCACTCAGCAACCGACCAAGGCAGCCTACCAGTCCCCCACACAGCCATGGTGAGGCACCTGGACATGGACAAGTTCCTTCCTTACTCAGGTGTAGTAACCATTTATTGTGGGTGGGCTGTACTGCTGTTGCTGTGTTGTGGGTGAGCTGCTGGACTAACCAGGGAACTGACCGGCAGGAGGTCTGTTTGGAAAAGGGGAGAGATGTGACAGGACCAATCTCGCCACTGTGCATTGGAGGAGCCTGGTTGCTTGGGGGTGCCGTTACAGGGATGTTCCTGTGGGAGGCTGCCAAGGTCGCACATATCCTGAAGGAGTGTCCAGAATAGTGTAATGGGTTAAGACCTAGTCTCATTAATAGGATTCTAATGTAAAGTATGCATTTACTTGCAGTGAGAATGGCCCCCTGTATGGTAAGTAAAGGTTGATTTTTAGGAGATTGAAAGTTATGTAGATATCTATTTAGTGTCTTTACTGGACACCATTAGTTAAATGTGGGGTAATAAGGAACTTTTACTGTTTGACCTGGTTGACTGATCTTGGTATGTTGCAGAGAGAGTACATAGTGGTCTTCTTGTTTGCTGATATATGCGAGATCTTGAGGCATGACCTTAATTCAGAAGTGTTGATGGTAGTGAACTCCCTGGGTCTAAGGAACCCGTAAAATAGCTAAGTATATAGCGGCTTTTAAGGTTTGATTGGTCTTTGGTTCGAATGGTTGCAAAGATTGTTGTAAGAACCGCACTCAATCCAAGCAGCCACCGGTGCTCCGGAACAGGACCAGCAATCCCAACAAGTAAAGCCAAAAAAGAAATATCCAGGCACTCAAGTGTTAAAGCCGCAGGCAGATTTTAATGGAGCAAGGAAAGCAGCAACATTTCGACCTTCAAAGAGGTCTTTGTCAAGTTCCCATTTATTGGTAATCGCTGAGGTGTTTGTGGGGTACTGCACCTCTGGATTCCCTTTAACACAGTCTTAATTTGATAAGATAAGAAGGACTACTGGCAGCAGCAAGAAAATATTGCACACTTCCGGACCCCCACTAACGCATTGCTCTATTTGCAGATTTATCATAGTGATGTACCGAACGGATCGCCAGCGAACGGTTCCTGGCGAAAATAGCATGTTCGCGTTCGCCACGGCGGGCGAACATATGCGCGGTTCGACCCGCCCCCTATTCGTCATCAGTGAGTAAACTTTGACCCTGTACCTCACAGTCAGCAGACACATTCCAGCCAATTAGCAGCACATCCTCCCTAGCAGACCCTCCCACCTCCTGGAAGGCATCCATTTTAGATTAATTCTCAAGCTGCATGCTTAGTAAGAGGAGGGAAAGTGTAGCTGATGTTCATAAGATAGGGAAAAGCATAGCTAGGTTAGGGATAAGGGTATGCTTTTTTTAAATAAAAAAATTCTATGTAATGTAATTGCACTTAGTTGTCTGCCACTGCTGCCAGCTTCTGGGTCAGGCTCACAGTGCATACTGTGCCCATTTCCCCAGTCAGTGCCACCACTTACATCTGGTGTCACAATAGCTTGGATTTAAAAACAAAAAACTTTTTTCACTGTTATAGATTGAATAGCAGTCAGTTGTCTGCCACTGCTGCCAGCTTCTGTGTCAGGCTCACAGTGCATACTGTGCCCATTTCCCCAGTCAGTGACACCACTTAGATCTGGTGACACAAAGCTTGGATTTAAAAACAAAAAACACTGTTTTCACTGTTATAGATTGAATAGCAGTCAGTGTCCTTAAAGCGGGTGTGTTACGCTAACAGTGGATACGGTGACCAGTGCCACCACTTAGATCTGGTGACACAAAGCTTGTATTTAAAAACAAAAACACTTTTTTCACTGTTATAGATTGAATAGCAGTCAGTGTCCTTAAAGCGGGTGTGTTACGCTAACAGTGGATACGGTGACCATTGCCACCACTTAGATCTGGTGACACAAAGCTTGGATTTAAAAAAAAAAAACTTTTTTCACTGTTATAGATTGAATAGCAGTCAGTGTCCTTAAAGCGGGTGTGTTACGCTAACAGTGGATACGGTGACCAGTGCCACCACTTAGATCTGGTGACACAAAGCTTGCATTTAAAAAAACAAAACACTTTTTTCACTGTTATAGATTGAATAGCAGTCAGTGTCCTTAAAGCGGGTGTGTTACGCTAACAGTGGATACGGTGACCAGTGCCACCACTTAGATCTGGTGACACAAAGCTTGTATTTAAAAACAAAAAAACTTTTTTCACTGTTATAGATTGAATAGCAGACAGTGTCCTTAAAGCGGGTGTGTTACGCTAACAGTGGATACGGTGACCATTGCCACCACTTAGATCTGGTGACACAAGCTTGTATTTAAAAACAAAAAACACTTTTTTCACTGTTATAGATTGAATAGCAGTCAGTGTCCTTAAAGCGGGTGTGTTACGCTAACAGTGGATACGGTGACCAGTGCCACCACTTAGATCTGGTGACACAAAGCTTGTATTTAAAAACAAAAAACACTTTTCACTGTTATAGATTGAATAGCAGTCAGTGTCCTTAAAGCGGGTGTGTTACGCTAACAGTGGATACGGTGACCAGTGCCACCACTTAGATCTGGTGACACACAGCTTGTATTTAAAAAACAACAAACACTTTTTTCACTGTTATAGATTCAATAGCAGTCAGTGTCCTTAAAGCGGGTGTGTCACGCTAACAGTGGATAC
>OW240918.1:86125089-86139135 GCA_933207985.1 Pelobates cultripes
TTTTGGAATCGAATATATGATAGGCGTGCGGGGGCATGCTTTAATAAGATAATGATGTAATTTGGAGTCAATATAGCCCGATCTCAGGCCCATTGATAAAACATCTTCAATTTTATTCTGAATATTGATAGTGGGATCTCCATCTAACAATATATAGGTGGTTCTATCTGATAGTTGCACATTCAGATCTTTAGCATAGTTCATGTAGTCCATAATGACGATTCCACCTCCCTTGTCAGCCGAACGGATGACTATTGATGGATCTGTTGCTAATCCCTTTATAATTTTCCTTTGTTGTTTTGTGATGTTGTGTTTCACTTTACACTCGCGTTGCATAAGGGTTTGAACTTCTTTATTGGTCATGGAGAGAAAAGTCTTAATGGACGCCCTATTAGATATAGGATCAAAAGTGGATTTAGCCCGAAAAACATCTGTATCCGCTGTATTACATTCCACTGTATTTGAGAAAAATTCTTTCAATCTCATAGTTCGCCCGAACTTATGCAGTTCAATCTTCCACTTGAAAACATCAGCCTTAGATGTAGGCACAAATGAAAGGCCTTTACTAAGGAGTTCTATCTCAGTTGTATCAAGGGGCCTTTGAGAGAGATTGAATATAGGGATTACCTCCTGCGTGGGGGTTTCCCCTGTACAGGTGTTCTTTCCTTTACGGCCTCGCCTCGTTCTTGGTCTACGTCGACCCTGAACCGGCTCCTGGTTATTGTGCCTGCTTCGTCTGTGGCTAAAAAAAGTGCTTTTGAAGTTTCCGTGATGTTTCTGGTATCTGAATCAGAGGCTGACTCTCCTGAGGTTACGTCCACTGTTGGGACCCTAGGTCGCTGTATCCTTCTGCGTTGTTTCCTGGGTCTATTGGCTCTAATGTTGCCAGTGAGCCAACCATAGACTCTGTGTTCCAAATAGTCTTGTGTGACTTTCTCAAATTTCTGTTTTTTAAATCTCACTAATTCCATCTTATATTTCAAAACTTCCTCTTTAAGTTTTTGTATGGTCTTTAATCCTTCAGGTGTAGCCAATAATGTTGCATATTCGGTCTCTAATTCCGTGATTTTTAAGTTAGTGTCCATCAGATCTGCCTTCACATCTCTAATAATAATGAGCATTAGGTCAAGTGATGCTCTATTCAACACTTGCGTCCATTCTCTGCACACCGTGGCTTTAGACCTTCCTATAGTTGGAACATTTAAAATTCTGAATCCCCTAGGGATCCGTTTAACTCTGTAGTAATCCGAAAGGAAAAGGCCGTGTAGGTCTAGATCTATTTGTTTCCTACGTAAGCGTAGTAGCTTAAAGTATATATCTTTTGTAGTAAGCTGATATGGAAGTTCTGAGCTAGACTGATGCCATAGTATGTCATCCGCTTCTTCTTTGGAGAAATACAATGTCTCTGCCTGTTCTGAATATGCCCCCGCCTGTACCAAAAATTCATCCATAATGAAGAAAGCTTGCTGAATAAATTGTATGAAATTGGCTACTGTGGCTTTAAATTGCTGGAATTCTCAATACAGCAATATATAAATACAAATTTTTTTTTTAAATTTTTCAAATATCGGTTGGTGCATAGGTTGGGGTGAAATGAGCCCACACCCCTACATATAAAGAAAAAAGCACTGTACCTTGCACTCAAACTCCATGTATCCAGACCGGGTGCACTCCCAGGGCTCCAAATATCCAAATAGCTGAATCAAAGGTTGCACTCACGGATTCTTAAAACATAGCTTTTATTGTGTACTCCTAAAAAAAAAATCGACGTTTCAGTCCTATTCAAGGACTTTCATCAGGATCATAGAAACATAACATAACAATTCAACCATATATAGGATGCAGTAAATTACAATAACTCACCACAGGTGCCATAAGACAACCGGCGTCCCGGTCGGGAATGTGCGCATGTGCCGAGTAGCCCCTCCCCCCGGCGTAACGTGTGACGACGCCGTTGCTATAGTGACGCAGCCAGCGTATACTATATTGAAGCCGGCATCTGAACCGGGACTGTGCAGTGATGCGGAGAGGTTCCGCCCCCAATGTGACATCATGTGTGCGCCGCCGTCGTTACCATAGTAACGCGGCTGTGAATGAGAAAACACATCAATATGGAAACAAGCTTATCAAAAAATGATAACCTAGTTGTAAACAACTAGGCTACTATGGAACATTGACATACCAAATATGGTTAAGCCAAATGTGAATGTGATCTATGTATATTAATAAAGTGCAAAGGGGTCATTTAAAGTGCATCGAAATTATCTCTTAAAGTGCCATATAGGTGCATAATATTTAAAGTGCCACAGTGCAAATGTGAACATGTTGTGACCCACTATAATTAATATGAATGTTTATATTAAATAACCCCAATGATTAGAGATTAATGTTAATAGATTAATTAATCAAAAAAAGTATATACATATGGTTATATAAGGCTTATATATATAAAAACAATAAATAAAGCAAGGCACTCCTCCTCCATGCATAAATTGTATAAATGCCCAGGTGCAAACCGGTCGGTGTGTATCTCACAGCTGATGTATTTTTTATGATACATTAAATTTTTTTCTACACTAACTTTAAGACCCAGTGTGCTCCCTGGATTACATTTTCTGATATATATATATATATATATATATATATATATATATACACACACCTGTGTTGGGTTCAATAAAAACAGTTCTTATTCACCCTTCACTAAGTCTCGGCAAGTGTTTGCGTAAGACAGCTAAACAGCTATGCATCTGAAGGAGAGTTGTAGCACAGGACCCTGTTCCAGGGTGGGAAACGCCAGACAGACCCCAGTCAAGCTGCAGCATCTGGGGGCTGAAGCGCTACGGGTGTAGTTAGGAACCATGCTTGCAATTCTTCTTTCAGTGCCACTTTCAAGATTTGGGTTCTGAATTCCTCTTGCCTTTCTCTTGAGGCCCGTTACCCTGCTCTCCCTTCCTGATATGGCAGAGTTGGTGGAATTGGGAGAGGGACAAAGGGGCTCACGCCTTGAGCTGTGTAAGGGGTCCCAAAATTTCTGATGGCATTACTTTTGCAAGACCTCCCATTCTTCACCTACCGAGACTATCTGTGCCCTACTAGTAAAATACATGGTCATGAAAAATTATAAATTTAAAAAAAGAAAAAAAGGCATTACTGATCTGTCTAGTAATCGCTTAAACTCCTAGATATCAATGAAAGAGGAGGAGTAGAAAAAGGGATTTATTAAAGTGTTTGCAAACTAGCTCCTCCTATATTATTATTATTAATATTATATACTGGTTAGCATATATAAGCGAGTCAGCAAAAGGGAGATAGCAGGCAAGTATCCTAAATAAACATGATATACCAGTAGCAGTTAAAGTAACCATCATTTAGTTTTCAAGTTGAACAGTGATAAGGGATACAAAATAAATGTCTCATATATATAGCCTTAGGTGGCTTGGAAACAACAAACACAAAAATGTGCAAAAAGGCTACTGCATATAGAATTAAAACACTAAACTGTAAATAGGCTCAGCCTCCATGAGGATCAATAGAAAAGTATAGCATTAGGTAGAGATATGCAAAGATGCCTCTCTTCCTTTAAAACTGAGTAGGCAGAGAAAATTAAGTTATAAACAAATAAATTTAAACGTGCATAGTGGTGCAAATAAAGTGCACAGTGATATAATAAATGTGCGAAAAGGACAACACAACTGACGCACGTTTCGGTGTAACATAGTGTTCACCTTCGTCAGAGGCAAGTTGCAGACTGAAAGAATCTCCAGTATATAGGATTGGGTCCAATAGGGTTCTGGATCCTTCTTGCCTTTCTCCCGAGGCTTATAGCACTGCTCCCCCGTCCTGATGTGGCAGAGTTGGTGGAATTGGGAGAGGGACCAAGGGGCTCAGGGCATGCGGGGTCCCAAAATTTATTATGGCATTACTTTTGCAAGACCTCCCATTCTTCACCTGCCAAGACTATCTGTGGCTGTCCAATTAGGACTTCCCAATGCAACTTAGGGATCAGTCTTTGCAAGTAAGGTGCTCTGGACAATTGCATGCCTTTTGAGTTTAGCTCTATGGAGCTAAACAAACCAGGTAGTATCGGGACCTGTTTGCTTGAACAATGTTCATTTATAAAAGTGCCAATTTTTATTGTAAAGGTAACTTTTTGTAAAATGAAAAAAAGAGGACACACTCTTAACACAAATAATTTCAACAAGCTAAAGTGCTTTAGTGGTTTGGTGTGTCCCTTTAAACTTGATTGTTTAACATAGGTATATGACCCTTTTTCAATGAGCTGACGATGGTAAAAGCATTAACAGGTATTATAGCAGTGAGACAGTGACCATGTCAATGTAACATGTTCAGCCTCACCTTATATTTGCAGTAGTTGCCTATTTATAAATGTGGAAGTGCTGTTCAGCAGTCATGCGGCAATGTATCTGACTCCTGCAACATCTTGGTGAGAGGAGACATATGGAGGGGTAAGAGTGGAGGGGGAGAAAGACACATTGAGGTGACTGGGGGGAATGAGACACATTAAGCGGCTTTGGGGGAATGAGAAATGTTAAGCGTCTTGGGGGGAAGGAATGTTACACATGGGGGGGAGAAAATAAGACACTTGGGGGATGAGACATATGGAGGGGCTGTGGGGAGGGAATGAGAAACATGGGGAAATGAGACACATTGAGGGGGTTGGGGGCCCCAGGGCAATTTTCTCACCGGAGCCCCGGGGTTTCTAGTTACGCCTCTGGAAACACATTCTACTAACTTAGATATTTTTTACCAAAATTCTCACCTTCGGTTAAGTTGCTCCATCTGTTGGATAGAGTTTGATCTCTGGAGGATCTGGGGTGCTGGTGGAGCTGAGGGCCGCTGCCATGTTGTTGTCCGATTTACATGATCTACATAGAATATCCTTCCATGGCTGTCAATTCGTGCTTCCCAATCTACAAATTTAACAGATTATATTTGAAAATGTTTAAAGTGGAAAAACCTGAAACTTTAATGTTATATATCCATAGTTTACTTCAGGAAATAAAATTGTCAAAACAGAGCACAATTAATTCATAAAACACATTTATGTAAAAGGGAATGTAAAATAGTCAACCATCTATAACGAATGGGGTAAATGTAATTTATCTTTTGATGATAATCAACACATTAATGGCTGGCGATGAGCTATCCATGATTTTAATGGAAACAAAATCACACTGATCAGATACTTTTCAACAACACTTTTGAACACTTTTCATGTCAGTTCATATAAAAATGTCCAAATGCCTTACACTCAAGCTGAAGCAATAACACACTTTCAAAAATAGTTATTGAAGCAATATCACAGCTATCAGTTACTTAGTGCATTCATGACCAAAATTAATTGGAAAACCACAGAAAACACTTTTCTAACAATTAACCAATGTAAGCAAGTTTGCAGATGAGCAGAACTATACCACAAGCACCTGCCTTTAGTTGATGACCTTGGCACTGGATGGATTTGTGAAGGATAGATAAGCAGTCAATATTGGCTTGTATTTAATAGTTAGTTTTTAACATATGTTTTTGTTTCCAAAATATTGTATATTATACAAATTGTTTCCCTTCTCCAATACATCTACAAAGTGTGAATGAGTACATTAATCAAAATACACTTTAACTGTACACATTTTAAGTATTCCTTAACGACAATTTATTCAAATAATTGCAGTGTTTTTATGTGCTAGCTGGTTATTCCACATTTAAACAAGCGTATGAAGAAGTGAATTGCAATCACTAAAAAAATATTTTGAATTGCTTGGAAACGTGTCTCAATGTAGGCTCTTTTTGTTCAGGGCATGTACTTCCTTTGTTTTTGTTTAACTTTTCAAAAGACTCTTTTGGGAGTAATTCCCTGTATTCTAATTTTATGAATACCCTGACATTTTATTTACAATCTACAAGTAAATGGATTTGCTCTTTTTTTGATGAATTATATAACTTGAAATGCAATTTATAATTTGTCTGTCCTTTATAATATTTTTTTTATTTTGTTATAGTTACACTGAACATAGTTCTTCCAATTAAGAATATAAATTGTCTTTCTCTCTCTACAGTAAAAATCACAAATAGATGGCACTAACTAGAGATATGTTTCCCTAGTAAGTAAGTACAGAACCAGTGCAGCAATCCAAGACGTTTAAATAAAGCTAAAAATAAGTTCTAGCACACACAAATTACCAAAACAGAAATTTTATTAAGAACTCACCAGCAACGTTTCAGCCCCAATAAGGGATTCCAGCTGGCATGATAAAAACCTTTTTTGGGACTGAAACATTGCTGTAGGGTTCTGAGTAATAGTGAGGGATTTTCATTTTAGGCCTGTTTCTCTATCATTACTGGTTCTCTATCGTCTGTCTGTCAACCTCCGACCTCAAACAAATCTCTAGGAAGTGGTATCCAGTAGTTATGTGCATGGGGAAAATTTTCAGTTCGGTTCAGCATGCCGAAATTTGGGACTTCCGCAATTCGGCACTCCGGCACGTCGACACTTCAGAACTTCGGCAACTTCGGAACTTCGGAAACTCGGCACTTAGGAATTTCGGAACTTCAGCTTTTCGGGACTTTGGGACTTCTCTTGCAGCTGCTTAGTAGATAACTCCCTAATCCCCACGGTATTAGGGAGTTAT
This sequence comes from Pelobates cultripes, assembly GCA_933207985.1. Taxonomy (NCBI): domain Eukaryota; kingdom Metazoa; phylum Chordata; class Amphibia; order Anura; family Pelobatidae; genus Pelobates; species Pelobates cultripes. Next base: position 86,131,740 of record OW240918.1, read on the forward strand.
CTACCAAAAGGCTGAAAGACCTAAATTGATCTTTCAGCCAAATTTACTAATACTAAGTAAAAATTACTTAGTATTAGTAAATTTTTCCCCTACTCGCTATACCGCGAGTATGGGCATGTCTATTAAACAGTGAGCAGCCTGTGGCTGCTCACTGTTAAAAAAAAATAGGGTCCCCTATTGACCCCCCCCCCCCGGCCCTACCCCTGAGCGGCGGGTGGGGACCCTAAAGTAAAATGATGGGGAGGACCTATTGTCCTCCCCCCGGCCCCCACCCCTGAGCGGTGGGTGGGGGCCCTAAATACTAATAGGGGGGAAACCTAATGTCCTCCCCTCTGGCCCCCACCCCTGAGCGGTGGGTGGGGGCCCTACAGTAAAATAAGGGGGGGACATAATGTCCTCCCCTGGCCCCCACCCCTGAGCAGTGGGTGGGGGCCCTACAGTAAAATAAGGGGGGGACATAATGTCCTCCCCTGGCCCCCACCCCTGAGCAGTGGGTGGGGGCCCTTATTTGGAATAAGGGGGGACCTAATGTCCTCCCCCCTGGCACCCACCCCTGAGCGGTGTGTGGGGGCCCTAAATTGGAATAAGGCGGGGGGGACCTAATGTGTCCCCCCCCTGGCCCTACCCTGGAGCGGCGGGTGGGGGCCCTAAATACTAAATATGGGTGGGGTCAGGGGGGAGAACAGTGCTCTGTGTCATTTTACACAGCGTGGGAAAGTTATTTGGAATTTTCCCACGCTGTGTAATTTGACTCATAACTCTCTGATTGGTTACTTTCAATCCACCAATCAGAGTGTTGTTATGAGTCAAATTACACAGCGTGGGAAAATTCCAAAGAACTTTCCCACGCTGTGTAAAATGACACAGAGCACTCTGATTTCAAGTCAACCAATCAGAGTACTGTGACAGGTAAATGTAGAGACTTACCTGTCAGTCTCTTCATTTACCTGTCAGAACACTCTGATTGGATGGCTTAAACCCACCAATCAGAGTGCTCTGAGCCTAATTTTTTTTTTTTAAGTGCGTCGTTATTATGGCTTTTTTATTTGGCCTTTTTTGGGGCTGAAAAAATAAGATTTTAGAAGAAAGATGACATCAAATGGTAAGTTTTTTTTTTAGTTTTTTTTTTTACAGGTACTTAATTAAAGGTCCCCCCCTCATTATTTTTAGGGTGAGGGGGGTAGGTAGGGGTTAACTTTTTTGGGGGGGAAGGGAGGGGGTGACTAGGGGTTGGGGGACCCCTAGTCACCTGGGGGGGGTAACATTTTTATTTAGGGCCCCCACCTGCCGCTCAGGGGTGGGGGCCAGGGGGAGGACATTAGGTCCCCCCTTATTCCAATTTAGGGCCCCCACCCACCGCTCAGGGGTGTGGGCTGGGGGGGAGAACAATAGGTCCCCCTCTTGGTATTTAGGGCCCCCACCCACCGCTCGGGGGGGGGGCATTAGGTCCCCCCATATTTTACTGTAGGGCCCCCACCCGCCGTTCAGGGGTGTGGGCCGGGGGGGGGGGCAATAGGTCCATAGGCTGCTCACTGTTTAATTGACATGCCCCTACTCGCAGTATAGCGAGTAGGGGCATTATTTACTAATACTAAGTAATCTTTTTAATACTAAGTAATCTAATTTAGGTATTTAAGCCTTTTAGTAGATAGCTTCCTAATACCGTGGGAATTAGGGAGTTATCTACTTATTCATTTCTGTCATTACACTGACTGGCTAAGTAACTTGCATCTTATATAAATGTATGTTACTTGATTGTTGTAAGTGTTGCAAATGCTTACAGCTGAATCCTGGCTATGTTTGTATACTTTTTATTTAAAATTGTATACAGTGTAACATTCTTCATTCTTCCACTGGGTAAGTATATTAGTTCTTAGGCAATACTGTGCTTCGGAACTTCGGAAAGTTCGGAACTTCGTAAATTTGGTAATTTCGGGACTTCGACCATTCGGCAATTCATCTATTCGGACATTCGGAAGTATGGGAGTGGGATCCCCTTTCCAGCCACCGCTAGAAAGGCCAAACTATACAAACTCCTGATGGTTTAGGCCAACGACCCTACGCCCAGCACGAGTTCACAAGGGCTATACTGATTCCACTCAGGAAACTCTTGCTGCTATACTGGTCAACCTCCAAACCATAAACAGCAGGTTGCTTAAGGTGGAATCGGCCATAGCTACACCAGGTGATTCAACAGCCCCAGCAGGCCCTACACCGGTAATCTCAACCGCTCAGACTGACATACCTCTAATACCCCCTCCCCCTCCCTCACCAGACACTACCACTCCCACTACCCTATACGTCTCACCAGCCCACTCCGTCCCAGCTTCCATCAAGAAGGATATTCTTGATGGAAAGGACGTTAACCTAATGTCTCTCCTCATAGCCTCCCAAGATATCCTAAAAAATAGAGCAAATAACTATGGGGACATTTCAGTAGTATTAGGAGCCAGAGATCCACGGCTAAACAAAAAACTCACCATTCCCCAGTTTATTATCACATTTGGCACTTATCGTGACATTATTTGCACAGTGTACCCACATAGGAGAGAAGAGTTTGATTTGTACATGCACAAGGTGGTTGATTTGGGCATCAAGTACGCAGGGTCCTCATTTTATGACTACCACAAATCAGTTTCAGCCAAGGCAGCTATTCATCTGGCACGGTTCATCATTAGAATCGACTGGTGTCAGATGGATAGCGAATTGTTTTGCCGTCATTTTGCCGGTGTGAGACCCCCGTCTTGTGCCTCATGTAGTTCCACTTCTCACTCCACTGACCTGTGCCCTGGTGATGCAGACCCTTCCACTTCCACGTCCCACCACTCCTTCACCCCACTCACAAGACAGGAAGGCGGCCAAAGAGACAAGCTGGGCAGACCCATAACATTATTGGGCAAGGTGTGCAATAATTTTAATTTGGGAGCATGCAGCTACAGCGCATGCAGATTGTTGCACATCTGCTCCATTTGCTTTAGAGCCCACACCAAGACTATGTGCGCGGTCCGTCTGTCACACAACAAATAAGTTGGTTTCTACCCGCACTCACCCCCAGCTAGGTGACAGGGAGTTTTCCGGCCCCCTTTTTTCAAAAGTTCTCACACGGGACTCACAACCTCCCCTCATTATACAATCACATGACCTAAACCTCTGGTGATTATCCGCATTTACGGCATACGTACGGTGGACCACCTTTTGTCCACAAGCATACACTGGCACCACGTTTAGCTATGAATCATCCTTAGCGTACCTACCCCATTGTGGGAGCTACTTACTTGCACTCCAATTAAATAAATGTTTATTATTGACCTTTTCGTATTTCTTCCTTTTTCTCCTTCAGATCCAGCATTAATTCTCTCATACCCGACAAGTAGTTCTCATTGTAATATGCCAAACTGGCTGCCACACAATCTACTATTTCAGCGGGTAGGAAGACATGGTTAAGCAAGACAGGTATATCATACACCTCAATTACTATCCCTTCACACTTGGTCCCTCCATCACCAAGCAAACACTTGTTCCTATGCCAAGCTCGTTTCTTGCCATAGCCACATGAACTAGCTTTGCAAGCCAGCTTACCTCAGTAAAGCTGACTCATTAATGGGGACGTATAGTCCAGTTTCCCCCGAGGGTGGTACGAGCGGGGCCCCTTGGCATTGCTTTAGTATTACCCCGCAGGGGTGCGGCTGTTTCGTCTAAAAATCCTCAAAGGTATTTATAAGGTCACAGTTCCTCCTGGCACTACTAGATTACCAATAGATGGTCCAATATTCAGGCTCCTTAGTGATCTATTGGACAAATCCCTGTTTGATCATAATACTAATCTGATCATTAAATCCGCCATCTTTTTGGCTTTTTACGGTTTCCTCAGACCTAGAGAGTTCACCGTAATATGTCAAGGAGACACCGTCCAATGTCTAAAACTTTCTCACTTAAAGAAAGTAGACGACCACTACATACTCTCCTTACCTTCTACTAAAACCAATCACTCTGCCTATCCTACTATCATTCCCCTCTTCCCTACCGAGAATCTGTGGTGCCCAGTACATATATATTTGATTTACTCCTGTTATCTCACCACATGCACTCACCAGACACTCCACTACTACTACTCCAAGGGCACCCACTCACCACAGCTAAATTCATTTCGCACATCAGAACCCTAGTATCAAGGTTGGGCTACAACCCAGCTTCCTTATCTGGTCACTCATTTCGCATTGGCGCAGCATCATCGGCTTCAAGCACTAACACCCCGATACACATCATTAAGAGACTGGGACGCTGGAAATCCTCAATATACAACACCTACATCCCTCGACCAGAAAGGAAGCTTAGACAAGCATTCAGAAATCTCACTATTTAAACCTGCAATAAAGTGTGTTTACTTCAAATTCCTTTTTGCCCTCTTTTTTACAGGCCTACTCGTACGCTGGTTTCGGCACAACTCAACCAACTTTGCTTCTCCTCTACATACCATTTACATATTAGAAATTCTGAGCACAAGTTGGAAGGCCATTTGGCCTGAATTTGTGGGAGGAGTTATAACCCTATATAAACCCTACCCCCTACTTAGCTTTGCCGTTCAAGCTGTTTTGTTCCCATCCTCCTACACCCTCCTTTATACATTTCACTTTGTGGGCCCTCTTTTTTACAGGCCTACTCGAACGTTGGTTTCGGCACACATCAACCAACTTTGCTTCTCCTCTACATTCCATTTACGTATTAGAAATTCCAAGCACACACACATATATATATATATATATATATATATATATATCCGGGGCAATATAGCAGTGATGATAAGGTAACATTGCATATTATAACCAATAAACATATTCAAATGACACCAGTTGGTTGTGGTGTGCCAGCACAGACAAAACAGTAGGCCTGTAATAAAAGAGGTCAAAAATAAGTATACCATACAACATTTATTCATATAACAAACATTGTTTATATGGACAAGTCACGAAAAGCTTGCCTGAACTCTTTAACTGGGTTTGGAATGTAAAGAGTATAAGCGGACGATTCCCAGCGTCTTATAGCCTTGATGGTATGAGCTGTAATGTGGTTGGAGGAAGCTGAAGATGCTGCCTCTATGTGTAAGGAATGTCCTGAGAAAAGGTTTGCATTTAGGCAGAGCCTAGTAAACATAAAGCATTCATTTAGATGTATGTATAACAGAAAAAAATCTATTAACCACAGAAAAATAGATAAAGTGCACTTAACTGAGTACAGACTGGATAGCTTCCCTAGAGGTCTTTCCCACTTAGACCTCTTAAGTATCAGATGTGTGGGACAATGGTAATAGGGATACAGCTAGAAACTACAATATAAAAAACAAACAACACATAGTGATGTACAGTAAGGTGAATAACACACTGCAATACTGGTTACACTCAAAAGATGTAAATGAGGTTTGCATCTTGAAATCCACTGAAGGATTGTACTGGACCGCTTCCACCGTGGAGGATGGTAGATAGTTAGCAGACTCAAGTAACTCAGGATACAATCAGGATCCTGGCTGTGGCTCCTATCCAGACCACTTAAAAACACCCAAAGGGCACAAAACAAACTACTGGCCAAGCTAGCTTTGGCCACCAGATGAGCGATCGCGGAGAAATGGGGGAGCCCAGATATCCTGTCCACCACAATCATAAAACAGAAAATTAACGATGCCATGCAAATGGATAAACTAACTGCCTTAATACACGACAATACCAAACACTTCAACAAAATATGGGAGCCATGGATCTTCGAATTCCCCACCCTGCCGAACGTCCCATCAGGGGGGATTGACCAGGTGGGAGGGAGCACCCGAGGACCTCCAACACGGCCGATTGATCCAACCACACAGAGCGATGCTCGAACTCAGGCTAACACACCCCAGACCAGACCACACTGCCAAGCAGACCCCAGAGCACATCCAAAGTAGAGATGACAAACAGTGTCACAGGTAAACAAACCACAACCCCACAATACTCTAGACACACATAGCACCTCAGGAACAAACCAAACAGACCACACATCTTAGCACCGTTAGAGGCAGCCCACCAGTCATGGCGGGAGGCACTCGACCTGGGCAAAAACACTTGGCCCAACACTCCCCACCTATCAACTATAACCCGAGGACGGGCACACACATAGACCATGGATAGAGTTCTAGCCTACCCAAACGTATAACCACCCAACCCCAGAATACTCAACCCCACGGCATATCCCAGCCTGGAAAGGGGTCGCAACACATCTATAGGTCCACCAACAAATCTCATACACCAGCCTCACAGAGTGACAGACCCCCCCCTTCCTGTACACACCCCAGACGGAGACTCACAAACACACACCACCTCCTATCTGGGACACTAAACACACCACACACACAACAACACGTCACATAAACCAAACGTAACACACGTGAAACCACGGTAAACTGTTACGCGATGTAATATAGTTCACCCCACTCCAGGAGTCACACCCTGGAGCCCCCTTCCCACTAAATACAGAGTCAAACGAAAGCAATTATAAACAGCAGCAGCAACCAGAACCACCGCACAATCAGGCACACCACTAGATCATAGCTCAAGCATCTTGCCAGCTACAGACAAAGTCAGCAATAAACAGGAACTCTGTGTACCTGACCTTCTACCCAAGCCCCCCTAATTTGTGTACTTTACCCCGGCTAATATGTACAAGCAATGATGAAGAAACTCTATAAAAATAAGACCAGGAAGGCTACTGTGCCAGGCACACATGAGGTACAATGTTAACAGCAGACTCAACCTTGTTTTGATAACTGCCATTGATGTACAATATGACGGTCATATTAATCCATGTCAATGTATGATACTCTGTCATAACAATAATCACAAGGACGACTGGTCCTAAAACCCTGTTACCCTCCTCCCCCCACCCCTTCTTCCTTTCTGTACCCCCTTTTTTTTTTACTTGAAAACAATAAAAATCTTGAATTTCAAAAAAAAAACAAAGGAGGCTGTGCTGAGGAAGGCCCAAGACAGCTCAATGAAATACAAGGGCACAGAACTCTCTTTATTTCAAGACTTGGCCCCTATCACCCTCCAGCGAAGAAAAGAGTGGAGGCCTGTCACGGACCTACTTAGAGCTAACACAGTAAGATACGCTTGAAGTTGATACGCAGTAAGATACGCCCTTCAAGTTGCTGGTTTTCAAACAGGGTAGGCCCCATGTCCTCCTACCAGGAGCAGATCCAGCTTCCTTTCTATGGGCCCTGGGCGTCACACCTCCTAACAACCTCACCCTGCCAACTACCACTCTCCCAGCTTTGCAGATCCTGCCAAGAGATTGGTATGCAGCCGCAGAATAAAAACAAAATGAGTCGACGTTTACATCCTAACGCCCAAGCGACCCCTACAACCCAGAC
>OW240918.1:86144436-86173831 GCA_933207985.1 Pelobates cultripes
GGTATTCTGATCTTGGCTGTTCCTGGTTATTCTGATTTCTGGTTCCCCTGACTTGGCTTGTTTAAATGGTATTGTGTATTTCTGGCTTCCCTGTCCTCGGCTTTCCCTTTGACCATTCTCTGTCTCTAACGTATTAGTCCGGCCATTCTAAGGTCCGGTTTATGCTCTGTCCTTTTATTTCCTTTCTTATTTCTATATATAGGTTTACATAGTTTCTGCGTGTTGGACCACACTAGCAGACGTGACAAACACGCATCTCCATCAGACAACTACTCATAGACTAAACTGCCCGAGCACTAACCTGGACCAAAAAGACTTACTACGACAAATCCAAAACAATGTACACTCTACTGGCCCGCACACTATGACCCCGAACACAACGCCCCCATATTACGGCAATAAGAGCCCTAGACGGCTTTCTTATTTCTACGTTTACATAGTTTCTGCGTGTTGGACCACACTAGCAGTCCAACAACAGGGTCATGGATCCTGCGGAACTATGTAAACATATGATGGCCTATGAGAACAGGGTGGAGGATATGAACCACAGGTTAGATCAGTTTGCCCAAGTGTTCCAGACCTTGCTCCAGAGAACTGCTTATCTAGAGGTACCACCTGTAGCTCCGCCACCTATACCTGCACCTGTAGTATATAAACCTCCATCCATAACCCATGATTGACATTAACAACAGGCTCAGAGAGAGGGAGAAAAACAAACAGCGTACTAGACGTACAAACATGTCTATAGCTCCTCATTTCTCTAACCCAGTGACGGTTAGTCCCACTCCACCTTCAGAAGCTGAATCCATGCAATTGGGCATCATTATTTGCTTCAGCACCTGTCCTGACGCACCCTGATCCAACAGAACCTTTTATATTAGAAGTAGATGCGTCAGAGACAGGAGTAGGAACCATTCTGTCTCAAAGAGAAAGTCCTGATGTGCCTTTACATTCCTGTGGCTTTTTCTCTCGAAAATTAACTCCAGCAGAGAGAAATTATGACATTGGGAATAGGGAATTACTGGCCATTGTTCTCGCCCTTAAAGAATTGAGGCATCTCTTAGAAGGTTCCAAAGAGCAACTTTTGATTTTAACCGATCATAAGAATTTGGCTTATATTGGGGACGCTAAGAGACAGGCTAGATGGTCATTATTCCTCTCCTGGTTTAATTTTATAATTACATACAGGCCGGGACAAAAAATACCAAGGCAGATGCACTCTCTAGACAATTTGAGACAGAAGAAGCCCCTGAACAAGAGGTATCCCTGATAGTACCTCCAGAATGTCTTATTGCTACTACAGTTACTGAAGTATCTTCTCCACTGCCATAATAGCAGATCAAACTCAGGCACCCGTGGGGAAACCTTAGGACAAACTGTATGTTACACCCTCATTAAGGAACAAAATATTTGGACTATTTCATGATAATCTGACAGCAGGACATCCTGGAATACATAAAACTCTCTCTGCTATTTCCAGGACATTTTGGTGGCCTACACTCAGAGGTGACATTAAAGACTATGTAGGGGCATGTCAAATGTGCTGTTTCCAAAAACATCTCATCGATCTCCTCCTGGGTTGCTACCGCCACTTCCAATACCCAATGCCCCATGGACCCATTTAGCCATGGATTTCATTGTGGAACTCCCCAGTTCTAATGGGTATAACACCATCCTCATGGTTGTAGATAGATTTTCCAAGATGGCACATTTTATACCTCTTAAAAAATTGCCATCTCCTCAAGATCTAGTCCAAATTTTCATAAAGGAAATCTTTCTCCTACACAGAAAAAACATTGTTTCTGACAGAGGTACCCTGTATTTATCTCTAGGTTTTAGCGTGCCTGTAAACAATTAGGCATAGAACTTTAATTTTCCTCTTCGTACCACCATCAGACTAATGGTGCAGTAGAGAGAGCCAATCAATCTTTAGAATCCTATTTGCATTGCTTTATCGATGCCAATCAGTCCATTTGGTACACTCTTATCCATGGCTGAATTTGCCAGAAATAATGCGACTCGTGAATCCTCGAGTCAGAGTCCATTTTTTGTAAATCAAGGTTATCATCCCACTGTTTTACCCTCTGCATTTTCAGGCACTGATATTCCTGCATTAAACACCTGTTTGACTATATATGACACTTGGGATTCTGTTCATTCAGCACTACAGAATGCCTCTAAATGTACTAAAGTACAAGCTGACAAGAAACGGGGTGCCAATCCTGTCTATCAAGTGGGGGACAGGGTTTAGTTGTCTACGTTTCATATCAAACTCAAGGTTCCTTCCATGAAACTAGCTCCTGGATACATAGGTCCCTTTCGTGTCTTCCGTCATATAAATCCTGTGACTTATTCATTGTCACTCCCTGCTCATATGAGAATTGCCAATTCCTTCCATATATTATTGCTTAAGCCCCTCACTTGCAATCAATACACAAAAATGGTTGTTCCTCCTCTGCCCTAGGTAGTAGGTGATCAAGAGGAGTACGAAATCCGATCTTTATTAGACTCCAAGTTCTCTAGAGGCATTCTGTCTTATCTGGTTGACTGGAAGGGATATGGCCCGGAGGAACGTAGTTGGGTTCTGGCTGACTGGGCTCATGCTCCCCGTCTTGTCCGGTCATTTCACAACCGTTTTCCTCACAAGCCGGCTCCTTCCCGCCCGGTGAGTGGTCTTCGTGTGGGGGGTACTGTCATGGCCCCCGGCTCGCCGCCATGTGCGCCCATGCACGATCACACCAACTCACTGAGCCTACCTGTTCAGTGGCGACCTGGGAACTGCTCCTCCATGCCGCTCCATGAAATCCAAGATGGTGCCGACCATGCAGTCGCATCCATCCATCCATGGCTCCGCCCCCCAAAATTATACAAACGTCAATGCACGCACATGTTCTGACCAATCAGAGCCTAGAGAGGGATATTTAAATCCCTAACTCACCCCAGTACCTTGCCCTGTCGTTGTTTCCTGTTTCTGGTTTCCTGAGAGTGCATTTCCCTGTGATATTGATATTCTGGTATTCTGATCTTGGCTGTTCCTGGTTATTCCGATTTCTGGTTCCCCTGGCTTGGCTTGTTTACATGGTATTGTGTATTTCTGGCTTCCTTGACCTCGGCTTTCCCTTTGACCATTCTCTGTCATAGCTTCTGCATGCTGGACCACACTAGCAGTCGGGACAAACACGCATCTCCATCAGACAACTACTCATAGACTAAACTGCCCGAGCACTAACCTGGACCAAAAGGACTTACTACGACGAATCCAACAAAATGGACACTCTACTGGCCCGCACACTATGACCCCGAACACAACGCCCCCATATAACGGCAATAAGAGCCCTAGACGGCTCCCTGAAAACCTCACCGACAGAGATAGCTCAAATCTTCACAATGTTCTATAAAGCACTACATAATCACTCCCCACAAGAAGACACGTCCCCCAAAGACGTCCGTCAAGATACCTCCAAATTCATGACCCACCTAGACCAACCCAAACTACCCCCGACAGCCATAACAGAACTATCAGCGCCAATAACCAAGGATGAAATCAATTTAGCCATCTCATCCCTTAAAAGCAATAAAGTGCCAGGCCAGGACGGTTTAGAGGGAGGTTACTACAAAACTTTCCGAGAGGAACTACTCCCACACATGGAAACCCTATTTCAAGACTTAATGACGGGGACCCCACTGAATAGAGACATAACTACTCCCCAAGCCGGACAATGACCACACCCAACCAGAGGCATACCAACCCATCTCACTCATAAACCATGACAGCAAAATTTTTGACAAGATACTAGCAATGAGACTCAATCCACATCTGACGCACTTAATCCACGCAGACCAAGTGGGATTCATCCCTGGCAGACAGTTATTTGAAAATACGAGACAAAATATTGACACACTCTGGATGCTGACCACAGCCACAATACCCTCACTAGCCCTCTCACATGACGCTGAAAAAGCGTTCGACCGCTTAAATTGGCCCTACATGTTCACATTACTAGAACACCTAAAAATACCTCTCCCATACATCACGGCAGTACGAGCACTATATACCAATGTAACAGCACAAATAAAGATAACAGGGGCTTCTTGACCACAATTCAACATACACAATGGTACGCGACAGTTACTCTTTGTAATGACTCTTTAACCGCACCTCCAGGCAATCAAGGAACACCCCCTTATCACAGGGGCCACAATAGAGAACCAGGAGTTCCTGGTATCTGGTTACGCAGACAATGTTCTCCTTACCCTGACCAACCCCATCCCATCCATGCAAGCAGTACTACCTCTCCTACAGGCATACAGCACTATCTCAGGATACAAGTTTAACATGGAGAAATCCAGCGGCCTCCCACTTCACCTCACACAAGATGACATTGCCCAAATTACCTCAGAGCACCACATGGCATCAAACTACCAGCAGACCCCTCGGCGCTCCATAGATTAAACTACACTCCCATGCTAGCCAAACTCATATCGGACATGGAGACTTGGGCGGACAAACCCATATCCTGGATCGGGAGAATACATTCGATTAAAATGAATATCCTACCCCGTATACTATTTCTGTTTCAAGCCCTGCCCATTCCCATAACAAAACACGACCTAGTTCCACTACAACGGACAATTGACCTTTTTCATATGGCAGAACAAAAGGCACAGAGTAGCTCACAATAAACTCTACCACCCTAAAACCATAGGAGGTCTAGGCTTGCCCCATCTACACTTTTACTACATAGCGGCCCAAATGGCGCAAATAGCATTATGGCACACTCCTCCAGAAACCAGAAGGTGGGTGGACCTAGAATCACTGTTCATGAAATCAGATCTCCCACAATTTTACATTTGGACCCCTGGAGAGCACAGAGAACTCCCGAGAACAACATGCCCAGCCATCACTAACTCCATTCAAATATGGGACAAGTTCACCCTTAAATATGAACATCCACAACCTCCCCCCTCACCCCTATATATCGCAACAGGGCCTTTTTACCAGGCATGAGACCGAGGGACTTTGGGGGCCTAGAGAGAGCTGGCACTACAAACCAGAACAACTTTAACCCCCTCAGATTTCTTTCAGTATCTCCAACTCAGGAATTACGCCGCCCAAACGATGGTAAAAACAGCTGCCAAAACTAAACAGACCTTTTTTGAAAAAAATCTGTCAAGCAGAACAATACCAAAGGGGCATAATCACCCAACTCTACTCCCACCTCTGCTCAACCACACAGGAATGGGGCGACCTTCACTATACTGACAAATGGGAAACTGATTTGGGGGAAACCTTGGAAGTTATAGACTGGCAGGACATCTGGGAGGCCAATTACAAAACATTCATTTGTGTTACAATGCAGGAACAGGCATACAAAATGATGTTCCGGTGGTATACCACCCCAGTCCAACTATATCACATGAAAAAGACACCTACCGACCTTTGCTGGTGAAACTGTGGAGAGAAAGGGACATACACCCACATGTGGTGGCACTGCCCCAAAGTAAAACATTTCTGGACGGAAATTCAAGCGCTACTATACCAACTCCTAGCCAGACCAGTAGAACTAAATCCGTGGATGTTCCTGCTGGCCAAACCTCTAGACGACTGGTCTGGACCAAACCAACAACTGCTCAACAAAATAATCCTAGCAGCCAGAAGGGCCCTAGCCCAAACCTGGCTGCGACCAAACACCCCCCCAATGACCACAGTACTCAACAAAATCAAAGAATGCCACCTCATGGACAAACTTACAGCCCGAATACGAGGCTCCACCAAAACATTCTCCAAGACTTGGGAACCATGGGAAAACTACATAGACAGATAATGACATATAGACAGACCGGGGACACAACAAATAAACAAACGACCAAGACACACCTGTTGACTCCCCCTCCCCCCACCCTCCACCATTGGGCCGAGATAACTGGTACTCCGGCCCACTGTTCATTACAGTTAGATATTGTAATGGATCACCTGGCACCCCGACTGAGTACCTCCGTTGAAGGATGCTCCTAGCGCTTCCTGAGGACTCCACTCACTGCAGCAGACACCACAACCACCGCAGACTCCGCAACCGCTGTAGCTTGACTGGAGTCTCGCTGTCTTCCTTCCACCCTAGATCAGCTTCTGTCCTCCAGGACCGTGTGGGAAAGACCTCTCCCTTCCACCCTGTATGAACCTCCAGCATCCAGGACTGTGTGGTGAAGACATCTCCTCCAAGGAGAGCGTGTCAGGAACAAGCTCTTAAAAGAGCTAAGTGATTCAAAGCTCAGGGGAGCATGCAGAGCATAGCAATCCCCAGAGTGATTATAACAGCTCCCTCCAATAACGAGACAAGGCTACCTTTAGAGGGATCAAGAAGAACTGTCTAAACCTTTATTTCCCTTGGGACCAGCCCATCGGGTCACCACAATAACATCGTTGTGAAACCTCAATAAAATCACAAACAGTCAAACCATAGCAGGTAACACACAGTGACTTATCACAACACAATGGCACATTTTTAAAGGGGTGGGGGAGACAATATTTAACAGTAAATATCTCACCTGTCTGCAGAATTAGCAATATGCAAATCTACCCGAATATGCAAATGAACCAGTCTTGCAATTCAGGTAGTGCATATTGCTGTTGCTACCAACAGAGGGCACTAGACAAGCTCCATAGCCAAACCCACCTAGTTGGTAGCAAACCTCAGCAGTACAGGAGAGAAGGCAATACATTTCACAGTACACACACACACACTATAAACAATTACATTACACACACCCTGCACCTATAATGGGTACAGGGTGACTAAAACATAAGATAAATAAAGCAGCCTACATAAATAGTCTGTCTGAAGGTAGACTAGGGGCTTTAAAGCCAAATACATGAAAGAGTCATAGTCACAGGGGAGGAGGCTGGCAAGCAGGCCTCTCCAGGACCAAGTGGTGAAGGGCACTTTGTCACAGATATTAAAACAAGAGGATAGTTTCTTCACACTGTTACTGAAGTTGAATAAGATTTTGTTGTTTATACTTCTTGTTAAAAAAAACAATGACAACTGGCAACAGCAAAGCAAATGTACACAGAATACACCATGTCCTGAGCCTATGTTTCCTGTATTCTTCGACCCATTTATATAGCTTTGGACTACAAACAGGCTCTTGCATGAGCAACACTTTGCAAAATGTATTACCAACTGTAATGCAAAAATAAAGAATTATAAAAAAAAAAATAAAAAAAAAAATATAGGAACGAGAGGGTGGCAGTAGGCACATGCTGCAACATATAGTGTGAATGAGTATCTGAGCGTATATAATTATGTGAGTGGGCCAGATCGTGGGCCCGAATAAATAAAAGGAAACCTACCAGATACTATTGATGAGCAGTAAAAATATGACAGAGGCAGATGACGGGTTTGTAGTGCTTGTAAAGCAACCGTCTGTTTGACCAAGGCACCTAAGGAAAGCAAAATGTTAATGCCCACTAACATAAAACTTGCAATAATAAAATCTGCAATAGTAAAACTTTAAACCAAATTACCAACCTAATAAAGCCAAATATTTGACAAAGTTGTCACAATTCAAGTTGTCACAAAATCATAAGCTTAATTTCCTGAAATGAAACCTGTGGGAACAACATCATGACCAATGTCATCTAAAAGATAATTAATAAAACAGACTAATTCATTATGTATGAAGTAGCCACAATTAATATCCATTTAAATGTAACTGTAATATAATTTCTAACCAATAGGGCATCTGACTTACAACCAGGCCAATTGTCTTAATTTGTGAAAAAACATCATAACCTGTAATTAACTGCCTTACGGGGAAGAATCCCCTGTATAGAATAAATGTTTAAACCTAATCATTCATATGTTTGCCAATTGATACGAATTTGCATGAAAATGGTGGCTTAATAAAACATACAAACGCACTGCAGGGAACGAAACGTATGGCTACGTTCGTGCGTTTGAAAAACAAAAACACATCTATATCACTGCTGATTCTAAAACAAACAAAACTGTGCCAAACACGCCTGCAAAACAAACGAAATCCCAATCAAACGAACGTACAAAAAATGTGAACAGACCCCTACCGCGATGATGTGTAACGGTTGTGACCGTTGTATTACGGTAAGGGTCTTGACTTACGGTTAGAACCACTAGCCGTGCCGAGACCGGGCTGTGAGGAAGCCGGAAGGAGGCTGTGGGTTTACAACTGTTTGGTAAGCGGTCAGGTAAGCGTAGAACAGAAGCCAGGAACCAGGACCACGAGGGAAAGCAGGTAAGAAAAACAAGATGTCGATTTTGACCGGAAGTAATCCTTTCAGACTCGCCAGACCAACAACAGTAAGGTGGGAGAGATTGGCAGTCCTCTTATTCAAGCCCCTCCCACAACTACAGGTCTGTATATACTATATTTTTTTTATTTTTTTTTAAACAAATAAGCAAAACAATAAATGGAAAAAACCTGAAACATATGGAACACAATTGGTTTGTATCTGACATAAAACAATTAATATTTAGCAGTTTCAGTGGAAAATGTTATATCAGAAAAACTACATCATCAAATGGCATGAATGATGAAGTGCACTTTTATTTCTACATTTTTTCAGCAACTAATTGTTTACTTTTTTGTAGTACAGCAAGTCATGAAAGTCCATTACAAGTGCAACATTAAAGGTATACTAGAGGCATTATAAAAGCTTAACCTCTGCTCTGGGTTAATGCCGAAACATTATCAGTGAGAGGGCAGCAGTTATTGACTGAGAGCATCAGCTGACACTCCCAGCCTACCATTCACTGCCCATTGCAAGTAAATATATATATAGATGTTTATCCTTTACTTGTCACAGGCAGCCAGTGATAGGCCCTCAGCCAGTGGCGTACACATGACCCATGGGGCCCCGGTGCGAAAATTGATCAACACATGGCGGTGGGCACCTGGTCGCAGGGGTTACAGGGCTGCGACCACGGTATGTACGCCAGTGAATGCAGATGCACACACACTTAAAGGACCACTCTAGGCACCCAGACCACTTCAGCTTAATGAAGTGGTCTGGGTGCCAGGTCCAGCTAGGGTTAACCCATTTTTTCATAAACATAGCAGTTTCAGAGAAACTGCTATGTTTATGAATGGGTTAAGCCTTCCCCTATTTCCTCTAGCGGCCGTCTCATTGACAGCCGCTAGAGGCGCTTGCGTGCTTCTCACTGTGATTTTCACAGTGAGAGCACGCCAGCGTCCATAGGAAAGCATTATGAATGCTTTCCTATGTGACCGGCTGAATGCGCGCGCAGCTCTTGCCGCGCGTGCGCATTCAGCCGACGGGAAGGAGAAGAGGAGGATCGGAGGAGGAGAGCTCCCCGCCCAGCGCTGGAAAAAGGTAAGTTTTTACCCCTTTCCCCCTTCCAGAGCCGGGTGGGAGGGGGTCCCTGAGGGTGGGGGCACCCTCAGGGCACTATAGTGCCAGGAAAACAAGTAGCACTATAGTGGTCCTTTAAAGGACCACTACAGACACCCAGATCACATCAGCTCAATGAAGTTGTCTGGGTGTCAGGTCCCTCTAGTTTTAACCCTGCAGCTGAAAACATAGCAGTTTCAGAGAAACTGCTATGTTTCACTGAGGGTTAATCCAGCCTCTAGTGTCTGTCTCACTGACAGCCGCTAGAGGAGCACACTGAACGTCCATAGGAAAGCATTGAGTAATGCTTTCCTATGGGCGGTTTGAATGCGTGCGCGGTCGCATTCGGAGCTGAGAGGCTGAGGGATCCTCAGCGCCAAGGGAGTCCGGCGCTGGAGAAAGGTAAGTGCTGAAGACACACACACAAACACACTCACAGACACATACACACTAGCTAACAGACACACACATTTACTGACAGAGACACAGTCAGCGACATACATACACACTCACTTACAAAACATACACTCTCATTGACAAACACACACTCACTAACAGACATCAAACAGACTCACTAACACACACACAGTAACACACTCACTGACACTCACTAGCAGACACTCACTCTAACACTCAAACACTAACACTAACACATGTTTTTTTTTTTAAATGTAATCCCCCCAGCCTCCTTACCTTTTGGAGTGCTGGGGGGATTCCCTGGGACCAGTGGTGCTGCTGGGCTCCTGGGCGGGTGGCCGGTCGGGCAGGCGGGCGCGCGAGGGAGCACTCAGTGCTTCCTCTTCAGCTCCCTCGCGCGCCGCGTAGGGATGCCGGCGCCGGAAGATGACGTCATCTTCCGGCTCCGGTATCAGTGCAGTGCGCGAGGGAGCTGAAGAGGAAGCACTGAGTGCTCCCTCGCGCGCCCGCCTGCCCGACCGGCCACCCGCCTTCCCGGTGACAGCAGGGCCAGCCTCGGGAGGCCCTGGGGTGGTCGGCTCCTGGGCCCCCCAGGGGAAGAGGCTGGCCCAGTGGCTACATACCGGGTAGCAGGGGCGGCCAGGCCCCCTGGTGGGCCGGGCCCGGTCGCAGACGCGACCCCTGCGACCCTGGTATGTACGCCACTGCCCTCAGCCAATAACTACTGCTCCCTTGTTGCTCACCCTAATGCTAATGAAATTAGCCAGGAGCAGAAGTGGAGAGTAAGAGACTGGAGCCTAGTCCAACTATTCAAGAATGTTTTAGCATTTAAACATAAGATGGTGATGGAAACTCCAGGCACAATAAAAACTTCACTGATCTAATGTTCTTATAGGGCCCAAAGTATTTGTTTAACCTTTAAAATGTTTAATAGCAGAATAACTTTATCCTATTCTAGAATAATAACTACTTTTTATATATTATTATTAAGTGTTCTTGCATAGCAAGACCACTTACTATTATGTCACATATATATTATTCTTATTGTAGCCAAATTTACCACCCTAACTCCTCCCACAGTTTTTACACTACATAGACAGTAATATACCGAAACATGTGGATTGTTCCCTAATGGTGTGCTATTACTTTGTGGAACGTTTCGAAGAATGGTTCACGAAATATCTTTGTTTTGGGGGCGAAATTGGTCCCATAGGAATGAATGGTGAAATGTTCAAAACTAGAGTGGGAGCTGACAAAAGCTAGAGTGTGAGCTGAATAATCAGGCCCACCTACACAAATCTTTTATCGTTCAGCTATCCCTGCTGCCACTAAACATGTACACGGCTAAGACATAGTCCTGATAATTTTCACAATATGACCATTTGTTTGCAACTCACGCCGTCCATTGACATTCATTGAAACTCCAATCTAGCCACTTCAAATTTGAAGGGCAATATCTAAACTGTGACTGTGCCTTCATATTTCAGAGACATACTATGCATCAAAATGTAGGTCTGGGTCTTGTGATTTTCACAATATAAAGCTCTTCGCTGTAGGATTTATAGTTTTTAAAATACGACCGTTTGAACATGGCAACCGCCAGTGAAGTGAGCAATTTGGAGCAGTTTGTTTTTAACCGCTCTTCTCTGCCCTATTTGAAATCTATTAGTTCCTGTTGGCAGTTGGTGGAATGTTCAAGGGATTTGAAAGATTTGAACGCTCTTCTCTGCCCTTGCTGTAGAGTGAGTGAACCACACTCCAACCTTTCCACAGTTACTCCAGCCACTCCAACCACACAGCCTGTGACGAGAGCAATCTCGCCACATTGCAATGGAGAAGCCTGGTTGCTCCCCTGTTGCCTCTGGACTATGGTCCCATGGTAAAACTTGTATTTTCCCCTGCAGAAAGGCTTGTTCGTGCCTTTCTGCCAGGGTGTTCGGTAAATTCTATGTACCGAACAAACGCACAAATGACTGGACCACCTGGGAGCTGGAGTGTGTCGGCAATTTACCTCCCAGAAGCTGCGGTTAACCGCAGCTTAATTGACAATTACTGGGTGGTCGCGGTTACACCTAGCCGCCACACGATGGCGGTGTTATGGAAGCCCCCGGGTAGCCAGCGCTTGTTCTACCCAGCGGCAGGACACCAAAAGCGGACACTTTGGCTTCCAAGCCCCACTGAGGCAGGAGGTCTGCAAACCCGTTCGGGAACCAAACAGTGGAGCATTCGGGACTTTTAGTGTTGCAATGTATTCGGTGTAAAAGTACCCAGATAGCCTGCCATGGAGCCTGTTCGTGGAATTAAAGACTTTGGCTCCATGGCGATTAAACTGTATTCGTTTGGTCTGAGCACCATTTGCTTAATAATGTGCGCTCAGACCTGAGCTATCTGGGGATATGTTAAATGTATATATTTATTGTAACCTTTCTAACATGGGGGATTTTAACAGTAATTCCTATATTGGTATACCCACGTGCATAATGGTGATTTGCCTTTGTCCTGGGAGATAATTGAATTACTTCTCATTATCTCCAGGGCAGAGGGGAGAAAGCCAGGATGCATTGTGGGACTATAATGTGACTGTGTGTCCTAGATTGATGCTTGTCTGTCCTTGGTTACAGTCTCCCATTTGGTCCCCTTTAGATATATATATATATATATATATATATATATATTTGACTTCAATGGTAGTGTGTTTTTGTGTGTGTGCTCAGGATAAAATGTGGGTCTGTGTGTGCTAGGGGTGCAGTGTGTGTCTGTGGGTGTGTGCACTGCAGCAAATACAATTACCTATGCACTGTGTCTGTGTATCTCCATGTGTGTCAGTATGTGTATCAGTGTGTGTGTACCTGCACTTGTCTCAGTGTTTGTATTTGTGTGTCTGTGTCTGCATGTGTGGCAGTGTTTGTATCTGCGTGTCTGTACATCGGTATGTGTCAGCATCTGTATATTTGCATGTGTATCAGTGTATCTGTTTCACGTTCCACTTTTTGGAGGTTTGGTTGTTGTCTTATCTGTAGACAGTTATCTATCTTGTGGCAGGAGATTGTATTTTTGAAGTCTGTGATTTGTAAATTATCTGGTGAACAAACTCATACTGGAACTGCTGCAAAGCCACTGCCGCAGAGACATACTAGGAATGGCAGATGGATTACTGTAGGATCTGGTAGACTTAGAGTTGTGGGTAAAAGGCATTTTCCACAGTCTGTTGCTCTTCATAATTCATTTTCTGCACTTTCAGAGTGTAATGGTGTTGTGGAGAGAGGCACTGAGGCTAGTGGTGTTGTGGAGAGAGGCACTGAGGCTAGTGGTGTTGTGGAGAGAGGCACTAAGACTAGTGGTGTTGTGGAGAGAGGAACTAAGACTAGTGGTATTGTGGAGAGAGGCACTGAGGCTAGTGGTGTTGTGGAGAGAGGCACTGAGGCTAGTGGTATTGTGGAGAGAGGCACTCAGACTAGTGGTGTTGTGGAGACCGACTTGGAGACTATGGTGAGGCCTAATAGAAAGCTGTTGTTGTTGGGGGATTCCATTATAAGAGGTGTGGAGATGGACAATGGTGGTCTTGTGAGGTGTCTTCCCGGAGCTACTGCTCACAGAGACAGGAGACGCATCTGTAATATTGTTAAGCAAGCAAAGCAGGAAGGGGAATTGGATGTACTTGTCCATCTAGGGACAAATGACTTGGCTTGCAATGAGGTTTCAGAGGTTAAGGAAGTGTTTAGTGTTTTTGCCAATGATATACGGCAGGTTGCTTCCACACTGTTATTCTCTGAAGTTCTGCCTGTGCATAACACTCAGAATGACAGGCGGATGCGTATTAGGGACTTTAATTTGTGGTTTGGTGAATGGTGTCAGGAGCAAGGATTTGGCTTTATTTCTCATGGTAGAAAGTGTGTTAAAAAATGATAAGATTAGAGTCATGTCTACACATGCTCGCAGTTTAGGGAATAAGATCCATGAACTTGTGGCAATAATGGCAACTGATAGTGTAGATTTAGTCGCTGTTACTGGTACAATGAGAAAAATGACTGGGACATAGCAATACCAGGGTCCTCTTTATATAGGAAAGATAGGGAAGGCAAGGAAGGGGGAGGGGTGGCCTTGTATGTGAAGGATAGCATTGGGCTACGTTAGAATTTGGTAATCACACAGTAACTCGTGTAGGTGTGATTTATAGGCCCTTAGGACAAATTGAAGAGTTAGATAATCTACTAGTTGAGGAAATAGCTAAAATGACAATGAAGGGGGAAGTTATCATCATAGGGGACTTTAATCTTCCTGATGTAAATTGGAAAACAAAATTAGCTACTTGTGCCAGGAGCACACATATTATAAACTCCCTACTGGGATTGTCTCTAAAACAAGTTGTTGAGGAGCCAACTTGTAAAGAGGCCATACTAGATTTAGTGTTTGGCATCAGATATTACTGTAGGTGAAAGTTTAGGATCCAGTGATCATCAGTCAGTGTGGTTTAATAAAAGAACAGTGACTGAGTCACACCACACAAAAACAAAAGTTTTAGACTTTAGAAAAACAGACTTTTCTAAAATTAGAATATGTGTAGAGGAGTCATTATCAGACTGGAGCAATTTAAATTGAGTCCAAGAGAAATGGGATTATTTAAAAATTGCACTATTGAAGGCAACAGAAAATTGCATTAGGCTTGTCAGTAAAAAGCAAAAAAAAATCAAGAAACCACTGTGGTACTCCACAGATGTGGCCAAAATAGTTAAAAACAAAAAGTTAGCATTTAGGAATTATAAAAAAACCCAGAGGGAAGAAGACAAAATGATCTGTAAGATTAGGCAGAAAGAGCCTAAGCAAGTTATAAGAGCTTCCAAATCACACACAGAAGAGAAAATAGCACAGTCAGTAAAAAAGGAGGACAAAACATTTTTTAGATACATAAATGAGAAAAGAAAAGTCAAACAAGGATTAGTTAGATTAAAAACAAAAGAAGGAAGGTATGTAGAAGAGGATAAAGGTCTAGCTGACTGCCTCAATGAATATTTTTGTTCTACATTTACAGATGAAAATGAAGGAAAGGGACCTCAGTTAAGAAAAAGGATAAATGAGTCATTTATTACATGTGAGTTTTCAGAGGAAGAGGTTCTATTTCAACTGTCAAAAGTAAAGCCAAATAAGTCAATGGGACCTGATGGAATACATCCAAAGCTATTAAAAAAGTTAGTGGTGTACTAGCAAAACCATTAACAGATTTATTTAACCAATCATTGTTAACAGGAATAGTCCCAGAAGATTGGAATTTAGCAAATGTTGTGCCCATTTACAAAAAAGGTAATAGGGAGGAGTCGGGCAACTATAGGCCAGTATGCCTTACTTCAGTAGTGGGGAAAGTGATGGAAACCATGTTAAAGGATAGGACTGATGAACATTTAAAAACACATGGATTTCAAGATCAGAGACAACATGGGTTTACTTCAGGGAGATCATGCCAAACTAATCTTATTGATTTTTTTTGATTGGGTAACTAATATTATAGATCAGGGTGGTGCAGTAGACATTGCTTACCTAGATTTCAGTAAGGCTTTTGAAACTGTTGCACATAGAAGGCTTATCAAAAAACGGCAATCTTGAAGTTTGGATTCCAATATTGTTGAATGGGTAAGGCAGTGGCTGAGTGACCCTTTTTATTGAGGGTAGGTTAGTGTGAGATCTGTGTGGGTGGGATGAACTCACCCTCTCCCTCTCTCGTGCAGTTATGGGGCAACTGGATTGAGGTCATGATAATTAGGGGTTACTGAGTGCTGTCTAGCCATCACGCCAGCTGCATCCTGATCCCCCCGGAGAACCGGGGGAGTCCATAGCCGGTATGGGGGCTGAGAAGCAGAGCTACCGTCCAGGGGAACAACCCTCTGGTATCAGCGGTGATACCCCGGGTGAGGTGCAGTTTCTGTGGAAGCACCGCAACAGGAGTTAACCTCAAGTAAGTAGGTAAATGTCACAAGCTAGTCAACTTGTGGAAAAGAAAAAAATGCGGTGCCCTGTTGCCGCTGTGGGAAAAAAACATTCTATGGTTTGAGCAGAGCTAGCTGGGGATCGGGTCAAGCTATCCCTGGAACCCTAAGTTGTCAGAAAGACCGGGGGATTAGATGCCTATTGGAGTCATGGGGGTTTCATTTCCCAGGCACAGGACAGATCCCTGTGGGGCTGTTTCCTCTCTCCCTATGGCTGCGCAATTCAATCAGTATCACAAACACTAGTTCTGATTTATCCTCTTTTGTTTTTCTTTGGTCCTTGAATCCCCTCCCCCTTCTGCCTCCTATCCCCATATTTTGCTATATGGCCCACTTGATTTAGGGGATATTTAGTAGTGAAGCGGTGGGTCAGTATAATGGGGTGATGGGGTATAATAGGTTGTAGTCTATCTTTGGTGAGATGTGGAGCAGTTAAATTTCCCCTCCTTGGTGATTGGGCGGAGGGCCCTTCTTGCTTGGAGTGTGAAGCATGAGAGGTCTTGGTAGATAGCAATGGGCTGCCCATCGAGGCGGATGTGCCAATTCACCTAGCTACTCAGTATCTCTTCTTTGATGCCGAAGTGTTCCAGGCAGCAGGATATATCTCTTGGTGGCTCCCCTGGTGGTGGTGGCGGGCGGAGTGCCCTATGAGCCCTCACCAGTCCCACTTGCCTGCCCTGTTCAGGTCCCAGGATGTGTGTAAAGATGCCCTGTAATATGTCAGGCAGTCTCTCTCTTTGATAAAATAAATAAATAAATATATATGTATATGTATATATATATATATATATATATATATATATATATATATATATGTATATATACACATACATACATACATACATACACAGCAAGGTGCACACCAGAAAGTGGAAAAATATGGAAATTACTCCAAATAGAAGATTGTATGAAGACTCCTCAAATCTTCAGCATAAATATGAAAAATATACAATCCAAAAAAATAGAATAGAAAATACAATACTGTGGAACTGTGAGCTAAAATGAGGGCTAGTTATATGATTACACTCACAAGATGTAACTTGATAAAAGCAGCTTTAGCCTTTAAGGGTTTTCTTACTTGGCATAAAAACATGTAAAAGAGGGAGAGAATACAAACATAGTGTACCATTTCCAAAATACAGTATAACACCACAGTGTCTGCGAATGTAGTGAAATATCACTAAGCTCAGGCCCCCTCCTAATCAGAACTGGTATCGCTGGGTTCATCCCTCCCACCTCACCCCTTTATCACTATACATGGGGAGGCCCTCTTTTATTACAGGCCTACCCCATACGTCGGTTCCGGCAGACCACAACCGATTGTTATATTCTTATGTACTTATCTTACTATACGGCTTATGTCCCCGACTACAAATAATTCTTAGCTTAAAGTCAGAAATACAGCCTCCCAAGATCGCTACCCAAAAAAACGACCTTTACAATATATAGAAAACCAAAAACAGATATGTGGGATACGGCTGGACAGATCTACAAAAAGAACATAAACAAACTATAAAAAGCTACAATTTCTGGGGAAATTGTGTGAAGTGTTCTTGCCTCCACCAGTAGTCTACAAATGGAGTGGGCAGAGTAACTGGGTGGAGTGGCTTGAGTAACTTGTGTGGTTGGAGTGGCTGGAGTAACTGTGGAAAGGTTGGAGTGTAGTTCACTCACTCTACAGCAAGGGCAGAGAAGAGATTTCAAATCTTTCAAATCCCTCGAACATTCCACCAACTGCCAACAGGAACTAATAGATTTCAAATAGGGCAGAGAAGAGCGGTTAAAAACAAACTGCTCCAAATTGCTCACTTCACTGGCGGTTGCCATGTTCAAACGGTCATATTTTAAAAACTATAAATCCTACAGCGAAGAGCTTTATTGTGAAAATCACAAGACCCAGACCTACATTTTGATGCATAGTATGTCTCTGAAATATGAAGGCACAGTCGCAGTTTAGATATTGCCCTTCAAATTTGAGGTGGCTAGAGTGGAGTTTCAATGAATGTCAATGGACGGTGTGAGTTGCAAACAAATGGTCATATTGTGAAAACTATCAGGACTATGTCTTAGCCGTGGACATGTTTAGTGGCAGCAGGGATAGCTGAACGTTTTGATATAAGATTTGTGTAGGTGGGCTTTAAAATGAGGGAGTGCTGGCAGTTTAGAAATCATGTCCAGATTTTTCAGATTTTGTCAGCTCCCACTCTAGATTTGAACATTTCGCCATTCATTCCTATGGGACCAATTTGGCCACAAAAACGACGATATTTTGTTAACCATTCGGTGAAATGTTCCACAAAATAATATTACTATCTATGTAGCGTAAAAACCGTGGGGGGAGTTAGGGTGGTAAATTTGGCTATAATAAGAATAAAAATAATATATATGTGAGATAATATTAAGTGGTCTTGCTATGCAAGAACACTTAAATATAGTCTGATACAGTTAACACATTCAATAATGCGCTATACATGAGTGCACTCCCAAGATTGCGTAGAATACAGCGCTCACAAGGTGCCTCCCCTGATGTTGTGGGGGGGCTGGTGGTCCCCTTTTCCACTGCAAGTTAGCCGGTATTACACAGGACTTCAAATGGATGAGGATAAAAAATCAGGTGTTTTATTGTTTAAAAGGTGTACAATCATCAGCATAAGATAAAATGAAGCGATTTTGTTCCGTTAGGAACTTCCTCAGGGACCGCAATGGCATTAAAATAAATCACAATATTACAGAATGTAAAAAAACATATCTTATTCCCCCATTATAAAGTCCCTATAAATAAGGCTAATCCCTATGTCCATTGGTGGATCCGTGGGTGTTTCCAACCTTCTGTAACCTTAATGGTGTAGAGATAAAAATCTTCCTGGTTGTTTGCAATCTCGACATCTTCATCCCAATCAAAATTGGTGCGTTCAATTAAAACGGAACCGGAAGTGGATGTAATTCACGTGCGTTCCATTTGCGTTTCACTTCTATTATGCTTAAGTTGGAGGGTATATGACCCTCTCCTATATAACATTGATTGGCGAGAAAATTTATATATATATATATATAAAGGTGGAGCCTGTAGTTGTGTGAGGGGATATTGCTATAAATACACAGATCCCCCCTCTCTCTGGGATGAGACTGTCTGGTTCAGTACAGAACCATCTACTTCCAGTGCAAAGGTCATCAACACAAACTGCCTCCAGACAAGCTGGTCTTGGCTTAGTGTGGCCTACGCAAGTATTCATTTTACCTCACTCTAGTAAACAACAGCCTCCACCTTAGAAGCTAATGGGGCACCGCTGTGTCTTGCCTAACTGTGGCTGTTACTATTCACACATTTTTATTTTTATTTTATCTCTACAAACTTTAAGTTTGTTCATTCGGATATGGCACTACTAATGCAAATTCAGCCTATTTCAGTTGTACATAGTACTACAGCAATGCCTCAATTAGGTTCATGCTTTTACTTACTGCATTTGGCCATATCGACTTATCATGCAGTTCGGGTTGTCACCCTTTTTAAGTGTTCTTTGTCTTTCGGGTATAAATGCACTCATTAGGCCTACATTATTTAGTTTTTATGTGGCAAGGTGTTGCAAGTGTCCAAACTCGGGCCTATACATGTTGTTGAGTGAAGAAATATATAAACTTTTATATGCATTCTCTGTATAAAACAAAAACAAATTCTTATCCTGTTTCAAGGGGAATATCTTCTAAATGTCTAAAAAAAAAAATCTAACTATACAAACTCAAACTCTTAAAATGTATAATGCATTTCAGTTGCTACCCTGTTTTTAATGTTTTATTTGTCTGCCCTCTGAGTATTCAGGCACTCATTGAACCTATATTATTAATTATGTGACTAGGTGTTGCAACTGACTGCCTAAATTTATATACATACATACATACATACATATATATATATACATATATACATATACATACATATATACATACACACATACACATACATATATATATATACATACATACACATACATATATATATACAGGGAGTGCAGAATTATTAGGCAAGTTGTATTTTTGAGGATTCATTTTATTATTGAACAACAACCATGTTCTCAATGAACCCAAAAAACTCATTAATATCAAAGCTGAATATTTTTGGAAGTAGTTTTTAGTTTGTTTTTAGTTTTAGCTATGTTTGGGGGATATCTGTGTGTGCAGGTGACTATTACTGTGCATAATTATTAGGCAACTTAACAAAAAACAAATATATACCCATTTCAATTATTTATTATTACCAGTGAAACCAATATAACTTCTCAACATTCACAAATATACATTTCTGACATTCAAAAACAAAACAAAAACAAATCAATGACCAATATAGCCACCTTTCTTTGCAAGGACACTCAAAAGCCTGCCATCCATGGATTCTGTCAGTGTTTTGATCTGTTCACCATCAACATTGCGTGCAGCAGCAACCACAGCCTCCCAGACACTGTTCAGAGATGTGTACTGTTTTCCCTCCTTGTAAATCTCACATTTGATGATGGACCACAGGTTCTCAATGGGGTTTAGATCAGGTGAACGAGGAGGCCATGTCATTAGATTTTCTTCTTTTATACCCTTTCTTGCCAGCCACGCTGTGGAGTACTTGGACGCGTGTGATAGAGCATTGTCCTGCATGAAAATCATGTTTTTCTTGAAGGATGCAGACTTCTTCCTGTACCACTGCTTGAAGAAGGTGTCTTCCAGGAACTGGCAGTAGGACTGGGAGTTGAGCTTGACTCCATCCTCAACCCGAAAGGCCCCACAAGCTCATCTTTGATGATACCAGCCCAAACCAGTACTCCACCTCGCTGGCGTCTGAGTCGGACTGGAGCTCTCTGCCTTTACCAATCCAGCCACGGGCCCATCCATCTGGCCCATCAAGACTCACTCTCATTTCATCAGTCCATAAAACCTTAGAAAAATCAGTCTTGAGATATTTCTTGGCCCAGTCTTGACGTTTCAGCTTGTGTGTCTTGTTCAGTGGTGGTCGTCTTTCAGCCTTTCTTACCTTGGCCATGTCTCTGAGTATTGCACACCTTGTGCTTTTGGGCACTCCAGTGATGTTGCAGCTCTGAAATATGGCCAAACTGGTGGCAAGTGGCATCGTGGCAGCTGCACGCTTGACTTTTCTCAGTTCATGGGCAGTTATTTTGCGCCTTGGTTTTTCCACACGCTTCTTGCGACCCTGTTGACTATTTTGAATGAAACGCTTGATTGTTCGATGATCCCGCTTCAGAAGCTTTGCAATTTTAAGAGTGCTGCATCCCTCTGCAAGATATCTCACTGTTTTTGACTTTTCTGAGCCTGTCAAGTCCTTCTTTTTGACCCATTTTGCCAAAGGAAAGGAAGTTGCCTAATAATTATGCACACCTGATATAGGGTGTTGATGTCATTAGACCACCACACCCTTTCTCATTACAGAGATGCACATCACCTAATATGCTTAATTGGTAGTAGGCTTTCGAGCCTACACAGTTTGGAGTAAGACAACATGCATAAAGAGGATGATGTGGTCAAAATACTCATTTGCCTAATAATTCTGCACTCCCTGTATGTCTGTGAGTGTATGTATGTCTGTGTGTGTGTCAGTATGTATGTCTGTGAGTGTATGTATGTCTGTGTGTATGTCTGTGTGTGTATGTATGTCTGTGTGTATGTCTGTGTGTGTATGTATGTCTGTGTGTATGTCTGTGTGTGTATGTATGTCTGTGTGTGTATGTCAGTATCTTTGTCTGTGTGTGTATGTATGTATGTCTGTGTGTGTATGTAAGTCTGCGTGTATGTCAGTATGTATGTCTGTGTGTGTATGTATGTGTGTGTGTGTCAGTATGTATGTACGTACGTGTGAGTATGTCAGTATGTATGTTTGTGTGTGTATGTCAGTATGTATGTCTGTATGTGTATGTATGTCTGTGTGTGTATGTCAGTATGTATGTCTGTGTGTATGTCAGTATGTATGTCTGTGTAAGTATGTCAGTATATATGTCTGTGTGTGTATGTATGTCTCTGTGTGTGTATGTATGTCTGTGTGTGTATGTCAGTATGTATGTCTATGTGTGTATGTATGTCTGTATGTTTGTGTGTGAATGTCAGTATGTATGTCAGTATGTATGTCTGTGTGTGTATGTCAGTGTGTATGTCAGTATGTATGTCTGTGTGTGTGTATGTCAGTATGTATGTATGTGTATGTGTGTATGTATGTCAGTGTGTATGTATGTCTGTGTGTATGTCAGTATGTATGTCTGAGTGTATGTCAGTATGTCTGTATGTGTGTATGTATGTCAGTATGTATATATGTCTGTATGTATGTCTGTTTGTCAGTATGTATGTCTGTGTATGTGTCTGCAAGTATGTGTGTGTGTGTGTATGTCAGTATGCATGTATGTCAGTATGTATGTCTGTGTGTGTGTGTCAGTATGTATGTATGTCAGTATGCATGTATGTCTGTGTGTATGTCAGTATGTCTGTATGTGTGTATGTATGTCAGTATGTATATATGTCTGTATGTATGTCTGTTTGTCAGTATGTATGTCTGTGTATGTGTCTGCAAGTATGTGTGTGTGTGTGTATGTCAGTATGCATGTATGTCAGTATGTATGTCTGTGTGTGTGTGTCAGTATGTATGTATGTCAGTATGCATGTATGTCTGTGTGTATGTCAGTATGTCTGTATGTGTGTGTGTATGTCAGTATGTATATATGTATGTATTTATGTCTGTGTGTGTATGTCAGTATGTATGTGTGTATGTATGTATATATCTATCTATCAGTATGTATGTCAGTATGCATGTATGTCTGTGTGTGTGCAGGGACGTATTAGCCGCGAGGCTAACAAGGCATTTGCCTTAGGCGGCATTTTTCAGGGTCGACAAAAAAAGCCACCCCCCAAATGCCCAGGGCAAATGCCTTGTTAGCCTCGCGGCTAACAGACATGCCGATCGGGCTGGGAGGTGCTGGCTGATGGGCTGGGCGGGCGGGTGGCTGGTGAGGGAGCACTTCCTCTGAGCAGTCTGCTCAGCTCCCTCGCACGCCGCAGAGTGAGGCTGGGAGCCGGAAGATGACGTCATATCTTGAGTTTTTTTTTCAACACACGTGCAGGTTTACCAATCCTACACTAACAGATATGTGAAAAAAGAGTGTGAACTTCGTAGATGTACTACCACCACAAAGATCACTCTGTGGAGCGCTAGAGATAGGGAAATATCTTACCCCTATATAAATATCGTATATATCACTTTAACAGCATATAAAATCTAGAACAGAGAAATACACATCATAGTGCAGAATGATTGTAAAATGTGTATGGAATGGAGGAGAGTGTAAGTCCAACTCACATGGCACAGAGCCTAAGGATTGGCTCGAATCACAACAGCTTGGGTATATTTAGGCAATACCAGACCTCCTCCCGATATGCAGCTCGCAGAATATATGGAAGAGAAAAAAAATCATATGAATATGCTCACCTGAAATAGAGCCGATAATATTAGGCTCTATATATATGCGGCACTGTGCCTTTAAGGGAGGCACTACCCTTCTTTGATGAAATACAGGAAGCAGTAGAAGATCCACTCACAGGTATGTATATATAAAATAACAAATTTATTTTAAAAAACAAAGTAATAGATAAAAGCTATAATCAGTAAAATACCAAAATAAAGGTCTCCGGAGTGGTGTTCCTCAAATCCGAGACACGTTTCGCCGTGAGGCTTTCTCAGTCGGATAACTGTTATCTATATATATAGAGCCTAATATTATCGGCTCTATTTCAGGTGAGCACATTCATATGATTTTTTGTGATCACTCTTCCTACCATACGTATTTGCACTAGGAATTCTACCTCTTTTCTCTTCCATATATTCTGCGAGCTGCATATCGGGAGGAGATCTGGTATTGCCTAAATATACCCAAGCTGTTGTGATTCAAGCCAATCCTTAGGCTCTGTGCCATGTGAGTTGGACTTACACTCTCCTCCATTCCATACACATTTTACAATCATTCTGCACTATGATGTGTATTTCTCTGTTCTAGATTTTATATGCTGTTAAAGTGATATATATGATATTTATATAGGGGTAAGATATTTCCCTATCTCTAGCGCTCCACAGAGTGATCTTTGTGGTGGTAGTACATCTACGAAGTTCACACTCTTTTTTCTCATGTATGTATGTCTGTTTGTATGTCTGTATGTCAGTTTGTATGTAGGTCTGTTTGTCAATATGTATGTATGTCTGTATGTCAGTGTGTGTGTGTATCTGTGTATGTGTCTATATGTGTGTATGTCTGTTTCAGTATTTGTGTCTGTTAGTATGTGTGTATCTTTCTGTGTGTGTGTCTGTGTCCTTTTGTGTCTGTGTGTGTGTATTCCTGTGGGCGGGATTTGGAGGCGGGCACACGGTGGCCCAGACCTTGAGCTGTGTTAGGGGCCCCACAATTTCTAATGGCGGCCCTGCTTTTGGTTGTGCCTCTGTTTTACCTCCACTAGCTTGCTGGCTTCTGAGACCCCGTTCCCTCTGGTATTCATCCAGTCTTAAACACAAATACCCTTGTGGGGGACCTATAGATGGACATAAACATGTCAACTTAAAGGAACACTATAGGGACAGGAACACAAACATGTATTCCTGACCTAATAGTGGTAAAACCACCATCTAGCCTACCTTGCCCCCTAAATATAGTAAAACCTTACCCATAGGATTGGCCAAGACTGTCATGGAGGCAGATCAGGGTCAAAGCCAGCATAAGTCAAACACAGCCCTGCCCAATCAGCATCTCCTCATAGAAATGCATTGAATTCATGCATTTCTATGAGGAAAGTTCAGTGTCTGCATGCAGAGGGTGGACATTGAATGTGTGCAGCACTGCAACAGGGAGCACCTCTAGTAGTCATCTGAGGAGTGGCCAGTGAAGTTATCCCTAGGCTGTAATGTAAACACTGCATTTTCTCTGAAAAGACTGTTTAATGCAAAAAGCCTGAAGAAACTGATTATACTCACCAGAACAAATTCAATAAGCTGTAATTGTTCTGGTAACTATAGTGTCCTTTTTATAACTAGGCCTTCTAAACCCAACTATTAGTAACATACATTCTGAGATGTTATTCCTTCATTAGAGTTTCAGCAATGGTTGTCTGGTGTCTTTTCCATGATCCCTTTAATATCACTTGTACATCACCAAGAGAGGATTTTAGGACTAAAAAAACAGATTAAGAAATGGTCTTCAGGAGCACTTTACCTGAGCATTGTTACTATGCATTATTCTCTCTCTCTTTTTTTTTTTTTTTGTATAATTCTTTATTTTAGCTGTACATAGATGTTACAAATAGGCTTGCAATGCCACAACAGCTAGTTTCAGTAGACATATAAAAAACATATTTACGGCATTTGATAACATTGCACATTTTTTAAAGTAAATATTGTAGGATATGAGAAACAAACTAGGCCTTCCTTGGCTAGACTTAGTAATGCTTTACCAAAGTACTCAAATGTGTCCTAACACTAGACATAATAAACCTATAGCCGATGACTGAAGCATGAGTGTAGGCACAAGTAAAAGAAACAAGAGTATGTGTGCTCAAGGTGTCAATCACGTCTAGGCTTGAAGCAGGGATTAGTATACATTCTGAGTATGGTCAGACGTGTGCTGATTTATCAATAACCTGTAGGAAAAAACTAAAACACTGGGACACAAATCATGAGAGCATAGCTGCCCTAAGCCCTATATAATGGGAGACTAAACTGTTGATAGACATGTCTAAGCAATAAGAGGTATTGTATATATATGCAATAGAGTGAAAAGAAGATTAGACTTGCTATGTAGACATGTATGAGAAACTGGGCCAGAAAGTTAGCCAATTCCCTGACTGGGAACCCGTCTGCCATGCATGCACAGTCCACCAAGGTGTGCCTCGCTACAGTATGGAGGTGGGGTACTTGGTAGGATATAGTCCCACCAGGTAGAGTACCTCTGCCAGCCCAGCAGCATGAGAGCTGTTGATGAGATGACTGGGAATCTTTGCAGCTTTGCTGACTTCCTACGTGGCTCTCTTCCCTCCATTTCCCCTTAGCAAACCTTGGGCTTTTCTCCCTCTGCTCTGGAGTAGGCCTGTTTGCAGTCTGCCTCTAGTTGCACTTTCTAGGTCTTCACCGTATGACGAGCCCCCACTGAGAGACTGTAACACCAAGTTGGGCCCGACATCGTCAAGCTGACTGCCTAGGTGGGTGAATATGAGGGGCTTGTGGCGAAGGCTGTGTTCATTGCTTGTTAGTATGCCAGCTTCTC
The DNA here is from genome assembly GCA_933207985.1 of Pelobates cultripes. Lineage (NCBI taxonomy): Eukaryota > Metazoa > Chordata > Amphibia > Anura > Pelobatidae > Pelobates > Pelobates cultripes. The sequence continues at coordinate 86,170,503 of OW240918.1, forward strand.
TGATCTATCCCAGGCAGTACGGTATGTGTTGCCGCCAGCTGCGTCTCCAGTTAAGCCCAAAAGTGCTCAAATATTGCCTCCAGTCTCAGGAGGACTCGACAGTAGTGATCTTGTAGTTGTGAGTTTAATACTTCTCTGGAAAAATGTATTTGGAACTCAACTGCAGGAGACAAATACATTTGAAGCTGTCACTTTAAGAAAATATGTATTTAAATAAAGAAATTTAACTTTGGCAGACTTCTGCATCAGTAAGGTTTTGAAATAATAATGTATGAATGTTTGTAATCTTGTTTCAAAATTGCATCACAAGAATGTAGCATATAAAAAAATAAGGAAATGCTAAATTAGCAATACAGTCCATAAACTTTAATATAACATTTGACAGAGCAGGTGATTCCTGTTGTATGAAACAATACAGTCTTTTTGAAAAAAAGACAACAAAATTTGGTGATTAGGTAGATCCTGGTTGCACAGTAGTTATAGTCATTTAGACTCCAAATAATAATGAATAAGACAATTGAAGATTGAGTAATTAGCTTATGAGACTTTTAATAAGAATATGCAAATGGAATCCCAGAAGCAGATTTAGTAATTCCTTATCCTTCCTAAATAACTTCAGTAAAGAACCTATTGTTAATCCCAATAAGAGGAGAGCTTATCTTGCATTGAGTGATGAGCATGAGAGGATTATGGTTCCTTGAGGTGTGTGGAGAAAGGCAGGAATCAGAAGTGAAGTCTTGTTTCAAGTCAGGTAGTCCAGAGTAGAGCTTACTCATGATCAGACCAAGAGGTTCGGTACACAATTAGAAGCTCCGTCGGTGAATAGGCAACAAGGTAGCAAGTATGCAAGAGTATCAAACACAGGAAACTGTGATTGAGCCATTTGGATGCGGTCGCGGCTTCCTTTTGAAATGAAGTGACGTCAGATGCATGGGCGGAGAGAGATTGGGAAACCCGGAAGTCAGACGGGTAGTGACAATCTGGCTGAAATCAAACATGAAGGAATTCCGAGACAATAGGGAGGAATCCTGACAGTGAGTTGCTCAGAGTTGGGCTACACTGCTCAAGAAGGTTTGTGACTGCCATTTTGTGTGGAGTAGTTTCCTCCGAGAGTGGGGATAGTATAGGCAGGTAAGAAGTGTGGTGCTCTTCGTGCCTGTTAGCACACGTGGGTCCGGGATATCCCCTGCCGGACCGGAGGGGGTTAGGAGCGAGGTGAGTCCGCTCTGAAGGCTGTAGACTGGAAAGAGCAGCCGTCTCCTGCCAACACAGGGAGATTCACACCTCAGGCCTTGAATGACGAAGCTGGGCAAGAGTGGACTCCGGACTCCCCAGATTCAGTAGAGTGTTGATCGGAGTTCGAGAAAAAAATGTAGGTTACAGCCAAGGAATCCCTCAAAAGTTCGGGAGTTCATGTACCATGCGTCCTGTTGGTCTTTCATGGTCAGGCTCCGCCCAGGTCTATCTTGTTTTAATGCAATAACACTCATTCTAACATAAGTTTACCATTACTTTTTTTTCTAAAATGTCCTTTCTATACATAAACAAGAGTCTGTATCACTACCATTAAACTTATCTCCAAAAAACATTTATTTTGCCCCAGACTGAATTCTGAAAATCTGTTCCATAATTCCTCTGCATGGTTCTGCATGGACTTTAGATTCCTCCTGCAGAGCCTATTATGTTCAGATGTTTTGACTCCATGTTGAAACACACAATCTAACAAGAAACAGACTAACTGGACCGGGAAGAACAACCGCAGAAGATCATTAAAGTAACTTCTACTTTAAAACAATAAATTATATTTTTATCAATATTCAAAATTATTCAAAATTAAAATTATAAAGCTCTTGTGTCTACAAGGGAAAATGAAAATAACCATTCAATCCAAAATCAGCAAGAGAAAAATACCCACACAGTCATAAGAGATATGATCTCCAAATAAAGGATGAAATAAAGTTGGGCAAGAAATGACTTAATGTAACTACTGGAACGTTACGTGATTAATATCTCAGTGTAGGCATAAGAGAGATATGTTCTTTGCAGAAATGACTGAACAATATCAAAACAGCAGGTCAATTGCTTCCATATTACTATGAGCCTTGCTTTGTAATAAAATGTACTTTTGCTATAAACAATTTGATAAATTCAAATTCCAATATGGAAAAGCAATAAAGTATTTACACTAAAGTGAGTGAGGTTAAGCAAAACTGTTTAAATAGATCAGTGTAATAGTACACTATGTTTCCTTTTTAACAGTGATTTTCTGCTACTAAATCCTGAATTTACAAGACAGTCTGGTTGCTCGCTCAAGGATTCAATTTAGCTATTTTATTATATATGATAATACATCAAGCAACAGGTTTATGATCTTTTCATACAATACTTATTTAGGGCCAGCGTAAAGATAAACTGACAGGATTATTCATTTCAGAATAGCCCCGTACCGAACGGGGCAAAACAAAGTGGTGCTGTACGGAGTAATTAGGAATGCAAAATCCTGATCAAAATCCAAATTCATGCTATTTAACAATGTCCAGATTTTGCAAACAAGACTCTGAATGTGCCTGAATATTGTCTGGATTTCAGCCAGCCCAAACACTGATGCATGACTGAAATCCAGACCTGGACTGTTCAAATCCAGTTCCAAATGCTTTAAATCCAGGCCTGATCTTAAAAATCTAAACCATTTGCCCACTGACAGTGCTAGTAGACAGTGGAAAAATACTTAAATAATCATCAATGGCGCAATACTTAATCTTGTGGTGGCTGGTCAGCACTTACTAGCCTGCCGCCACAATAAAATGTAAAAGCCTATGGGGGTCAATATGAACCCTATATTAGTATAAGGGAGTCTGTAGACCTTCCTAATGCTCATATATCCTAAGCATTAAAAGCTATCAATGGGACTGCCATTGCTGCCCAGTCAGTAGAAAGGCCCCATCCCACTGGGATGGTGCTTGTAATCCAAAAATAATCTAGCCTCCCCTATACCACTACATGAGAGTAACTACTCAGATGGAGGTCAGCTTTGCCACATCTCATTCTGTCATAGACTTTAGAGAGTTGTACAATGTAAATTCCATACTTCAGCAACTGATACAGAGAGAAACAGAGAGACCTAAGTCAAGTCATCAGATGGTATGTTTGAAAACAATATCAGTAGACACAAAATTTGCATTTATATCTTCAACATTAATGACTCTAATACAAACTCCAACTAGACAAAACTGTCATCAAAGGGTCCGCTCATCCCGAAGAGACTGCTCTAATCTTTTCTCCTTCCCTCTGCAAAAAAAAAGGTAAATATACGATGGCACTCAGGGATC
>OW240918.1:86173931-86245281 GCA_933207985.1 Pelobates cultripes
TGGACCTCCAAATTTATGTTGAGGATGCATGTTTGAAGACATGTACTTTTTTCAAACCTGTGGATGTTAACAGCTACATTGGGGAGAATAGCTGCCATTTCTCCCCATGGTTGCTAAATGCACCCAAAGCGCAACTGCTCAGGATAAGGAGGAATTGCACGGAGGAATGTAAATTCCAAGAACAATCCCACAAAATTCTGAAAGATTTTAGAGAAAAGGGATATAACGAGACATTGTTGGGGAAAGCCCTTGAAGAAGTTAAAATAAAGGACAGAAAAGATCTAATTAAATATAACACTAAAAATAAAGTTGAACCACAAACAATAGGACTTATATGTGACTTTAACTGTAAAAGTAAAGAATTTAGAAAAATAGTTTCAAAGTATTGGCCAATTTTAAGAAATGACCCCCTCCTTAATAGTATTCTTCCGGAGAAGCCTAAGATTGTTTATAGAGGAGTAAAGAATTTAAGAAACACTTTAACATCTAACCATATACCCCTAAAAAGATGTAATAGGGACTTTTTCAACGAAACAAAAGGGTTTTATGGTTGTGGACACTGTGGTGCATGCAAGAACTCAAAAAGTAAGAAGAGACTAGTAAAAGAATTCTCACACCCTCAAAATAAAAAAGTCATGTTTAAGATCAACGAGCTAATTACTTGTCAGTCCACGAGAGTTATTTATCTCTTGATATGCCCATGTGGACTTGTATATGTAGGGCGCACCAAAAGAAAGTTGCACATTAGAGTACAGGAACACATTAGGAACATTAGGAACAACTATGAAAAGCACAGTGTCTCCTTACATTTTAAAAATAAACATAATAGCGATCCCACCCAGTTAGAATTCCATGCAATTCAGAGGGTATCACCCGATTGGAGAGGGGGAGATTTTATTAAAAAATTAGGCCAAAGGGAGATGCAATGGATTTTTAACCTGAATACCATGCAGCCTAATGGTCTCAATGATGATTTTGAGTTATGCCATTTTTTAACTTAAATTATTTTTTTATTAGTATGTTTCATACATTTTAAATATTTGCTCTATGGCCATACCAGTCTGAAAATGCCTGATCTCGTCAGATCTCAGAAGCTATCCAGGCTTAGGCCTGGTTAGTACTTGTATGGGAGACCAGCTAGGAACCTACTATATATTTATATGTTTTTTATATATATATTTTAATATTGATATCATCATTGAAGATAAGCTGCTGACACAATTGAGACCTATTCAATAATAATCAGCATTTCTCCTAAAAGAGCACACTCCTATTCACCACCTATCTTTATGCATGTACTGTCACTTTGAATGAAAAACATTAGATGTTTTTATTTTTTCGATATGTAAATTTTATGAATTAACTTGTAAGCAATATACAATAATACTATCCCCCTTTCTCCCTTCATTTTTTCGTTTATATATCGCTCAAATTGAGCACCTGGCTTGTAAATAGGAACGGACTTGGTTGAAGGAAGGGCATTTTGCCCAACTTAAAAATGGACGATATGGAACTGTGAGCCCTACATTGAAAACACGCCCAATTTGTGATGCGGCACATGATGCTTCGGGTCACATGACTTGTTCCGAGACCGGAGCATACTCATTACTAACACAGCACAGCTGTTCATGAAAAAGGACGCCAGCGGATTGGAGGGAGGGAAGTTTGAAGGACCACACAGGAGGAAGTACAAAGTATTTAAACAAGTAACAGCAGCAACTATATTACCGATTGAAAAAGCTGTCTGGGTACAGTGAAACATGTTTCGGCTGGAGGATTGAAGATTCCACATTTTATAATTTCTCACAATTTTGTTTATATTTTACTTGTAAGTTTTTACTACTTTATTTAATAAATTTTGTTTTATATTTGGAATCCACCCTCCATTGTTGCTGCTTAAAGAAGGGTAGTTGCCCCCTTAAAGGCACAGACACCTACACACCAGGAGCCAGGTATAGGGCTCCACATCAGGTGAGAAGCCATTTTTTCTGCACTATTTGACATTGTACATTGGGATTGACCGCACTAGGGGTTCTCCTCTTCCCCTTGTTCTCTCTCTCTCTCTCTCTCATGTATGCATAAGGATCTCCAGACGCCTAGAGGACCGATTGGGTACTGTGTCACCATAAGCACACGCAGGCCATTGAGATCTGAGCCTATCCTATAGGGCTCTGCTACATGTGAGTGAGACCATATAGAATATTCCCTCATTGCACTTATTGAAAACGTTATCTGCACTATTTCTTGCATTTACATTTGTTTCAGATATATCGCTATGAGTCACGTTTTCCATACATATGTATGTTAACCCATATGGGTGAGTCAACAAATTTGTAAGCGCTCCATATGCACACCAGTGGTGGTTTTTATCATTAATTTCCAATACTGAGTGTACACCTAATCTTTTTTGTACTAATCTATAGGGTAGAGAGTCCCTATTTGTGTGGTAGCTGCTGTCATTTTACTCAATTATTAACTGAAAGCGCCTTGAAAACACACAAATTCTTATTTATATGTTTGTATGCCTCATAACAAGTATTTGTACAACTACACAAACTTATACCCTACATGTTGTTGTAAACACTTTGTATGCATGAACTGATAAATAAAGATAAAAAAAAAATATATATATATATATATATATATATATATATATATATATATACACACACACACACACTATCAGCACCGTTGAAACAAGGGGGAATGGCATTTCCAAACCTTAGATCATACTACCAGGCTGCAGTACTAACCTGCTTAACAACACATCTCAGTATTGTCAACCAACCCCAATGGGTGGATATGGAAAACTTGGCAATTAAACCCTTCAATGTCAATAACTTGTTGTGGCTAGACAAAAACACTAGACCAGAAGCCCCACTCATACCAAACCAACTCAAACTAGCACTAAAACTCTGGGATGTACATAGGCAAAAATTTGAAACAGCTAATCCCCTCTCTTTAGCAACCCCTATAGAAGCCATTACGTATTGCATTCCGACATTCCACGCGAGCTACACACTTAGCACATGTCTTTGAATTGGGCAAAATATTGGACTTTCCAAAACTACGCTCTATGTACAACCTTCCACCTACATCACAGTTCTCATATGTCCAATGCAAATCATTCCTCAGCCGCAAAAGACAGGCAGGGCCCACAGGTAAACAAACACCGAGGGTACTCTCGTTATGGGAACAAATAGGGATATCGGGAACACATCCACCCAGGTTTAAACCACTATCAGAATGCTATAAACTACTCCAAACATAACAGCCATTCCATAGCACAAAACAAGCAAGACAGTGGGAAACTGACCTCCAGACCACAATTACAGAAAGTCAGTGGAAAAACGTTTCCTCCTCCACGAGGCGATCAATCAAATCCGCACCACTCATAGAACAATACCAGAAAACAAAATACAGGTGGTACATGGTACCGACTCGCCTTCACAAACTATACCCCCACACATCCCAGACATGCTGGAGGTGCAAACAAGAGGAAGGTTTGGTCCTCCACATCTAGGTTCTGGAAGGAAGTTCACAAGCTAATAAACATGGTCACAAATGCTGACCTGAAAATGGAACCTATAACCTTTCTACTACTTGACACACCCAATGATATACCCTCACCATTAAGGAAATTAACATACCACATTTTATTGATGGCACAAAAATTGATAGCCAGAGCCTGGAAAACCACAGTGATACGGTGCACATGAGACCTGGCTGGGTTTGAACTCACATTTCCAGCATTCCAGTCGGGTTCTCTGCCGTGCTGTCCACCAGAGGGCTTCATTATCTGTCTGCATTATTCTGCTTCCTGACCTCTTGCCTGATTTAAACAGTGCTGACCCACCTGCAGCCCTTTTCCAATTAGGGTCAGCTTCCACCAAATCACCCGTGGAATAAAAAGTTAAACTTAACTTTGGATACTTGCTTCCTTTCAGTTACCTCCCAAAATGGTAACTATATAAAAAGTATAATATGGTACATATGGAATAGGGATCCAGCTTGTATCACTAAAACATAAATAAAAAATACAACATAGCGTAATACTGTTGTGGTCTTATTAATTGCCCAATGGTTCAAGGTAACACTCACAGATTTGTTGTATATAGTAAGCCTTCAGGTTGCCACCCCTATAGGTAGGGGAGTAGGTCCTGTTCGTTTGTAGTAACACCAATCTGGAGACCAAGAAGTTCACACTCTCCCAATGGTTGAAAGAAGAAAACAATGGATTTATTGGCATATTGTAAAATTATATTAAAATATGGTTCTACGCGTTTCGTTCCCCTTAGGAAACTTCTTCAGGAACCAAATTTTAAAAAACATACAGTTTATACACTCCAAATACTAACAAGTGTATCCATAAGCCTATTGCTTCCCTCCCTTCCCTTCCCTTAAATACAATAAGTGCTGGAAGTCCATTGGTGGTGTGATGGGCGTACTCTCCTTTTCCTCTTCTATTGGACATCTCATCCGTTGGTAAATTACCTCCATCTGTTGTTTCAGCTGTTCTGATTTTCATTCCGTTTTTTTCACTGCATTTTAAGTGTCCATTTCCGATGACACATTTTCTGTATGGATCAGTGTCTTCTTTTTATGATGCACTTCCGTTTTTGTTTTTTTTATTTAAAAATGGCCATGCATTCCATTTTGTTCCACTTAAAACTTGTTATGTTGCCATCTGGTGGTCGCCAGAAAGTAATACACTTTGTGCATATTTATCAATGATTTCATTATATGCAAAAAAGAAAAAAATGCCAGAGTTGAATTAACAATTAATTTTACAATTAAACATATAAACTTTATTCCCATATAAAATGTATTTCTTTTTTGTTCCAAACCGGTGAAAACTGTAAATTGTACTTGTTCTGATTTAAATATGCTACAAACGAAATGTGGTCCTCTCCAAATAATTAAAACATCATCAATAAATCTCCGCCATAGGACCAGGTTCGCCTATAGGGGTGGCAACCTGAAGTCTTACTATATACAACAAATCTGTGAGTGTAACCTTGAACCATTGGACATCTAATAAGCAGGCTGTAAAAGGCAGCCCTGCCTAAAACCTAGTATCTGGTCATTTTGCCTGTTTGGTGTTTCCTGACAGATCTTTGCTTCACTACTGACTGATTTCCTGGACTCTGACCACTGAGTGTGCGGGAGATGAATAGAGCATTCATTTCCCTGAAAGGAGGGAGGATTCAGCTACCGCCCACCTGAAATCTTAAAACGCCAACTGGTGGACGGTAGGGACCAGGTTGACGACCTCTGAACTAGACAATTTCCAATAGCATACTAATTATATAAATGCTGTATATCGATTCAGTGTATGGAGCTTTAGGTACTGCCTCATATTAGGTATCTGGATGATTAGATATATGGTAAAGGAAACATTATATCTATTACAGGAATCCTTTTTCCTGTTTATATCCTCTGCAGTTGCGTTCCACTTTAGTTCCTGCAAGATTTACTATTTATCCTACACAAGTCCTTGGAGTGCTATCATTTACCAAGATATATATATATATATATATATATATATATATATATATACACGTGTTTCTCCGAAAATAAGACCGGGTCTTATATTAATTTTAGTCACAAAAAACACACTAGGGCTTATTTTCAGGGTAGGGCTTAGAGCCAGTCTGTCAGCCGGTGTCCGCGCTGTGTAACCCCCCTAGAGACCCTCACCTCCCCCTCCCTGTAATATTCTCCCCTCCCTCCCTGTAATATTATCCCCCCTCCCTCCCTCCCTCCCTGTAATATTATCTCCCCCGTCCCTGTAATATTATCTCCCCCTCCCTCCCTCCCTGTAATATTATCCCCTCCCTACCTGTAATATTATCTCCTCCCTCCCTGTAATATTATCTCCTCCCTCCCTGTAATATTCTCCACTCCCTCCCTGTAATATTCTCCACTCCCTCCCTGTAATATTCTCCACTCCCTCCTGTAATATTCTCCCCCTCCCTCCCTCCTGTAATATTCTCCTCCCTCCCTCCTGTAATATTCTCCCTCCTCCCTCCCTCCCTGTAATCTCTCTCCTGTAATATTCTCCCCCCTCCCTCTCTCCCTGTAATACTCCCCCCCTCCAATCTTCTCCTCATCTGTTCTTCCCTGTAGCGTGACCGAGCTCCTCTCGGGTCTGTGACCCGGCCGGACTGACAGGAAGTGCACACCCTGTGTGCACTTCCTGTCAGTCCGGCCAGGTCGCGGACCGGAGAGGAGCTCGGCCACGCTACAGGGAAGGGGAGGTGAGGCAGTGCGGCAGCCGTCTGAGCGCTTTCTATAGAGCGCTCAGTCGGCTGTGGCATTTAAAGGGTCGGCAGCCGCCAGCCCTGCCTAGGTCTTATTTTCGGGGTAGAGCTTATATTGCAGCCCACCCCGATAATTCAGCTAGGGGTAGGGTGTATTTTTGGGAAAACACGGTATATACAGTATCTCAATACAGTACACCAATCACATTTTTGTAAATATTTTATTATATCTTTTCATGTGACAACACTAAAGAAATTACACTCTGCTACAATGTAAAGTAGTAAGTGGGGGTTTTTTTATCATTTTTTTTATTGAAACATAATTTTATGTATAACAATAATTTGTAGCCTATGCACAGGTTCAAGTCATATGCACCATCACGCAATTAATTACATATCATAATAACATATTGCATCAAGATGGCATATACTTGAGCCATAAGCCTAGAAAAACAAACAATAACAAGGATAAAAAACAACATTCAGAGGCAAAGAAAACAAAAGAGAAAACCAACCCCCATTCAGAGCAAGCGAATAAACTTGAAGAAAGGAAAAGGACAATTGACAATAGTACATTATTTTCAGTGTTGCTGTTTCTGAATTAACACAATCATTCCTACCTCTATTGTATTAACTATAATATAGTTAAAATTGTTCATAGGCATCAGCAACAATTTTGTATATTAAAAACTAAAAATGTATTGTATATTATTAACAGAGATACTGTCTAAAGCTGGGACTTGCCAAAAATATGTTGGTATCTTTCTAGCCAATCGAAAAAACAGACTTTTTTTTTTTACGACATCATCAAATTATTTATGAGTTCATATTCCATATTGATTCGAAACATAATTTGATTAATCAATAACCATTTTTGAAATGAAATAGAGGATTTCCACTGACGCGCAATGATAATTTTAACAGTGACTAAGCAATGTGTGGCAAAACAAATATCTCTATGTGATTTAAGGTTCCAATTTAGGTGTAGAAGAGCAGAAACAAAATTTTCATTAATTTTATGAGCTGTCATAGTGGTAAAGATGTTAAATGCCCATGTCCATAATGGTCTAACTACAGGGCATGACCACCAAATATGAATATATGTACTCTGATAACTGCCACATCTCCAGCAAGTAGGATCATGGGAATCATACATTTTAGCTAATCTGGTCAGAGTGTAATACCATCGATCCAGAACCTTGAAGTGGCATTCAGTCAAATTTACATAATGTACATACTTGTTTAATTGACTTAAAGAAGAATGCCAGTTGTCTACTGAAATTTCAAGTTCGAATTAATGTTCCCAAGTCCTAATCAATCTAAGGGGAGGCAGTTTAAAACATTCTAAGAAAGAGGAAGCGGCAAATATAATCTTATTGATAGAACGGTAACCAAAAATGAGTTCCATTTTTTTTTGGCATACGAGGCAGTAGATTTAATAACATTTTTATGAATAATTATTTTTTTTAACCGCAGATAGATGAAAATTTCTCTGTGTGGAATATGAAAATTATCTGTGATGTATTGAAAATACACAATATTATCACCCTGCATGATGTCAGCAATTGTTAATTTATCGACATTGGGCCAGTTTTTTAAAGATAAGTCTTCATAAGACTTAGAGTGTCTACAAGTCTTTTGGATAAGATTGTTAAACCCTATTTTTTTCTTAATTTCCAACCTGTCATCTAGGGTTTGTGTCAAAGTCATTGGATTTGTTAAGGAGGAATTAAAAAGAGAATCCCTAGTGACTGTCCACATGGTATATTTTAATTTATCGATGTGAGCTACATCCGACTCGATTATAAACCATGGTTCAAAGGCCTGTTTGGGGTCTTGAAGGGTATATATGTGTCTAATAATATTTGCATAATATCGATCAACAATGCTTGGAAAATTTAAGCCCCCATTAGACAATTTTTTTTTTGTTAAAATATTCTGACTTATTCTTGGTTTTTTATGATTCCAAATAAAATTAGTCATGCTTGACTGAATTAGAGCTAACCTTAAGTGGGAGCATGGAAAATAAATATGTCCACTTAGGCATAATATATGCATTAATTATATTTATTTTACCCTGCCAGGATGTTTCCAGATTTTTCCATTTTTTTAAGTTTAACATTCATATTTCTCAAGAGTCCAGACATTTCTCTCCATAGTACAGGAGACATTAGCTGGTATTACTAAACCCAGATAAGTTATTTCATATGAATTTATATGTGTGTGATAAAGTATTTACTTGATCATTAGTCATATTTACATACATAGCTGTGGATTTAGAAATGTTCAGCTTAAAATTTGAAATATCAGAATATTTCTCAATTTCATACATTAAAGGAAATAGAGAGGTCTCAGGAGATGTAAGGGTAATTAACACATCATCTGCATATAGTAATATTTTAATTTCAGCAGATTTCGTATGGACACCTTTTAATCAGAAAAGTATTCCTGATATTTATTGCCAAGGGCTCAAGAGATAAAATATACAATAAAGGGGAAAGGGAAGACTTTCGGAATCGGTGTATTTGCTAAATAGTTACGAATATCGTTTAGATTAGGGGACGTTTTAAGATTTAAGGATAAAATTGATTGAATCTCTCCCCTATTTGAGATGGAGTCAAGTTTATCTTTTGGCCTTCTATCAATTGTTCTCTTCTACTGTTTGCATGTTGATTTTGACATCTTCTAGTCAGATTTTTATTAGCTCTATTGCCTGTGTGATGTTTTAGTTTTAATTTATGGATATTGGAGTTAATTTTTTGTTCAACATTTATGTTGATTTGTTTTTGTATGAGTTTTAGCTGAAGGTTTAAATCAGCAGAGGGAGCCTGTTTATTTAATTTGGAGAGGTTGTAGAATTGCATATATAAATCTGCCAAACTCTTGCCATTTTTTATCCTCGTTATTATGAGCTAGTTTATTTAAATAGCCACGCATAACCGATTTATGTGTACACCAATTATTTGCTGGAGATGTATCATTAGAGGTATTTTCTGACCAAAAGTATTTTAATAGCTGAGTCAATTCCTCCCTATTTTTGAGGTCTTTAATCTCCAGTTAGTACAGAGCAGGGGCGATTTATTACCAATATCAATAAGTATAAAACTGTGGTCCGACCACAAACTCTCTCTAATTTTTATTGAATTACAAAGAGAAATCAAATTTGCATCCACTAAACAGAAATCAATGCGTGCATATGAACCATGTGCACTGGATTGATGGAAGTAATCCTTGTCCAGCGGATGTAATAGTCTCCAAATATCATATAAGTTATACTGTTTACAAATATTATGTCATTTTTTTGGCTTGTTTTACCGTTCTTTTATCAATCTGTATTGAAGGTCTTGTCTTGTCAATTTTGGGATCAAACACACAATTAAATCGCCGGCAACAATTAAGTGACCCTTATGGACCCTAGCAACTCTATCCATTATTGCTGACAATGTGACCGTAGGATCGACATTCGGGAGATAAACATTGACAAAAGTATATATCTTTTTGTCAATGGAGCAAACCAAAATAATAAATCTAGCCTCGGAATCGAATTCAACATATTTAATTTCAAGATTTATATCTCTATTAAAATGATTGCAACTCCCCTCTTTTTCTTATCTGGTAAGGAAGCATGAATAATGGTAGAGAATTTGTCAACCCCCCCCCCCCGCCATCTCTGTTTAGAGTGTCTAAACCAATGAGTTTCTTGTAAAAAAAAAGCCACTTTTATGTCATGCTCAACAAGGGAGTTAAACAATCTGCTCCTCTTTCTAATTAGTATTAAGACCCTGAACATTTACAGACATTAACTTTATCATCTATTTTTGTCAAGAATTTCATTACGATATCTCTTGCTCTGGGGTAAAAAAAAAAAAAAAAAGACAATTCACACACATCCTTAAGGGTTGGAACCCAAACAGGTCCAACCCATACATCCTTTAAACCATAAAACAAACACATGATTGCATAATCTGTAGCTCTCAATAGAAATCAACAGAGACAATGCAGTAACACTACACAAAGAGGGGCAGTCCGTACAGGGGAGCGGGACACATCCCGGAGAGATCTTAACCGCAAATTACTTATAAACAAAGAAGTGGAAAAAAAAAATCCATTTGATTTTTTTTTGTTTCTTTTAGTATTGTAGATTCTACCCCCTCAATGTTAGATCATGAATAACTATCAACTATTTGGTACATAGACCCCTAGTTAAAAATTGAATGAGAAAAAAAAAAAGTTTGTGTTTTTACCACTTCTAATTAGGCTACTAAATAGATTATCTAACTAGCAGCCCCCTAATTTGAACTTTAAAGGACCACTATAGTGCCCTGAGGGTGCACCCACCCTCAGGGAGCCCCTCCCGCCCGGCTCTGGAAAGGGGAAAGGGGTTAAAACTTACCTTTTTCCAGCGCTGGGTGGGGAGCTCTCTGCCTCCTCTCCTCCTCCGATCCTCCTCCTGGGCTGAATGCGCACGCGCGGCAAGAGCTGCGCGCGCATTCAGCCCCTCGCATAGGAAAGCATTTACAATGCTTTCCTATGGACGCTTGCGTGCTCTCACTGTGAAAATCACAGTGAGAAGCACGCAAGCGCCTCTAGTGGCTGTCAATGAGACAGCCACTAGAGGATTAGGGGGAAGGCTTAACCCATTCATAAACATAGCAGTTTCTCTGAAACTGCTATGTTTATAAAAAAATGGGTTAACCCTAGAAGGACCTGGCACCCAGACCACTTCATTAAGCTGAAGTGGTCTGGGTGCCTAGAGTGGTCCTTTAAACACTAACATTATCAAAATCATATCCCTAATAAGTATTCTAAAATTCTCTGAGAGTGCGATCCTCGTGCAAACACAACTAAAATATATATATATATATATATATATATATATATATCTATATATATCTATATCTTTAATTATTATCTAATCTCAAAAATTCTAGCCCAAACGTGATAAAAGGACGATTACCGTTAATTAGGGGGAAATACCATTACTTCTTTAACAACATTACATTTGTAATGCTACCATCACCTTGTCCCAATTTAAAGTTTGGTGCCAAGTCTTTATTCTAGTTTTACACACTTATTACAATTCTAAAATCCCTTTAGTTAAATATCTATGTGAACCTCATAAGTATTGAATAAATGTGTGTACAAATATCAAAGCACAATTATAAATAATTGATCAAAGACACTAAAAGTTTTTAGTATCATCACCAATTGTATTACAAAATTTGTAAAGAATTGTGATGCTGGGATGCTGCGTAATTTACACCTTTCACCATCATCTCCAAATGAACAAGTGTCATAGTGTCAAGTGTACCCACTTTTTCCCGGTTAACCCCATTACACCATCAACTAATCAGGATCATCATTTTTAAACGTGAATAAAGGTGAATCCTTTAAGTATAGGGACAATTACCATTATGAAAATTATTCCGCACCAACATTAAAGGACCACTCTAGGCACCCAGACCACTTCAGCTTAATGAAGTGGTCTGGGTGCCAGGTCCAGCTAGGGTTAACCCATTGTTTTATAAACATAGCAGTTTCAGAGAAACTGCTATTTTTATCAATGGGTTAAGCCTTCCCCCAAAGCCTCTCGCACTTGCACTTGCCTCTAGCATTGATATGCCTCTAGCATTGATATGTCTCATTGACAGCCGCTAGAGGCACTTGCCTCTAGCATTGATATGCTTTCCTATGCGACCGGCTGAATGCGCGCGCAGCTCAGCCGACGGGACGGGGCGGATCGGAGGCGGAGAGGAGGAGGAGAGCTCCCCGCCCAGCGCTGGAAAAAAGTACGTTTTTCCCCCTTTCATCCTTCCAGAGCCGGGCGGACGGGGTCCCTGAGGGTGGGGGCACCCTCAGGGCACTATAGTGCCAGGAAAAAGAGTATGTTTTCCTGGCACTATAGTGGTCCTTTAAATTTATGATGCGACCGCTACCTCAATCATATCATACATGTTTGTGAACTATAAGTGCATAAAGCCCCGATATAAAGTTAACTACTAAATCTTAAAAGTAATTTTACACACTTATGACAATTCAAACGGGCCGCCAGTCAAATATCTACGTAAACAGCCTAAATAATACATAAAGATGTAATCAAATTTGCATTTTACATTTACAAAGTCATAATTAAGACTAGAACGTAACTATTCATCATCAGTTATAGATTGAAGGGAAACATTTAAAAACATAAACTATAATACTTATTAGATGGAAAATTATAATACCAAATAATTTGCACATTACACCATGTTCACGAATGTTTCCACTTTTTTCCACCTGACATCGGTAACAATTCAACAGTTTCAACATCATCATATTGACAAAA
Source organism: Pelobates cultripes (assembly GCA_933207985.1). Lineage (NCBI taxonomy): Eukaryota > Metazoa > Chordata > Amphibia > Anura > Pelobatidae > Pelobates > Pelobates cultripes. The sequence goes on from OW240918.1 coordinate 86,186,523, forward strand.
AAAAAATAAAAAAAATATATATATATATATATATATATATATATATATATATATATATATAAATACATTGTTACACTTATGTTAATTATTTACATTTGCTGCAATAATTTCTTGGTTCTCATCCATTCCATCAAAGCCGAATTTGAATCAAAAATCTCCCTTTTGCCCTCATAGGTCAAAGAGCTTTTTAGGGGGTATAACCACCTGTATCTTATACCATGAAACCCCCAGATTTAATTTGGTTTTCTCTTGCAGCCTTCCAAATCACTTCTTTGAGATCGTAGGAAAAAAAACAAGCGATAATGTCTCTTGGAAAGTCCTTCTGAATAGATTGAGGTTTAAACAACCGGTGGCACCTCTCTATTATTTGGTCATGTGGATCAAAAGCAATACCCAAGGCCACTAAATAATCCAACAATATCAGCTTTGTACCTTCTTGCGAGCCCTTTTCCACTATGTTTCAAAACCGAAGATTTTTCTGACGACTCCTATCTTCGATATCGTTGATTTTAAGTTCAAGGTTGGCAATCTTACTGTGAGCCCTTTGGCAATCATCCCTGGGGGATTTAACTTGAAAGTCCATTTCTTTAAATTGTTCCTCAAATCTTTGCATATTAGCCGCTAGGACATTTATCTCCAATTTAATCTCTAATTTAATCTCAGCCGATGTTGTGGCCAACTCCCTCTTAATTTCTTCCAGGTTTGATCTTAGACTAGTATGGAGAAAAGAGGAAGTTATTTGATCCTTTTCAGTAATGATTTTACCTTCTAATTCAGTGTTTTCAAGATTTACGTCTGTCATTAATTTCTGTTTTACGTTTTTATCTTGTATACTGTTAATTTAGCTTCAGTTGATTTTTTTGATGCCATTATGAACAGGCCCGGACTGGCCATCGGGCATACCGGGCAAATGCCCGGTGGGCCGCGATGGCCGTGGGGCCGAGGCCGGCAGGGATCTCCCTGGCCGGCCCCTGCAGGGCCAGCGCTATCCGAGCGCCGGCCCTGCTGTGTGGGGAGATCAAAGATCTGATATGGTCTCAGACTGAGCAGGATACGGACGCAGAATTTTGAAGCCAGCAACAAGCAACCTCCTCTTACCGACAGTACGACACCCAAAGATCTGGGGGCCGATCGGCCAGTAAGCGTGCATCACTCAGAGTGAGGTCTGGGATGCACGCCAACCTCACAGCCGACAGCCAGAGATTACAGTTTATGCAACACTGTATCCACATCCATCCTGGATGGTCCCTGCGTTTTATCTGATACAAGGACTGCTAAAGTGCTGGTAATTTTCTTGCAATACGTTCCTGACTCATATTTTTAATTACTGTTAATATTTTAATATATATTTTTAGTATTTTTCAATATGCCCAATAAACTTTGTATTCATTTTATTTACTTATTTTTCCGAATAATCTTTTTATTATCATTCTAAGTGATACGGTTATTTACAGTCACATAACCGTATATTCATTATATGAAGTTTCTATTTCTATTTTTACTTTTTATTTTCTGTCACTAAGTATATTTGGCACACAATTTGCCTCACTCTATTAGTCGCATATTTAAGGGATACATTATATATAACTGTGATTTTTTTTTATTACAAATAGGAAACAGTTCCTCATACTGTTTTCCTATATCTTAATATCAATTTGTACACTTACTGTTCTATTGGTTAGATTATGTGAATGGAAGAACACTGAGGAATAATAATGTATAACTATACACCTGTCAACTGTTTAGAAGGGGGATCTCAATCACCAAACATATATTGTATCTATACATTCTTTATCAAACTTAAACTGATATGTAAATTGTGTGTATATATATATATATATATATATTTAAATTCCCTCCTTTTTCTACCAAGGTTTTAAGTCTATTCTGTATCACGTCCTAAAGACTATTGAGACATTTTATTGATGGATTGTTCAGACTGATCAGTTTGACAAACATCTTTTCTATTGTTTCAACAAGTTAATATTATATTTGAAAAGTTACTTATTATAATTTGCTAAGCTACAGCTTATTATGCATTACATAAATCTGTATAATTTGATATTCTAATACGATTATATTTATAATTAAAAGGGAAGGGTTACTATTATGTATTATATGTCACCTTAAGGATATCCTTCCCTTTTTTGACATACTACACCTCAATTTCAGGTTTCCTGAAGGGCATTCTACCAAAAGCCTGGTTATTGGTTCATTATTGTCTCCTGTTTCTATCAGGTACAAATATATTTTCGTTCACATCTCTATTAACTGCCTCTACAAGGCCACACATCACCATAATGGGGTTATCAGGATATGGGGGCTTGATTTCCTGCCTTGCCTCATCAGGCCACGGCTCCACTCGACAACTCGTCATACGTTTATCCAAACTCACTATCTGTAAACAAACGTCCTGATTCAAAATAACACCTCTTGTTCATTTCACCCTCCTCTTTCCTTCAGATACTACCACGCTTTAATAGCATGACGTCTTCATGGATCTCCTTTTAGGGGAATATAGTAGATATCCCTGGACTCTTCAGCACACTCGGGGCTTAAGGATACAATACTATCAGCAATATCACTAAGAACTTCACTATACTAAATCTAAACTTATTATTTCCCCCCTCTCTTCTCCCTCACTCCTTTGTTCCTTGTTCTCTTCTCTCTCTCTCTCCTTCCTTTCCCTCTCTCCTTTCCTCTCTTTCTCTTATGTTGTAGGTCTCATAAGAAGCTTTTTCACGAGAATCACAACTTGGGTTTCGCTAAGTACATTGCATTAGCCCTTCATCAAGCCCCTGTCCAGGGTCAGCGAACTGGCTGTTTAAGGTTAGGCACTGGCCTTAGTTGTACAACGTAGCTGGTCCTGCGAGGCCAACTCCCCAATCTCAACACAGAGATTTTTGCCCCTCGGGCCAAATCATAGTTAGAGCCTCACATTCACCCACGTATCGGGTTTATAGTTAGGGCCTCACCTGTCACAGCCACACATTTTTGGATCTTTTACTGTCACCGAGAGGCCAACACCCCACCACCACGCTAGTGGCGTGAACCCCACACCCAAATCATAGATAGAGCCTCTCACCAGCCACTTGGCAACTAGCAGGGCATCACCTGTCACGGGTAGATAGCTTTTCGCTTTGGCACTAGTTAGCCAGACAGTTCTACTTAAGTTCAACGGTGTTTCATTAATCAGATCATTGTTGTTGTGTTGTTCTTTCTTGCAGTATGTCCGAAGAAGCCAACATAAGAAAAGAATCATCCCTTCCTAGGACACCCGCTAGGCCTAACACCCCTATTAGGCATAATACCCCCAGGGAATTACAAGAACCATACACGCCAGGCTCTTTAACCCCTTAAGGACCAAACTTCTGGAATAAAAGGGAATCATGACATGTCACACATGTCATGTGTCCTTAAGGGGTGAAGATCCTGCTCTATCCCCAGGATCTTGGCTGAATTGCGCCAAAAGGGAATCCCTTTCACAGCTACTGCAAGGAAATCAGAACTCTTCAAGCTGCTTACAGCGCGTCCTGAGGATCCTGGGCTGGGTACCAGCTCACAGGGACACAGCTCAGATATACTAGGAACTCTAAACACCATTCTGTCATCTCTTCAGTCCATTAATGATAGACATAGATCCTCCTCCCATAGGGTTTGCACAAGTACTCACATCTATCAACTCACAGGGTAGGCCCCCCACCTCACCTTCCCCCCCACCCCTCACTACCCATGTAATTACCCACAAATCGGTAATAATTTGAATACAGGGGTATATCATTTTCATGACTGCAGATTACTACACGTATGCGCCACATGCTTTAGGGCTCATGCCAAAACCATGTGCCCGTATAAGTTGAACCCAAATGCAATAACTACAGAGGTAAATAAGTAATTTGGCGTTCTACTTAAAGTCACATCCGTCTCCTCACTTGGTGGAATACTTTAATTCCACCCATATATTATAGTGTGTACACACTGGAACTGTATATACCTTATTTCTTTTTATATATTTTTTTCTAATTTTTTCACTTTTTGGTTTTCTTTTTTCTTATTTTTTCATTTTTTAGAATATTTTTTTCGTTTTTTTTTTTGGCTGGTAATCCGGACTTTGAAACATATTAATGCAGTTCCTCATTACTGATTATTTACAAGTCTGATGTTGTAGGGACTTACTTACATGGAGTAATATTAGTTGTCACAGGATATATTGTTTCTACTATACATATTGTTCTATTCTTTTGTATATATTTTCAAATTTGCAAAATTAATGAATTATACTCATATAATATTATATTTACAAAATTAATGAATTATTAAATGAAGTAATGAATTATATCTAAAATTATTGAGTGCGGTATCATTTTTTGTTATATTGTATATTAGGAGGTATATGGGCCACCTTGCTACCTTGCACCAATACGGATAAAAGAGTGCCTGTACACAGAATTGTTGTAATATCATGGTCTGACCACGCTCCTATTTTAGTCTCCATGAAAACAAAACAATCTTTTTACAAATCCTCTTCATGGAGATTTAATGAGAGTTTATGAACAGAAGAAAATGTAACATATCTAACCAATATTGCTGAAGATTATTTTTATCACGAACAATAATAAAGAAGTGTCAGAATCAACATTATGGTGTACCTTTAAATCATACCTGTGTGGCTTTTTTATTAAATTAGGAGCAGGGAAAAAAACAAACAAGGAAAACAATTAAATGATTTGTATATTTTATTGGCACAAAAAGAAAGTGGAAAAAAATAACTCACATAAGCTTAGGGAAGAGATTCAAAAAAATTCAGATCGAAATTAAGGAAAAAAATTGTAATTAAATCTCAGAATGCATTAAGTAAATTAAGCCAATATTGGTATCACCAAGAAAAAACAAACAAACAAAAACAAAAAAAAAAAAAAACAGGGAAATTATTATCAAGTAAATTAAAAACCATAAAAAATAAATAAAATAATGAACAAAATAGAAGGCAACAACATTTGCCTTTCCGCTAAAAAAAAAGGTCAGGCATATGCAAACTATTACAAATCTTTATATAATCTCCTGGACAATAAGTTAACAAGGGAGCAGATTAATGGTTTCCTTCGTAAAACATCACTACCATGATTATCACAGAATAAGATAGATTTTTTTTTTTTAAATAAACCAATAGAGCTTGAGGAAATAAAATCAGCAATCCAGAATTTGCAGTTGGGCAAAAAAAACTGGTCCAGATGGTTATCTTACTCTTTAAAAAAAAAAAAAAACTTTTATAGAACAAATCACTCCAGCCTTAAACAAATCTATTTAAAGAAGTTCAAAAGCAAAAAACGTTCCCTGAAGAAATGTTAAGAGCTACAATTTCTCCTGTTCCAAAACCTGGAAAAGATTCCAATGTTGTTTCCAACTACGGTCTAATCTCTCTGACAAATACAGATATCAATTTTTTATTTTTTTTATTTTAGCAGACAGATTTTAAGCCCACACATAGAGAGACATGTGGCAATCGGTAATTAAAGACTTTCCGAGGTGGCCGTCGTTCGTCTACCAACCACGTGGCGGTCGGCCATCTTGGATCATTTGTCTCACCAGCGGTGTTTGGCCATCGAGCGCATGGAACTGAAAACGGCTACTCGACGGCGTGAACACCGCTGGACTTCCAGGCCGTTCGGGAGCTCCGGTCTTTCCCTATTGTGGTTCCCCATCGGTGTTCGGTACTTTTAGGCGAACTCAATGGCAAAGTGTATTTCTTGGGGCGTTCGGTTGTTTTAGCCGGGATCTGAGCGGTATTCCCACAAAATGTGCACTCAGATCTCAGCTATCTACTGAATGTCCGTTCGTTTAAATAAACTGAATATTGTTAAAGTTATGTATTTAAATGTAAAATGCCGGTCCTGCTGCACGGAGGGATAATCCACTTAATGGTATATTCCAGTGGGAGTATCCCTCTTGTCCAGCAGTGTCTGATGGGAGAAATGTCCAGAATGTTAAGTCCCCCATGTAGTCCCCTACTGTATTACCCCTGCTATGTCAGTAGGGAAACCCCTTGAATGGGGACTTGCATAAATACTGTGACCTCTGAATAAAAACCTCAGATGGCTCCCAGAACTGTGTTTCATCCGGTTACTGGGGGATTTGGGATATTGCCTTACTTTTCAGCGCTTGACTGTTGATTACCTTCTGTACCAGCGGAGATCGTGGAATTTAATATTGCAGCTCCGCTACAATTGGTGGCAAGCGACAGGATCCAACCTTACAGCCGAAACGCAGCGTTCAGATGAAGTGAAACTACCGAACGGGAAAAGTGAATGGCAATTCGGATGCAGCAGAGAACTGAACACTAAAGTGAATGGGGACAGATTACACTGCATTAAAAAGGCAGACACTAAAGGAACTGCTGGAAACCAGGGGAAAGATAGCCAGCAACAAGCCGAAAGCAGTGCTGATTGCCGAATTGATGGAGGGAGACAGAGCCCACAGCGTGACACCCCCACCAGCCATGGAGAAAACCCCATACCAAAGAGAGATGAGAACCAGGATGGAGTTTCTGCCGCAACCAGTACCCTTGGAAATATTGACCATGCTGATGGCGGATGTGCAGGAGTATGTGATGGCACACCGTCCACAGGAAACACCGCCCACAGGAGACACCGTCCAGGGCAGAATCCATTACTGCTAGGTAAAACCCGGCTAGGTAAAACCCAAAATCCCATACCATGCCTTTAAGATGTTTTGTAAGGGGAAGGATGAGATTGATGGGTATTTGCAAGATTTCGAGAGGCTGTGTGATTTGCATGACTTGGAGCAGGCAGTATGGATACCGTTACTGGCAGGCAAACTGTCAGGTCGGGCAGCAGAAGCCTATCGTGCTGTACCCAGAGAGGACAGCAAGGATTATGCCAAAGTAAAACGAGCCATACTAGAAAGATATGCCATTACCCCGCAGGCATACCGGCGCAAGTTTAGAGGCTTGCGCAAACCGGAGAAAGATTCTCATGCCGAGTGGGCCCACAAGCTAGATCAAGCATCACAAGGGTGGATACAAGCAAGCCAAGCCACCACTATGGAGGAGTTGCGACAATTGATGCTGTTGGAACAATTCTTTAATGGCTTGTCCCCAGAGGCACAAGAATGGGTGAGAGACCGCAAACCCCTCACCCTAACTGAAGCGGCCTGATTAGCAGACCAGCATTTTGACGCAAGGAGGCATCACGGGCACCTAAATAGGAATTACCCTCGACCCACTGTGCAACCCAGTGCAGTGACGCCTACAGCCTCCACAGCAGCACCCTTTAGACCAACCCAGGGAACCAACCTCCACCCTCCCAATATAATGGCAGGGCTAACATCCAATGCCATACCTGCAGGCAGTGGGGACATATGTCCCGGGAGTGCACTCAGAACCGGAGCCGACAAGCGTGGAACCAAGTCTTACAGAACCCGGCACCAAGGGCCGCCGCTCATCACTATCAAGTAGAGCCAGCCACCCAGGATATACTGAGCGCTCAGGCAGAAGAACCCCTGGGAATACTGCACGAAGTGATGTCGGTTCAAGCCACTGACAACAGGCAACATCATCGCAAGCTAGTGACACTGGTGGGGAAAGAAGTATAGGGGCTCCTGGATTCAGGAGCCATCCTAACTTTGGTGGCACCCCATTTGGTTCCAGGTTCAGCACCACCGGCGGATCCGTGGCAGTACGAGTTGCAGGAGGAGCAGTGTACCGACTACCCACTGTCAAAGTACATTTGAATTGGGGTGCTTGGAAGGGGATGGTAGAGGTGGGCCTGATGCAGAAGTTACCCGTGGATGTTGTACTAGGGAATGACTTGGGCCTGATGACCTCTGCTTTTATACCCCAGGCTCCACACCGGGAAGCACATCCAGTGACCACCCGGCAGCAGGCTCACACCACGGTTCCACCAGCACACTCTGAGGCTCAGGTAAGAGACAGTGCCCCCACACGGCACGTATGACCTGGGATACCCCAACTGAATTTGAGGCGGAGGTAAAGTTAGACCCCACGCTACAGGTATACAGGGACAGGGTAAGCACAGATCAGGCCGGGTTAGAGGGGGAGCGGTATACATGGCAGAAAGGGCTATTGTATCGCATTGCTGAAAGAGTAGTGGGGGGATCGGTCACAGTAACGACTAAACAGTTAGTAGTCCCCCAAAAGTATAGGCAAGAACCTCTTAGGATTGCTCACGACATTCCCTTGTCTGGGCATCTGGGAATGACACGCACCCGATACCGGTTGACCCACGCCTTTTTCTGGCCAGGGATTTCTAAAGATATGCAGCAGTACTGCAACTCGTGACATTTGCCAGCGAGTGGGCAAGCGGGGTGACCACCACAAAGCCAAATTCTGCCCTCTTCCCATTATTGAAGAACCCTTCAGTAGGGTGGCTAGAGATATAGTGGGCCCCTTGCCCAAGCGCAGTCCCTCGGGTAAGAGATATATTTTAACAGTAGTGGACTATGCCACCCGGTACCCCGAGGCCATCGCCCTCTCCAACATTCATGCAGAAACTGTGGCCGAGGCCTTAATGAAAATATTCTCCAGGGTGTGGTTTCCCCAAGAGATCATATCCGATAGGGGCACCCAGTTCACCGCCAAGGTCACCCAACAACTTTAGTAAATTCCGCCTATCACCTCCAGTTCAATGGTTTATGCGAAAGGTTTAACGGTACCCTGAAGCAGATGCTCCGTACAGTTGGAGAGGCCCATAAAGACTGGGAGCGATTTCTACCCCATCTGCTCTTCGCCTATAGAGAGGTACCCCAGGAGTCGACAGGGTTTTCCCCTTTCGAATTGCTGTTTGGGAGAAGGGTGCAGGGCCGTTAGATTTAATTAGAGAGCATTGGGAGGGAGAGAGTAGCACAGATGGGACCCCCATTGCACCTTACGTGCTGGAGGCACTAACCCAGGCCGTGCGCACCAACCTCCAGGCGGCCCAACAACGCCTGCGCCGCTGGTACGATAGGGGAGCCAGAGACCGCAGCTTTCAAGTGGGACAGAAGGTTTTGATTTTAAAACCTGTCCGCACAGACAAGCTGCAGGCCATCTGGCAAGGCCCATACCAGGTGGTGGAACAGAGATGTGACACCACCTATGTGATTGGCCCCTGCTCAGGGGTAGGGAAGAGATAAATTGCTCCACGTGAATATGCTCAAACCCTATCATGAGAGGATAGAGGACGTGGCAGCAATATGCGCCTCCGCCTCTGATGATCAGGAGAACCTGCCACTACCTGACCTATTAGAACAGGACGACCAGACAGAGCCCTCCACGGGGGTTCAACTGGGGCGGGCCCAGGTACAAGAGTTGATCACGGCTAAAGGAGCCACCTTCTCCAATTTGCCTGGGTACACTCCGCTAGCCACTAACAGAGTCGAGACCCCTGGACAGCTACCTATGCGGCAGAACCCAAATCGTATCCCTGAAGCAATCAGGGAACATATGAGGAAAGAGATTGAGGAAATGTTGCAGCTAGGGGTTATTGAACATTCCGATAGCCCCTGGGCATCGCCGGTAGTGCTGGTACCTAAGAAAGATGGCACGACACGTTTTTGTGTCGACTACCGGAGGCTAAATGACAAAACTGTGTCTGATGCCTGTCCGATGCCCCGTCGAGCTGTTGGTAAGATGGCAAGAGGCCAGTATCTCACTACCATAGATTTATGTAAGGGATACTGGAAAATTCCACTAGCCGAGGATGCCATCCCCAAGTCGGCATTTGTCACCCCGTTTGGCCTGTACCAGTTTCGGGTCATGCCATTCGGGATGAAAAATGCCCCGGTGACCTTTCAGAAGATGGTAGATCGGCTACTGGATGGGTTCCAGGAATATGCATGCGCATACCTGGACGATATTGCCATATATAGCCAGACCTGGGCAGAGCACCTACAACACATAGGGGCCTTTATTGATCGTATCGGGGAGGCAGGGTTGATGCTGAAACCTAGCAATGCCCAAATACGGCAGAGGTGCAGTATTTGGGCCACCGGGTGGGGAGCGGGCAACAAAAACCCGAACCAGCAAAGATTGAAGCCGTTGCTAAGTGGCCCACCCCTAGGACAAAGACCCAAGTGCTAGCCTTCCTGGGCACTGCAGGGTACTATAGAAAATTCGTGCCCAATTATATTGCCCTGGCCAAACCCTTGACTGACTTGACCCGCAAGAACCTTCCTCAACAGGTTGTCTGGGGCCCGGAGTGTGATCAGGCATTTAACCAACTCAAGACGGCTCTAACTAACGCACCTGTACTTGCTACTCCTGATCCAACTAATCACTTTCTTGTTCACACAGACGCTTCAATGTTTGGATTGGGAGCAGTGCTGAGCCAAGTTGGAGCAGATAGCGGAGAACACCCTGTTGCATATCTAAATCGGAAACTATTACCACGGGAAGTGAGCTACGCCGTCATCGAAAAAGAATGCCTGGCTGTAGTGTGGGCCCTCAAAAAGTTGCAGCCATACTTATATGGATCACCTTTTTCCTTGCTCACAGATCACAACCCGTTGGTGTGGCTGAACCGTGTGGCTGGAGACAATACCAGGCTGCTGCGCTGGAGTTCGGCGCTGCAGCCTTTTGACTTTACAATCCATTACCGCCCTGGGAAACAAAACGGTAACGCCGACGGGTTATCTAGATAAACTGAACTTGAAAAGTTATCTGTGGGCACTTCCCCGGACATCCCCAAGCTGATCCGTTGGGATCAGACTGTGTATGCCGGCTTGGTTCTGGGGGAGCATTGTGGCAAACCTAGCCACTTGTAGGATGCTGGACTATCTGTATCAAAAGGTTGTCTGTAATAACCGCTGGAATATATGTGTAACCTTGGTCTAGACTGTTATGTGCATAGAATTTGTATGCTAGCAGCCGAAAGCCGCTAGCATTCATGTATTTTGTTTTACGAACAGCGACTTTACTGGCTGTTCATGAACCGAATGAGCTACCCCCTAATAGCCCACACATAGAGGGACGTGTGGCACTCATTAACCGATTGCAACATTGTTGCAATCGGTAATTAAAGACTTTCCTAGGTGGCGGTCGGCCATCTTGGATCCTTTGTCTCATCAGCGGTGTTTGGCCGTCGAGCGCGTGGCACTGAAAACGGCTACTCGACGGCGCGAACACCGCTGGACTTCCAGGCCGTTCGGGAGCTCCGGTCTTTCCCTATTGTGGTTCCCCATCGGTGTTCAGTACTTTTAGGTGAACTCAATGGCAAAGTGTATTCGTGCGGCGTTTGGTTGTTTTAGCCGGGATCTGAGCGGTATTCCCACAAAATGTGCACCCAGACCCCAGCTATCTACCGAATGTCCATTCATTTAAATAAACTGAATATTGTTAAAGTTATGGATTTAAATGTACAATGCCGGTCCTGCTGCACTGAGGGATAATCCACTTAACGGTATATTCCAGTGGGAGTATCCCCCTCGTCCAGCAGTGTCTGCAAGGCCGTCTTTAAAGGGGGGCGAAAGGGGCAGCTGCCCCGGGCCCAGTTACTCCTGGGGGGGCCAAAGTAGCTGCTCTGTGGGCCCCTTGCTGGGGTCCAAATCATGTGGACTGCAGCACCTGATGTAATTAAGGGCCCTCAGCCCTTTAAGAGTGCTCGGCCTTGGCCCCTTTGATGTTACCTGCTGGGAGGAAGTGATCTCACCTCACTAGTAACAGAGTGCCGCTGGGGAGGTAGAGGAGGTATACACAGGAGGAGAAAAGGGACTGAGGACAGACTCTCATCAGCCTTGGCCCTCCAGCTCCCATTGGACCCCAGGGAAACCACCCTTCTGTACCCAAAAGGTAAGGAGACAAGAGGGTGGCTAAAATATGATGTAACTTGATATATGTGTGTGTACCTGGGTCTGAGTGAGTGCATCTGGGCATATGTGTGTGTTTATCTGGCTGTGTGTGTGTGTATTTATCTGGCTATGTGTGTGTGTGTTTATCTGGTTATATGTATGTGTGTGTTTATCTGGCTGTGTGTGTGTATATCTGGCTATATGTGTGTGTGTGTTTACCTGGCTATATGTGTGTGTGTTTATCTGGCTATGTGTGTGTGTGTTTATCTGGCTATATGTGTGTGTGTGTGTGTGTATATCTGGCTGTGTGTGTGTGCGTTTATCTGGCTGTGTGTGTGTGTGTGTGTGTGTGTGTGTGTGTATCTGACTGTGTGTATGTCAATGTGTGTATCTGGCTGTATGTGCATGTGTATCTGGCTGTATGTGTGTGTGTGTGTACCTGGCTGTGAGTGTACAGAGCTGTGTGTATATCTGGCTATGTATCTAGCTGTGTGTGTATCTGTCTGTGTTTGTGTCAGTGTGTGTATCTGGCTGTGTGTGTCTGTGTATGTATGTGTATATATCCAGGCAATCAAACACCACAGCAAACACAATCATTACATACAAACACACCCCTAATACAAACTCCAAAATTGTATACAAACACACCCTTCACTCACTAAACTACACACAAATGTACATCTGCATTTAAAAGACAACCCTACATCCACACACCCCTGCATGCAATTACAAATGTTACATAAAACACTAAAATTATATACAAACGCCAACTCAATACACAAAAGCACAACTTCATTTAAAAGCCAACACTACATACACACACACCCCTGCATTCAAACACAAACACTACACAAAAGTACACAGCTGCATTCCAATAGTAACAGTATATACAAATACACCCCTATATGCACACATATACTCTATACAAAAACATGCTTACATTCAAATTCACAAACACTGCTCACAAATACAACCCTACAAGAATGGCCAAACAGTGGATCCCCATCGTGGAAGTTGTACGACAGATGGGTATCTAACTTTTCTCCACTCTTGCGCTATTGGAGAGAAAACAATTCTTGCACCACAGCCCTCTCTACATTGGTTCTATCAGTAGGTTGGGGTGGAGGCCCTGATTGCATGCCAGGGAGCTGGGGGTTGAGAATGGGGGGGCATGGGGGAGTGGGGAAGGGCAGGTATAGGGGGCCCAAGCAAATGCTTGCCCAGGGTCCAATCGATATTAAAGACGGCCCTGAGTGCCTGATGGGAGAAATGCTCAGAATGTTAAGTCCCCCATGTAGTTCCCTACTGTATTACCCCTGCTTTGTCAGTAGTGAAACCCCTTGCATGGGGACTTGCATAAATACTGGAGCTGTGAATAAAAACCTCAGTTGACTCCCAGAACTGTGTTTCGTCCGGTTACTGGGGGATTTGGGATATTGCCTTACTTTTCAGCGCTTGACTGTGGATTACCTTCTGTACCAGCGGAGATCGTGGGATTTAATATTGCAGCTCCACTACAGTATTTATGGTATATATCTTTCAAAGAATATTTTTCAGATTTAAGAGTGACTTCCTTCTTAAAAAATAAGTAAATTATAGAGAAGCTACTGATATCTGTATATAAAGAAAATAAAAGAATTTCAAAACTCAATAAAATACTTTATTTTAGCAAAGATAATGAGAAGGCATTGTGAATGATTAATTGGGAAAAAGACCTTGAAAAAACACTTTTTAGAGACTTGGTTTAGCTCTTTTAGATGGTTTAAAAAGACTATACATAGTGTTAATATCTGGGAAACACAACCTAAGATTATTCATAGATGTTATCGAACTCCATATTTGGTGGTCTTGTAAAAGGCTTGAAGTGTAGAATATTGCATATTCTATGTTTCTATTGATTATATATGGATGTGTGGATTGACATAAGTAACAGATGGTATCAATAAGTCACAAGGCTTTCTTTGTCCGAGAGCTCTGGAATGTGGATTCGGGGGTCTTGTCCTTATATGGCTAGAGTTATATGCTGACGTTAGTATTAGCACATCTATATAGTAACAGAGGGACACGAGGTCGGTCTCACTCTTGGCTTGGCTCTGTACAACGATGTAACTCTCCCATCAGAAGTCCAGCAATTACCATCTGCTGTTGAATGTCCATTATCCTGTAACATCCTATATTATGTTTTATGTATCCGTAACTAAGAATAAACCTGAAGAAACCGTAAGTCAGATTGCGTATTACTACTTTTCAATAATATAGACATATATTATTGTGGCGAGCATTTGGCCCAAGAATATATATACAAAAGACGTATATATATCAGTCAACTGAAGATAAGAAGAAAATTAAGAATCATCAACATTGAACATCCATTCATCTAGTTTTTTACATTGGCTAGCCAGCCAGTCTTCTATTCAAGTTTTGTTCCCACTTCAAGGGGGGAGAGAGAAGAATCGAGTTACAAAGCTATTTTGGAACTGGGAAAACAAACTTGAAGAGAAAAAAAAGAATCTAGACTGACTGTCATAGAAGAACTGTGTTTGTAAGAAAAAGAAAGTTTTCAAATCAAAGACTGTACAAGACTATTTTCTACAACTGAGACAAAAGCACAAGATACAACGTGAATTCTAGAAGCAAGCACGTGGCAGAGATTGGCACGCGTCCAGAATCAAGCGTCCAGAACTGCGCAGCTGTGTGGATGAAGCAACGAAATAGACAGAGATAACTGATCTGGTGAGTAACATGGAATTCATAAATGATATTGCAGAGAAAAGTAAATTGCAGTTTGCATGTAATAGCAGCTATTCAGATGCTGTATTGTGGCAATCTTTATACACACAATGTGAAATTGCCAATAGTGAAATTGACAAGAAATTGTTTGTTAATAAGAAAAAACAAAAGATCAGAAATGTTATGAAACTAGTCTGTACTTACAATGCATTGATTTGTAAACGAGATGCAGGTCAAGACAATTTAGAATCAGCAGAAAAAGTAGATTTGAATGGGTTAACAGAAGACAAATCAGATTTAAATGAACAGTGTAACAATGTAACAGAGAGCACATTGTCAGAAAAAGTCTGTGAATTAGAGGATAGAGTTGAACTAAGAAATGATCTTATTTGCCAGTTTAGAAATGAAGTTAAACTAGTGTGTGTTAATACAAGAAAAATAAAGGCACAGAATCTAATCCCAGAACCAAAAGATACTGAAAATGTATCCTCACAGAGTGATTTGCAGAAATGTAAATTTCAAGATAGAGCTGCAAAACTTAATTTGAAAATACATGAACAATTAATGAAAATTGTGAAATGTATTCCAGTTTATGACACGCCAGTGGATGCATTTACTAATGCTGAAATGTTTGAGTCTAATTTAGACAAATACAGCCTAAATGACGAACAAAGGAATAGACTATTTCAAATATGGCTGCCGACTCAAATGGCATGTAGGCTGACCACGCTTGTAAAATGTGAGGACAATGATGAAATAATATATGGAAATAAGCAAGACAGATTAACACAATTAATAAAATTAACAACAGGGAATGATTTTGCAGATACTGAAATGTTGGAAAAACTAAAACCACACAAAGGGGAGGATATATTTAGTTTTCTTGCAAAATTTGAAAGTGCATATAGACTTGTTGCTGATTTTTCTGAAGATCAGTTAATTAATGAATTTGTGAAAAAATTTCAAGATCTAGATCCAACTGCAATTGTGTTAGCTTGACAGAAGTAGCTTTGTTCTTGGATAACTTAAGGAGAGAAACCAATAATGAAGGGGTTAAAATGACTTGTGGATTTAGGCAGAGAAAGAAGTGCAGATTTTACAGCCCTCGTCCCCCTCCTTCTTCTTCTTCTAGGACAGAGTGTAGAGTGATACAGACAGCTGAGCCCCTCCCAATTTATTCAACTAAAAACTGTAGAGTTGATAATAAAAGGCAGAATATAACTCCTAAAGTTATTTGTTTTTGGTGCAATAAACAACATTATTTAAGATCTTGCAGATATTTTATCCGAGATATCAAATCAAAAGCAAATGAGAAATTAAATGTGTTGATTGAAAATTTTGACAGAGAAAATACATGTGGAGATAAATCAATAAAGGCCTTTCCTTGTAAACTTATAATCAGACAAATAAGAACAATTTTAGCTAAATCGAAATTAGGAGACAGACAAGCAATGCAGTGTAACACAGAAAGTTATAAGAATCCGGTAACTTCAATAGATATGATCAGTTTAGGGAATGAGCATGGATATGAGTGCCAACAGATGTACACAGGCTGATTCCAGAATTAAGAACAGCCAAGAATAGAGTTCTATGTTAGTTTGTTTTAATGAATTATTAGTCTGAACAGTTTTTTCATTGTTTTTATGTGTGTTATAAGAAAGTATTAGGTTAATTAATTAAAATAAAAATTTACATCAAGTTTGCAAATATGGCAGAATGAAATACACTAATGTAGCAGTTAGGAACATGCAATGTTATATTGGGTGTATGCAATTATACGGTAACTCCAATCATTTTACAGAAGAAAAAACAATGGATATATTCCTTGTTGCTTCTGAGGTTGATTTAAAATCTTTGATTTAATTCATGAGAATGAGATTTTAATGTCATGACTGATAATGGATTACTATATATTGCAACGCCTGGACATACATATGTTTTGATTATATATGAGACAAAAGTTTTGATAGAATAAAACCTAGATTTACAAATACATTTGATGAAGGAAACAATATATGTTTTTTGTAGTTTGTTTCATGTGACAAAATGGTGCCAGTGTTAAGACAAGATGGCTGCTATTGTTAAAGTATAGTGGAAAACAATATTTTGTGGTAACATCTGACATGTGATTAGGTTATACCTCCAGATTATTAAACAGTTTAAAGGGGGGTATGATTAATAAGGTATGAGTAATAAAAAGTTTGAGAATTTAGAATTTACATGTTCAGAAAGATTTGAATATAAAGGAAATTTAAAGATTATACATCACATGGCATAAATGTAATGACCACTAGATGGTAGATCTCATGAGAAGAAATGAGTATGTTTTGTGTAGTCAATATGATTCAATGTTAAACTGTATAATAATAATGAGATATAAACATTGTAAGCCATTGTATTGATGCTGCACATGTTATTTGTTTTAATGTAGGTAAAGCGTGACAGATCCTTGTGGCAATAAATCAGGAAAGTATTCCTTCAGACAACTGGACATCGACTGTTGGAAAGAGACTTTTCATCTGATCTGCAAACTGTGATGGAAGATTCTACAGAGTTCATTCGATACAGAAGATTAACAGACTTACAAAGAAATAAAAGATTGACACTAATATATATTCCTAAATATTAACAGAAATGAAAACAGACAATGAAAAGTTATATAACAGTTATGAGTATTAATACCAAAAGAGAGTACTTAGAAAATTATGATAGGATAGTATTTTGAAAAGAACTGTTATATTATTACCTATACATAGAATGAGATGTATCAGAGGTAGATAAAATATGAAGTTGATAAAATAAGGATCATGGTTACTTAATATCACAAAGATTGAGTTCAATAGTATTTCATAGATTAACTATAATGAGTAATTTGTTTATATAGTTGAAGTAAAACAAACAATGGTAATAAAAGGAAGAAAACTAAGGAAGGATAATTTATATTGATTAATATTAAGTAATAGTATACATTAAGAATGCATTGGATATAAGAGTTCAGAGATCCAAGAGGAATTGAATTGAATGGAAAGAGTATAGTACACAATTATATTTGACCTAAGTCTATAAAGGTGTGGACTAGGGAGAATAGGTTTCTGGATATGGTGATATCCAATGAATACGTTGTTTTAAGATTTCCCTGAGTTTGTTAGACACAGACTAGGAATAAGAGTTTCTGGGCAGTATGACCCCAAGTTTATTTTTGTTTTATTTTATTTTAGTCAGTTGAAGTGTACTAAGGAATACGGATTGATCAGAACATTAGGACAATCCTGCTTTTAAGATGTATTACATTAATAAGTCATCACAATGCTAATGAAGAGAGTGATGCTAATGAATTTAAATTATTCTTTCCAAGTTATTTTAAAGTAAACTATGTTTCTATTGAATGAAAAGTTTGTTACTACAAGGTAGAATAGTAGTCAAAATTATAATTCTGTAAACAAAAACAAATCTATGATAGAAAGATTTCTGGGTGCAGAATTTCTAGGACAATAAGTATTGTCAACACCATGAACATTATTTGAAGAATTATTATAGAACTTCATGGTTGATAACACATCCTTTGAATGAGACTTATAAGTAGTGTTGATATATTTCAGGTAGTTAGAGCCTACTGAATATACAAATTAAATACTATGATTGTAAAGTACTGATACAATCATCACTAGGTGGTATTAATGGTATAGGAATGTAATTCTTGAATACAAATGACCTAAAGATTTTAAGGTTGCTAGAAACCATATGATTCATGGAAATATAAGTGCACGGATATACAAGCAATACATGTATTAGTACTTAAGTAATATCAGGTATTGAGAATGAAAATACTATGCTATATGTGTCTGTAGGAGTATGATAGTGATACACAGTTATTATTTAGAAAGTTACGATCTTGATTTTGTTATCTACAAAGATATGACTGTACCTGAGCAGGTAGATCTTTCTGATTGCTTTATTGTTTATTGGATCAACATTTGTAAATATTTTATTGTATTCATTTATTATTGTTATATATATGTACATATTATGTTCAAGTAGTTATGATGTAACATGGATATGGATATCAATACATAGCTGAAACAGAGGGAGTTTAAAGTAAAGTAAGCAGTATGAGGAATAGAAACTCGATCTTCTAAGAACTCTCATATAATAGAAAGTTGTGACTACATTCTGTTCTATGCTCAATGAATGTGATACAAGTGATGTATGAATGGACAGGTTAATTACATTGTGTTATGGTTTTAAAACAAACCATAAACAGAGGGAATGTAGAATATTGCATATTCTATGTTTCTATTGATTATATATGGATGTGTGGATTGACATAAGTAACAGATGGTATCAATAAGTCACAAGGCTTTCTTTGTCCGAGAGCTCTGGAATGTGGATTCGGGGGTCTTGTCCTTATATGGCTAGAGTTATATGCTGACGTTAGTATTAGCACATCTATATAGTAACAGAGGGACACGAGGTCGGTCTCACTCTTGGCTTGGCTCTGTACAACGATGTAACTCTCCCATCAGAAGTCCAGCAATTACCATCTGCTGTTGAATGTCCATTATCCTGTAGCATCATTTGTTGTTTTATGTATCCGTAACTAAGAATAAACCTGAAGAAACCGTAAGTCAGATTGCGTATTACTACTTTTCAATAATATAGACATATATTATTGTGGCGAGCATTTGGCCCAAGAATATATATACAAAAGACGTATATATATCAGTCAACTGAAGATAAGAAGAAAATTAAGAATCATCAACATTGAACATCCATTCATCTAGTTTTTTACATGAAGCAATTAAAAATTGGATGAAGCAGTTAATAAAATATGTTTCTGTTTCATATGGTTTTACCAATTCCCCCAGGTATGCAACATGTCTAATGATCCATATTGTTATGGTGACTAAACTTTATTTAGCACGCTACTGGAAATTAAATGACATTCCAGGCCCAAAAGAAATGTTAAATTAGATTAAATTCCAAAGTTATATGGAAAAGGGTATGTAACGGCTACCCCAGTTGGTGAGAGGGTATCAGCTGTTGGAGACGTCCTTTTTCCTGGCAAGCTGCTGTTCAGTAATGCAGTTCCTTATCCCCATTCACTGGATCCAAGTAGAGAGCAATGCAGAGCTCTTAAAAGAGCTAGGTGATTAAGCTGAATATTGCCTTCCAAGAACGAGACAAGGCTACGTTTTGAAGGATCAAGAAGAACTGAATTTTAATGACAGGTACTCTTCTTTTATGCGATGCGTCCCATGCAAGGGAGCCACCCACATTATTATTATTACAGTAACCAATACAAGGTACAACCCCCATATCTCTTCCCCTTAGATAAGCGTTTAGCATAATTAACAAGTACACATTTTTCATACATTCATAAATTTGGTATCCCCTGATAGCCCTATTCTGGGGAGCAACATATTTAAAAATCACCCAGATCGGGTCTCTGTTTGTGGATTAAAAGTCCCAAAATGCTTGCCATCCGTGAATATCCTGGGCATTCGTTAGATTAGGTATCAGGGTGGTCCGGTGTTCGGTAGTTTTCATTCGTATAGTTAATGCAGTGTAAATATAGTTTTGGTGAAAACAATTAAACGAATGCTTTAATCTACCGAAAGTCTTTAGAAAAAATTCACATGAAAGCAGGTAAAGCATACGATTTTCAGACAGCTTGATGTCCTTTGCTGGACAAGGGGTATATATATATATATATATATATAATCCATTGGTCTCTGTTACTTTATATGTCCCCGGCTAGTTCTTAAAGGGCCAGTAATGCCATATACGAACAGTCTTTGTATTTATGTGCAGGGTAGAGTGGAAAAAAGGCAAGAAAATGGTGGATGTTCCCAGGCACCTTGTAGGGATTTGTTACAGGGTATATATAGAGTCCTGAAAAAAATAACGATCTACAATAAACTTGGAATCCTTGGGCATCTTATTGTAAAAATTATGGTGTTTAACCCCTTGCCGACCGATGACGGTTCAGGACCGTCATCAGTAACATACTGTTGAGGACCGCGATCAGAGATCTCTTCCGACGAAATCCCGCTGTTACTATCTCCCCGGCATCCCAGGCAGATAGTAACAGCCATTGTGGCATGTGAGCGATCCGCGATCACTCACAATTGGCTGATGTCAAAGTGGGTGTTACAAACACTCACTTTGACACTGATCTCTGCCTCTCTCTCCTCTGTAGCGTTTTGTGAGGCGAGAGAGACAGAGATCAGAGCAAATCGTTTGTTGCCAGTGTTAGAGTTGCTAGAAGTGTCAAAACCTGTAAAAAAAAGTTTTTTGTTTTTTTTTTAAATCTATTTTAACCCCTTCCCTGCCAAGTCCTATTACAACAGTGCATTAGTACTGTCTGTATTTTTTTTATTTTGCACTTAAGGATTTTTTTCTTGTCAAAAAGTGTTTTAGTGTGTTTTAGTTTCTTTTAGGGTGTTTTAGACTTTTTTTTTTTATAAGAGTCAAACTTTAGTTAGTCAGTTTCCTACCCCAAAATCTCCATTAGATTCTCTTTGCAGGAGTTAGTTTAGGGATTGCCGCTAAAGTCTGTTTTAGTCTATTTAAAAAAAAAAAACTTTAAAATAAAATTACAAAAAAAAAACCTTTAAAAAAATAACTTAAAAAAAAAAACAAAAAAAAAACTTTGTGTTAGAAATTTGTTAGTTTTGTGTTGGTGAAACATGCAGCGCATGTATAGCTTGGAGGAGGCATATGCCTTCTTGGCGTCAGATTCTGACCCAGGTCAGTTTAGCGACACGTCTAGTGACACGCCATCTGTCTGTGAGCCGGCTGCAAAAAGAAGCTGTGCTTCATCTGCTACGCCGAATGTGGAGGAGGACTGGGTACCTCCACAGTTAGTTGAGCCCAACATCCCCCTTTTAGTGCCAACGCAGGCATTAATGTCAATGTGCAGGACTTCTCCGCTATGCAATATATGGTGTTATTTTTGGAAGATACAATCTGTGAGGAGATTGCTCTATGTTACCCAATTTTTTGATGCAAATCCAGGAATCTATGTAGTCAGGAAGCATACTTGGCATCCCACAGATGTCCCTGAACTCAAAAAATTCTGGGCTCTTACCATGCCCATGGGGGTAATACAGAAGCCCTCAATCTGCTCTTACTGGAGCACCAACCCAATCTGTTCTAGTCCTATATACTCCCAAACAATGTCTAGAGCTAGATATGAGTTGGTGCTGCGATACTTGCATTTCAATGATAATGCACCCCAATGTCACCCCAGAGATCACCCCCAATATGACAGGCTTCACAAAATACGTCCACTAATAGACCATCTGCAGCGAAGATTTTCTGACCTTTATACTCCCCAGCAAAATGTATCTGTTGATGAATCCCTTATGAAATATAAAGGGAAATTGGGGTTCAAACCCTTTCCATGAAAGCGCGCTAGGTATGGCATCAAGTTTTACAAAATGTGCGAGAGCGAAAGTGGCTATACATTTGCCTTTGGCGTATATGAGGGGAAAGATGGTTAACTGGACCCTCCTGGCTGTCCTGACTTTCTGGGGACAAGTGTGAAAATAGTTTGGGACCTACTGACCCCCTTGTTCAATAAGGGTTACCACCTTTATGTGGACAATTTCTATAGTAGTGTCAGTTTGTTAAAATAACTTTATAGTTTGTAGACACTGGCCTGCGGAACTGTTAGAAAAAACTCCAAAGATTTCCCCAGACCTCTCATAGAGGCCAAATTAAAAAAAAGTCAATCCAAAGCGCTTCGCAAAGCTGAAGTGCTTGCAATTACATTTAAGGACAGGAAGGATGTTAACATGCTAACCACCATCCATGACGAAAGCATGTCAGATGTCACTGTCCGAGGCAGAGTAAATTCCAAACCTGTTTGCATCAGGCTTATAACAGGCATATGGTGGTGTAGATTTGGCTAATCAGCTCATGCAGCCATATCTTATGTTAAGAAAAACTAAAGCCTGGTACAAAAAGGTGGCTATCTATCTGTTGCAAGTAGCAACCCACAATTCGTTTATACTTTTTAAAAATATTTTTGTCCAATTTCAACTAAAAGTAATTTCAACAATCATTTATGGAGATGGTTCCGTTGAAGTTCCAACAACGGTGCCAGAGGAATCAAGAATTGGTGCTACCCATTATATTTTTAAGATCCCCCCTACTGCAAATAAAACAAATCCCCAGAAACATTCCTGGGTCTGTTACAAAAAAGGGAAAAGGATAGACACCCCCTTTCACTATCCTGATTGCCCTTCAAAACTTGGATTATGTATTGGAACATGTTTTAAGCTCTACCACACAGAGCATACCTTTTTGTAAGACTTGTTCCTGATTTTTTTTTTTTTTTTTGTTTCTTTTGAAAGTAGAACATTTTAGTTAGTTTTCTTTCCCCAGATCTCCAGTTAGATTCTTTTTGCAGGAGTTAGTTCAGAGATTGCTGCTAAAGGTGCATTTGATACCTGCACATTTGGTTAAAAAAGTACTGTGGCCAAAATCTAAAAGCAAAGTGTGTATAAAAAAAACAGAATTCAAAAATTACCACAACACACTTAATCTGAATATTAAGGGGCAAAATGGTTGGGGAAAATAAGTCAAAACCTTGGATGTGTACTTTATACAAATATATACTTTGAATCCATAAATTCACATTGGGGGATGGGAAAATGCACCACACTCAACATGTGCCTAGCAAAGCAAGCAAACTATATTCAGCCAAAATGGGCAAATCCAAAATTTGTTACTGTAAAATCGTGGCAAACCAATGCATGGGGGGCCATAGGTGTACTTAGGGGACTTTGCAGGAACATATGTACTCAGGGGACTCTGTCAGTAACATATAACCTGCTGGCTAAAATAAAAAAGCAGAATTCACAAATTATCACCATGCAGGTTCTCTGAAAATATTGTAGCACAATGGTTGGGTAAATGATGTTAAAATACCCCATATAAAATACCCTGGAATGTCTACTTGATAAAAAATATACACTTTCATGATGGTAACACTAACTGGGGGATGCAAAAATACACCAAACTGGAGATAGGCCAAGCATACCTATATATCAAGTTGAAAAAACGACATGCACAAGTCTCTGTAGTGGTCTTTTAGCCCCCAAACAACCCAGCAAACCTATGCATGGCTGGTATCACTGTACTCAGGAGATGTTGCTGAATAAATATTGGGGTGTTGCTTGGCAGTGATGCATAACAGGATCTGTTAATTCATGCCTAAAGTACAAAGTGTGTGGGAAAAAAAAAAAATCCCAAAAGTTTTACAAAGGCTGGTGGTAGAATTCAGTGCATGAAAAGTGTTAAAATACCACCATTAAAAATACCCTGGGTTGTCTACTTTTCAAAAATATATAGTTTGATAGGGGTAAAATACATTGGCCCAAATAGGATATGGGTGCAAGTTGACTACATGTCACAATTTCAAGTTGGAAAATGGATATGCACACCTGCCAAATGTGGCCTTTTAGCCCTCAAACAACCCAACAAGCCTATGAAATGGGTGGTATTACTGTACTCAGGAGATGTTGCTGAATACATATCGGGGTGTTGTTTGGCAGTGACACATAACAGGATCTGTTAATTCATGCCTAAAGTACAATGTGTGTGAAAAAAAACAGAAAAAAAATTACTACCCAAACGTTTGACAAAGTCTGGTGGTAGAATAAGTGCATGGAAAGTGTTAAAATACCACCATTTGAAATACCCTAGGGTGTCTACTTTAAAAAAAATATATGGTTTGATGGAGGTAAAATACATTGGCCGGCCTTACAAATGTCCAAAATAGGACATGTGCGCAAGTTGACTACATGTCAAAATTCCAAGTTGGAAAATGGATATGCGCACCTGCCAAATGTGGCCTTTTAGCCCCCAAACAACCCGACAAGCGTATGCATGGGTGGTATCACTGTACTCAGGAGATGTTGCTGAACACATATTGAGGTGTTGTTTGGCAGTGACACATAACATGATCTATTAATTCATGCCTAAAGTACAATGTATGTGTAAAAAAAACACAATAAAAATTGCTACCAGAAAGGTTGACACAGGCTGGTGGTAGAATTAGTGCATGAAAAGTGTTAAAATACCACCATTTGAAATACCCTAGGATATCTACTTTTCAAAAATATATGGTTTGATGGGGGTAAAATACATTGGCCGGCCTTACAAATGTCCAAAATAGGACATGTGCGCAAGTTGACTACATGTCAAAATTCCAAGTTGGAAAATGGATATGCGCACCTGCCAAATGTGGCCTTTTAGCCCCCAAACAACCCGACAAGCCTATGCATTGGTGGTATCACTGTACTCAGGCGATGTTGCTGAACACATATTGGGGTGTTGTTTGGCAGTGACACATAACACTATCTGTTAATTCATGCCTAAAGTACAATGTGTGTGAAAAAAAAAAACAGAAAAAAAATTACTACCTAAAAGTTTAACAAAGTCTGGTGGTAGAATAAGTGCATGGACAGTGTTAAAATACCACCATTTGAAATACCCTAGGATGTCTACTTTTCAAAAATATATGGTTTGATGAGGGTAAAGTACATTGGCTGGCCTTACAAATATCCCAAATAGGACATGTGCGCAGAATGACTACATGTCAAGTTGAAAAATGAATATGCGCACCTGCCAAATGTGGCCTTTTAGCCCCCAAACAACCCGACAAGCCTATGCATGGGTGGTATCACTGTACTCGGGAGATGTTGCTGAACACATGTTAGTGTGTTTTGTGGCAGCAACACATAACAGGGTCTGTGAATTTATACCTGAATTGCAATGTATGTGAAAATAAAAAAAACTACCTATGCGAAGTTTGGCAAAGACTGGTGGTAAAATGGCTGCATAGAAAGTGTCAAAATATCCTTAGATTAATTCCCTGGGTTGTCTACTTTGAAAAAAAAAAAAAAAAAATATATATATATATATATATATATATATATATATATATATATATATATATACATGTGGGGTGTTTTCCAGAGATTTATGACAGGTAATAGTGTTACAATGTCACTATTGATAAATTTTAAAAATGTATGTTTTGAAACTGCAATACCCTACTTGTACTTATAGCCCTATAACTTGCAAAAAAAAGCCAAAAAGCATGTAAACACTGGGTTGTTTTAAACTTAGGACAACATGTTGAATCTATTTAGCCGTTTTATTCATTAGCTTTTGTAGGTGAGTAAAAGATTTTTCAAGTAAAAGTCAAAAAACATGTATTTTTTTTTAATTGTTTGTCATATTTTTTAAAAAAATTTAAATTAAATTAAATGAGATTATATAAATAATGGTATGTAAAAAAAAGCCCTGTTTGTCCTGAAAAAAACCAATATATAATTTGTATGGGAACAGTAAATGAGAGAGCAGACAATTACAGCTAAACACAAACACTATGAAAGAGTAAAAAGAGGCCTGGTCCTTAACGTAAAACATCGCAAAAACAGGCCGGTCCTTAAGGGGTTAAAAATAATCTATACTCAGCTTCAGATCCTAATGTAATTAAAACAATATCTAACAACCCATGCTGAAAGGAAAGAGAAAAAGGAAAGGTGAAAGGAAAACTTGTCTGTTTTCCTTTTTTTTCCTTTTGTTTTTCTCTTCCTTGATTGGATGTACTTGTGTTGTATGTATGATTGTAGCTTATGGTCAAAGAATTCAAACATCAAGCAGCTCCTACCCTAAATAATGAAGCTTTTTCAAAGTATAAAAAATAGCTAAAAGCACATGTTAACAAGACTGATTCCCAATGAAACGAAAAGTCACATGTCTAAATGTTTTTATGTTTTGTATAAATGTATTTATGTAACACATATCAATAAAAATTATATTTGATTAAAAAATATATATATTTTAATAAAAAAAAATATTTAAACTAATAATCTTTATTAAAATATCAGGGGCTGATATTTCATTGGCCCTATCCCCATTTATTATTTAAAGCAAAGAGTTTTCACTATTTTAACTCTGTAAACCTGGAGTATGTTGTTCGAATTTAATACTTCATACATTAATATCACAACTTTTTATAAAAAATTTCATTTATTTTTTGTCAATAAGTGTAAATATACATGGTAATTAGTGAATAGTTTTCTCAATAATATTGAAGATATGGCATATTACAGTATCACAATCCCAGTAACAATTTCAAACTCTTTAGAGTGATAGGATTGTTAGTTCATGACAAGTTCAATCAACCGGGTTAGTATATGGAATATGTTATTCATACACTATTGATTGAGACAATCAGCAAATAGAATGTTACTATTTGTTAAATTACAAGGGACCATATCAGCATATGGATTATTATAATTTAAAGACAGAATTTTTCAGGATCTTAAAATACAATCTTAGCTTTTTACTTCTTAGTACAATTTAAAAACAGATGTGGATCGTTTGCTTATTGTAAATACCATTCATTAGGTTTAGCTGGACAGAGTTCATTATTTACTCAGGTGATCTATACACAAAGTTCTACAGCAATGTTTTACCAGCTAGCACATAATTTTAACCAGTTCAGTGTTTTTTCAGAGTAATTAATTCATCCCATGACTTAATTCTTGCAGGTTTAGTTAAAACCGTTCTTATCTGATAAATATTTCCTAGATTGTTATACGATTAATATTCCTCTGGGTAACTCTTGATATTCTATTTTTTATTTCATGACTTTGATTAATATTCCAGTCGGCAAAAAAAATATCAATCTTTATCGTGGGCTATCATGAAACCCAATCTGGCAGATTTTGTATCAGCTTTTACCCAGAAAATATTAGCTTTTAGTTATGTAATTTTATAATTAGCATAATTTACTTATATTTATCAATAAATGTTCTGGATGCTCTTTTTAAGATTGTTTTAAGATGTCTTCTTGTCCATCTCTTGTCTTGTGTCCTATCTCCGTTCTCATTCTGTGTGTCTCTTTGTGTGTATATGATGGGGTTACATGTCATTCCTTAACTGTTAACCTTCTGACCTGGTCCAGTGAAATTTGGGGGCAAGTCATTATGTTAATGCCTGTTGATGTCATTTTGATATATAAATCTCTATATTTCTTAAACAGCAGGTGGAGCTGTTGGTCTACATCAGGAGTGTTATCAGCTATTATCATATAGGGTTAATTCTTGTTCAGGATAATTTATGAATGTTTAATTTCAAGATGCTTTGGTCAACGTTTTTTATTCCTCTCAATGCGGACTTTGGTCTTAAACCAATAAACCAATGTGTCCCTTTCAGGATATTTAACTCCTTAGTTACCAAGGATGTATCAGGTATGTCCAACAAAAAACAGTCCTCATGGACCATAGACATACCTGATACGTCCGCGGGGAATTAGAACGCTGGAAGCGATCATGATCGTTTCCAGCATCTCTAATGGTATTGCAGCAATACCCCCCTCACTGCCGGGTCGCCGGAGAACACTTGGTGATTGCTTCCCCCAGAACATGGCAGTGAGGCAGAGCATCGGAAGCCTTCAGGCAAGCTTCCAATGCTCTGCCTGTACTGAGGGGTCGAAGCACTCAGCAAATATAAAAAAAACAATAAACAAATATATATATATATATATATATATATATATATATATATTAAATACATTGAAAAAAATAATTTTTTACACCTACCTTCTCCCCCTCTCCCTCCCTCCCTCTCCCTACCTCACCCTCTCTCTCCCTCTCCCTCCCTCCCTCTCCCTCCCCATGTACTTATCGATCACCTCTGTTCCCCTGCCGGCGGTTGGTCTTCTTCTTATGGGGGGACATTCAGAAGCACCCAAATGTCCGAATTACCTGAAATTCGGCCGAATTTTTATTCAGACCGAAACAAATTGCACATGTCTAATCTATATCATCAGCCCTGGGTAATTATGGGCAAAGTGTATCATTGCCAACAGTTGTTCCCTTCTTCGTCCACAGAAGTGGGTGCATATAGTCAAAGTGGGAATAATACCTATACCCCGTCCAAGGACCGGGGTCTAGGATTACCAGTCCACCCGATGATCTGGGGCCAGGCAAAAAACCCAGTGGCAAAAACTCATATTTGAGGAAAAAGCACATCTGGGGAAAACCTGAGTGGGGGCCGCGATCGTGTTAGACATGTCATCCCCTCACAGTTGACACCACTTGTGACTTATAATACCTGCACCTGTGAGTACATAGCTCGGGTATCGGGAGGAATTGGGAAACTCTTCTTACATATTAATTCATGAAATAAATTATAATCTAGCTTGAAATTCTGACAATAATCACAACCAGGACCTTGCATCCTATATCTTTTAACCATTTCCCTATTCCAAAGGTCCAGTCAAAACCAGTCATATCCTCACGCAGTTCCTCAAAACATGGGAATCCATCCTTGGCACACTCAACATATATCAAAGACACACATAGTACATCCATCCCTGGGTCAGCTAACACTTCCTCTGTCTCCTGCTAACTCTACAAAAATAAAAATAAAAAATTGTTCAGCATAGTTCAGAAAAATAGAATACGTCTTTCACAGAGTATAAAGAAATCAGTTTAGACACCAGACATGTTGTTCCATAAAATGGCTAAGGGTAGCAATATGGCTGGCAACAAGACCATGTCAGCTTCCACACCGTTTTTAGTTCTTTTGTTTGCTGGATTTTCACCACAATGCACTGTGCAACACCCCAATTATTGAAAGGATTATTACAGAACCAGCGGTACTAGACAGCACTGCACCTTCAGGACTTTCCAAGTTAGTTAATGTCCTCATAAGTAGCATTTCAGTTTCTTTGACCTGCATGGATTTCGACCAAACAGATGTAATTGCAAAATACTTATTGCATGGTCAACTAGAGAGATTGGTGTGTAGTCCCAAAAATCAGGCGGCACAAACACTCCAGGACGGTCTCTAC
Source organism: Pelobates cultripes (assembly GCA_933207985.1). Classification (NCBI taxonomy): domain Eukaryota; kingdom Metazoa; phylum Chordata; class Amphibia; order Anura; family Pelobatidae; genus Pelobates; species Pelobates cultripes. The sequence goes on from OW240918.1 coordinate 86,215,939, forward strand.
AATCATACAAACACAAGGATCAATACAACATCAATTAATAAATTGCCTAGGCTAAAACTTAAATTATAGACTAAGGTTAGACCCTTAACTTGTGTAACATGTACTTCTCTTATCTTTGCTTATATTTTATGCAATCTGTCTTCTATGAAGTTTTACATAATATCACTTTGGAATGCCGTTGTACGGATGAGAGAAGCACTCACTCTATAGAAAGGATTGTTAGACAGGATGCTTTCTCCCTGTTTTGGGCATGTGTGTGAAGTCAATTTGTAAATGAGTAAAAGGTGTTGTAGGATATGTCAGGTGTTCATGTTTTGCCTTGTGATGAATGTTGGGGTTATTCCTAATACATGTAATACATCTGGAAACAAAGTCTTTGACTAATTTGGGGAGGCCTACAATGTAAAAATTGTGCACGAGGGTGTCACAAGTGACCTTCCATCCCCTATGGCCTACACTTTGGTATTGTGAGATGAACAAAGGTACACTGGCTAATGGGATACATGGCTTTCCCTCTTTGAGGAATAGACCATTCGGGTCTGTTACCGAACCTTTGGCGATCCATTCTGACTGGTCCTCTATTGTAGCATTTGCCTGTAGATCAAGAAGAGTATGATCTAGGAGGGAAATTTCGGGTGCTAATAAGGGCATTTGTATACTAGCTTCCTGTGAGGTAGCAGCTGTTTTAGCAACTTGGTCTGCAAGAGCATTTCCTCTGGCTATGTCAGTATTTGCGTTTGTATGTGCTTTGCAGTGAATGATAGCTAGTCTTTGTGGGAGCTCGATGGCTTTGAGCAGGGATTGTACCAGAGTGGAGTGTGAAATGCTTTTGCCATCAGCTGCAACAAATCCTCTGCGTAACCATATAACCCCAAAATCATGGACTACTCCAAAACCATATTTGGAGTCTGTGTAAATGTTAACATCTTGACCCTCAAATAGCTGACATGCTCTAGTGAGTGCTATCAATTCTGCTGCTTGGGCTGACTGGAAAGGGGTAGGGTTTGCTTCCAGAATTTTATCAGGGAGCTGGACAACGGCATACCCTGCATGGTAGGTGGTGCCATTTGGCCTGGAGCATGAACCGTCAACAAAGATGTCCTGAGCACCAGATATAGCTGTGGATGACATGTCTGGCCTAGGGGATGTATCCTGATGTATGAGATCAATTCAATAATGCTGAGGAACTACTTCATCTCCTTCGCCTTTTAATCCTAAAAGGGCATTAAGAATAGGAGCGGGGCCTGAGTTTGGGGATGCATATTTAATATGTAGGTTAAGGTTTTTAGAGCAGGATAACCTCATGTCCACTCAGACGTTGGGAGGACACGTGTTGAGTGTGGATATTTTTGAGAAGAAGGGTGACATTATGAATGGTATATATAGTGGTTGGGTGACCAAGTGTAAAAGAGGTCGCCATTTCCACCACCATAGCACATGATGCCAAAGCTCGGAGACACGCAGGCTATAGAAAAAAACTACAGGGTGCAACTTGCCTCCGTGCTCCTGTGCGAGGACACCTGCCATGGTCTTACACATAGTCCCTTGCAAATAAATGAAACATTTGTACATAGTTCGGGAGGGACCAGGGGCTACAACCATGGCATTTGTCAAATACACAAAAACATTCAACATATCCTGTGACCATTTAATTAGATCTGGCATTTCCTGCGCTGTGACTTGCCTCAGGAGGCTATCACAAAAGGAGCAGTCAGGTATCCACTGGCGGCAATAACCAATGGCGCCAAGAAAGGACAGCATGTCTTTCTTGGTCTGTGGGCGGGCTAGACCCACGAGAGCCGTAGCTCTTTTGTGACTGATTTTTTTGCTCCTCCTCTGAGAGGACAAACCCAAGATACTCAACACTTGTCTTACACCACTGGAACTATTTCTCTGACACTTTATGTCCACTTTCAAAAAGACATTTTAATAGGCTTTCCCCATCCTGCTGGGTTGCCTCTTTTTTGTGACTACAGAGGAGGAGGTCATCCACGTACTGTAGCAGGACTGACCAATGGCTTGGTGTCCATTTCCTCAAGGTGGCTTGGAGGGCAATGGAGTAGACTACAGGGAAGTCTACATAACCCTGGGGCATTCTACACCAGGTCATTTGCTGGCCTTTAAAAGTAAAACCAAAGATGGGTTGTGTCTCCGCGTCCAGAGGGACGCTAAAAAAACGCATTAGCTAAATCAATCACTGAAAAGTATTTGGCATCGGATGGACTGGAGGTTAGGAGGGATGGCACATCTGGCACAATCGGTGTTATGGCAATTACCAAGCTGTTTATAGCTCTTAGGTCTTGGTTGAACCGGTAACTCCCATCACTCTTCTTTTTTTACAGGGTTTATTGGTGTGTTATATGGGGAGATGATTTCCCCTAGGATTCCTTGATCCAGGAATCTTCCAATAATTTGCATGCCATCCTGTTCTGGGTCTGCAAAATGCTTTCAATTCACCAATACAAATATACTACAGTAGTTTAGTAGGTTAGATTTACCTCACTTATAAATTTCAGAAATTGTCTGATCTCTACTAAAAATTACAATTTTATCATTACCCCATGATTAATGAGGCATACTTGATGAATCTTACTTTGGAAAAAAACCTATCCTATACATCCACAATTTTTTCAATAATCAGTATAGTTAACATAATCTATTACTTTGACACAAATAATGCAATGTACTTTAAAAGTAGAGTTAACTCTGAGCTGGACAATACTCCCCTATTAGAACTCCTTTATGAGGGAGAGATATCTCCTTGTCCATTCAATCCTTTTTATCAGTAAAAGAATGACTTTCAGGATTAGTCAATTTACAAATGGAAACGTGGATCCACGATAAGAACGGCAGAAGTTTGCGGGGCCCCTTTCACATGAGATGTAACAAGCGCTTTTCTTGCTCCATAAGCATGCAAATGTTTAATTCTAGCCGGCTGGACAGCATTTCACCTTTTGTAAAAAAACACTAAATGCTTGCGTTAATGACATGCAAATCACTCTGCTAGTTAAACTCCTACACAATGGACAATAAAATACATAAAACACATAACACACCAATTCATTCCAAACCATATAACTCATACTCAGCATCCAATGTAATATTACATGTCATCTCACAAAACAGACATAGTAGAAACACATAATGGATACCCAGCAGCTATGCCAATACAAAAATGACATTCATGGACACGCAACTAAACCACAACGACTTCCAAAATAAATTAACAAAATAAGTAACCAAATATAGGTTCCTATGCTTGTGATAGACTACAACTCAGTCTTAAAATAACTAAACTAACATCTTCAAATCTCCATCCGCATACCTATGTATAAGAAGCCTTTCAAAAAAATAATTAAAATTTCTGCAAACTGCGAAAGCAGACACCCAGCATCGAGGATAGAACACAAAACTTTGCAAAAGAACAGGAAAGATGCAAGAAACGAGAAGTCAACTAAGGCAACCACAACAATTAAAGGGACACTATAGTCACCTGAATAACTTTAGTTTAATGAAGCAGTTTTGGTGTATAGAACATGCCCCAGCAGCCTCACTGCTCAATCCTCTGCCATTTAGGAGTTAAATCCCTTTGTTTATGAACCCTAGTCACACCTCCCTGCATGTGACTTGTACAGCCTTCCATAAACACTTCCTGTAAAGAGAGCCCTATTTAGGCTTTCTTTATTGCAAGTTCTGTTTAATTAAGATTTTCTTATTCCCTGCTATGTTAATAGCTTGCTAGACCTTGCAAGAGCCTCCTGTATGTGATTAAAGTTCAATTTAGAGATTGGGATACAATTATTTAAGGTAAATTACATCTGTTTGAAAGTGAAACCAGTTTTTTTTTTTTTTTTTAATGCAGGCTCTGTCAGTCATAGCCAGGGGAGTTGTGTCTAGGGCTGCATAAACAGAAACAAAGTGATTTATCTCCTAAATGACAGTGAATTGAGCAGTGAAATTGCAGGTGAATGATCTATACATTAACCCCTTAAGGACTGGACTGTTTTTGCGATGTTGTACATTTGCGACCAGGAATATTTTTACACTTTTGTGGTGTTTGTGTTTGGCTGTAATTTTCCGCTTTCTCATTTACTGTTCCCATACAAATTATATATTATTTTTTTCAGGACAAAATGGGCTTTCTTTACATACCATTATTTATATAATCTCATGTATTTTAATTTAAAAAAAATACAAAAATCTGATGAAAAATTGAAAAAAATACATGTTTTTGACTTTTACTTGAAAAATCTTTTACTCATCTACAAAAGCGAATGAAAAAAACTGCTAAATAGATTCAAAATTTTGTCCTGAGTTTAAAAATACCTAGTGTTTACGTGCTTTTTTGCTTTTTTTTTGCATGTTATAGGGCTATAGGTACAAGTAGGATATTGCGGTTTCAAAACATACATTTTTGAAATTTATCAATAGTGACATTGTAACACTATTATCTGTCATAAATCTCTGAATAACACCCCACATGTACATATTTTTTTTAAAGTAGACAACCCAGGGTATTCAATATGGGGTATGTCCAGTCTTTTTTAGTAGCCACTTAGTCGAAAACACTGGCCAAAGTAAGCATTCATATTTGTTTGTGTGTGAAAAAGTAAAAAAACTAAATTGAACGCTAATTTTGGCCAGTGTTTGTGACCAAGTGGTTACTAAAAAAGACTGGACATACCCCATTTACAATACCTTGGGTTGTCTTCTTTTGCAAATGGTATGCCATCATGGGGGTAATTCTCATTCCTGGGCTACCATACGCTCTCAAAGGCAGCGTAACCAACCTGGCCATTTTCAATGTAAAAATATTTGACCCATATATTTGACCTTGTAACTTTCAAAAATGCTATAAAACCTGTACATGGGGGGTACTGTTTTACTCAGGAGACATCGCTGAACACAAATATTAGTGTTTAAAAACTGGAAAACGTATCATAACAATTATATCATCAGTAAAAAGTGCTGTTTGTGTGTGAAAATGCAAAAAAAGTCACTTTCACTGACAATATCATCGCTGTGATATGTTTTACTGTTTTGAATCACTAATATTTGTGTTCAGCGAAGTCTCCCGAGTAAAACAGTACCCCCCATGTACAGGTTTTAGGGTGTCGTAGAACATTACAGGGTAAAATACAATGCTAGCAAATTAAATTCTCTGGAATTTCGGCCTGGGTTGGCAAGCAGGTCCCTCAAATTGCAATCAATAAAATTACTGAATTATGTAAAAATATTACATAAATACGCACGTAGAATTTAAATATATATGCATATTTATATATTTGAAGTCTACGTGTATATTCATATAATTATTTATGTAATTTTGTATATGGACGTATGTATATTTCTTATTATTTTTATTTATTTTTATATACATAGATATATATACAAATTCATTCTAAGTGTATTTTGATATAAATATATATATATATTAATTTTAAAATACAGTTAGAATAAAATTTCATATAGATATATAATTTTTTTAAATTTTTTTATTATTTAAAAAAAATATTTAATTTAAATTACTTATTATTTATATTTTATAATAATATATATATACAATATATATAGTTATTATATATATTATATATATACGTGTGTAATTTAATTATAAGTGTATTTTATATTAATATAAGTACATATTAATATAAAAATACACTTAGTATGACATTATATATATATATATATATGATATATAGACATATATTATATAGATATATAATAACTATATATATATGTCTATATATCATATTTATACATATATAATTATTATTATTTTTTTTATTACCATTAACTTTAATTTTTTTTCTGATTTTACAGTTGCAGGGAGACTGCCTGTCAGTACAGACAGTCCCCCTGCAGGCAGCACTATGGACACCTATTGTGACCATGTGATCGCTGTGTTAAGCGATCACATGGCCACAGGGGTCATAATCTGCCGTGGGGAGACTGTCTGGGCTGCAGGCAGTCTCCCCACAACCGGAGGAACACTGATCGCCGCCGGGGGAACGACGGCGATCAGGTAAGTAGCCCCAGACCGTTTGGACGGTTCAGGACCGTCATCGGTCGGCAACGCAAAAATGCAGATGACGGTCCTGAACCGTCCTCGGTCCTTAAGGGGTTAAAACTGCTTTATTTAGCTAAAGTAATTTAGGTGACTATAGTGTTCCTTTAACTACAAAAACACAGAGCCTCTCTGAGCTGATAGAACTACTCCAACTACTCTTGGCCAAGACGCTAGTATTCAACAGCCAATAAAACAATTATTTGATAGGTTATTTGGCTGGCATTTTTATCAGTATCACTAGACTGACACAAACTGATTCAAATATAATTTAAAACAACACAGCAACATATAAATCAATCCACTCTCCAGTTAAGCTGCACACTTCATAATGAGTATCCAAAATACACATTATCACAGTCACCATTTACACAGAATATACAGTTAACAGCCATATTCAGAACATATCATTGTAAGGTATACCAATTTTAGTTTGATATATTTTAGGGATTCTTATGTATATATGTTTTTTTTTTTTCTTAATTAACTTCATTACTTTAATCTACTATAGTATTGTATATAAAGAAAGGATCCATTTATATAGCGTGCTCATAACTCAGATATTTGTATGAAACTTGTATTAACTAAACTGAGATGATGCTACATCAACTTAAAGGACCACTCTAGGCACCCAGACCACTTCAGCTTAATGAAGTGGTCTGGGTGCCAGGTCCTTCTAGGGTTAACCCATTTTTTTATAAACATAGCAGTTTCAGAGAAACTGCTATGTTTATGAATGGGTTAAGCCTTCCCCCTAATCCTCTAGTGGCTGTCTCATTAACAGCCACTAGAGGCGCTTGCGTGCTTCTCACTGTAATTTTCACAGTGAGAGCACGCAAGCGTCCATAGGAAAGCATTGTAAATGCTTTCCTATGCGACGGGCTGAATGTGCGCGCAGCTCTTGCCGCGCGTGCGCATTCAGCCCAGGAGGAGGATCGGTGGAGGAGAGGAGGCAGAGAGCTCCCCGCCCAGCGCTGGAAAAAGGTAAGTTTTTACCCCTTTCCCCTTTCCAGAGCCCAGCGGGAGGGGGTCCCTGAGGGTGGGGGCACCCTCAGGGCACTATAGTGCCAGGAAAACGAGTATGTTTTCCTGGCACTATAGTGGTCCTTTAAATCTTATTGAAATTTTGCAAACATCTGGACCAGATTACACAGACATGGTTTCACCCAAATCTTTCAGAACTCTCAGAGACTTAAACAAAATTTATACTTTACCATGTTAAAAGGCATGGCAAACCTTTGACCGGTCAGTCTCCAAGAGCCTTAGTAACACATGTAGAAACCTTTGTCCATGATTTTCTCATCCAGACTACATACCTTACCAAAACCTTAAACCCAACACACAGGGAGTCTACATAATAAAAATCTCAGCATCCATGTACAACAATTTTATAGAATTTAACAATTTAAAAGAACACATACATTTGGATCATTTAAAGTACCTGTAGCAAAGAAAAGATTAGCTTACAGCACAAAATGAAGCATGTGTTGGACCGCTGAAAATGTAAATGTTGCTCTCATTTACAAACAAAAATCATATTTACAGTATGGATCCTTTGAAACAAACACACAGGGTAGGGAACATGTGCGGAATGGTGTTTTATACAATTAATCCCATACAGGGAATTAACTTTCAAATACTAATGAAGTGACTTTTTGTCTCAGTATAAAAATACGGAGCTCATCATGCAAACAATGCAACACATTTACTCTATCCCACTCTCATAGAAACTGTAGTGGGCTTATGGTATTAAAGTAACAATCATACCATGCACACAGATCCCATGTGAAATAATTTACAATCAAATAGAGTAATAAACTTATACTTCTATGCAACAGAAAGAATAAAGAAAAAGATTTAAGTAGGTCTATCAGGTACAACCTGTGAGTCAGTTCTTTTCTAATATACAGTACTGCTATCTTTTATATATATATATATATATATATAGGGGTACTGGTAAGAGGGGTACTGCTATGGGCACTAGGTTTGCTCCTAGCTATGCTAATCTATTTATGGCAGATTGGGAAACAGAAGCCATCTGGAGTAACCACGCATGGCGAGCAAACCTAGTGTCATATTTTAGATATATAGATGATTTGTTTTTTATTTGGGAAGGTACAGAAGAAAACCTTATTGCCTTCATTAATAATTTGAATACCAATAAAAGAGGTATTATCCTCACACACGAGTATAGCAGGGAATCCATCAATTTTTTAGATCTTAATATTTTTATTGATAAAGGCCAACTCCAAACAAAAACTTTTTTTTTTAAAAAGTCTGTGTAAATACAGCAATTGACAAATCTAGCTGCCATTATAAGCCCTGGCTAGAGAGTGCTCCTAAGAGTCAATTTCTACGACTCCGCAGAAATTGTTAAAAAATTACAGATTTTAACCAACAAGCGGAAATTAAAAAAAATAAAATTTATAGAAAAAAAATTATTCAGAACCAGATCTAATTAATACAATCAATATAGTGCAACAAAAAGAACAAAATGATCTTCTAACCTACAAAAATAAAGAACAAAATGAAGCAATATCTCTTCCTGTGATTTTTAATTTTAACAATAAAAGCAATGACGTAAAAAGAATAATAAGAAAGCATTGGCATATACTTTAAACATGATGGGATACTTGACCCAATTCTACCCACCCACCCAAATATTGTTTTTAGAGGAGCTCCTAGTTTTAAATCTATTCTTACCACCAATTTTACTAAAGAATCCCCTACTAAGAACTTCTCTTTTTTTCCTCAGACAAAAGGTTTTTATAAATGCAAACAATGTATAGTGTGTAGAACGACAGATTCTTCCGTTTTATCCAAGACTACCCAATTTAGGTCTAATATAACTAAAAAGGTATATAACATTTATGATTTTTATCTGCTGTAATACTAAGAATGTCGTGTATCTGCGCGAATGCCCATGTGGCCTCCAATATGTGGGGATGACCACAAGGTGCTTAAAGATAAGATTGAGCGAACATTGTAGAAATATAAAAAATGGATACTTAAATCATATAGTATCCAAACATTTCATTATGCATAACAAAGATCCAAATTTACTTAAATGCATAGGCATAAAAAAATGTTCTACCTCTTGGCGTGGAGGAGATATTAAAAAAGTACTTGGAAAAACTGAAATGGAGTGGGTGTATAACCTTAAGACCCTTACACCCCACGGTCTAAATGCAGATTTTGACCTACATATTTTTTTATGATTTTCTGTGTATATACCTTTATTTGGTTTTATCCCTGCTATTGTATTAACCTATTGCTATTATCCAACTGTTTCTATTGCTTATAGTTATTTTTATTATCACTCCATTTCCATTCTTATTGTTTTATTTCCTGCCATTCTCAGTGTTTTTTATTTCATTGTTTTTACTGTTCAAAGTTACTATATATCATTATTTTATTGCTATTGTACTATTTAAATGTTTGAATTATATTATTCAAGTACAATACTGTTCTATTTATTATAAACTAGCATTTGCCATTCCCAATATGGCTGCTACTACACTCCTCTTCCCTTCCCAATATGGCCGAATCACTACTATATCCTAAACCCATCCCCTTCCTATTTATTATAAACTAGCATTTGCCATTCCTAATATGGCTGCTGCTACTACACTCCTCTTCCCTTCCCAATATGGCCGCCATTTTCGCCATTGATTTTTAACCCTGGCTTTTTAATTATTTTAATTATTTTTATTTATAGTTATTTTACTGTATAATTTTATCATAATTTTTAACCGTTTATTGGTTTGCACCAACAAATTGGAAGACTCCAGTACCCCAAGAAATCCTTAAGTGGGGATCAATCCACTTACGCTGTCATCATCAGTCCGTCTGCTCTTTATTTGTAAGTACGGTTTTAATTTAATTTATACCATCACCACTATACAGTGAGCACTATTGGTTGTCTCTTCTTCCTTCCGAGAATTGATCATCCCTGACGGAGAGATATCCCACCATATATATCCCATAAGCAGGGATTATACCGCTGTGTGCGCCTTATCTCAGAGCTGGACAAAAGCTCTTGTAAATGTGAGTTTTCCATTATTATCTCTCATTACGTCATATTTGGATTTGATATACTGCACCATTGGTTGTCCATCTTTTCTCTCTTTCATATAAGAGGACCCACCATTGTATTTGAAGGACCAACCATCCTACCAGCCTTCCATAAAGACTATCTGTAAGGACTCACAATTTGGACTTCTTATTTTGGTTTTTATCCAACTTTTTATTTATTGATTTTACATGGCGCAGCCTTTTATTGATTGTTACTTTATATATAATATATATTGTGATCCTTGTCAGCAGGTAGCACGGTCCTCTAGGGCAAAAACATGCACAGTCCTTGCAATTGTATATAATTCAGTCACTTTATTTGCAAATCCACACAGGATACAGTAGTAAATTAAAACATAAATGTAACACAAAACCCTATAAACAAAAACCTAGCTCGTCTGAGCACTAACTGACATTAGGTTCCCTATCTCTCAGGGTTAAACTAAACAAAACAATATTGCACCAACCTTATTAGCTAGCAACACTCTGCTAGCTAGCCTGTTGCTTTCCTTTCTGCACTCCCAGTGCTCCAAGCCAGCCTTGCCCTGACTGCTTTCCTTTCTGCACTCCCAGTGCTCCAAGCCAGCCTTGCCCTGACTGCTTTCCTTTCTGCACTCCCAGTGCTCCAAGCCAGCCTTGTCCTGACTGCTTTCCTTTCTGCACTCCTAGTGCTCCAAGCCAGCCTTGCCCTGACTGCTTTCCTTTCTGCACTCCCAGTGCTCCAAGCCAGCCTTGCCCTGACTGCTTTCCTTGACTCTCTATATGGAGAGAACAGCCTCTCTCCTACCTGCTTCCTAGGAGGAAGCCAGCAATCCCTCTCCTTTACCTGCCTAGCAGGGAGGAGTTTATTCCCACTGCAACAGCTCATTAACTGCAGCTGAGCAGTGGGTTGGAGACGATCCAAAAAACCCTGGCCTGGATCCATGTCTCCCCAGAAAACCACTAAACTGTGGAGTGGAGCATTGGCCCACCCTTCTCTCCAAATGCTCCACCCCAGGGGCCCATAACTAAACAGTGTTTTGTGTTGCCTACAACACATCCTACACATACTCCCCCTGGGGTTAAATGTTATAGGCCTATCTGCCTTCACTTTATCACAATATATATATATATATATATATATATATATATATATATATATATATATACATAAGAAGAGAATTCTTGGCACTCACCCTTAATATTTCCAACAACAGTTGCAACACTGCCTGGGTGCAATCCTCAGCGTTCAAATATAGAGAAAGTCAATATAGAAGGAGCACTCACAGGTCTTCATATGAATATTGATTTATTCCAAGTTACATGTGCAATCGACGTTTCAACCCTCACAGGGTCTTCTTCAAGATCAAATAACCAGTGAAACAGGTAAGTATATATACACAAACAAATATACATTAATAACTTACCAACAGGTGTGTGGGAAAACAAAAAACCGCCAAATATCCGAAAACCGGAAACCGGAAGTATCTCCCGTGATCATGTGATCCTCTATACATCATCTATCATAAAGTGACCAAGCTGCCTACTATGTATCCACCTATACACTATGTGAATACATGAAAACGCCGGGCATCCAAAAGCCGGAAGTGCCTGACGGTCACATGGTCTGGTTGCCAAGCAACCTGCAATCCTATCCCTGTGTGTAGCTACGTAAGTCCGACGGGCCTCCGAAACCCGGAAGTGCCCTTGCGATCACGTGATCAGGTTGCCCGGCAACCTGCAACGCTGCCTATGTATACAAACTGGCGATATGAAAATGTGTGTCATCTGTGATATAAACATAACAACCAAAAACATACACCATAATACTATAAAGTAAATAAAATAAATAATAAAAATAAAATTAAAAAAAGTATACATATATACAGATGTGCAAATGTACCTCTATATGTACATATGTATAAGTATCTCTATCCACAGGAGGATCTTAATCATTAATATGTTAGTCACTACTCATTAATATAAAGATGAAAATTCAAAATATATATCAATTTATCCAACAGAACACAGGATGTCGTATCCCATGTCCAACATCTATACTTTAAAGCCAAATAGAGCTGTTTTTTCAAAATCCATAATTGCTAACACTGAACTAAGCTCACCACAAACATAAATAAACATAAATAATCTGATATGCATGTTCAATCACAATATCTACCTAGTTGTCTCAGTGCATCTTACTTAAAGTTACACACCTTATATTACCAAAAATCCATATCTAAGAGATGATCTCATATATAATATTACTATGGTCCACTCACTAGTGCACATACTTGCCAAGACTTACAGTGTACTTTACAAAAACATAGAAAATGTATTATATTCATTTAATCCTTTAGGTGTGACAGTGTCCAATTTGAAAATCCAATACGCTTCTCTTTGAAGCAGAAGTTTGGACCGGTTACCACCTCGGGGTAACGGAGGGACGTGATCGATGGCCACAAATTTAAGAGTCGGCTTTTGGATGCCCGGCGTTTTCATGTATTCACATAGTGTATAGGTGGATACATAGTAGGCAGCTTGGTCACTTTATGATAGATGATGTATAGAGGATCACATGATCACGGGAGATACTTCCGGTTTCCGGTTTTCGGATATTTGGCGTTTTTTTGTTTTCCCACACACCTGTTGGTAAGTTATTAATGTATATTTGTTTGTGTATATATACTTACCTGTTTCACTGGTTATTTGATCTTGAAGAAGACCCTGTGAGGGTCGAAACGTTGATTGCACATGTAACTTGGAATAAATCAATATTCATATGAAGACCTGTGAGTGCTCCTTCTATATTGACTTTCTCTCTCTCTCTCTCTCTCTATATATATATATATATATATATATATATCTATATATATATATATATATATATATATATATCTCCGGCCCTTGTATAAATTAAAATTTTTCCAATATAGTTATAATAAGTGGTTCACTATTTATACTAGGTTCATATAATGCTACATGAATAAGGGGGATTATTAACTTTCTCGTTATTTTGCTACAAATGTGGCTTCTCTTTACTATGCTAGAAATTTAACAAATTTAGACCTTGCTTGTATAAAATATAATCACTGTGCTATATTCCTATGTTTGTATGCTATCTTTATAAACGGCACCTCCTGGACAGCTCACTAAGAATGCAGCTTCACAATGAATGTAAAATGGATGCTCTCCAGGAGGTGGGAGAGTCTGGGAGGGAGGGTCTGCTGCTGATTGGCTGGAATGTGTCTGCTGACTGTGAGGTACAGGGTCAAAGTTTACTCAATGATGAGTCCGCGGCGAACCGTTCGTGAACCGTTTGGGACATCACTAGTCCTGACTATATCACTAAAAACGTCTTTATATTGTGTCAATATTTGTATATATTTATATATTTGTTTTAGAAGTTAGTTTTCTTAATCACCTCTGAACACCTATTTACTCACTTCTGTGGAATTAGGGGATTAATTACACAAATGAGATCTGTCATTAATGACATCACTCGTTTTCATCCTTAACACCCTCCAATGAATGTTTGAGCACTGCATTTAAATGAGTTGTATAACACTGTTAAATTGTCTTGATAACAGTCTGGCTGGACTGAAACGTCGACACTTTGTATTTGAACATTGATTGCTGAAATAAAAAGCACTTTTGAAATATTCTGGAGTCCTGTGAGTGCTCTCCATCAAGACATTTTATATATATATATATATATATATATATATATATATATATATTTTATTTATTTTTTTAGAAAAGAGCTGCACTCTGAGGTCTTGCACTCACTCTAAACTTATACATGGATTAAAATACCACTTCATTTGAACAAAGACCGCAGAGTGTGTCTCTTATCTAAATATTTGGATATTCTCAACGTGGGATTGCACCAGGGCAGTAATTTCTATTTTAATAAGGACAGTAAGGGTGAGTGCCAAGCTACCTATTTATATATGCACTGCTCAAAAAAATAAAGGGAACACTTAAACAACACAATGTAACTCCACGTCAATCACACTGCTGTGTAATCAAACTGTCCACTTAGGAAGCAACACTGGGTGACAATCAATTGCACATGTTGTTGTGCAAATGGGATAGATAACATGTGGAAATTATAGGCAATTAGCAAGATAACCCTAATAAAGGAGTGGTTCTGCAGGTGGTGACCACAGACCACTTCTTAGTTCCTATGCTTCCTTGCTGACGTTTTGGTCACTTTTGAATGCTGGCGGTGCTTTCACTCTAGTGGTAGCATGGGACGGAGTCTACAACCCACACAAGTGGCTCAGGTAGTGCAGCTCATCCAGGATGGCACATCAATGCGAGCTGTGGCAAGAAGGTTTGCTGTGTCTGTCACCGTAGTGTCCAGAGCATGGAGGCACTACCAGGAGGCAGGCCAGTACATCAGGAGATGTGGAGGAGACTGTAGGAGGGCAACAACCTAGCAGCAGGACTGCTACCTCAGCCTTTGTGCAAGGAGGAACAGGAGGAGCACTGCCAGAGCACTGCAAAATGATCTCCAGCAGGCCACAAATGTACATGTGTCTGCTCAAACGGTCAGAAACTGAGACAGAGACTCTATGATTGTGGTATGAGGGCCCAACATCCACAGGTGGGGGTTGTGCTTACAGCCCAACTCCGTGCAAAACGTTTAGCATTTGCCAGAGAACACCAAGATTGGCAAATTCGCCACTGGCACCCTGTGCTCTTCACAGATGAAAGCAGGTTCACACTGAGCACATGTGACAGACGTGACAGAGTCTGGAGATGCTGTGGAGAATGTTCTGCTGCCTGCAACATCCTCCAGCATGACCGGTTTGCAGGGCCGGACTGGGGATAAAAGCAGCCCTGGAAAAAAAAATATATGCCAGCCCCATAAGTCATTGCGCCATATCTTGTTGCATGTCTTGCCACCCCAGATGATTGAGTAAAATATCTATATATGTATATATATATGTATATATATAAATACACAAAAAATAGATAGCTTGGCACTCACCCTATCTCCAATTCAATATGTGTCTCTTAATGCCTTGGTGCAATACCACATTATGGATTATACAGACAGGAATAAGAGATGCACTCTCAGGACTTATACAATAAATCTATAGGTATTTATTAAAACAAAGGTTACATCATCTGATCGACGTTTCGACCCTCGAGGGTTGAAACGTCGATCAGATGATGTAACCTTTATTTTAATAAATACCTATAGATTTATTGTATAAGTCCTGAGAGTGCATCTCTTATTCCTGTCTATATATATATATATATATAGAAAGGCCATTAGGCCTGAATTTGTGGGAGGAGTAAGTCCCCTACTTAAACTCCCAGCCCCTACTCACCACTGCCGCTCAGCTGATTGTCCTTAGCAACCAGCACTTCCGGTCCAGCTTCCCGCCAGAACTGTACCTGTTTCCAGCAGTCAGACGTCCTGTTCAATCCTCCGTCCGTTCGAGGTCCTTCCACTCGGTTTTTCCCCGGTCAAGGTACCCGACTTCCGGTCACGAGACCGGCACGTTCACGTAAGCAAGGCGTGGGCATTAGCGTTCGCTATTCCCCGCCGTTCGGGCCTAAAAACGTAAACGTATTTACACGAATACATGCTTTTCGTTAAAATCTCCATTCGCGCCAAAACGCACAAACGTTCGGCTCATTTCACTATCGTTTAAGCATATTTGTACGGAAACTACCAAATATATATTTAATGTATTAAGCTCATTATTATCTGTATTCCCTTTTTCCGTTCGGTCATTCAGTACCAACCTATTGTTAAATACACAAACACCATCTTACTAATTTACATTCGGTTATATTTCTATTCTTACAAGCTAAAGCATGCATAAGTTCTAATCACACGAATCCTACTATTACTTATACCTTCACTTCAGTTTGGGGTTATACTATCTGGTTTAACTACCAGCCTTGTGTTTTTCCTACCTTTGATAACCGATTCACGTATTTTTCTGTAATAAACATACTGTTTTAACCATGGTTCATACCTTCATACGTGTCTAATACAAGCAATACCATTCTTTCCAAAAAACACTCAGTTATAAGTCATTTAAACACTACATACAAGTAATACCCATTACACATAATCCGTACTATTCCTTTCACATAAATCACGCTGTCACATATCTTGGCTTTTACAGATTGCATCGGTCTCTTGCTTTTCTGCGCTAAAGTTGTTATTTCAAGGTCCTTTTATTACAGGAACAGGTATGGTATATTATCACTTTGAGTTATCAGGTTTTTATCAATTATCTTCACATCTATCGCTAAATATGGAAATTGTCTTTGGTTAAACCCTTAGATCCTGTATTAGTCTAAGCTTCCACCGATTCTACGCAGTTAACCTGCCACGATTAAACATAATCTCTGTACTTCAAAACCAAGGTATAGTTCACTCTCTTTTCAATACTAGACCTCACGCGGTCTCAACTCCATTACTACCTTTCCTCAGGCTTACGCCCACGATATGTTATTTCTTTACTACTTGTCTACACAGACATCCGGTCGTACGGCCATCAGGCTCAGAAAACACCAAAACCTGACCCGCTACTCAGCCATACCTTCAGGTACTTACGTCCTTACTCAAGTACGTCCATTCGCTACCCCAAGGCCTCATTCTGCCTTCTCACTTATATCTAAAATCATCCCATTCCTACACCTAAACCTCCCAGATCCCTCAATGCAGGATCTCACGTGGCGCCCCTAACAAACCTTCTCCCAATACTATTCATACGACATCACGATACGTATAAATACATCAACATCTGTCTTAAACCCCCAGGATTCTTCCTCAAAGACAGCATTAAGACAAGACTCTCTACACTTATCAGGAGGCTCCAGATACCATTTGCGACCAGTCAAGGTTAGTATCCACACACCACTCCAGTCCTCTCACTTTACCCTTAAGCATACAATCGAACTGGCTATAGGGCACAGGCTAATGCCTTAGCCCACCCTATCAGGAAATCCGATCCCGCGAGGCCTATCACCCCCACCCCACCTCAACACGGAGGTACGGCCCCACGCCCAAACCATAGTTATAAGCCTCGCATGCCCTACTACAGGGCTCTAGTTAGGGCCTCACCTGTCACGGCCACATGTTTTGATTTCTCTTATCGTCACCGAGAGGCCAACATCCCGCCACCACGTCTGTGGCACCTACGTCATAAGCCAAATCATAGGTAGAGCCTCTCACCGCCACTTGGCATTAGCAGGGCCTCACCTATCCAGTCATTCAATAGTTAAGTTTTTCGCCTCGGCATCTAGCATTACAGTCCAGTTCTTCCAGATACACCACTCCCCATACCCCCCTACTTACCTCACTCCCCTTCTAATATATCTTTCACATAATCATTCCTTTTTAGAATGTCCCAAGAACTAATTCCAACTGAAGAACTGACAGAAGAAACACCATTCACGCCAATCAGACCCGTGTCTCCAGGCGAATCACTCACTCTTTCAACCCCCACGTCCTTGAGAGCATGGACTATTCCCAAAATCACGGCCGAGCTTAGGCTCAGGGGAATCCCCTTTCCGGCCACAGCTAGAAAGGCAGAACTTTACAGGCTGCTTACCCACCAAGTCCCCGAGCCTAGGCCGGGAACTAGCTCTCAAGGACAAACACCAAGAAACAGCATGGCCACCCAGGATACCCTGGCAGATATCTTGGCCAATCTACAGACCCTCAATAGCAGGCTGTCTAAGGTGGAGAGCGCCATCTCCTCCTCAGGTACTAACACCGAAGTCCCAGTCTCTACCACGGCTATACCCCCCAGGTACACTAGAATGTCCTAATCTCCAGTCTGCACGTTTAGACCCAATCGCTGTAGACACTCTCATTTCCGCAGAAACCACTAACGGTTTTATGATCGGTCCCTTCACCTCTTCACCGTTTTCCTCCTGGCGCACTAACCCTATTGGTATTGCTATTCACAAATATTCTAATAAAAAACTTCTTATTATCGATTTATCGGCACCGCACTCCTCTTTTGTTCCAAGCATAAACACACTCATTCAAGCAGACAAATTCTCACTTCAGTATGTTACCATCGACGACGCCATACAGTCCATCATTACATCTGGTAATCGACCCTGGCTCAGCAAAACAGGCATCACTAACGCCTTTAAATTACTGCCCATACACCCCTCACTCTGGCACTTACACGGTGTTAAATGGCGAAGGAATTATTACTTCTCAACACGACTCACTTTCGGTTCTCGAAGCAGCCCCAAACTTTTCGACATTTTCGCAGAGTCACTATGCTGGCTGCTTCTGAACGTCATCAGGTGTCACTCCGTTATTCACTATCTAGACGACTTTCTACTGATAGAGCCAGGGTCATCAACACCCACAGCAATCAAAAGTACTACCGCACTATTTTCCACACTTGGAGTCCCTTTGTCCCCAGCCAAAACTATAGGACCCACAACAAAGTTGACCTTTTTAGGCATAGAGCTCAACTCTGTCAAACTCAGAGCTAGCCTTCCCCACGACAAACTGGAATGGTATCTCCATGTTTATCCCCCCTCTCTCCACCTCTTCACCCATCATCCACACAGACGCAGCAGCCAACACCGGTTTCGCAGCCATTTTCGGGAACCACTGGTTTAGGGGCCACTGGCCCACTGAGACGGACGCCTTGCCAGGATTCAGGGAGATCTCAGCCCTATTTGAAATTTACCCCATTGTGGTGGCCGCACACACCTGGGGTCATCTCTGGTCCGGCAAGGCAGTAAAATGCTACTCAGATAACTCGGCAGCTTGCGATATCATTAACAAAGGGCGCTCATCATCCCTGACCATCATGCGGCTGATTTGCAAGTTGACCTGGCTGGCAGCATCCAATCAGTTTCACTTAGTATGTTCTCACATCCCGGCTATTCACAACACCACCGCTGACGCTCTTTCTCGTTCTTGATTCCAGGCATTTTCTCAGGCACTCCCAACGGCTCACCAACATCCATCCAGGACACCACGGTTTCACGAACTAATCTTGGATTAAGCACACTCTTGCTTCACGCTAGATCACTCACTCACCAAGCGTTATCACCCAACACTGCTATCACTTACAATAGGGCACTTAACATATTTAACAAATTCACTGCAGAATTCGGGCTACAAGGTGACTTTTCTATCCAAACCATGGTGTCTTTTGCCTCTTTCTGCCACCTACACCTTAATCTGTCGCACAACACCATTAAACTTTACCTCACCGGGGTTCAGCACCACAGCCTCACCAATTTTCCTAACAGCACTCCTTTTTTGTCTTCATACCCCATTAAAAAGGTCTTGAAAGGTATATCAAAGGTTTCACCTCCACTCACAAGCACTAGATTACCCATAGACGGGCCTATCTTCAGGTCACTTAGCAATCTCCTTGACACAGCCCCATTTGATAGCAACACCAATACGGTGATCAAATCTGCTATATATCTCGCTTTCTATGGTTTCCTCAGACCTAGAGAGTTCACCGTGGTTTGTCAAGGAGATATCGCGCTAAGCCTTAAAACTTCACACCTCACCAAGATAGAGGATCACTACCTACTTTCTATCCCTACCACTAAAACCAACCGGTCAATACACCCTACAATAATTCCTCTCTTCCCTACTGATAATGCCTGGTGTCCGGTGAAAGTTCTCGACCAACTACGGTCAACTCTTCACACTCACCTGCCAGACTCTCCGCTCTTAACATTACAAGGGCACCCGCTTACCACGGCAAAATTGATGTTACATGTCAGAACCCTGTTATCTAAGCTCGGACACAACCCGGCTGCATTCTCCGGGCACTCCTTCCGCATAGGAGCCGCCTCAGCAGCCTTTAGCACAAACGCACCGGTCCACATCATCAAAAGGCTGGGGCGATGGAAATACTCCATATATAACGCATATATTCCACAACCGGAGAAAGAGCTTCGCCAAGCTTTCAGGAACTTGGTCTTGTAAAATGCAATAAAGTGTGTATTTTCTCAAATTTATCTTTTGCCCTCTTTTATTTACAGGCCCACTCATACGTTGGTTTCGGCACACCACAACCACATTTGCTCACAGATACATTTGCTTACGTATTTAAATTCTGAGCACAAGTAGAAAGGCCATTAGGCCTGAATTTGTGGGAGGAGTAAGTCCCCTACTTAAACTCCCAGCCCCTACTCACCACTGCCGCTCAGCTGATTGTCCCCACCCACCTACACCCTGTTTTAACTACATTATCCTTGGTGGGCCCTCTTTTATTTACAGGCCCACTCGTACGTTGGTTTCGGCACACCACAACCAACTTTGCTCACAGATACTATCCATTACGTATTTAAATTCCGAGCACAAATGCTTTTTCTAAAATAAAATATTGGTCCTTTCAGAGTAAAACAATATAGTATAGTATACAGTATAATTATACAGTAAGCATACTCACATGCACACACCAATCTCACTGACACACACAAGCTCATTGATACACAGCCTCATAGACAAACAATCTCACTGATATACATAAGCTCATTGACATAAAAACACAAGCTCACTCACTAGCAGGCACACACAAACACATGCAAGCAAGCTCACTCACTAGCAGATGCGCAAACACACACAGCTTAATGTAGTGGTTCTGGTGTCTATAGCCTGTACCTGCAGGCTTTTCAATGTAAACACTGACTTTTCAGAGAAAAGGCAGTGTTTACATTGCTTCCTAGTGACACCTCTAGTGACAGACACTCAGACAGTCACTAGAAGTGCTTCCTGTGTCAGTTCGGATTGGCTGAGATCATCAAGCTTGATGATCTCAGCTATAGAGTCGCGGGGAGACCAGCACGACATTGGGAAAAAAAAGGTGAGTAAAACCTGTGGCAAACCTAGCCACTTGGACATTATTTAAGTACTGTCGCTTTAAGGGTTGCCTGTATGATTTTTGTGATATGTGTGTGCCAGAGTATAATGTAATGTGATTGTGTAACGCTGTATTGCCTGCATTGGCTATCTGCCGAAAGCAGATAGCTGATTTCCTTTCGTTTCATGAACGGCACCTTTGCGGGCCGTTCGTGAACCGAATGAACTATCATTTAATAGCCCACACACTATTATTATTATTATTATTGCCATTTATATAGCGCCAACAGATTCCGTAGTGCTTTACAATATTATGAAAGGGGATTTAACTATAAATAGGACAATTACAAATAAACTTACAGGAACAATAGGTTGAAGAGGACCCTGCTCAATCGAGCTTACATTCTATAGGAGGTGGGGTGTAAGACACATTAGGACAGGAATGTGCAATCAAAAAAAGGTGGGCTGCCCTTTAGGAGAGGGCAAGAGACGGGTATGTGAGGTAGGGGTTAGTCTTGGAGGCCATAGGCTTTCCTAAAGAGATGGGTTTTAAGGCACTTCTTAAAAGATGCAAGACTAGGGGAGAGTCGGATGGCGGTAGGCAGGCTATTCCATAGGAAGGGAGCCGCCCGCGAGAAGTCCTGCAAGCGCGAGTTGGCCGTACGGGTGCGGACAACGGACAGGAGGTGGTCACGGGCAGAGCGGAGAGACCGAGAAGGGACATACCTGTGGATCAGTGAGGAGATATAGGAGGGGCTAGAGTTGTTCAGTGCTTTATAGGTGTGAGTTAGTGCCTTGAATTGACTCCTATAGCACACAGGAAGCCAATGTAAGGACTGGCAGAGGGGTGAGGTGTGAGAGAACCGACTAGAGAGGAAAATCAGTCTAGCAGCAGCATTCATTACAGACTGTAGGGGTGCAGTACGGCTTTTGGGAAGACCAAGCAGGAGAGGGTTACAATAATCCATGCGGGAAATTATTAGAGCATGGACAAGCTCCTTGGTAGTATCTGGTGCAAGAAAGGGGCGGATGCGGGCTATGTTTTTAAGATGGAATCTAAAGGATTTGGCAACATGCTGGATGTGAGGCTCAAAGGTGAGACCAGAGTCAAGTATGACGCCAAGACAGCACGCTTGCAAGGATGGGCTGATGTTGGTACCACAAACTTGAAGGGAGAATGAAGGAGGAGGATCAGTATTAGGAGAGATAAGAGGGAAACCAGGAGAGGACAGAGTCACAGAGACCAAGCGATTGCAGAGTTTGAAGAAGGAGAGCATGATCAACGGTGTCAAAGGCCGCCGAGAGGTCAAGAAGAATTAGTATGGAGTAGTGGCCTTTGGATT
Source organism: Pelobates cultripes (assembly GCA_933207985.1). Lineage (NCBI taxonomy): Eukaryota > Metazoa > Chordata > Amphibia > Anura > Pelobatidae > Pelobates > Pelobates cultripes. The sequence goes on from OW240918.1 coordinate 86,238,239, forward strand.
TAGCTGCGATTAGGTCATTAGTAACTTTGATAAGGGCAGTCTCTGTAGAGTGGAGAGGGCGGAAGCCAGATTGAAGGGGGTCAAGGAGAGAGTTGGAATTGAGGAAATGAGACACACGGGTAAAGACGAGTCTTTCCAGAAGCTTTGAGGAAAAAGGGAGCAGGGATATGGGACGGTAGTTAGAGGGGGTGGATGGGTCAAGGGATGGTCTTTTTAGTATAGTTACTACAGTGGCATGTTTAAGGTCAGCAGGGACGATGCCAGAAGAGAGCGAGCAGTTGAAGATGTGTGTTAGAGAAGGCACGAGACAAGCGGAGAGAGATCTGATAAGGTGAGACGGGACAGGATCGAGCAGGCAAGTGGTGGGGCGAGAGGAGCAAAGAAGAGCAGCCACCTCTTGGTCAGTGGCTGGGGAGAATGTCTGAATGGTAGGAAAGGCATGATCAATGTGTGATTGAGAAACAGAAATGCAAGGAGGGGAGAATTCTTTCCTTAGCTGTTCAATTTTGTCAGTGAAGTAACATGCAAAGTTATCAGCAGTAAGGTTGGTTTGGGGGGTGGCCACAGCGGGGCGAAGAAGAGAATTAAAGGTGTCAAAGAGACGCCTGGGGTTGCAGGAACATGAACTAATGAGAGAAAAATAGGACTGTTTGGCAAGGGCAAGGGCTGCACTGTATGAACACAGTATGAATCTATAATGGAGAAAGTCTGACTGGGTGCGAGACTTCCTCCAGGAGCGTTCAGCACACCGGGAGCATCTTTGCAGGTAGCGCGTTGATTTAGTATGCCATGGTTGAGACGTGTGGCGCTTGTTAACTGTTTGCAACAATGTTGCAATTGGTAATTAGAGGCTCTCCAAGGTTGCCGTCGTTCTACTACCGACCATGCGGCGGTCGGCCATCTTGGATCCTTTGTTCCCTCAGCAGTGTTTGGTCGTCGAGCGCATGGTACTAAAAACGGCTACTCGACTGCGCGAACACCGCTGAGCTTCCAGGCCGTTCGGGAGTTCCAGGCCGTTCGGTATTATGTTCCCCAGCATGCAATCGGTCTTTTGAACATGTGTTTTAATAAATATGTTTTTCGTGCGGCGTTCGGTTGTTTTAGCTGGGATCTGAGCGGTAATCTCACGAATGATGCGCTCAGACCCCAGCTATCTACCGAACGTCCATTCATGCAAATGGACCGTATATTACCACAGTTATGCATTTTAATATAAATTGTCGGTTCTGCTGCACGGAGGGATAATTCACTTAACGGTACATTCCTGTGGGAGGATCCCTCTCATGCAGTAGTGCCTGATGGGAGAAATGTCCTGTACAGTAAGTCCCCCATGTAGTCCCCTCTGGGAATGCCCATGGGGACTTGTATAAATTGTGGAGCTGAAAATAAAGACCTCAGTTGACTCTCAGAACTGTGTTTCATCCGGTTACTGGGAGATTTGGAATATTGCCTTGCTTTTTCCAGCGCTTGACTGTGGATTACTTCCTGAACCAGCGGAATTTGTTGATTTAAAATTGGTGTTCCACTACAAAACCACTATTTTTAAGACATAGACACCATGACACACTCACACCACGACAGACACACACATATACTATGACAGACACACACACATATACCATGACAGGCACACACACACACACACGCCTTGATAGGCACACATGTACCATGACAGACATACACACACCTTGACACACAGAAAGACCATGACACAGACACACACATATGCCATGACACAGACACATATACCATGACACAGACAGACACACACACACACATCATGACAAAGACACACACACATACCATGACACAGACACACACACACACACACCATGACAGACACACACACACACCATGACACACAGACAGACACACCATGACACACCATGACAGACAGACACACACACACCATGGCAGACAGACACACACATACCATGACACAGACACACACCATGACAGACAGACACACACACACAGCATGACACAGGTCTGGTGGCCGCAGGGGTGAGCTGGCTGTTCTGGCGGCCGCAGGGGGGAGCTGGCTCCTGGCTGTAATGGTAGCCGCAGGGAGAGCTAGCTGTTCCGTCTCTGCTCCCCCGCCCTCGAGGCCCCGGCCTCATTAAGCTGCGCACTGGGGAGGAGAGACAGAACAGCCAGCTCCCCCTGCAGCCGCAGGTCACCAAGATATCTCCCCGGCCCCAGGTGCCGATGGCCCACCGGTAAATTTCCCGGTATCCCGGTGGGCCAGTCCGGCCCTGCCGGTTTGGCAGTGGGTCAGTAATGGTGTGGGGTGGCATTTCTTTGGGGGGTCGCACAGCCATCCATGTGCTTGCCAGAGGCAGCCTGAATGCCATTAGGTACCAAGATGAGATCCTCAGACCCCTTGTGCTGGTGCGGTTGGCCCTGGGTTCCTCCTAATGCAAGACAATGCTAGACCTCATGTGGCTGGAGTGTGTCAGCAGTTCCTGCAAGACAAAGGCATTGATGTTATGGACTGGCCCGCCCATTCCCCAGACCTGAATCCAATTGAGCACATCTGAGACATCATGTCTCACTCCATCCACCGTCACATTGCACCACAGACTGTGCAGGAGTTGGCAGATGCTTTAGTCTAGGTCTGGGAGGAGATCCCTCAGGAGACCATCCACCACCTCATCAGGAGCATGCACAGGCGTTGGAGGTCATACAGGCACGTGGAGGCCACACACACTACTGAGCCTAATTTTGACTTGTTTTAAGGACATTACATCAAAGTTGGATCAGCCTGTAGAGTTTCTCCACTTTAATTTTGAGTGTGACTCCAAATCCAGACCTCCATGGGTTGAAAATTTTGATTTCCATTTTTTAATTTTTGTGTGAATTTGTTGTCAGCACATTCAGCTATGTAAAGAACAAAATGATGTGTTATTTTTGTGTTTCCTTTATTTTTTGGAGCAGTGTATTATATATACACACATACATATGTGTGAAATTATATATATATATATATATATATATATATATATTTATGATTTCATTATAGGTGTATATATCTCAAAGTAAACTTATAATTAATATATATATATATATATATATATATATGTATATATATGTATGTATACTATATTATAAAATGCTTTAATTATAATATATTATACATATATAGGAAATAAGTGTGTGTGTGTGTATATATATCTAATATATAGCATCCAAGTAGAAAGCACTCTGGAGTCTTCGTTTTATATCAAAATAAATACTGCTTTATTGTGCAGAATACAAAAATGTCGACGTTTCAGTCACAATAGACTTTTCTCAAGACTTGAGAAAAGTCTATTGTGACTGAAACGTCAACATTTTTGTATTCTGCACAATAAAGCAGTATTTATTTTGATATAAAACGAAGACTCCAGAGTGCTTTCTACTTGGATGCTATATATTGGTCAGAGATTACTTGCACCGGAGCATGGAAAAGACCGTATATATATATATATATATATATACACACACACACACAAATACATATATACACATGTATTATATGTGTGCGCATATTATAATGGAAAATCATTTCATATTTACCGTAATTTTCTTTTCCTGATCATTATTCATGGCAGCATTTACTCATGGGTTAGCTCCTCCCCTTAACAGGAAATAGAACTTTGAAACTGGTATAAATAGAGCATCCCCCTTCCAATCAGCCAGTCTTCATAACTAGCTTCACAACTCCTATAGTATATGGGTGGGAACGTAATGCTGCCATGAATAATGATCAGGAAAAGAAAATTACGGTAAGTATGAAGCAATTTTCCATTTTCCTGATCATTACTCATGGCAGAATTTACTCATGGGGAATACCCAAGCAGTATATATAGAGGGAGGGACAGAGTTCAAAAACAGCTAATAGCTATAAATTCATTATTGAGCTAATTTTAGAAAATGTTACAAAGCCAAACAAGAATCAATAGGAAATTGTCATAAAATCTGCTCAGACAAGACAATTTCCCCTAGAGGCTGCAAGGTCAGCAACCTCCTGGCATTCAAAATCTGAAATATCCTGAATAAATATAGAGAGCCAGATAGGAATTAAGGCCATGATAGCATAAGCTAGAGAAGGATAATGTCATTCTGATATAAAATTTAAAACCAAATTGATATAATCAAATCAGAACCTTGACAAAGGCATAACTTCCAGAGATCATACTGGAACCAGGGCCGGACTGGGGATACAAAGCAGCCCTGAAAAAAAAAAAAAAAATGTGCCAGCCCCATAAGTTACTGCGCCATATATTGTCGCGTGTAATATGTAAGGCTATGTCTTGCCAGGACAGATGATTAAGTAATATATATTATATATATATTGTTTTTTCTAATATAAAATATTGGTCCTTTCAGGGTAAAATGTTTAATTATACAGTAAGCATACTCATATGCAGACATAGGCAATTTCACTGACATCTCTATGACACACACAAGCTCATTGATACACAGCCTCATAGACAAACAATTTTACTGATGTACATCAGCTCATTGACATAAAAACACAAGCTCACTCACTAGCAGGCACACGCATGCAAGCAAGCTAACTCACTAGCAGACGCACACACACAGCTTAATGTGGTGGTACTGGTGTCTATAGCATGTCCCTACAGGCTTTTCAACGTAAACACTGACATTTCAGAGAAAAGGCAGTGTTTACATTGCTTCAAAGTGACACTGCTAGTGACAGTCACTCAGACTGTCACTAGAGGTGCTTCCTCTGTTAGTGCACCTACATTCAGGGCCTCCACACTCTGTAGGTGCTGAACGTTCCCCATAGAGATACATTGATTCAAGGCATCTCTATGAGGAGATGCTGATTGGAGTGACGTTTTGCAGCTTGATGATCTCAGCTATAGAGGCAGGGCCAGTCAAGGGGAGACCAGCACGCTGCGTGGGGAATAAAAAAAAGGTGAGCAAAAACACATTTTTTAAACACACATTTACACCATGACAGACACACACCCCATGACCGACAGACAGACACACACACACCCCCCATGATGGACAGACAGACACACACCCCATGACGGACAGACACACACACACACACACCATGACGGACAGACAGACACACACACACACACACACACCCCATGACGGACAGACAGACACATACACACCCCATGATGGACAGACAGACACTATGACACAGACAGACTGACACTATGACACAGACAGACAGACACACACACACACACCATACAGACAGACACCATGACACGGACAGACAGACACACACACCATACAGACAGACAGACAGACACATTACTAGTACCTGCCACCAGGGGGAGGTCTTCTGGCGGCCGCTGGGGGACTTGTGCTGGCTGCTGCTGGGGAGGTCTTCTGGGGGCTTCTGGCGGCCGCTGGGGGACATGTCCTGGCGGCTGCTGGGGGGAGCTGTGCTGTCTGTGCTCTCCCGCCCTCACGCGCTGCTGAATGAGACCAGCGCCGGAATATGACGTCATATTCCGGCGCCGGTCTCATTCAGCTGCGCGCTGGGGAGCAGAGCCAGCGCAGCTCCCCCAGCAGCCGCCAGAAGCCCCCAGAAGACCTCCCCAGCGGCCGACGGCCCACTGGGAAATTTCCCGGTGTCCCGGTGGGCCAGTAAGGCCCTGACTGTAACAAGCAGATAATGTTGGATGAGAAGGGACATACCATGCTATTAAACACGGGGAGAATTACACTGAGAATCCTACTACTTACTGGATGTATTTATTAAATACGATTCACACCGCTTCCTCTTGCCTAGTGAACTACTTACCTGAAGATACAGGAACAAATCAATTTCTGCCTGTCAGAAAGAGGCAGAGCCTAGTATAGAAATACGAGTCTGTTATTAAAACACTGCAACAATGACCCGATGTTGCAAAATTCAGATTCACAACAATACCTCACACAGTGGAGGAATTGATACAGCAATGATCAGTCACAGGAGAGGAATAAACTAATAACATTACTAGGCAAAGGCAAGAAGAATCATATACAGATTATGCCAAACAGTATAATTAACCCCTTAAGACCGGAGGGCGTACAATTACGCCCTATTTTAGGCAGCTCTAAACGCCGCCGGGCGTAATTGTACACCCTCCGGTCTTTACTTACCCAGTTGCCAGCGGTCCCACGCCGGCGATCGCGGTGGGGTGGACTCCCAGGGAGCCCCCGCGGCACGTCCGACCCCCTGGAAGCCCCCCGGCCATGTGAGAGTGAGGTCCTTGCGAGGACCCCACAATCACATGGACGGGTAGGCTGCCTGCTGCATTGCCAGCAGGGGGGCTGCCTGTAATGACAGGTGGTCCCCCTGCTGGCTGAAAATAAAATCAAATAAATTAATTAAAGCGGCACTGTCATGCCGAATCTCGTTTTTTTTTTAACCCCCCTCCCGCCTCCACTACATCCAATTGACCCACTAGTCACCCCCAAATGCCCCTAAGCCCCCCACATTACCTATTTTTAATCCTTATTTTCTGCCCCGATCTTGATTCAGGGCGCCGCCATCTTTGTGTGGGTAGATGAAGTCCCTGTGGGACACGTCATCAGCCCACACTAGGCAGACACTGAGATTCCCGCACATGCCCAGTGAAACACCTGGACATGCGAACGGGAATTTCATCTATTCATTCATCAGACAGACGAATGAGTGAATAGAAAGATCAGCCGAACAAACAAACACAATGTATCAGTGTATGTTTGTTCGTGCAGTTTATTACAGGGAGGGAGCTACCGGCGTGCAGCTCCCTCCTTGTAATATGTAACTATAGAAGCGGCAGGGAGCAGTGCTCCCCACCACTTCATAAGCCCCCCCCCAGTACCCCCTCTCACTCTATGGGGGTCAATATGACCCCCATAATAGCACAAGGGAGATTAAAATCTCCCAAATGCCCCTACTCGCTATACCGCGAGTAGGGGCATGTCTACTAAACAGTGAGCAGCCTGTGTTGAAAAAAATGACATAAATTACCTATTGTCCTCCCCCCCTCCCCCACCCTGAGCGGCGGGTGGGGGCCATGAAGATAATGAGGGGGGAG
>OW240918.1:86245381-86260028 GCA_933207985.1 Pelobates cultripes
GGGGCCAGAAGTCCCCCCCCCATACCTTTATTTAGGGCCCCCACCCACCGCTCAGGGGTGGGGGCCGGGGGGAGGACAGTAGGTCCCCCCCCTTATTGTTTTATTAGGGCCCCCACCCACCACTCAGGGGTGGGGGCCAGGGGGGGAGGACAGTAGGTCCCCCCCCTATTGTTTTATTAGGGCCCCCACCCACCGCGCAGGGGTGGGGGCCCCAGGGGGGGGAGGACAGTAGGTCCCCCCCCTATTGTTTTATTAGGGCCCCCACCCACCGCTCAGGGGTGGGGGCCAGGGGGGACAGTAGGTCCCCCCCCCATCTTTATTTAGGGCCCCCACGGGCATGGGGGGGGGTATTAGTTTTTTTTTTTTTTTTACAGTGAGCATCCATACGCTGCTCACTGCTTATTACACATGCCCCTACTCGCGATATAGCGAGTAGGGGCATTTAATTTACTAATACTAAGTAATCTTTACTCAGTATTAGTAAATGTGGCTGAAAGACCAATTTAGGTCTTTCAGCCTTTTAGTAGATAGCTCCCTGATACCGTGGGAATTAGGGAGTTATCTACTAAGCGGCTGCAAGATGCAGCCACAGCAATGAATAGGATCAGAGTTTCATTCATTAGAATGAAACTCCGATCCGAATTGCGTTCTAAGAGAAACGAACAGACTGTTCTCATTCAGTTAGAACGCAATTCGGCAGTTTCATGTAAAATGACAGGAAGCATCGTGGGAACACAGAGGGAAGGTGAGAATCATGGGAAAATTGCTCTGACCAGCGGAAATGAAGCACACTTTGCTCCTCCGCTGGTCAGAGCTGGTCAAGCGGAGGAATCCTCCATAAGGCAAAGAGTCCCTTCTTTGTCTTATGATTTTATAGAAAATTAAAGAAGACAGGAAGAAAAGAATAACAGATCCTGAGAGAGGGGGAGAAGAGGAAGAGATTGAGGAAAGGTAAGTTCGGCATGACAGTGCCGCTTTAAGTGTAAAAAAAAAATATATATATATATATATATACTTAGATCATATATATATTATATATATATATATATATATATATATATATATATACACACACACACACACACACACACACATATACATACACTGTCTAGGTGTATTTTACTATATATATATATATATATATATATATATATATATATATATATATATATATTAATATTAAATTACACATAGACTGATAATTATTGTTTTATATATATATTTATATATAATATAAAAAAATTAAATATGTAAATACGTTAAAAAATAAAATTAAAAAAATATTTTAAAAAATTATAAAAAATATATAGATGTGTTATTTCGTTCTAACTGTATTGTGATATTAATATATATATATATATATATATATACACGTAGAACAAAATAATATATATATATCTACATACATAAATATATACGTATATATCACTATATATATACCTATATATATATATAAATAATATTTTACAAAAATTATATATATATATATATATATATATATATATATATATATATATACACATATAGATTCACATACGTATGTATACAGGGAGTGCAGAATTATTAGGCAAATGAGTATTTTGACCACATCATCCTCTTTATGCATGTTGTCTTACTCCAAGCTGTATAGGCTCGAAAGCCTACTACCAATTAAGCATATTAGGTGATGTGCATCTCTGTAATGAGAAGGGGTGTGGTCTAATGACATCAACACCCTATATCAGGTGTGCATAATTATTAGGCAACTTCCTTTCCTTTGGCAAAATGGGTCAAAAGAAGGACTTGACAGGCTCAGAAAAGTCAAAAATAGTGAGATATCTTGCAGAGGGATGCAGCACTCTTACAATTGCAAAGCTTCTGAAGCGTGATCATCGAACAATCAAGCGTTTCATTCAAAATAGTCAACAGGGTCGCAAGAAGCGTGTGGAAAAACCAAGGCTCAAAATAACTGCCCATGAACTGAGAAAAGTCAAGCGTGCAGCTGCCACGATGCCACTTGCCACCAGTTTGGCCATATTTCAGAGCTGGAACATCACTGGAGTGCCCAAAAGCACAAGGTGTGCAATACTCAGAGACATGGCCAGGGTAAGAAAGGCTGAAAGACGACCACCACTGAACAAGACACACAAGCTGAAACGTCAAGACTGGGCCAAGAAATATCTCAAGACTGATTTTTCTAAGGTTTTATGGACTGATGAAATGAGAGTGAGTCTTGATGGGCCATGGGCCCGTGGCTGGATTGGTAAAGGGCAGAGAGCTCCAGTCCGACTCAGACGCCAGCAAGGTGGAGGTGGAGTACTGGTTTGGGCTGGTATCATCAAAGATGAGCTTGTGGGGCCTTTTCGGGTTGAGGATGGAGTCAAGCTCAACTCCCAGTCCTACTGCCAGTTCCTGGAAGACACCTTCTTCAAGCAGTGGTACAGGAAGAAGTCTGCATCCTTCAAGAAAAACATGATTTTCATGCAGGACAATGCTCCATCACACGCGTCCAAGTACTCCACAGCGTGGCTGGCAAGAAAGGGTATAAAAGAAGAAAATCTAATGACATGGCCTCCTTGTTCCCCTGATCTGAACCCCATTGAGAACCTGTGGTCCATCATCAAATGTGAGATTTACAAGGAGGGAAAACAGTACACCCCTCTGAACAGTGTCTGGGAGGTTGTGGTTGCTGCTGCACGCAATGTTGATGGTGAACAGATCAAAACACTGACAGAATCCATGGATGGCAGGCTTTTGAGTGTCCTTGCAAAGAAAGGTGGCTATACTGGTCACTGATTTGTTTTTGTTTTGTTTTTGAATGTCAGAAATGTATATTTGTGAATGTTGAGATGTTACATTGGTTTCACTGGTAATAATAAATAATTGAAATGGGTATATATTTGTTTTTTGTTAAGTTGCCTAATAATTATGCACAGTAATAGTCACCTGCACACACAGATATCCCCTAACATAGCTATAACTAAAAACAAACTAAAAACTACTTCCAAAAATATTCAGCTTTGATATTAACGAGTTTTTTGGGTTCATTGAGAACATGGTTGTTGTTCAATAATAAAATTAATCCTCAAAAATACAACTTGCCTAATAATTCTGCACTCCCTGTATATATATATATATATATATATATATATATATATATATATATATATATATATATATATTTATGTAATATTTTTACATAATTAGGTATCTTAATTAATAACAATTAGCGGGACCTGCCTGACAACCCATGCCAAAAGTAAAGGGAATTTAATTTGCTAGCACTATATTTAACCCTATAACTTTCCAAGACACCATAAAATCTGTACATGGGGGGTACTGTTCTACTCGGGAGACTTCGCTGAACACAAATATTAGTGTTTCAAAACAGTAAAATGTATTACAACGATGATATCGCCAGTAAAAGTGACGTTTTTTGTATTTTTCATGCACAAACAGCACTATTATTGCTGTGATACTTTTTGCTGTTTTGAAACACAAATATTTGTGTTCAGCAAAGTCTCCCGAGTACAACAGTACTCCCTCATGTACAGGTTTTATGGTGTTTTCAAAAGTTACAGCGTCAAATATAAGGCTTGCGTTTCATTTTTTTCACATTAAAATTCGCCAGATTGTAACCAATCTGGCAAATTTAAATTTCAAATGTAACGTGCTATATTTGACCCTGTAACTTCCCAAAATGCCATAAAACCTGTACATAGGGGGTACTGTTTTACACGTGAGACTTTGCTGAATACAAATATGTGTATTTTAGTGCAGTAAAAGCAAACAGTATTAAGACATTGACAGTTAAAATGTCATGTAGAACTAAAAAAATCTAAACAAATCTTATTTTCTCCCATTTTTTTCATATTAAATTATGTTTCATAGCTAAATATTTGATAATAAATGAAAGCCCTGTTTCCCCTGAATAAAATGATATATAATAAGGGTGGGTGTATTTACTATGAAAGAGGTGAATTACGGTTGGACAGACATGTAGCGCAAATGCCAGGTTTTGTTTACATTTTGTTTCGTTCACAACGTGTACATTTGGCTCCATCCTTAAGGGGTTACATTTATTAGAGACTGTTGTGCAACATAAGTAAGATATATATATATATATATATATATATATATATATATATATATATATATATATATATATAATAGGCAAGATACTGATGGGAAGGTGGTATCCAGATGCACATTATACATTGTGACAACAGACACATAATAAGCAGGATAGTAGAAGATATTCAGTTATCCTTATGAGAACAACTGCATACTTACTCTTACCTTATCTTCAGATAGTGAAGAAGTACTTATGGCAGAGCCTATGGTGATAATAAGCAGCTTGTTAAATCTGCAAGCTATCAACACCAATCCAAGCATATAAACCACAAGTATTAAATCAATGCAATGTTAGGAGTGACCATAATTTATACAGATCTAGGTACAGAGACCATGTAAAACATATCAGTTAAATGTTTGTCATCAACAAGCTGCATTACATTATGCAGGATGAATCAACCATTTAAAGCCACACATTGGTTGCAAATTCCAGATATAAGGACACCTAGAAGAATCCCCCTGAATATCAGAAGAGAGGTCTGTAATGAAACTACCTGTTTAGGGATTTCCTCTATTGTTCAGGCAGCAGGCGAATTTACCTGAAATAGTAAACCTGGTAGAATGGTCTGGGGACTGGAATGACCTTAAAATACTTGCAATACACAACATCAAAGTTACCTGGAGAATATGAGCCTAAAAGAATACCCTTCACAACAGGGCAATCGGTCAGAAGTTCTGATCATTAACTCCTTAAGAATAGATATAGACAATGGAACCAGCGCTTGTATACAACAATAAATGTGAGGTACAAATGTAACTTATAGTGATAGATAGCTGCCAAACATTCAGAGATTCCTATTAACTAAAGGCACAAAACAAATTAAGAATGTAGCGCTTATATGTAAAGAAATTGATCACCTTTTGGATGTTGGAGAAAGAATATCACTTAAAAATCGGTCTATATAGGTGACCCAAACCCTTCTCACGATGTATTCCTGAGGTAAGAATACATCGTGAGAAGGGTTTGGGTCACCTATATAGACCCAGAAGCTATTTAAACTAGAGCTAAGTTGATAGCTCTCCGTTTGTGAGTTCATTTACTATACATTAATAACCAATGTTTATAAGTGTGATCTATACTATATATGATTATCTTTTTTAGGCATCTTTTCGTGCCGATTTTTAAGTGATATTCTTTCTCCAACATCCAAAAGGTGATCAATTTCTTTACATATAAGCGCTACATTCTTAATTTGTTTTATTAACTCCTTAAGAACCAAAAGAATGCCACTCCTGACATATACTAAAGTGATTGCCAAACTTTCAGGTCCCCAAGGGATAAAAAGAATACTGATTATAAATTTTATGCTTTAAGGAAATTAATTCAGATTTAAAGAATAAAAGGTTATGACCAGGTGAAAGAAAAAACAATATTAACAGCTTTTAAATCAGGTAATGGCTTCAGTGTTACCTACTTATGAGATCAATTAATAGCCCAATTTGTGCTCCTGCAACCAGTATGATCTACTAAGCTGTGCATTAATAATCAGCATTTATCTCAAGGAAAAACACTGCCACCAATTGAAAAATCATTCCCTATCTTAAACAGAGAGGAGAGGATGCCTGGCAATAGAAAAAACTTTTGTAGAATGGTCTCATGTATAAATACATAGGCGTGCACACACAAACAAAACATTGCCATGCTTCATTTTGGAATAACAGGTCTCCTTCTCTCCTGGGAGAGGCACTCTCCAGATCAATTCATACATAGACAATATAGTTGATATATATACTGAGGCTGTGTCCTCATAGTAACTCATGCACAGAGCATCTAGTGGATACATATACTGAGGCAGAGTCCTCATGGTAACTCATACATAGAGCCTATAGTGGGTACATATATTGAGCATGTGTCCTCACAGTAATTCATACATACAGCATATAGTGGGTACATATACTGAGGCTGTGTCCTCACAGTAACTCATACATACCGCATATAGTGGGTACATATACTGAGGCTGTGTCCTCATAGTAACTCCTACATAAAGCATATAGTGTGTGTGTGTGTATATATATATATATATATATATATAGTAGAGAATAAAGGGAGCACACTAGGACTACTTCTGAGTGGAAAAAAATAGTATTTACTGTATTATAAAATAATACATGTCCTATGCAGAGTACAGAAAATCGACGTTTCAACCCTCCTGGGGTCTTTATCAAGATCACAGTGATACATTAATGTCTACAACAATATATACATATAGGTGAAATAAAGCTTACCAATGAGATGATCAGACAGCCGGCGGGCTGAGGAACCCGGAAGTGAGAGATCCACGTGGGAGCGTGCATGTGACGTACGTGAACGTGCATGTGACCGAGTTGCTAAGCAACCTTAGAAACAAAGCATCAACTCCATTCACAGAGTCAAAGAGATGCTTGCTAATTATGGAGGAAATACTAACTATGATCACCAAGATAGAATCGATCTGATAGTGAACTAAGTGTAGTGAGAGTGAACAAAAGATCTATAAGTGTAGAAAAATGTGAACAATATATAGCAAATACAGAACAGATCGATAAATCTCTGAGGTGTGGTACAATTAACTTTAAACAAAGCTATATATCTTATAATATTGTTCATCCAATAGTTATATATAACACTATTAGGGAATAAAAAAGATAATGTATAAATCTATACTGTAATCCTTGTAATTAAAGAAGAAGCATCATGACTAGTAATATCAGTTAAATATTATTGACCAATATAGACAGAGGACACTCCGCCATAGTTATAGAATTAATCTTCATACTACTAGATACAATTCTAAGTGTCTTAACCAAACTTTACATGTTAACTATAAAATTAGCCTGGAGTGAGCTCAGAGCTATATTTAGTGGTCAAACAACATATATAGTGTTTTGCAGAAACAGACCAAAAGATAGAGAATAGAAACTGCCTATTCAGATTGTAATAGCACAAAATATACTGCAATATAAATGGCAGACTGCCATTAATAATGAATCCTATATAAAGGAAGGAAGGTTTAAGTCACAAAAATATCATAAAGATATTTAAAGAGATAATTTTAGAGGAACATCGAAAGAGCCAAGTGTTCATTAAGTCCTTTTGGAGTCACTGTATCTAGATGGTAGATCCAGTAGGCTTCGCGTTGAAGTAATAGCTTAGATCTGTCCCCTCCTCTTGGTGGAACTGGGACATGGTCAATAGCTGTGAAGCGAAGAGTAGGCAAATGGTGTTGTGCTATTAAAAAATGTTTAGCCACTGGTTTATCAGTTCTTTGGTCTCTGAAGGCTGTTGTAATCCCAGACCGATGTCCCCTAATCCGATCCCTTAGAGTCATGTCAGTCTTCCCGACGTAAGACAGTGCACACGGACATGTGATCGTGTATACCACATGTGTGGTCATACATGAAATGTAATGGTTAATAGGGATTCTCTTCCCACTATGTGGATGAACAAATGTAGCTCCGGTTAGCATATGGCTGCATGTGACGCAGCCACTGCATTTGTAACAACCCTTTTTCTGGATTTTGGGCATTTTAGCATAGCACTGTCGAGGATCATTTTTCACCAGTAGATCCCTAAGGTTGCGATTATGTCTGTAACTGATGATAGGATTGGTTTTAAATCTATCAGAAAGATTCTGATCTACCTGGAACATATATATATACACACACACACACACACAAACATATATATATATATATATATATATATATATATACATACTGAGGCTGTGTCCTCATAGTAACTCCTACATAGAGCATATAGAGGATACTTATACTGTGTCCCTGTGTCCTCATAGTAACTCATACATAAAGTAAATAGTAGATACATATTCTGAGGCCGTGTCCTCATAGTAACTCATACCTAGAGCATATACTGGACACACACTGAGTCTTCAAACCAATTCATACATTAGAGCATACAGTGGAAACATACCGATGCTGTACCACCACCAATTCATGTACAGATACTGAGGCCCAGTGGTCTCCTGTGCAGTATATTCTTCCACTGTCTGCAAAAGCCTTCTTATTTGTGATAATGCACAGATAACAGCAATCAATGCCACATACCTTGATAGAAACAAGTGTGTGTGTGTGTGGACTTAGAGTTAGGTTTTTAAAACCTGTCATATACATGTCAATAAAGTTTTCTTACCTTGGATATTTCTCTGTCTTCAGGCTGTGGAATTCCAGCAGACTTTATACAGCCAGGATATTCATCATTAGCACTCTTTCTCACAATGTCTAATTGCATTATCAGCACTCATTTGCACAATGCCTCCTTGCATTATCAGCACTCTTTTTGCATTATCAGCACTACTTTGCCCAATGCATACTTGTATTATCAGCACTCTTTTGCCCCAAACATCCTTATAAAATTACCTAAATGCTCACCACACAAATCTCCTAAATGTGACTTATTTGTTAGAAGGAAGCCTAAAGTAAGCAGCTGGGAGGGACTGAAAGAACAGAGACCCAGGTGCCTATACTAGTTTTAATCTAAATTACTAATGCACTTACCTGAACCGTTGCAGGCCTGTGTTTCAGCGGCAAAGTGGTGATTTGAACAACTGACAGCCTAAACTGTTTAAACTATAGGCTTCCATCTGTACCCCATATGCCGTTCATCATCACCATACAAGGTGGAATACATAGAATAGGTATACCCCTGTTGGCCCTCATGTATGCAGTGTATCGCTGTCATCCCCTCAGGGAGAGAGAAAGTTTAAACTCCTGATTGCTGAAGGAGGTACCCAGGCTGGAAATTCTTACACGTGTTGTTTGCTGGGTCTTCAGGGATAAGGGCTTAGACTTAACTGGGACTCATGTATGCAGTGGACTACTTTCATCACTTCTGAGAGAGATAGGACAGACCCCTGGTTGCTGAAGTAGGAACCCAGGCTGGCAACTCTACCGGTATGCGGTTTGCTGGGTCTTCAGGGGTAAGAGGTTGAACCCTGGCTTCATGTAGGCAGTATATCACATACGTCCCCTGAGGAGGTACCCAAGCTGGCCTGTTGCTGGGTGTTCAGGGATAAGAGGCTGAACCCTCTTAGTGAACCATTTTCATCCCTTCAGGAAGAGGTTGGGTCCGACCCCCGGTCACTAAAAGCCAGCCACTTCATCTTAGTGCGTTTTGCTGGGTCTTCAGGGCTTAGAGGCTGAACCCTGGCAGGGCCTAAAAAATATTGTCTGGTGAGCATAAAAGAAAAAATCTAGGCCTGCATAAGCAGACTCCTTCCAAACTGCTGTGAAGGACAGGAAAAAAGACTGCCTGATGGGAACGGGGAGGATCTATTTATACCAGTTTCAAAGTTCTATTTCCTGTCCTTTCTGCTGTAAGGGGAGAAGCTAACCCACGAGTAAATGCTGCCATGAATAATGATCAGGAAATATATATATATATATATATATATATATATATTTTTACGGAGCCTGGAGTTGTGGGGGTGCTAGTGCTGATATAAGAATCACCTATCGGCACTAGACTCCTCCTCGGCATGGCTCCGTTTAGTGTTCCCTTCCGGGTAAACAGATAGTGAGCTGGTTCGCAAAGGAGGTCATGCAGCTGCCGGACGCCTAACTGCTCTACAAGAGTATTTCCCACTGTAATAGTAAATGACCGAGAGATCCCCTCCGACTTCCCGGGTTCCCCAAGCACCAAGGTACCACTCAGTAGTCCCAAGGAAGAGACCCCCCCCCACAAACAAGGTTCACAGCGGGTAGCAGCAGTCCCTTGGGGTTCGTTACATGGCCCGGGTTCGTGTTTGTAACGGATCCGCTTGCACCCCGACCGAGTACCTTCCATTGATGGATGCTCCTGGTGCTCCCCGAGGACTCCAGGCACCATAACCACTGTAGACTCCCACGAACCGCCGCAGCTTGGTTGGGGTCTCTCCGTCTCCACCCACTCTGGACCCAAGACCAGGGTCCAACTTCCAGTAGGTCAACCTCTCCGAATTCCAGAGAGCAGGAACAGGAACAAGCTCTTAGCAGAGCTTAGTGATTATACCCTGGGGAGTATAGTGATTATAGCAATCCCTAGAGTGTAGTTCTCCAATCCCCCAAACATGAGCCAAAACTTTATGAAGGTACAAGATGATCTGACTCCAATGAGTGTTTATTACTCCTTATATACACCTTTTCAGGCCAGAGGCACACCCCCTGGACCTGGTGGTAAACCGTGACAAAAGGGACACAAACCAATGGGAACACTAATTAATATAATAACACTCCCACATACACAATGAAATCCCTCCTCTCCATCCTGGAGATAATTGGCTTAAGGCACTGCAGTAAACTCAATTCTCTCCAGGTACAGAAAATATCTACATTTTACACTAACAGCAAAAATACATAAAAGTATATAAAAATACATAATTCTTATTATATTACAAAGAAGCCCCGCATTTAACCTATCCCAAGATAGCTTGGATCTGAGCTCCCAATATAGGTGAACAACGCTCAGTTTTCCTGCCCAAAACAGTTCCACAGAGTTTGGCTGTGCGGCCGGTCTATTTCCAATGTTAAAGTCAGTTCACATAGTAAAAATCAATGCAATATGGATACAGAGTTTCAGAGAGTGACCCCAACAAACACCAAGTAACTCACAAACACCTATGTGGTAACCCCTCTATCCACATAAAAGTCAAAACACATACATACATACAAAGTAGGTGGAGTATCTTGGTTCGTTGTAAAATAGCATATAATATATAATGAAAACTGTAATGACAGAGAAAATAAACAAAATCTTGAGCAGTACCGTAGAGCACATAAATGACTTTAAGTATAATTTGTGGTTAGTACTCACAAACAGAGAGCCAAAGGTAACTGGCTCAATTCAGACGTCTGTGGGATAGTTATGAGGGTTCCCACTCCCTTTCTGTGTAGCAGCTGTGTGACAAGAGCAATCTCGCCACATTGCATTGGAAAAGCCTGGTTGCTCGCCTGCTGCCTTTGGACTATGGCCCCATGTTAAAAGACTTTGTTTCACCTGCAGAAAAGACTTATTCATGCTTTTCTGCCTGGTGTTCGGTAGATTCAATCTACCGAACAACCGCATGAATAACTGGACCACCTGGGAGCTGGAGTGTGCCAGCAATTAGCCTCCTTGAAGCTGCGGTTAACCGCAGCTTAATTGACGAATGCTAGGTGGCCGCCATTCGTATCACGAACACGAGGTCGCGGCCATTTTAAACATGCGAATGCACAGCGGTGTTCGACGCTTAATTCATGGAACTGAAATCGGACACAGTTTTGCGCGAACACCGCTGAAGCCGCCGACCTCCCTTCTTGGTCGGTGAAAGTGCAGGAACGGCCCGGCGTTCGGTAGTTTTACTGGAATATGTTATACCCCAGATAGGAATCCCATGGAGCCCATTCGCATGAAACTGACTGTGCAAAGACTTTAGCTCCATGGCGATTAAACTGTATTTGTGTGGTCTGAGCGCCATTCGCTTAATAATGTGCGCTCAGACCTGAGCTATCTGGGGATATGTTAAATGTATGCGTTTAATGTTATGTGCCTCACATAGTGTATTGTAATAGAAATTCGTGTGTTAGTATCCCCACGTGCACAATGGCGATTTGCCTTTGTCTTGGGAGATAATTGAATTACTTCTCAATTATCTCCAAGGCAGAGGGGAGGAAGCCAGGATGCATTGTGGGAATATACTGTGACTGTGTGTCCTATTTGTCTACTTGTCTGTCCTTTGTCACAGTCTCCCATTTGGTCCCCTAGGGGAGTGTCCACCAGGTGGGAGACCTGCATAAATACTGGGCAAGTAGCCCTCATTAAACAGATCACTGCTTTACCCTCAACACGGAGCTTTGTCTCGTCTTTGGGGGGATTTACTGAATGCTGATAGAGACTGATTGCTAGGAGTGTAAGCCGCTTGGATGCTTTTCCTATTCATCTGCTAGCAGCGATTCGTATGGTTCCAGTGTGTGTGTTTGGAGTGCTATATTGGATGCCGTTCGGGAGTTTGGAGCATTCACTTATTGGCGGTTCGTGTGTTTGGTGTTCTACAATAGCTGTGCCTGCATCTCGGGAAAGGGGGACAATCGCCTAAACGGTTTTTACCCCTTGTGTGCAAAACGGTCCGTTACAAGTTGTATCTGTATCCCTTGTAGTAGTTAAGAAGAAGGGACCATACCCATTCAAATGGAAGGAAACTCTTCTTTAATAAAAAGGAAATATATAAAAATACAACTCCACTTAGATAAAAGTAAAAGATAAAATATATTAAAAAAAAAAGTCTCTTAATATAAAATAGTCCACTCTGGGACAAAAAGTCAATAGTCCACTCTGGGACAACAAAGCAAGACGCGTTTCGCCCAATTAATAGGCTTCCTCAGTTGCTCCTAAAGTTACTCCTCTGCCGCTCACCCTTTTATACCCTTCTGTAATGGGGGGATGTCGGACACCTGTTTCGTCTTCATCTCTTCCGGGTTCCGTCGTCACTTCCGGTTGGCGAATTTCCGGTTTCCGTTGCTTCCGAAGGTGACCTAGTGATGACGTGTTTCCGGTTCTCTCCGAGAATGGAACACACATGCGGCAGAGGAGTAACTTTAGGAGCAACTGAGGAAGCCTATTCATTGGGCGAAGCGCGTCTTGCTTTGTTGTCCCAGAGTGGACTATTGACTTTTTGTCCCAGAGTGGACTATTTTATATTAAGAGACTTTTTTTTAAATATATTTTATCTTTTACTTTTATCTAAGTGGAGTTGTATTTTTATGTATTTCCTTTTTATTAAAGAAGAGTGTCCTTCCATTTGAATGGGTGTGGCCCCTTCTTCTTAACTACTACAAGGGAAACAGATACAGCTGCTACACAGAAAGGAAGTGGGAACCCTCATAACTATCCCACAGACGTCTGAATTGAGCCAGTTACCTTTGGCTCTCTGTTTGTGAGTACTAATCACAAATTATACTTAAAGTAATTTATGTGCTCTACGGTACTGCACTAGATTTTGTTTATTTTCTCTGTCATTACAGTTTTCATTATATATTATATGCTATTTTACAACGAACCAAGATACTACACATAGTAAAAATGACTAAGTCCCATTTGAATGCACGAACGGACCACATTCGTGCAAATAGCACAGTGTAACATGGCGATTGAATTGTCGAACGCACTTCAACTTTAGCCGAAACGTCAAAAGTGGAGGAGGAGGTCAGGGTCAGTGGTGTTCGTGCAAATGTGTAGCCGATTTTAGTTCCATGGATTCAGGGGCACACACCACTGACCGCGTTCGACTAAATTAAAATGGCTGCGGCCACTTCGGCACTTCGACTGCATCCGAAGTGCCATATAAAAAGTACCAATCCTTCCCTACAGTTCTTAAAGGGCCAGAAGTAGTGAAATAAAATCCCATATGGCCAAATAATGTTTTTAAAGGGCAAAATCTCCCAGGGGTCATAGTCATGAGGAAGGAGGCTGGCAATCAGGCTCCTCCAACAGCCAGGGGCAATGGGCAGCTTGTCACCTAAAACTCCAGTGACAAAAGGCATTTTGTCACACATCTCCCCTTTGGAGGGGTGACTAACCAGGTACCTGACCTGTCAGTCAGTGCCTGAGCTAGTCGATAAACCCACCCACAGTGAACAAGTACATGAGTAGCCCACCCACAACACACATTTACTGCCTCTGGTGGTACTGGACAACACGCTGTGGGGACTTGAGGGGCAGAGGCCAACTGCGCTCTGCCCTGATGCCAGCACTTCTGCTGGGGTAGCCTAGACACAACTTGGTTGGGGAGGGGGGACATCGCTTACCTCCTCCGCCCGGTATTCTGGTGAGGGTAGTTGGGGATCTGGATAGGCTGTTCAGCATCCCTGTAAGTCGGGTGCAGAGATTACGGTCCCATCTGCACCTACCCTTGGTAGGGTACGCTGCTGCTGTGGAGAGAGACCGGTTGTCTTTTCTCCCTTGACAACACACTGCCACTGGGGAGTCAGACCGACTGTCTCGACTCCCAGTGATGATGGTCGCTGCAGGGACGAGGGACCAACAATCTCCTCTCCCTGTGATGCTGACTGCCGCTGGGGAGAGAGACCGGTTGTCTCTCCTCCCTTTACAACCCACTGCCGCTGGTGAGTCAGGCCGACTCTTTTGACTCCCAGTGATGATGGTTGCTGCAGGGACAAGGGACCGACAATCTCCTCTCCCTGTGATGCTGACTGCCGCTGGGGAGAGAGACCGGTTGTCTCTCCTCCCTTTACAACCCACTGCCGCTTGTGAGTCATGCCGACTCTTTTGACTCCCAGTGATGATGGTTGCTGCAGGGACAAGGGACCGACAGTCTCCTCTCCCTGTGATGCTGACTGCCACTGGGGAGAGAGACCGGTTGTCTCTCCTCCCTTTACAACCCACTGCCGCTGGTGAGTCAGGCCGACTCTTTTGACTCCCAGTGATGATGGTTGCTGCAGGGACAAGGGACCGACAATCTCCTCTCCCTGTGATGCTGACTGCCGCTGGGGAGAGAGACCGGTTGTCTCTCCTCCCTTTACAACCCACTGCCGCTTGTGAGTCATGCCGACTCTTTTGACTCCC
>OW240918.1:86260128-86292070 GCA_933207985.1 Pelobates cultripes
ACTGTGTAAGGGGCAAATAGCCGTATATGGAGTAAGGATCCAGCATAAGCGTAGGATAGTATAAAGGGAGCAAGTCGGTTGTGGTGTGCCGAGACCGACAATACGGTAGGCCTGTAAATAAAGAGGGCAAAAATGAATAATCAAAGATTTAATACAGTCAACAAATATATACAAATTAACCAGACATTTCCTTAAATGCATTACGGTATTTAATTCCTGGAAGGATTTTGAAGGTAGGAATCTAGGACTGCAACTGGACAACATTTGTTGTGGGTAGGATAGTATGTTATCTCTACTGTTGGTGCGTGTTGACTCGTTTTGGAATGTGGTAGAGCCAATAGGTAATGATATATGTGTTTAGATTTCCTTGTGACAATACCAATGTGTTTGGCACCATGCTGTAAATGGTGGAGATTGGAAAACCCAAGTAAAAACCCCTCTGCAAATCTTGGCTATGAGTGTGTTTACAGCCGATGGTTCTGTTGTGCTGACTGTAAATGAGGGCATGCTATATTCCTTGAAGTTGTATTTATGATACCTGTATGGGAGCCATTTGAAGCTCCAGAGCTTTAGTAAATCTACTACAAGTCTGGAAAGGTGGTGAGTCAGTAGTGTTGAAAATGCATTGGTGTGTACAGATGGTGAATACATTTTTTGTAAGTTGTATTGGGACACATGGTTTGTCATGTCCCCTGAACCATTTGAACATATATGCAACAGTCTATATGCAATGCAACTACTCATACCAATTGTCTCTGGTAGTTCAGAGGTGCTGGTACCTGGAGCCTGAGAGTGCTCGTCCGTTTGTTTGGGACAAATCCCTTCTGTATGGGTACCTGCACAAATAAACATCTCTACATATCCCAAATGCCAACACAACCAAGGGATGGTCAGTTCCCGATTTATGGATAAAACCGTATGGCATAAGGAAATATGGCATAGACCAAGCTTATCTTAATACGTACAGTATATGTGAAAAGAAAAGTGCTGTGATGTGTTAATATTAAACATCGTAGCCATACTGGTTAAATATGTATCAATCGTAAGCCATTAAGTGCCGTATGTACAAGTGAAAAAGTGGTCTGTCCCCACCTTGTATGTTGTATGTCCCCTTGCTAGGGGAAAGTTTGTTGTGTGAGCAGCATGCTGTGAAAAATGTATGAGAACTATATTACCAGTTACGTATATACATATGCGTCTGCTAATGTGTAATAATATGTGTATTTATACCAGATGTTGATATACTACTTGCTATATGAATTGTTGCATGTCTTATTGAATGGTAGGGGTCAGTGAACATGGTGTTGCAAAATGCAAGTGCACTGGAGATCTGCCGCGTGCCCTATAGGTGGCAGTGTAGTTGAATACTGATTGGTATGTGAAATGTTGTTTGTCTGTTGACCTATAGAGGTCAGTGTTTTGGTGTTTGTAAAACCCCATAAAAATTGTAAATGTACTTGACAGACCTGTAGGTGGCAGTGTTGGTAGAACCACTGTTGGTCTTAATTTGAAATGTAAATTATTGTGAATTTTAAACCTGAAGTTGAGCTTGTGCTGGAGTTTAATTTATGGTTTATGTTATGTTTAAAACAATCTTATGTGTAATTTATATTGGCTGGTAAATTGTATATGACATGTGAAGACAGTTTTGCTGTTGACCAGTAGGGGTCAGAAATGCTAATTGTATGGTAAAAATACCCTTTAATCCAAATGCAAGGTGTGACAGAACCATTCGTCTGACTATTGTGGTGGATTCGTCTGTTTCCTGCATTTTCGTGTAAATGGCTGTTTCCTATAGCCCAGCCATACGAATGACTGTTTTTCCCGAACAAAACTACCGAACGGATGGCCACCCAGGAGAGAAGTGTGCTGCTGGTTAACCTCTTGATCCCAATTAGAACGTTGTGGTTAACCGCAGACACTTCTCAATTAAACCGAATTCAGGGTGGTCGTTGTTCGTATGTCGACCATGAGGCAGCGGCCATTTTAAAACACGCGAAAGCCCAGCAGTGTTCGGCTCTATTTTCATGGAACTAAAAATGGACACTTTTTCTGCCGAACACCGCTGAAACAACGGAACGCCTGACTGCCTCCACGAAAGCGTACGAACACCGGCCGTTCGGGAGTTTTGAAACACACAAAAGGACTTAACACAGATAGCCTTCCCATGGAGTCAATCGCATACCAAAAGACTGTAAGAACTTTGACTCCATGGCGATTGAACTATGTGTGTGGGATCTGAGCGCTATTCGCCAATAATATGCACTCAGATCCAGGCTATCTGGGGATATGTGATGCGAATGGGGAATGTTTGGTTATTTTAAAGTTATGCATTTTTATGTATTTTCTAGTATTGTATTTAAGATGGCGACTTGTCTTTGTCCTGGAGATAATTGAATTACTTCTCAATTATCTCCAGGGCAGAGGGGAGGAAACCATATTGCATTGTGGGAAAAGCCTGTGATTGTATGTCTGAACTGTCACCATTTCCATCTGTAATTTCAGTCTCCCATTTGGTCCCCTAGGGGAGTGTCCACCAAGTGGGAGACCTGCATAAATATGGGCAGGTAGCCCACAGTAAAGCCAGATCCTGTTTGACCCTCAATGCGGAGCTTTTGTCTCGTTATTGAGGGGGATTTCTTCTTTGCGCTTAGAGACTGCTGATTGGAAGCGGAAGTCGCTTGGTGGATATCGTTGTTCGGCAGCTAGCAGCAGTTTGTGGATTTCCATTCAGGAGTTTGGATCCTTTCACGGATCCCGGTCAGGAGATTACCGCTTCCCCTGGTTATGGTTCATGTATTACAATTGATGCGAACGGATTACTGAATTTGCGAAAGGGGAAGGTGAACTAAACGGCGGTTTCTCTTAAGAACACCAGGGGGTGTCTTAACACAAGGTTAACGTGAGATTTTGAGAGTGACCTGTAGGGGTCAGTGTGGTTTATGTGAAAAATTGTTCGTGAGCAATGCCCCAGCATTATAGTTATATGACAGGGAAACGAACAGTGCCCGTTCGAAAATATACAATATGTGAACATAATAGCTTAATAACAATCATTGTAACAAACCAAAGTTCTGTTTGTGGGTTGTAAACGCACGAAATGTGTGTGTAGTACAATAGTAAATGCATGAACTAATTCCCATTTGGTAGAAAATTGCACGAACCGTGAGCCTGGTATGTCAGGGAAACAAAACGAAACGAGCAGTGAGATTCGAAATGCAGGCAAAGAATTGTCTAGTATGTTTAGGCACTTGAAACAGAATGTGTTCCCGTTCGGGAGTATGCTAATGCTCGAAATGAGCCAGTGATATAAACAAGTGAGTTTAAATGAATGATATGCATGAACATGCAATGGTTTTAGAACAGACTTAGACAAAATGCAGCCGTAAAGTGAGGACCTGACCCGTGCATGGTGCCGTGGGACTGATGCCTGGCGTAACGGTTTGTGCGTCACTTGGACACCATCCACGGCGATAGATTGAAGAAAGAAGGTGGTAGGCCGGAAAAGCCTGTGGCTGGATTCCTGACACAGCTCAGCTTAGAAAACCTCATGGAGTAATCAGGTAAAATGGCGGCTGGATGACCCGGAAGTGGAAATCATTCTGATGCTAACCTCAAGCGATATGGAGTCAGGTAAGGGGTATCCCTCATATAGGGGAGTGAATTAATTTAAGCCCCTCCCACAACTACAGGCCAAATGGCCTTAATACATATTAAAAAAAAAATGTACAATTTAAACAGACTAAATCAAACTAACTCAACAACGGAGGCAAGAGCCAGGATTACTCAGGTCACCAAATTCATACACCAGCAGGCACTAGACCAGCTAAGTACACACATGCAGAAACTCAAACTCAATCACTATATACAGGGCAATAAGGCAAGCAAATTCTTAGCGAGCCGGATAAAAACCAGGCAGGAAAACCAGAAAATCTCATACCTCACGGACCATGAGGGAACCAAAACAACCACCTCCAAAGGCATCTGCGACGTCTTCGCCAAATATTATTCGACAGTATATAACATACAGGAGGACACACTAGCTAGACACCCTACGGACTCTACCATAAGAGACTACCTAGATGGGGGTGAGACTTCCAAAGCTCACGCCTCAATAGCAGGCAGACCTTACCAAACCAATAGTTGACCAAGAAATAAGAGATATCATTCAAGCCCTCCCAACAGGGAAGTCCCCTGGACCAGACGGTTTCGACAACTTGTATTATAAAAAAAATTAGCACAACACTGACACCATACCTAACTAGGACATTCAATGATGCAGTCCAGAGGAGTAAACGCTGCAAGGGAATATTGTCGGCCAATATCGTAACTCTGCCGAAACACAACAAGCCCCCGACCTCCCCACAAAACTTTTGCCCCATTTCCCTCTTAAATACAGATGTGAAACTATTCGCCAAACTATATGCAAACAGACTAGGGGCCATACTGCCACACATAATACACAGCAATCAGGTGGGCTTCATAAAGGGCAGACAGGGACCAGGCAACACCAGAAAGGTTATAAACCTCCTTTACTTCCTGAAGGCACAGCATCGGGAGGGACTGTTTGTCGATGCTGAAAAAGCCTCTGACCGACTCCACTGGGGGTTCCTGAAGGCGGTGTTGGGTAGATTTGACATCCCAGATGGTTTTGTGTCAGTAATAGAAGCACTATACAGTTCACCCTTGGCACGGGTACTCGATTTGGGATTCCTGTCCGAGCCATTCCAGCTTATAAATGGCACGAGGCAGGGGTATCCCCTTTCCCCCCTGCTCTACGTCCTGGCGCTGGAACCACTAGCGACCAAAATACGAACAAACTCCTCAATCCATGGCATCCGGGTAGGAGAGAAATAGTACAAGTACCTTCTTCAGATTGCGAATCCCGAAGGACCCGGCCAGGTTATTGGACCACAATTATGGGGGACTATTGGGGGAGATCAGAGGCACCCTGAGGAAATGGGATGACAAATACATGTCATGGGTGGGGATGCTGGCAGTGGTAAAGATGAAAATAATTCCAATATTTAATCAGGACACTACAGATACATGTACCCATCACATATTTGCGACAACTACAACAAACCCTCACTAGATTTGTATGGGCCAACCGAAAGATATGGGTAGCCACGGGGCTGTCAGGATTACAGAATGGTCCAGCATGTAGAATTGTGTAACACAGAGGACTGATAGGTAACGTATACTGTACCTTAGAATGGCCGGACTAACGTACCAAAGACTAGTCAGGAATAGCCACGGTCAAGGGACACAGAAAGAGACACAACGATAAGGAAAAGCCAGGAGTCAGGGATGCCAGTAAACAGGGAAGTCAAAAACAATGCCAAAGTAAAATAACCAGAATAACCAAAATCAATAACGTGCTCTTGGATAACCACAAGGGAAACCACGACAGGGCACTGAGCAGGGTGAGAACTGGGCCTAAATACCCCTCATCTAGATCGGACACGCTGTAACCGGCCTTTGACCCCAAAGGCAGTTATCTGGTTGCCATTTGCATAATTGCTGCTCAGCATTAACCCTTCTGTGGATTTGGTTGCTGCTCAGCACAACTTTTCCTGTGTGGACAGTAATCTACTTACAGTTCAAAGCGATCCTAACACACTCTACTGAATTAGCCCTCCCAGCCCAGACAGAATGCATAGAAAGAGCGTGTGAGTCTATGACTATGCTCAAAAAAACGTTATCGCTCTTGTACGCGATACTCAATGACCCAGTACACACACCGACAGCCAAATTTATGGAGGCATGGCAAACAGATATAGGCACAATTATTACTGAAGACCAATGGCAACAGGCTTTCATAGCGCACAAAGGCAGATCCAGATGCACGTCCCATCTAGAGCTTATGTGCAAAACCCAGTACAGATGGTACTTTGTACCAACTAGATTGGTGATCATATACACTAACTCCTCGAAACAATGTTGGAGATGTGCAGAGAAAGAGGGCACAATGTACCATATATGGTGGACCTGCCCAACTATCAGGAAATACTGGAGGGAGGTAAAGGAGATTGTTCAGGGGGCCCTACACATCGAGACTAAACTACGACTGAAGTGTGGCCTACTATTTATGACACTCAACTCCTACACAAAACCCCAAGCCAGCCTACTATACCATATATTATTAGCAGCCAACCTTTTGATAGCCAGGCACTGGAAACAGGCTCACTAATCTGACCCAACAAATATCGTTGAACCTAGACTATGAAACCAACACTAAACAGCAGACACACCCGGCAAAACACATGGTGGAGGCCAGGAATGAATGGGAAACATACCTCAGACAAGGGAGGGGGGAAGGGGAGACAGAGAACTAGACATACAATCTAAAGGGTGACCAGAACGCACAATAGAACCAGGTATTCACCTGCCCGACAAAGCCAGAACTAAAAGCACTTAGGGCAAGACCAAGAGAGAACAATCTGGTGATAACCTGTCCAATGATTAAGCCCAGGGGAAAGGCGGAGTAAACACCCACACTGTATATAGTTACTGCGGGACATAGTCCCTGATCCTAAGACCAACACTCTGTAATAAGTGGTATGGCTTTACATTACCTGTGTTATTTTATTTTACCTTAATATGCTAACACAATCTGCACTGGAACTACACAGAACACTGCCCACTTGGTGCTACCTTGTGTTATGGCACCATGCACTATTCAACCATAATGATCACCACGAGCAACATGCACAGCCCATATCCAAAATAAACCTGAATATAACCAAAATAACCAAAACACTAAATTAAACTTCCTAGCGGAAGAACGGTTGAGGCACACACCCCATTGCAAACAGAGCAATACACCCTGAGATAACTGACTCATATCAATATGTGCCGTACCCACTAGGGACCACCATTAATTATGCCAAGGAGTGTGATATGTTTGTATACCCCCCTTTTTCTCTTTTCCTTTCTGTACCCCTGATTTGAAAACTTGATGTCTTGAGCTGTGACACAACACCAACCCGACAGAGTACACACAAAGGTATCCTTACTGATAGTAGTGTATTAGTAGTTTATTACTAGAAACAATGTGTTTCAATAACCTTGTACGGTTATACTTATGTTACGAGTGTAATATTGTATTGATTACCTCCCATGTAGCGCATATTGTACAAATGGAACCAATTGCATTGAATACGGTAATCACAATTACAAGTACATGTAATGTGTCACATTTGAACACCTGCTCCCCTTCTTTTTTCTGTAACCCCCTTCTTTTTCTTGATTTTTGATTTATGAACTATGACAAAATAAAAATTGTTAAATTGAAAAAAAAAAAAAAAAAAAGATAGTGAAGTACCGATGGACATCTACATGAGTTAAGGAGTAACCAGCATAAGGCCTCGGCAAAAGTGTAAATTTTTGGGGGGCTTCTTTTAGAACCAAAGGTTAGCCGATTAAAAAAGTAATACTGGTTTCTCCACTTAATACCATGGAGATGCCATAATAAAGGGTGAATAGGGAGTAACTTGAAGGCATTGACAATGTCTGTTTTACTCAACCATGCCCCAACTCCTGGCTGACATGATAGCTTGAACCACATTATCTATTATGGCATATTCTTCAGATAGAATTAAATAATTTAAACTTGGGATAGTGGAGGAGTGAGGTGCAGACAGATCTATAATTGGCCTCTTTTTTTAAGGAGTGTTTACCCATGACAACACCTATTGGGTTTTGTATGCCAAATAGAAAAGGGGGGTGTGGGAAAGTGACCTAGGATAAACCCTTGATTCAACTTGTGTATCAACAGAACCTGTGTCATTAATAGCTGACTAAGTTTTTACATTCCACAATTCCGGTCGGTAAGGCTAAGATACCCATCAGAAAACCCTGAAACCAAGAAATCCTCTAATTGCGGAGATGAGTGTGATGCTAACAGCTGAGACAACTTAATAAGGTTAACAGATGTGAAATACTATTTGGAATGTGCTCTGAAACTTAGCATACAGATATGCAATAACCTACAGGCACTGAACCCACAAGCACCAGCATTAAAATTATTACATATTTGGGATTTGACAAGGAACACAATTGGTCTGCCAAGTTTATCCTTTATGACTTTCTCCGACCTGGCTGGTAAGCCAGGGTTTTGTTGGCCGAAACCAGAGGCGTCATTAGGACAGAGATTTGTCGCGTGGGAGGTTGAGGAACACACAGCACAGGCTGGAGTCTTGAGGCCAGCGAAATGCCTAGAGAACAACTCTGTATCCAGTTTACTCCAGTTAATGACCATATTAAACTGGGCCAGAGTTGCTGCTGCTTTAGCCGAAAACGACCTATGGTAGTCACAGAAGGCATATCCGCCGTATTTGTGCCCCAGATCCACCAGCTTATGCATATAAGTATCAAATTCCTCTCTCCTCTGTGGCAAGTTGGTACGTACCACATCTCTATAGATCGCAAACGTTAAAACAAACTAGGGAATTGTCCTTTTTTTACGGCGTGTGGGATCACTGGCCTTGAGGACTACTTATAGGTTCCCATAAGCATATGTTTTATTCTCTACAATATCATGGGAAGCAATCAGACGTGAGACCAAATTCACATCCCTACCTTCCAGGATATCTGTGCGGATTTGAGGAGGCCCCATATGTGCTGGTGTAATCATGAATGTATCAATCAGGGATATAGGGACAGCTACATTACTCTGTAATATAGCCGTAGCAGCTGCTAGAGATGTAGCATCAGACAATGTCGGGTATGTTGTCAATTGGCCAGATTCTAATCGGTCGATCCTATCTCTAATATGGCCCATAGAAGAGTATTCATCATGGTCTGTAAGTCAGGCATGTTGATGTTCACGCTAGACCCTTCTTCTGTGCCAGAGTTGTCGGTGTGTGTCTGCATTAATCTAAATAATTTTGCTTTCCTAGCAGTAGCCAGGAATATAATGCTTCTTCTTCTAAGTTTGGCTTGAATGCGTGGAATAGTCCAAGATCTGATTGATGAAGGACTGGCCAATTCACGTGTCACAGATGGTGAACCCGACCTAGCTGGGGTGCTAGGGAGTGAAAGCTCATCTCCCTCTTCAGGAATTTGTGACATGATAAAAATGAGAATTTAAATTGTTACCACAGAACATAGTTGTGGGACATTGGCCTCTCTGTGACATTAAGAGAAAATAGAATTGGGTGTGACAAGAGAGGCCCACTCTGTGTAACTTGCGATGCAGCTCTCAGGGGTGGCGGTACGGAAACCAGGACCCCTGAGTGCCTGATGAGAAGTTGGGAGTCTTCCGCATGGAAGTGGATTATCAAGGCCTGGTGCAGGATAATCCCAAGAGCTAGGAGATATGCAGACCTCCCAGGAGCTGAATAGGGAGGCTCTGCAGCAGGAATGCATCCAGTACAGAAAAGGCAAGACTAGGAGAGGCACCAAACATGAAAACAAGACAAAACTAGTAGAACCAAGAACCAGAGAAGGATATGAAGCTAAACCCAGAACATGTACACAATACATAAGGGAAACATTGACATAACATGGGCAGGACTAGACAGGACTGTACATGGACTGGGAATACAAACTAAAACAAGACAAGATATGAATGGCAAACAAGAGGAGAAATAACTAAGTACTATATATGGAAATCATGGGGATTTAGTCACATTATATGATCATACAGATCATACAGAATAGAAAACAAAAAAAACAAGAAAAACTAAACAATAATTGCAAAAAGAGTACTCGATACCATAAGCCATCACCAGACTTCTCTGCAGAACATAGAATGATGTGACATAACTCCCCTCTTAAGGAGCGACCTCCGGGGCGCAACAAGCAGCTCTCAGGCAGAGACCAGGAAAGAAGCGAGGATCCAGCAACTAAGTCAAAAAGACTTACCGGAGGCAAGGATTCCACGACACAGCAGGAAGGTAGTTTGCAGCTCACAGTGCCATTCCGAACTACTTTACTTCCTTTGGAAAGGTCTCCTGCAAAGGAACCACTAGCCAGGACCGAGATCCACTCCAGAATAGGAGCACTGCCACGAAACAGTAACCAAGCATCACAAGAGAACACCTGAAGCGACCACCTTAGCTTAGCAGATCAACCTCCTCCACGACAAAAATAAGGAAGCAATCTCCAGCAGACTGGTCCAGATACAGGAACTCTTGCATGCCGAATAATCAACAGGAACTAGAACAAGGAACAAGGAACCAAGCATCACAAGAGAACACCTGAAGCGACCACCATACCACTTAGCAGATCGACCT
Organism: Pelobates cultripes; assembly: GCA_933207985.1. Taxonomy (NCBI): domain Eukaryota; kingdom Metazoa; phylum Chordata; class Amphibia; order Anura; family Pelobatidae; genus Pelobates; species Pelobates cultripes. The sequence continues at coordinate 86,270,370 of OW240918.1, forward strand.
CCTCCACGACAAAAATAAGGAAGCCATCGCCAGCAGAATGGTCCAGATACAGGATCTCTTGCATGCAGAAGAACCAGGCATGAGAAGACACAGACAGAACAGGAAAGCTGCAAAGTCCACTCCACGAATTCCAAGTGCCTACGGCCATCTGTCACCCCTGAGTGCCTGATGAAAAGTTGGGAGTCTGCAGCGTGGAAGTGGATTATCAGGGCCTGGTGCAGGGTAACCACATGCCCTCTGGTGTTAATGCACCAGCGTTTGCGCGGCCACATACCAGGTCCCTGATACAGCTACTGCGGATCCCAAGAGCTAGGAGCTAGATGATATGCAGACCTCCCAGGAACTAGATAGGGAGGCTCTGCAGCAGGAATGTATCTAGTACAGAAACAAGGCAAGGCTAGGATAGTCACCAAACATGAAAACAAGACAGAACTAGTAGAACCCAGAACAAGAGAAGGATAGGAAGCTAAACCCAGAACATGTACACAATACATAAGGGAAACATTGACATAACATGGGCAGGACTGGAAAGGACTGTACATGGACTGGGGATACAAACTAAAACAAGACAAGATATGAATGGCAAAACAAGAGGAGAAATAACTAAGTACTATATATGAAAATCATGGGGATATAGTCACATTATATGACCATACATTGCATAAGCCTGCCAACAACGCCAATGTACCCCATATCTGGCTGGTCCTACTCTGCATAATGCAAGCTAAACCAGCCAAAGAAAACACACATAGTACTTACCTGCAAGAAAGGGCAGAAGACTTGAGCAGCTGCCTACAGGAACACTGAAACAAAAGGAATGATGGAAAACAAACGGGTGTGGCAACATAAAACAAACATTTAAATGAATCCAAGAGACTGGTGTTATGGTTACCTCCAGGCTAGCTGTAAGCTGGACCGCTTGGATAGTCTGGTTTCCAGGTGTGGAGAGAGAGAAGAGCCACTCCAGTGAATATACCACGAAAATCCTGTAAATGTAGAATAATCCCACTAGCTATGGTACAGCTAGGATACCCGTTTCCCCACAAAAAGAGTTGAGGCTGCGATTTGAGGGTCAAGAAAGAACTGGCTTTAATGGCACAAAGGTATCACTATTTATGCAAAACCTCAGGTCCAGGGACAGCCCCCTCTGGACCTGATGGGATACAGGTACAATACAAGCAATTAACCAATAGAAACACAATGTATCTTTTGAAATTGTTACCGCCCAGCTTGGAAATTACGAAACCAACGGTTATGGCAATGTAATTATCTCCAAACACCCAAAATCCCACTTTTTCTTGCAACATACAAAACCGTGGAAAAAAATACATTACTTTAAGATTTTAATAGATCATTTGTGCATTCTACCATTCATTATGTAGCCCAGATTCGAGCTCAGCAGATAGTCGAATAGCGCTCAGAACTCACGAACTGTACGGCTAGTCTCATCAATATAAAGTCTGTTTGTGTCTTTTGTCCCGAACATGATACTGCGGCCATGTTTTCAGGTTGGTCAATGGGCAGTGGGACCTCGACCCCAAACTCATGGAATGAGTGGCGGCCAAGGAGTTACACGAATCCCCGCTCTCATGATGGTTGTCCTAGCCGTTCGGGAAACGAACGGAGACTGCTGGGAAGGGGTACTTAACCTGCAGTTGACCACAAAACCAACATTCTAATTGAGGCCACAAGCCAGGATGTAGGTGGTCCTCGTTTGTGAGGCTTTCGGTAATTTTAGTTCGGGAAATGGTTCACCAACGGGAATGCCCTGGGACCGTCAATTAGGCTGTGGTTAACCGCAGACTGCAGCTTCCTTGGCGGTTAATTAGAGGCACGCTCCGCTCATAGGGAGGTCGGCTGTTCGGGTATTTAAAAGGTGACAGGGGTTAAGTGGCAGCACACGCCAGGGGCCGGGTGGTCCGTTGTTTGTACACACAAATGGGTAATGGGAAATTTCTTCGGGGATTAGGCTACAAAGTTAAAATACCGAAACAAGGTTCCATGTGGAAACAGAAAGGAGCAATATTGTAACAGTCTGTAGAGCTTTTGTAACAACTGGGAATTCGAGGGACGGATTACAGGAATGAACCCAGAAAAACCCAGCATAAAGAAAGCCAGACATAGAACAGAAAACTAAACAAGAATTGTAAAAAGAGTACTGGATACCAGAAGCCATCACCATACTTCTCTGCAGACCATGGCATGATGTGACAGCGGCTAACTATGCGTTGGACCGATGGCCGAATACCTCCGGATATGAGGATGGGTGTTGGCCTCGCGGGACCCCGAGTATGAGGCATAGAAGGCCTGAGAAAGCTAAATATGGCACCTATTACCCTAATAGCCAGTAATATTACTAGTCTAAAGGACCGGTAGAAACAGGGAAATACCCATATAACCTAATGGGAAAAATGTAACTGTATGTACTGAATTGAATTTGTATGCCAAGTGTTTGATGTATCATTAATTATTCGAGCACCTAAGGGTATGTGGAAACAAGAATCATGTCAGAAAATGTAATCGTAATACAACTTTTCTCATAAAAGTAATGGCCTACCTGGTAGATTTAGACAGAACTTAACACAGAGTTTTCACAAGTTCAGAGGGCATAGTGGGAAGAGTCACGGTGACACCCTCAAGAGTCTAAAATAATAATCAAACATGCTATGAGACATTATATTTGAGTCTGTATAGCGAAGCAATGCCGTGCTTATACCTAGAACACCAAAGTGGCTGAAGTCAGTAGTGATACCTATCTGTAGTATATACCAATGGTATATGTAGTACTTAAAGATTTGGGGAAGGAAGATTATCTGAAGCCTGCTAGATTACAAGTAGCGTCAAAGTGACATGTTACACACCTTTAGTAAGTTGTATACCAGGGGGAAGAGGAAAGAAGTCTGTAACCAACAATAACATGCAGGGAGTCATATTAATACCAATATATCTATAATGCTCCTAAATGCCCACCCACAGCTCTACAATTGTTACCACAAACATGTTTGTTAAATGAGCGAATGCAGGTTAGAACTAAGCAGCCAATTATCTCTTAATGTCTCTTAATGTCACAGAGAGGCCAATGTCCCACAACTATGTTCCGTGGTAAATAGGCACTTATGGTGAGGTGTAATCCCTAACTTGATAGGTTTAACACTGTGACAAAATGCATTTTGTCACTGGAGTTTTAGGTGACAAGCAGCCCTTTGCCCCTGGCTGTTGGAGGAGCCTGATTGCCAGCCTCCTTCCTCATGACTATGGCCCCTGGGAGATTTTGCCCTTTAAAAACATTATTTGGCCATATGGGATTTTATTTCACTACTTCTGACCCTTTAAAAACTGTAGGGAAGGATTGGTACTTTTTATTTTGCACTTCGGATGCAGCCAAAGTAGTTGAAGTGGCTGCCATTCGACAAATGAACATGTGGCAGCGGGGCCCGTTCGTGCATTTGAATGGGACTTAGTCGTTTTTTCTATGTGAACTGACTTTAACATTGGAAATAGACCGGCCTCACAGCCAAACTCTGTGGAACTGTTTTGGGCAGGAAATCCTGCGTGCGGTCGGTCAAAAGAGGCTTCCCCAAAACTTTAAACCCATTGAAAAATTTACTTTGTTGATAGGATCTGAGCGCTGTTCACCTATATTGGGCGCTCAGATCCGAGCTACCTGGGGATAGGTTAAATGTGGGGGTTCTGTGTAATATAATAAGAATTATGTATTTTTATGTAATATTAAGTATTTTTGCTGTTAGTGTAAAATGTAGATATTTTCTGTACCTGGAGATAATTTAGTTTACTGCAGTGCCTTAAGCCAATTATTTCCAGGATGGAGAGGAGCGATTTCATTGTGTATGTGGGAGTGTTATTATGTTAATTAGTGTTCCCATTGGTTTGTGTAGCTTTGTCACAGTTTACCACCAGGTCCAGGGGTGTGCCTCTGGCCTGAAAACTTGTATAAAAAGGAGTAATAAACGCTCATTGGAGTCAGATCATCATGTACCTTCATGAAGTTTCAGCTCATATTTGGGGGATTGGAGAACTACACTCTGGGGATTGCTATAATCACTATACTCCCCAGGGTATAATCACTAAGCTCTGCTAAGAACTTGTTCCTGTTCCTGCTCTCTGGAATTCGGAGAGGTTGACCTACTGGAAGTTGGACCCTGGTCTTGGGTCCAGAGTGGGTGGAGACGGCGAGACCCCAACCAAGCTGCGGTTTGTGTGAGTCTATAGTGGTTATGGTGCCTGACAGAGTGCTTGGAGTCCTCGGGAAGCACTAGGAGCATCCATCAACGGAAGGTACCCGGTCGGGGTGCAAGCAGTTCTGTTAAAGTGGTGGCAGCGGTGGGATGGCATCCTAGTGTGAGGTAAAGCAGCTCGGAGACACCGTTTATGGATCTACAAGTTGAGGGGAAAGCTTGTCCCTGTACTGCGCCCCTGATTACAGCAAGCATAACATACCGCCACATTATGGAAGAGTTTGACTCTATAATGAAACTGCGGCTGAAGTACTTCGGACCCAATCCAGTTGAGAAACATGTGTAGTTCGTGAGGAACCTAGTGTTTGAGTCCCTGCAATACTGGGCAGAGAGATAAGGCCGGCTGGCATGTTGGGAGGGACTTCAGCGGAAGATACAGCTACGGGAAGAGGAGAGCATCGTCCTCTCTTCCCAGCGGCAGTCAGCATCCCAGGGAGAGGAGATTGTCGGTCCCTCGTCCCTGCAGCAACCATCATCACTGGGAGTCGAGACAGTCAGTCTGACTCCCAAGCGGCAGTGGGTTGTATAGGGAAGAGAGACAACTGGTCTCTCTCCCCAGCGGCAGCCAGCATCACAGGGAGAAGAGATTGTCGGTCCCTCATCCCTGCAGCAACCATCATCACTGGGAGTCAAAAGAGTCGGCCTGACTCACCAGCGGCAGTGGGTTGTAAAGGGAGGAGAGACAACCGGTCTCTCTCCCCAGTGGCAGTCAGCATCACAGGGAGAGGAGACTGTCGGTCCCTTGTCCCTGCAGCAACCATCATCACTGGGAGTCAAAAGAGTCGGCATGACTCACAAGCGGCAGTGGGTTGTAAAGGGAGGAGAGACAACCGGTCTCTCTCCCCAGCGGCAGTCAGCATCACAGGGAGAGGAGATTGTCGGTCCCTTGTCCCTGCAGCAACCATCATCACTGGGAGTCAAAAGAGTCGGCATGACTCACAAGCGGCAGTGGGTTGTAAAGGGAGGAGAGACAACCGGTCTCTCTCCCCAGCGGCAGTCAGCATCACAGGGAGAGGAGATTGTCGGTCCCTTGTCCCTGCAGCAACCATCATCACTGGGAGTCAAAAGAGTCGGCCTGACTCACCAGCGGCAGTGGGTTGTAAAGGGAGGAGAGACAACCGGTCTCTCTCCCCAGCGGCAGTCAGCATCACAGGGAGAGGAGATTGTTGGTCCCTCGTCCCTGCAGCGACCATCATCACTGGGAGTCGAGACAGTCGGTCTGACTCCCCAGTGGCAGTGTGTTGTCAAGGGAGAAAAGACAACCGGTCTCTCTCCACAGCAGCAGCGTACCCTACCAAGGGTAGGTGCAGATGGGACCGTAATCTCTGCACCCGACTTACAGGGATGCTGAACAGCCTATCCAGATCCCCAACTACCCTCACCAGAATACCGGGCGGAGGAGGTAAGCGATGTCCCCCCTCCCCAACCAAGTTGTGTCTAGGCTACCCCAGCAGAAGTGCTGGCATCAGGGCAGAGCGCAGTTGGCCTCTGCCCCTCAAGTCCCCACAGCGTGTTGTCCAGTACCACCAGAGGCAGTAAATGTGTGTTGTGGGTGGGCTACTCATGTACTTGTTCACTGTGGGTGGGTTTATCGACTAGCTCAGGCACTGACTGACAGGTCAGGTACCTGGTTAGTCACCCCTCCAAAGGGGAGATGTGTGACAAAATGCCTTTTGTCACTGGAGTTTTAGGTGACAAGCTGCCCATTGCCCCTGGCTGTTGGAGGAGCCTGATTGCCAGCCTCCTTCCTCATGACTATGACCCCTGGGAGATTTTGCCCTTTAAAAACATTATTTGGCCATATGGGATTTTATTTCACTACTTCTGGCCCTTTAAGAACTGTAGGGAAGGATTGGTACTTTTTATATGGCACTTCGGATGCAGTCGAAGTGCCGAAGTGGCCGCAGCCATTTTAATTTAGTCGAACGCGGTCAGTGGTGTGTGCCCCTGAATCCATGGAACTAAAATCGGCTACACATTTGCACGAACACCACTGACCCTGACCTCCTCCTCCACTTTTGACGTTTCGGCTAAAGTTGAAGTGCGTTCGACAATTCAATCGCCATGTTACACTGTGCTATTTGCACGAATGTGGTCCGTTCGTGCATTCAAATGGGACTTAGTCATTTTTACTATGTGTAGTATCTTGGTTCGTTGTAAAATAGCATATAATATATAATGAAAACTGTAATGACAGAGAAAATAAACAAAATCTAGTGCAGTACCGTAGAGCACATAAATTACTTTAAGTATAATTTGTGATTAGTACTCACAAACAGAGAGCCAAAGGTAACTGGCTCAATTCAGACGTCTGTGGGATAGTTATGAGGGTTCCCACTTCCTTTCTGTGTAGCAGCTGTATCTGTTTCCCTTGTAGTAGTTAAGAAGAAGGGGCCACACCCATTCAAATGGAAGGACACTCTTCTTTAATAAAAAGGAAATACATAAAAATACAACTCCACTTAGATAAAAGTAAAAGATAAAATATATTTAAAAAAAAGTCTCTTAATATAAAATAGTCCACTCTGGGACAAAAAGTCAATAGTCCACTCTGGGACAACAAAGCAAGACGCGCTTCGCCCAATGAATAGGCTTCCTCAGTTGCTCCTAAAGTTACTCCTCTGCCGCATGTGTGTTCCATTCTCGGAGAGAACCGGAAACACGTCATCACTAGGTCACCTTCGGAAGCAACGGAAACCGGAAATTCGCCAACCGGAAGTGACGACGGAACCCGGAAGAGATGAAGACGAAACAGGTGTCCGACATCCCCCCATTACAGAAGGGTATAAAAGGGTGAGCGGCAGAGGAGTAACTTTAGGAGCAACTGAGGAAGCCTATTAATTGGGCGAAACGCGTCTTGCTTTGTTGTCCCAGAGTGGACTATTGACTTTTTGTCCCAGAGTGGACTATTTTATATTAAGAGACTTTTTTTTAAAATATATTTTATCTTTTACTTTTATCTAAGTGGAGTTGTATTTTTATATATTTCCTTTTTATTAAAGAAGAGTTTCCTTCCATTTGAATGGGTATGGTCCCTTCTTCTTAACTACTACAAGGGATACAGATACAACTTGTAACGGACCGTTTTGCACACAAGGGGTAAAAACCGTTTAGGCGATTGTCCCCCTTTCCCGAGATGCAGGCACAGCTATTGTAGAACACCAAACACACGAACCGCCAATAAGTGAATGCTCCAAACTCCCGAACGGCATCCAATATAGCACTCCAAACACACAAACTGGAACCATACGAATCGCTGCTAGCAGATGAATAGGAAAAGCATCCAAGCGGCTTACACTCCTAGCAATCAGTCTCTATCAGCATTCAGTAAATCCCCCCAAAGACGAGACAAAGCTCCGTGTTGAGGGTAAAGCAGTGATCTGTTTAATGAGGGCTACTTGCCCAGTATTTATGCAGGTCTCCCACCTGGTGGACACTCCCCTAGGGGACCAAATGGGAGACTGTGACAAAGGACAGACAAGTAGACAAATAGGACACACAGTCACAGTATATTCCCACAATGCATCCTGGCTTCCTCCCCTCTGCCTTGGAGATAATTGAGAAGTAATTCAATTATCTCCCAAGACAAAGGCAAATCGCCATTGTGCACGTGGGGATACTAACACACGAATTTCTATTACAATACACTATGTGAGGCACATAACATTAAACGCATACATTTAACATATCCCCAGATAGCTCAGGTCTGAGCGCACATTATTAAGCGAATGGCGCTCAGACCACACAAATACAGTTTAATCGCCATGGAGCTAAAGTCTTTGCACAGTCAGTTTCATGCGAATGGGCTCCATGGGATTCCTATCTGGGGTATAACATATTCCAGTAAAACTACCGAACGCCGGGCCGTTCCTGCACTTTCACCGACCAAGAAGGGAGGTCGGCGGCTTCAGCGGTGTTCGCGCAAAACTGTGTCCGATTTCAGTTCCATGAATTAAGCGTCGAACACCGCTGTGCATTCGCATGTTTAAAATGGCCGCGACCTCGTGTTCGTGATACGAATGGCGGCCACCTAGCATTCGTCAATTAAGCTGCGGTTAACCGCAGCTTCAAGGAGGCTAATTGCTGGCACACTCCAGCTCCCAGGTGGTCCAGTTATTCATGCGGTTGTTCGGTAGATTGAATCTACCGAACACCAGGCAGAAAAGCATGAATAAGTCTTTTCTGCAGGTGAAACAAAGTCTTTTAACATGGGGCCATAGTCCAAAGGCAGCAGGCGAGCAACCAGGCTTTTCCAATGCAATGTGGCGAGATTGCTCTTGTCACACAGCTGCTACACAGAAAGGGAGTGGGAACCCTCATAACTATCCCACAGACGTCTGAATTGAGCCAGTTACCTTTGGCTCTCTGTTTGTGAGTACTAACCACAAATTATACTTAAAGTCATTTATGTGCTCTACGGTACTGCTCAAGATTTTGTTTATTTTCTCTGTCATTACAGTTTTCATTATATATTATATGCTATTTTACAACGAACCAAGATACTCCACCTACTTTGTATGTATGTATGTGTTTTGACTTTTATGTGGATAGAGGGGTTACCACATAGGTGTTTGTGAGTTACTTGGTGTTTGTTGGGGTCACTCTCTGAAACTCTGTATCCATATTGCATTGATTTTTACTATGTGAACTGACTTTAACATTGGAAATAGACCGGCCGCACAGCCAAACTCTGTGGAACTGTTTTGGGCAGGAAAACTGAGCGTTGTTCACCTATATTGGGAGCTCAGATCCAAGCTATCTTGGGATAGGTTAAATGCGGGGCTTCTTTGTAATATAATAAGAATTATGTATTTTTATATACTTTTATGTATTTTTGCTGTTAGTGTAAAATGTAGATATTTTCTGTACCTGGAGAGAATTGAGTTTACTGCAGTGCCTTAAGCCAATTATCTCCAGGATGGAGAGGAGGGATTTCATTGTGTATGTGGGAGTGTTATTATATTAATTAGTGTTCCCATTGGTTTGTGTCCCTTTTGTCACGGTTTACCACCAGGTCCAGGGGGTGTGCCTCTGGCCTGAAAAGGTGTATATAAGGAGTAATAAACACTCATTGGAGTCAGATCATCTTGTACCTTCATAAAGTTTTGGCTCATGTTTGGGGGATTGGAGAACTACACTCTAGGGATTGCTATAATCACTATACTCCCCAGGGTATAATCACTAAGCTCTGCTAAGAGCTTGTTCCTGTTCCTGCTCTCTGGAATTCGGAGAGGTTGACCTACTGGAAGTTGGACCCTGGTCTTGGGTCCAGAGTGGGTGGAGACGGAGAGACCCCAACCAAGCTGCGGCGGTTCGTGGGAGTCTACAGTGGTTATGGTGCCTGGAGTCCTCGGGGAGCACCAGGAGCATCCATCAATGGAAGGTACTCGGTCGGGGTGCAAGCGGATCCGTTACAAACACGAACCCGGGCCATGTAACGAACCCCAAGGGACTGCTGCTACCCGCTGTGAACCTTGTTTGTGGGGGGGGGGTCTCTTCCTTGGGACTACTGAGTGGTACCTTGGTGCTTGGGGAACCCGGGAAGTCGGAGGGGATCTCTCGGTCATTTACTATTACAGTGGGAAATACTCTTGTAGAGCAGTTAGGCGTCCGGCAGCTGCATGACCTCCTTTGCGAACCAGCTCACTATCTGTTTACCCGGAAGGGAACACTAAACGGAGCCATGCCGAGGAGGAGTCTAGTGCCGATAGGTGATTCTTATATCAGCACTAGCACCCCCACAACTCCAGGCTCCGTAAAAATATATATATATATATATATATATATATATATTTCCTGATCATTATTCATGGCAGCATTTACTCGTGGGTTAGCTTCTCCCCTTACAGCAGAAAGGACAGGAAATAGAACTTTGAAACTGGTATAAATAGATCCTCCCCGTTCCCATCAGGCAGTCTTTTTTCCTGTCCTTCACAGCAGTTTGGAAGGAGTCTGCTTATGCAGGCCTAGATTTTTTCTTTTATGCTCACCAGACAATATTTTTTAGGCCCTGCCAGGGTTCAGCCTCTAAGCCCTGAAGACCCAGCAAAACGCACTAAGATGAAGTGGCTGGCTTTTAGTGACCGGGGGTCGGACCCAACCTCTTCCTGAAGGGATGAAAATGGTTCACTAAGAGGGTTCAGCCTCTTATCCCTGAACACCCAGCAACAGGCCAGCTTGGGTACCTCCTCAGGGGACGTATGTGATATACTGCCTACATGAAGCCAGGGTTCAACCTCTTACCCCTGAAGACCCAGCAAACCGCATACCGGTAGAGTTGCCAGCCTGGGTTCCTACTTCAGCAACCAGGGGTCTGTCCTATCTCTCTCAGAAGTGATGAAAGTAGTCCACTGCATACATGAGTCCCAGTTAAGTCTAAGCCCTTATCCCTGAAGACCCAGCAAACAACACGTGTAAGAATTTCCAGCCTGGGTACCTCCTTCAGCAATCAGGAGTTTAAACTTTCTCTCTCCCTGAGGGGATGACAGCGATACACTGCATACATGAGGGCCAACAGGGGTATACCTATTCTATGTATTCCACCTTGTATGGTGATGATGAACGGCATATGGGGTACAGATGGAAGCCTATAGTTTAAACAGTTTAGGCTGTCAGTTGTTCAAATCACCACTTTGCCGCTGAAACACAGGCCTGCAACGGTTCAGGTAAGTGCATTAGTAATTTAGATTAAAACTAGTATAGGCACCTGGGTCTCTGTTCTTTCAGACCCTCCCAGCTGCTTACTTTAGGCTTCCTTCTAACAAATAAGTCACATTTAGGAGATTTGTGTGGTGAGCATTTAGGTAATTTTATAAGGATGTTTGGGGCAAAAGAGTGCTGATAATACAAGTATGCATTGGGCAAAGTAGTGCTGATAATGCAAAAAGAGTGCTGATAATGCAAGGAGGCATTGTGCAAATGAGTGCTGATAATGCAATTAGACATTGTGAGAAAGAGTGCTAATGATGAATATCCTGGCTGTATAAAGTCTGCTGGAATTCCACAGCCTGAAGACAGAGAAATATCCAAGGTAAGAAAACTTTATTGACATGTATATGACAGGTTTTAAAAACCTAACTCTAAGTCCACACACACACACACTTGTTTCTATCAAGGTATGTGGCATTGATTGCTGTTATCTGTGCATTATCACAAATAAGAAGGCTTTTGCAGACAGTGGAAGAATATACTGCACAGGAGACCACTGGGCCTCAGTATCTGTACATGAATTGGTGGTGGTACAGCATCGGTATGTTTCCACTGTATGCTCTAATGTATGAATTGGTTTGAAGACTCAGTGTGTGTCCAGTATATGCTCTAGGTATGAGTTACTATGAGGACACGGCCTCAGAATATGTATCTACTATTTACTTTATGTATGAGTTACTATGAGGACACAGGCAGGGCCGGATTAACATAGGGGCTGATGGAGCTGCAGCTCCAGGCCCAGGCCCATGGAATAGGCCCATTTAAAAAAAAAAAAAAATTTTTTTTTGTAAATTTTTTTTTTACACTCTACTCTTAGGTTTGCCACCTGACTGGTATTTTAATGGCACAGACGGTATTTGAGGCTGCCTGGCCCTGCCGGTATTGCAGTAATACCAGCAATACAAATGCAGCTAATTTTCTCAGAATAAATGGAAATTACTCTGCAATACCAGCACCGGCCAGTAGGGGTCACTGTGTGTGGAGAGAGGCAGGGATAGGAAGTTACAGAATATCCCTGCCTCTCTCTACTACTCACTGACCCATGGGGGAGCAGCAACACAGCACAGAGAGTCCAGACAGCAGCTCTACAGGTCAGGTAAGTGAGGGATGGGGGGAAAGGCAGCAGGGACACTAGGGGACACTGAGACACTAGGGGACACATGGGGACCCTTAGACACTAGGGGACACATGATGACACATACACTAGGGGACACTGAGACACTAGGACACAGACACTGGGAGACCTGGGAACACAGACACTTGGGGACACTGAGACACTTGGGGACATATGGGAACACAGACACTAGGGGACACTGTCACTAGGGGACACTGTCACTAGGGGACACAGACACTGGGACACATGGGGATGCTGAGACACATGGGGACGCTGTGAGACATAGGGACATTGGGAGACATTGGGACATGGAGACACTATGTCCCCCAGCCATTGTCCCTAGTGTCTCAGTGTCCCCTAGTGTCTCCCAGTGTCCACAACTGTCCCCATGTCTCCCAGTGTCCCCAAGTGTCTGTCTCCCAGCCAGTGTCCCCTAGTCTCCCAGTGTCCCCTAGTCTCCCAGTGTCCCCTAGTCTCCCAGTGTCTGTGTTCCCATGTCTTTGTCCATAGTGTCTTAGTGTCCCCAAATGTTTCAGTGTCCCCATGTCTCCTAGTGTCTGTGTCCCTAGTGTCTCAGTGTCCCCATTTCTCCCAGTTTCCCTAAATGTCTCAGTGTCCCCAGTATCCTAGTGACATGGGGACACACTGAGACATTGGGACACTGGGAGAAATGGGGACACAGACACTGGGAGACTAGGGGACTGGGCGACATGGGGACACTGACACTGTGATACATAGGGACACTGAGACACTGGGTGACTTGCGAGACTGAGACACTGGGAGACAGGGAGACACTGGGAGCAATCCATCTATACAGCAGAATCAAACTGTGAGTAGTTTGGTGATTTTATAGAATTTTCTCTGATGTCACTCCTTGTGATTTACATCATGTGATGTCATGCATAACTAATTTATTATACAAATTATTAAGGCTGGTATTTTTTTCCAAGAAAGGTGGCAACCTTAACTACTCTTCACATACTCTTGCTTAAAGGAGCACTATAGGGTCAGGAACACAATCATGTACTTCTGACCCTATTATGTTAAAACCACCACCCTTCTTGCCTCCCTAAATATAGTAAAATATTACTTGTATTAAATTCTGCAGCTGCTGGCTCAGAAGTGGTGGTCTGAGCAAATTACAATACTTCCCCATAGGACTGGCTGAGACTATCAACTAGGCAGATCAGGGGCAGAGCCAGCACAAGTCCAACATAGCCCTGGCCAATCAGCATCTCCTCATAAAGATAAATTGAATCAATGCATCTCTATGAGGAAAGTTCTGTGTCTGCATGCAGAGGGTGGAGACACTGAATGGCAGTGCTGCACACTAGGCAGTACTGCCCCAGGAAGCACCTCTAGCAGCCATCTAAGGAGCAGCCAGTGGAGTTATTTTCTCTGAAAAGACAGTGTTACTGCAAAAAGCCTGAATGGAATGATTCTACTTACCAGAACAAATACAATAAGCAGATGTTGGTCTCTCTAACACTGTGGCATGTCCCCTTTCTTCTACACTCACTACAGACATCTTTTCTCTGTCTCAGACTATATACCAGGAACTTCTGCCTGCTAGTAAGAAGGTAAGGAGACAAGTGGACCAGCGTGTGCTAGGGGACAGTCCTTTGAAAGAATGGAGTGAGCGCATCATTAGACGCATTTATGTCAAGCTCAAGGTGCTGCCTGCATAGTATGCCCTTAGTTGGACAGCCTGCAGGATTCATGCCAGGCTGACCTTCCAATTCTTTGGACAAACGTTCCCCTTTTTGGGCATGTTCACCCCTTTTGGCAGGTCTTGTCACGTATTTCGCGCCAGTGGCACACCCTTTTACCCCGCCCATTGACTTCCTGCTTCACTGGACACTGCTGTTAGGGGTTATGGATTTACTTGAAAGATGAAATCATAAATTAGAGAGGGATTAGCATAGAGTATGTGTTTTCTTATAGCTGCATCCTATGAGTTTCCCTCCAGCACCATCTCCATCAGATACATGACGCTTGGGAGGTATGATTGTTTTAGTGTTTTTGGTCGATAAGATTCTGTAATTAGGCCCATCATAATTGTCAGCACCAGGCCCACTGTGCTCTTAATCCGGCCCTGGACACAGGGACACAGTATAAGTATCCTCTATATGCTCTATGTAGGAGTTACTATGAGGACACAGCCTCAGTATGTATATATATATATATATATATATATATATATATGTTTGTGTGTGTGTGTGTGTGTATATATATATGTTCCAGGTAGATCAGAATCTTTCTGATAGATTTAAAACCAATCCTATCATCAGTTACAGACATAATCGCAACCTTAGGGATCTACTGGTGAAAAATGATCCTCGACAGTGCTATGCTAAAATGCCCAAAATCCAGAAAAAGGGTTGTTACAAATGCAGTGGCTGCGTCACATGCAGCCATATGCTAACCGGAGCTACATTTGTTCATCCACATAGTGGGAAGAGAATCCCTATTAACCATTACATTTCATGTATGACCACACATGTGGTATACACGATCACATGTCCGTGTGCACTGTCTTACGTCGGGAAGACTGACATGACTCTAAGGGATCGGATTAGGGGACATCGGTCTGGGATTACAACAGCCTTCAGAGACCAAAGAACTGATAAACCAGTGGCTAAACATTTTTTAATAGCACAACACCATTTGCCTACTCTTCGCTTCACAGCTATTGACCATGTCCCAGTTCCACCAAGAGGAGGGGACAGATCTAAGCTATTACTTCAACGCGAAGCCTACTGGATCTACCATCTAGATACAGTGACTCCAAAAGGACTTAATGAACACTTGGCTCTTTCGATGTTCCTCTAAAATTATCTCTTTAAATATCTTTATGATATTTTTGTGACTTAAACCTTCCTTCCTTTATATAGGATTCATTATTAATGGCAGTCTGCCATTTATATTGCAGTATATTTTGTGCTATTACAATCTGAATAGGCAGTTTCTATTCTCTATCTTTTGGTCTGTTTCTGCAAAACACTATATATGTTGTTTGACCACTAAATATAGCTCTGAGCTCACTCCAGGCTAATTTTATAGTTAACATGTAAAGTTTGGTTAAGACACTTAGAATTGTATCTAGTAGTATGAAGATTAATTCTATAACTATGGCGGAGTGTCCTCTGTCTATATTGGTCAATAATATTTAACTGATATTACTAGTCATGATGCTTCTTCTTTAATTACAAGGATTACAGTATAGATTTATACATTATCTTTTTTATTCCCTAATAGTGTTATATATAACTATTGGATGAACAATATTATAAGATATATAGCTTTGTTTAAAGTTAATTGTACCACACCTCAGAGATTTATCGATCTGTTCTGTATTTGCTATATATTGTTCACATTTTTCTACACTTATAGATCTTTTGTTCACTCTCACTACACTTAGTTCACTATCAGATCGATTCTATCTTGGTGATCATAGTTAGTATTTCCTCCATAATTAGCAAGCATCTCTTTGACTCTGTGAATGGAGTTGATGCTTTGTTTCTAAGGTTGCTTAGCAACTCGGTCACATGCACGTTCACGTACGTCACATGCACGCTCCCACGTGGATCTCTCACTTCCGGGTTCCTCAGCCCGCCGG
Source organism: Pelobates cultripes (assembly GCA_933207985.1). Classification (NCBI taxonomy): domain Eukaryota; kingdom Metazoa; phylum Chordata; class Amphibia; order Anura; family Pelobatidae; genus Pelobates; species Pelobates cultripes. Next base: position 86,286,067 of record OW240918.1, read on the forward strand.
CTGTCTGATCATCTCATTGGTAAGCTTTATTTCACCTATATGTATATATTGTTGTAGACATTAATGTATCACTGTGATCTTGATAAAGACCCCAGGAGGGTTGAAACGTCGATTTTCTGTACTCTGCATAGGACATGTATTATTTTACAATACAGTAAATACTATTTTTTTCCACTCAGAAGTAGTCCTAGTGTGCTCCCTTTATTCTCTACTATATATATATATATATATATATATATACACACACACACACTATATGCTTTATGTAGGAGTTACTATGAGGACACAGCCTCAGTATATGTACCCACTATATGCGGTATGTATGAGTTACTGTGAGGACACAGCCTCAGTATATGTACCCACTATATGCTGTATGTATGAATTACTGTGAGGACACATGCTCAATATATGTACCCACTATAGGCTCTATGTATGAGTTACCATGAGGACTCTGCCTCAGTATATGTATCCACTAGATGCTCTGTGCATGAGTTACTATGAGGACACAGCCTCAGTATATATATCAACTATATTGTCTATGTATGAATTGATCTGGAGAGTGCCTCTCCCAGGAGAGAAGGAGACCTGTTATTCCAAAATGAAGCATGGCAATGTTTTGTTTGTGTGTGCACGCCTATGTATTTATACATGAGACCATTCTACAAAAGTTTTTTCTATTGCCAGGCATCCTCTCCTCTCTGTTTAAGATAGGGAATGATTTTTCAATTGGTGGCAGTGTTTTTCCTTGAGATAAATGCTGATTATTAATGCACAGCTTAGTAGATCATACTGGTTGCAGGAGCACAAATTGGGCTATTAATTGATCTCATAAGTAGGTAACACTGAAGCCATTACCTGATTTAAAAGCTGTTAATATTGTTTTTTCTTTCACCTGGTCATAACCTTTTATTCTTTAAATCTGAATTAATTTCCTTAAAGCATAAAATTTATAATCAGTATTCTTTTTATCCCTTGGGGACCTGAAAGTTTGGCAATCACTTTAGTATATGTCAGGAGTGGCATTCTTTTGGTTCTTAAGGAGTTAATGATCAGAACTTCTGACCGATTGCCCTGTTGTGAAGGGTATTCTTTTAGGCTCATATTCTCCAGGTAACTTTGATGTTGTGTATTGCAAGTATTTTAAGGTCATTCCAGTCCCCAGACCATTCTACCAGGTTTACTATTTCAGGTAAATTCGCCTGCTGCCTGAACAATAGAGGAAATCCCTAAACAGGTAGTTTCATTACAGACCTCTCTTCTGATATTCAGGGGGATTCTTCTAGGTGTCCTTATATCTGGAATTTGCAACCAATGTGTGGCTTTAAATGGTTGATTCATCCTGCATAATGTAATGCAGCTTGTTGATGACAAACATTTAACTGATATGTTTTACATGGTCTCTGTACCTAGATCTGTATAAATTATGGTCACTCCTAACATTGCATTGATTTAATACTTGTGGTTTATATGCTTGGATTGGTGTTGATAGCTTGCAGATTTAACAAGCTGCTTATTATCACCATAGGCTCTGCCATAAGTACTTCTTCACTATCTGAAGATAAGGTAAGAGTAAGTATGCAGTTGTTCTCATAAGGATAACTGAATATCTTCTACTATCCTGCTTATTATGTGTCTGTTGTCACAATGTATAATGTGCATCTGGATACCACCTTCCCATCAGTATCTTGCCTATTATATATATATATATATATATATATATATATATATATATATATATATATATATATATATCTTACTTATGTTGCACAACAGTCTCTAATAAATGTAACCCCTTAAGGATGGAGCCAAATGTACACGTTGTGAACGAAACAAAATGTAAACAAAACCTGGCATTTGCGCTACATGTCTGTCCAACCGTAATTCACCTCTTTCATAGTAAATACACCCACCCTTATTATATATCATTTTATTCAGGGGAAACAGGGCTTTCATTTATTATCAAATATTTAGCTATGAAACATAATTTAATATGAAAAAAATGGGAGAAAATAAGATTTGTTTAGATTTTTTTAGTTCTACATGACATTTTAACTGTCAATGTCTTAATACTGTTTGCTTTTACTGCACTAAAATACACATATTTGTATTCAGCAAAGTCTCACGTGTAAAACAGTACCCCCTATGTACAGGTTTTATGGCATTTTGGGAAGTTACAGGGTCAAATATAGCACGTTACATTTGAAATTTAAATTTGCCAGATTGGTTACAATCTGGCGAATTTTAATGTGAAAAAAATGAAACGCAAGCCTTATATTTGACGCTGTAACTTTTGAAAACACCATAAAACCTGTACATGAGGGAGTACTGTTGTACTCGGGAGACTTTGCTGAACACAAATATTTGTGTTTCAAAACAGCAAAAAGTATCACAGCAATAATAGTGCTGTTTGTGCATGAAAAATACAAAAAACGTCACTTTTACTGGCGATATCATCGTTGTAATACATTTTACTGTTTTGAAACACTAATATTTGTGTTCAGCGAAGTCTCCCGAGTAGAACAGTACCCCCCATGTACAGTTTTTATGGTGTCTTGGAAAGTTATAGGGTTAAATATAGTGCTAGCAAATTAAATTCCCTTTACTTTTGGCATGGGTTGTCAGGCAGGTCCCGCTAATTGTAATTAATTAAGATACCTAATTATGTAAAATATTACATAAATATATATGTAGAATTAATATATGTATATATATATATATATATATATATATATATATATATATGGGGAGTGCAGAATTATTAGGCAAGTTGTATTTTTGAGGATTAATTTTATTATTGAACAACAACCATGTTCTCAATGAACCCAAAAAACTCAAATATCAAAGCTGAATATTTTTGGAAGTAGTTTTTAGTTTGTTTTTAGTTATAGCTATGTTAGGGGGATATCTGTGTGTGCAGGTGACTATTACTGTGCATAATTATTAGGCAACTTAACAAAAAACAAATATATACCCATTTCAATTATTTATTATTACCAGTGAAACCAATATAACATCTCAACATTCACAAATATACATTTCTGACATTCAAAAACAAAACAAAAACAAATCAGTGACCAGTATAGCCACCTTTCTTTGCAAGGACACTCAAAAGCCTGCCATCCATGGATTCTGTCAGTGTTTTGATCTGTTCACCATCAACATTGCGTGCAGCAGCAACCACAGCCTCCCAGACACTGTTCAGAGAGGTGTACTGTTTTCCCTCCTTGTAAATCTCACATTTGATGATGGACCACAGGTTCTCAATGGGGTTCAGATCAGGTGAACAAGGAGGCCATGTCATTAGATTTTCTTCTTTTATACCCTTTCTTGCCAGCCACGCTGTGGAGTACTTGGACGCGTGTGATGGAGCATTGTCCTGCATGAAAATCATGTTTTTCTTGAAGGATGCAGACTTCTTCCTGTACCACTGCTTGAAGAAGGTGTCTTCCAGGAACTGGCAGTAGGACTAGGAGTTGAGCTTGACTCCATCCTCAACCCGAAAAGGCCCCACAAGCTCATCTTTGATGATACCAGCCCAAACCAGTACTCCACCTCCACCTTGCTGGCGTCTGAGTGGGACTGGAGCTCTCTGCCCTTTACCAATCCAGCCACGGGCCCATCCATCTGGCCCATCAAGACTCACTCTCATTTCATCAGTCCATAAAACCTTAGAAAAATCAGTCTTGAGATATTTCTTGGCCCAGTCTTGACGTTTCAGCTTGTGTGTCTTGTTCAGTGGTGGTCGTCTTTCAGCCTTTCTTACCTTGGCCATGTCTCTGAGTATTGCACACCTTGTGCTTTTGGGCACTCCAGTGATGTTCCAGCTCTGAAATATGGCCAAACTGGTGGCAAGTGGCATCGTGGCAGCTGCACGCTTGACTTTTCTCAGTTCATGGGCAGTTATTTTGCGCCTTGGTTTTTCCACACGCATCTTGCGACCCTGTTGACTATTTTGAATGAAACGCTTGATTGTTCGATGATCACGCTTCAGAAGCTTTGCAATTGTAAGAGTGCTGCATCCCTCTGCAAGATATCTCACTATTTTTGACTTTTCTGAGCCTGTCAAGTCCTTCTTTTGACCCACTTTGCCAAAGGAAAGGACGTTGCCTAATAATTATGCACACCTGATATAGGGTGTTGATGTCATTAGACCACACCCCTTCTCATTACAGAGATGCACATCACCTAATATGCTTAATTGGTAGTAGGCTTTCGAGCCTATACAGCTTGGAGTAAGACAACATGCATAAAGAGGATGATGTGGTCAAAATACTCATTTGCCTAATAATTCTGCACTCCCTGTATACATACGTATGTGAATCTATATGTGTATATATATATATATATATATATATATATATATATATATATATAATTTTTGTAAAATATTATTTATATATATATATAGGTATATATATAGTGATATATACGTATATATTTATGTATGTAGATATATATATATTATTTTGTTCTACGTGTATATATATATATATATATATATATTAATATCACAATACAGTTAGAACGAAATAACACATCTATATATTTTTTATAATTTTTTAAAATATTTTTTTAATTTTATTTTTTAACGTATTTACATATTTAATTTTTTTATATTATATATAAATATATATATAAAACAATAATTATCAGTCTATGTGTAATTTAATATTAATATATATATATATATATATATATATATATATATATATATATATAGTAAATACACCTAGACAGTTCTTTAATGTATATATGTGTATATATATACTTAGATCCTTATATATATAACCTTATATGATCTAGTATATATATATATATATATATATTTTTACACTTAAGCGGCACTGTCATACGGAACTTTTACCTTTCCTCAATCTCTTCCTCTTCTCCCCTCTCTCAGGATCTGTTATTCTTTTCTTCCTATCTTCTTTAATTTTCTATAAAATCATAAGACAAAGAAGGGACTCTTTGCCTTATGGAGGATTCCTCCGCTTGACCAGCTCTGACCAGCGGAGGAGCAAAGTGTGCTTCATTTCCGCTGGTCAGAGCAATTTTCCCATGATTCTCACCTTCCCTCTGTGTTCCCACGATGCTTCCTGTCATTTTACACAAAACTGCCGAATTGCGTTCTAACTGAATGAGAACAGTCTGTTCGTTTCTTTTAGAACGCAATTCGGCACTTTATTCGGATCAGAATTTCATTCGAATGAATGAAACTCTGATCCTATTCATTGCTGTGGCTGCATCTTGCAGCCGTTTAGTAGATAACTCCCTAATTCCCACGGTATCAGGGAGCTATCTACTAAAAGGCTGAAAGACCTAAATTGGTCTTTCAGCCACATTTACTAATACTGAGTAAAGATTACTTAGTATTAGTAAATTAAATGCCCCTACTCGCTATATCGCGAGTAGGGGCATGTGTAATAAGCAGTGAGCAGCGTATGGATGCTCACTGTAAAAAAAAAAAAAAAACTAATACCCCCCCCCATGCCCGTGGGGGCCCTAAATAAAGATGGGGGGGGGACCTACTGTCCCCCCTGGCCCCCACCCCTGAGCGGTGGGTGGGGGCCCTAATAAAACAATAGGGGGGGGACCTACTGTCCTCCCCCCCCTGGGGCCCCCACCCCTGCGCGGTGGGTGGGGGCCCTAATAAAACAATAGGGGGGGGACCTACTGTCCTCCCCCCCTGGCCCCCACCCCTGAGTGGTGGGTGGGGGCCCTAATAAAACAATAAGGGGGGGGACCTCCTGTCCTCCCCCCCGGCCCCCACCCCTGAGCGGTGGGTCACCCTAAATAAAGATATGGGGGGGGAACTTCTGTCCCCCCCCGGCCCCCACACCTGCGCGGTGGGTGCCCTAAATAAAGATATGGGGGGGGAACTTCTGTCCACCCCCGGCCCCCACCCCTGCGCGGTGGGTGGGGGCCCTTGTAAAACAATAAGGGGGGGGACCTACTGTCCTCCCCCCCTGGCCCCCACCCCTGCATGGTGGGTGGGGGCCCTAAT
>OW240918.1:86292170-86305537 GCA_933207985.1 Pelobates cultripes
TGACTGCTATTCAATCTATAACAGTGAAAAAAGATTATTTTTTTTTTAAATCCAAACTATTGTGACACCAGATCTAATTAGTGGCACTTGTCAGCACATCCACTGTTAGCGTAACACACCCGCTTTAAGGACACTGACTGCTATTCAATCTATAACAGTGAAAAAAGATTATTTTTTTTTTAAATCCAAACTATTGTGGAACCAAATCTAATTAGTGGCACTGGTCAGCTTATCTTACCGTTAGCGTAACACACCCGCTTTAAGGACACTGACTGCTATTCAATCTATAACAGTGAAAAAAGTGTTTTGTTTTTTAAATCCAAGCTGCCAGACACCAGATCTAATTATGGTAATCTGGTCACAGATTCACTGTTAGCTTAACACACCCGCTTAAGGACACTGACCGCTATTCAATCTATAACAGTGAAAAAAGTGTTTTTTGTTTTTAAATCCAAGCTTTGTGTCACCAGATCTAAGTGGTGGCAATGGTCACCGTATCCACTGATAGCGTAACACACCCGCTTTAAGGACACTAACTGCTATTCAATCTATAATAGTGAAAAAAGTTTTTTGTTTTTTTAAATCCAAGCTATTGTGACACCAGATCTAATTAGTGGCACTGACTGGGGAAATGGGCACAGTATGCACTGTGAGCCTGACACAGAAGCTGGCAGCAGTGGCAGACAACTGACTGCTATTCAATCTATAACAGTGAAAAAAGTTTTTTGTTTTTAAATCCAAGCTATTGTGACACCAGATGTAATTGGTGGCACTGACTGGGGAAATGGGCACAGTATGCACTGTGAGCCTGACACAGAAGCTGGCAGCAGTGGCAGACAACTGACTGCTATTCAATCTATAACAGTGAAAAAAGTTTTTTGTTTTTAAATCCAAGCTATTGTGACACCAGATGTAATTGGTGGCACTGACTGGGGAAATGGGCACTGTGAGCCTGACACAGAAGCTGGCAGCAGTGGCAGACAACTAAGTGCATTTACATTACATAGAAAAAAAAAATTTAAAAAAAGCATACCCTTATCCCTAACCTAGCTATGCTTTTCCCTATCTTATGAACAGCAGCTACACTTTCCTTCCTCTTACTAAGCATGCAGCTTGAGAATGAATCTAAAATGGATGCTGTCCAGGAGGTGGGAGGGTCTGCTAGGGAGGCTGTGCTGCTAATTGGCTGGAATGTGTCTGCTGACTGTGAGGTACAGGGTCAAAGTTTACTCAATGATGACGAATAGGGGGCGGGTCGAACATGCTATGTTCGCCAGGAACCGTTCGCCGGCGAACCGTTCGGTACATCACTAAACCTTGAACACCTCTCCTGTAACCCTTTCTTTGTCTCAGCGTTAAGTAACGTTTTAAAAAGAATGAGAAGTTACTAACCGCTGAGACAAAGAAATGGTGGGAGATAGCTTTTCTAGAGAATTACCTCAAGGGGGGTTTAATACCACAAGATATAAGGATTGATAAAACTCTGGCATTTGGGCTGGAAGATGATCTCTTCCTGCAGGAATGGGATGAGATCCTTACTAATTGTTCCTTCCAGCTAATTCAACTTATTAAACACTCTATGGAGATGCAAAATAAATTAGAAACAGAATTGATTGACTTAGATACCAATCCCTCCATAGATGTTGAGGGTAGGGAGTTTAAAGAGAGAAGAGGCCCTACGGAACAATATCAAATTAGATGAAAAAATTGCGGAGATAAAAAACAAAGTACAGTATAGATAGGGAGGACAAACTACTGAAAATGTACTCCACACATAATAAACTATTTTGGAGGAAACTAAGTTCCCTTTTTTAAAAATTATTATTATTATTGCCATTTATATAGCGCCAATAGATTCAGTTGCGCTTTACAATATTATAAGAGGGGGATTTAACTATAAATAGGACAATTACAAAAAACTTACGGGAACAATAGGTTAAAAAGGGCCCTGCTTAATCGAGCTTACATTCTATAGGAGATTATAGGAGATGTCTATTAGGACATTAATTTGCAGTCAAATAAGGCGGGCTGCCCTTTAGGAGAGCAAGAGACAGGTATGTGAGGTAGAGGTTAGTCTTGGAGGCCATAAGCTTTCCTAAAGAGATGGGTTTTAAGGCACTTCTTAATAGATGCAAGACTAGGGGAGAGTCTGATGGTGGTAGGCAGGCTATTCCATAGGAAGTCCTGCAAGCGCGAGTTGGCGCACAGGTTGGCGCACAGGTGCGGACAACGGATAGGAGGTGGTCACGGGCAGAGTGGAGAGACCGAGAAGGGACATACCTATGGATCTGTGAGGAGATATAAGAGGGGTATGCATCTTCAGTGCTTTATAGGTGTGAATTAGTATCTTGAATTGACTCCTATAGCATTCAGGAAACCAATGTAAGGACTGGCAGAGGGATGAGGTGTGAGAGAAACGACTAGAGAGGAAAATCAGTCTGGCAGCAGCATTCATTATGGACTGTTGCAGTGCAGTACGGCTTTTAGGAAGACCAATCAGGAGCGGGTTACAATAATCCATGCGGGAAATTACTAGAGCATGGACAAGCTCCTTGCTAGCATCTTGTGAAAGAAAGGAGCGGATGCGGGCTATGTTTTTAGGATGGAATCTACAGGATTTGGCAACATGCTGAATGTGAGGCTCAAAGGTGAGGCCAGAATCAAGTATGACGCCAAGACAGCGCACTTGCAGGGATGGACTGATGTGGGTACCACAAACTTGAAGGGAGGGTGAAAGAGGAGGATCAGTATTAGGAGGAGGAAAGACAAGGAGCTCCGTTTTGGAGAGATTGAGTTTCAGAAAGCGGGAGGACATCCAGTCAGAGATGGAAGAAAGGCAAGCAGTGACACTTCCTTATAAAAAAAGCAAACTGTGGACCCCCTCTAATAGGGAAAGAACTAACTCCTATTCCAGAGTAACATATAAGGATTCATATAAGACCCCGTTAGGACAATCCAAATAACCATCATAAGACACACAGTGGGGAAAGATCCCAATCCCATTTACTTAGGAGAACATCTCCTGTTAAGGGGGGGGGGGGATGATACTAGGTCTTATGCCCAAGCTGTACAAAACAAAACTCATGTACATGGAAATACTGCCCAAGAGGAACTAAAGGAACTAAATTTTCAGGGGAGACCCAGAGTCCCAAAGGAAAAATCTATAACCAACTATTTCCATCCCAGGACCAAAAATTGGGAACATCCCAACAGATTTTCCCTTCTACATCAAAACTCCACTCAGAAGAGGGTGAGGATGGAAGATTAACTAAAACCCCACAGGTTACAAATCCTTTAAGGAAAAAGGAGACTGATAGTGGGATCTCTGTTAAATTAAAGATGCCTCTATCAGATGAGGAGATTCATTTACTATCTAAGGGTATGAAATTTGCTCCCAATAAGGCGGCCAATTATTTCAAAAAAATCCAGTAATTCCAGTTTTTTGTTTTTTTTTCTACCCAAACTCATAAACGTCTCCCTAATCCACCAGGCTGCCCCATTATTAGCAGTGCAAATTCACTAACTGCTAACCTATCCGCCTATGTGCACTGTTTTTTTACAAAAATACGCACGGGGGCACCTTCATACGTTAAAGATACCAAATCCTTTCTGCAAGAGATGGAAAGCATAGAGTGGGACTCAGAATAGAGTCGGGCCACACTAGATGTGACCTCTCTGTATACTGTGATTAGCCATAGATTGGGATTGGAGGCGATTGATTATTATATGACAAAGGATATTGAGTTATCTCAATATCCTTTATTAAACTCACATTTAGGAGATATATGAATGATGTCCAACTCTCAAGAAAGGGATATAAAAAAACCGCTCATAGTGCTCTCTGTTTAACAGGGTATGGAATTGTAAGAATATAAAAATGTACTTACAAGTATAGTGCAGACCAACTGCACTATGATGACAGCGTTGGTGGTATGATCCCCCACCTCGGATAGTCTTGCACGCATGCAATAGAATTGATAAAAAGCCAGGTAAAAATTGAGAATGTGTATAAAAAAGATAGTTGGCACAAATAGTGACCAAAAGATCTTTAATTATATAAAATACACAAATAAGAGGGTGCTGTATAGAGTTGATTCATCTACCGTATTAAGTCGAGTATAAGCCGACCCGAATATAAGCCGAGGCACCTAATTTTACAACAAAAACTGTGAAAATTGACTTGAGTATAAGCCTAGGGTGGGAAATGCAGCAGCTACTGATAAATTTCTAAAAAAAATTAAAAAAAATAGATCCCAATTAAATTACATTAATTCAATATTTATTTATAGTGTGTGTGTGTGTGTGTGTGTATAATAAATGCAGAGTGTGTTTGTGTAGTGTATGTGTATATAATGAATGCAGTGTGTGTTTGTGTGTAGTGTGTGTATATAATGAATGCAGAATGTGTGTTTGTGTGAATGCAGTGTGTATATGATGCACAGTGTGTGTATATGATGCATAGTGTGTTTGTATGTATGTGTATAATGCAGAGTGTGTGTTTGTGTGAGTGCAGTGTGTGTGTATATGATGCAGAGTGTTTGTGTAGTGTGTGGGCATTTTTAACATTTTTATTTTAATATTTTATTCGTTCACTTTTTTGTCCCCCCTCCCTGCTTGTTATCTGGCCAGGGAGGGGGGCTATGTCATTCCCTGGTGGTCCAGGGGTATGAGCTGAGCAGTGGGGGGGCTGGCAGAAAGCTGTTACCTTTCCTGCAGCTCCTCCAGCTCCCCAGTGTAAATCTTGTGGTCTGCGTGCCGCGCGGAGCGTTGCCATGGTACCCTGTGGCAACGCTCTGACGGCCGCGGGACCCGCAAGATTTACACTGGGGAGCCGGAGGAGCTGCAGGAAAGGTAAGTAACAGCTTGCTCCCGCCCCCCTCAGGACCGCTGGGCTTGTAATGAGCCCGGCGGTCCTGGTCTGTATTATGGCAATGTAAGTTGCCATAATACAGAGCCTGACTCAAGTATAAGCCGAGGGGGGCTTTTTCAGTACACAAAATGTGCTGAAAAACTCTGCTTATACTCGAGTATATATGGTAATTGCTTTTTACGTTATGCAACACTGTGTACATATGGTGTTATATATATATATATATTTCTATATTGAACATCTTCTAAAAGGGAAAGTAGGTTGATTTTTTACTCTCTCTTACTATTACTTCTATGTATAAGAACAGCTCTTTTTTAAACATTGGTATGTGTTTTATTTCAATAAATTTGGAGATTTTTTTAAAATTTATTTTGGGGAACATTATCTTATTGAATTTATTTATTATATTTTTTTCTGTTATTTCTTCAGCACTTGTCACTTTAAGATTGATACTTAGTTAAGTGAATCTGTATATGTTGTATAATGGATCACAGGGAAAAGATATGTCATACATTTCACCACACTTTAATATGATAGTTACAGATTAATGGCTTTTAAATTGCTTATGATATGAATATATTTTTCTTCAGTATCTCTCTCTCTCTCTCTCTCTCTCTCTCTCTCTCTCTCTCTCTCTCTCTCTCTCTCTCTCTCTCTATATATATATATATATATATATATATATATCTCATTACATTTTCTTACCAATCAATGTTGTATAGGAGAGGGTCATATACTATCCAACTTAAGTTTAATAGAAGTGAAACGCAAATGGAATGCAGGTGGAACGTGGAAGCGTTGAATTACATCCACTTTCGGTTCTGGTTTACTCGAACGCGCCAGTTTTGATTGGGATGAAGATGCCGAGATTGCGAACAACCAGGAAGATTTTGTCTCTACACCAATAAGGTTACAGAAGGTCGGAAACACCCACAGATCCACCAATGGACATGGGGATTAGCCATATTTATACAGACTTTGTAATGGGGGGAATTGGATATGTTTTTTTACATTCTGTAATATTGTGATTTATTTTAATGTCATTGCGGTCCCTGAGGAAGTTCCTAACGGAACGAAACGCGTAGGACCAAATCGCTGATGGTGATTGTACACCTTTTAAACAATAAAACACCTGATTTTTTTATCCTCATCCATTTGAAGTCCTGTGTAATACCGGCTAACTTGTAGTGGAAAAGGGGACCACCAGCCCCCCCACAACATCAGGGAAGGCACTTTGTGAGTGCTGTATTCTATGCAATCTTGTGAGTGCACTCATGTATAGCACATAATTGAATGTGCTAACTGTATCACACTATATTTTGTTTATGTTACTTTTGTAGATCATTCCAGACGTATCCCACATATCTGTTTTGGTTTTCTATATAGTGTACCAGTTGACAGATAAAATAAAATCATTTTATTTATATTGCACTTACGAGAAGGATTCAAATAATGAGCACATCAACAATCCACTTCGTCCATGGACCGAAAAAAGCAGACTGCAATCCCCCTGGAACCCGAAAGAAGGCAGCAGGTACTCCAATAAAATCAATACACAAAAACAATAAACAAAACAACTTGTATAAAGTCACTAAGTTGATCTCCACAACCTACGTATTTCGTGTCTAAGGGGCATTCATTAGTGTCACAATGAAAGTCTGTCTTCTTCAATTTAAATACTTATTCACCGCCGACCATAGCCAATCAGGAGTCAGTCAATTAGTGTTTCACTTGTGTTCAGTTCCGACGTCTGCGTCTCCAATTTCGGACTCGTGTGTTGATGTGCTCATTATTTTAATCCTACTCGTAAGTGCAATATGAATAAAATGAGATTTATTTATTTATTTTTATCCATCAACTGGTACGCTATGTTTGTATTCTCTCCCTCTTTTGCATGTTTTTATGCCAAGTAAGAAAACCCTTAAAGGCTACACCATCTAAAGATACCTTTATTAGTCTTCTATCAAGTTACATCTTGTAAGTGCAATCATATAACTAGTGCTCATTTTTTGGGGGGGAGGGGGGGCTGAAATGGCTTATCTATATTTTTATTTTGTATTTATTAACTTTTTTATTATTTTTTTTTTATTGAAAGGTTTGCATGGTACGTAAAGAACGTGTATAAAACGGTATATCTTATAGTGATACAACAGTACAGTGTGATTACATGGCAAAACTGTCATGTGGTCTTTTCCAACAGTGCGTTGTGTTCATATTAATCTTGAATATGAGAACATTAAAGCCTTAAACAGTATTATATTAGAACATTGGAACATATACTGTGCTGTGCCTTGAACCTTTTAATGAACATGACATTTTGCATAATTGCGGTTACTAAAACCTGGGTTGGCGTGGTCTCAGTGGCTAGAGAAAATTGTGATAGTAGTAAGTGTTAACCCTATTGTGGTGGGTTAGAAATGGGGGGTTGGGGTAAGGGAGGTAAATGGTGGTGTTATTAGCATATCGACCTATATGCCAGCCTTCTCCATGTAAGTCTTCCATGGTTGCCAGCAAGTTAAGTAGATTGAGTACTAGTGTGATAAGGAGTAATCTAATTCTTCCATAACCTCAGCGTTTCTACCTTCATTATCCACTCTCTTATAGTAGGGGCTTGTGGTTTTTTCCAATGCATAGGAATCAAGAGGTTTGCTGCAGTTAGGAGGTGGCTCAGGAGTGTACATTTGTTGCCAGGTATGGTATAGTAAGAATATTGTCATTTTTGGTGTATGAGGTAGTTGTATACCTGTGATCAGGTGGATTAGTGTAAATATGCGTGTCCAAAAGCTTTGGATGACCTCGCATGTCCACTATATATGCCCTGAATTACCTTGTGTCTGACCGCATCTCCAGCATGTGTCTGGGGTATTGGGAAAGAGGTGATAGAGGTGTGATGGTGTGTAATGCCATCTAGACACTCTTTTGTAATTGCTCTTGTAGGTGGCATTGCTGACCGATGTACGGAAGATGTTAGTCATTATGTTTTTGTGTTCGTCTTCTGTGAATGTAACATTAAGTTCTGTTTCCCATTGGGTTAAGAACTTCGGGGGTGTTGTAGCAATTTATAGAAAATGGATAGATGTTTCTTTTTAATGGTGTGGGTGCAGCATGCTGTTTCATAAGTGGTAAGTTCTCTATTGCCCTTCAAGAGTGAAAAATTTGTTTTGAAGAGGTGGGTTAGTTGTGAGTAGCTAAATCGTTGCAAGGGAGTGTGGGGGGTTGTAGTCGGGATTACCTCCACCATGGGTTTCAATCCCTGATCATTGAGCAGGGGGCCCAATCTAAGGTAAGGCAGGTTGTGGTGCCTTGTGTGTCCGTTTGATTTGGATGAAGCTGGAGGGAAGAGTGGCGACGGGTGAGCTGAGATGTTTTTCTGTGATCGGAGTTTGCTCAATACCCTCAGTGTGGCCGGTATAGTGGGGTGAGAAATGTATTTTGGGGTCAGGGATGAGCTTGCATGTTCCTGCCATGGGATCACACATATCTGGCCTTGGAATCCAAGGCTTTCTAGTTATACCCAGTGTTTCGGGTGCTTAGGGTTTGCCCATTCAAAAATTCTGGTTAGGATCGTGGCCTTATGGTACTTCTCAATGTCAGGCAACCCCAGTCCGCCCTGTAGCTTTGGGCATGTGAGGACTCTGAGTGCGATCCTCGGGTGCTTATGGGACCATGTTGAAGAGACGGGTTAGGGTCTTAAAGAAGTGGCCGGGGAGGGTCGATGGGTAGGGTTTGCATTAGGTAGAGTACTTTGGGCAGCGTGTTCATTTTCAGTATATGAGTGCGGCATAGCCAACTAAACATTGGTTTGTTCCATTTGGTCAAGTCCTCCTGTATTGTCTGTAAAAGGGCTGGGAAGTTGAGTGAGTAAGTTTTGGTGAGATTATGTGGTAGTTGGACTCCTAGGTACTTGACTGTCGTTTTGACCCATTGAAATTGATACTCTTGTTTTAGTGATTGCTCAGTGTGTGGGTCTTGCTTTAGGGGAAGAATTTCACTCTTTGTGAAGTTGACTTTCAAGTTTGATAGTCTGTTGTACAGAGAAATTTCCTCCAGTAGTGCGGGCATGGAGGTAAGTGGTTTGGTTAGTATGAATAGGTGGTCATCTGCAAAGGCAGCTAATTTAAATTCTTGTTTCTCAGTGATGATGCCATGTATATTCTCGTTAAGATGGATGCCCTGCAGAATGGTTCTGTTATAAGGATGAAAAGGGGGAGAGTGGGCACCCCTGTCTCATGCCATTTCGTATTTGGATAGGGTCGGTGAGTTGTCCATTAATTTTGATTTGTGTGCTTGGTGTTGAATATAATGCTCCCAGCCATCTGAGCCAGCTGGGAGCATTATATTGCAGATAGGGTTCCGAAGAGCATGGACCAGTCCACCCTGTCGAACGCCTTCCCGGCGTCAATGGAGAGTAATAGGCTCTGTGGGTGGTGAAGCTTCGCCAGGTGGATCAAGCTTAACATTTGTGTGGTGTTTTTTTTGCCTCTCTCTGGTCAGGGTTGACTAGCCCCTGCAGGAGTGGTCTCAGTCTGTTTGCTAAGATTTTTGTGAAGATCTTTAGGTCTATGTTAATTAGGGAGATGGGGCGGTAACTGCCACAATTTGTTAGAACTTTACCTGGTTTTGGTAGGAGTGTGATGTGGGCTTCTAATGATGAATTTGGTAAAGGGACTAACAGGGTCAGAGAGTTGAAGGCCTCTGTGAATGGCCCCTAGAGGGTATTTAGAAAAGTCTTGTAGTATTTGGCTGAAAAGCCATCTGGTCCGGGGCTCTTCCCCAGGGAGGTTTTGTATCACATTTTGGACTTCTTCCTTTAGTATGGGAGATTCTAGGGATTCCAAGTCAATTGCAGCAATGGTCTGGGGGATGTGTGTGGAGAGGAATTGGGCTACCTCTTCTTTCTCAGGAGGTGTTTGGCGTAGATTATAGATATCTGTGTAAAATTTTTGAAAGGCTGTCATAATGTCTGGGAGCTTGTGGGATAGTTCCCCCGATGGTGTTGTTATATGTGTAGTAGCTGTGCTTGGTGCGGAGTAGTTTGCGTGTGATCTGGGTATTTAGTATTTGCTGCAGCTCCGTCCATTTATTGGTCGGTTGTTTGTATACGTCCAGGGATTGGGAGAATTTGTGTTTGCTTTCTATCGATCTAATCTTCTGTAGGAGTGAGTTGAGTTTAGCCTTGCAGCTTTTTTTTGCTGGCGATGCCATGGCAATGAGATGCCCTCTTACGACAGGCTTGTGGGCTTCCCAGACTATTGTGGGGGATATGTCTGGGCTGCAGTTTTCTGTAAAATAGTTAGTGAGTGTCTCAGTCGCCCGGGTCACTAGGTCTTGGTCATTGAGCAGTAGGTCGTTGAGGCGCCAGTTGGGCGATCTGAGAGGGAGGGTAGGGATTTCAACTGCAAGAGACAGGGGTGCATGGTCGGACCAAGTGATGGGGCCATATGAGCAGGTATGTATGAGGTGTAGGAATCTTTGGGGAAGAAACAGCATATCAATCCTAGAGTATGTCCCTGCTGTATGAGTAGTTCCTAGAGGTGGGGTGTGTGATACACCAGCAATCGTATAGTTGTGCAGAGTCTAGTAAATTGGTTAATCTATCCCACGTTGGGGCTTGGTATGAGGTGGCTATGGATGTAGTGTCCATGGCGGAGGCTATGGAGACGTTCATGTCTCCCCCCAATATCAGAATGCCCTCTTGAAAGGACTCTACGGTTCTAAGGATTTTGCGGAAGGTGTTACACTGTCATTTGTTTGGGAGATACACATTAGCAAGTGTTGCTGATGATGGTGTTGCTGATGAGACCCTTTACCAGTAGGACTCTACCCGTGTCATCCGAGTGATGTGCTTTAAATGTAAAGGGAACTGTTTAAGCTATTAGAATAGCAACGACTCTGGCTTTGGCGTCTGGGAAGTTATTTAAGTATCCTGTTGGGTATCTACTAAAATTGGGGGCAGAGTTACTTCTGAAGTGTGTCTCCTGTATAAACACTATCTCCGCTTTAAGTTTATGGAATTCAGATAATGCCAAGGATCTTTTTTCATGGGTATTTAAACCCCTCACATTTATAGTTACTATATTAAGGGTGGTCATGTTGTCAAGCAGTATATCTTGTTACAGCACTGCAGGTGTACACAATGTGAAATGCAAGTAAACAATGAACAAAAATTCAGAACAATAACTATTTACAATAACTTCCGATAGTATTTTCAGGAAACCATTGGTGGACACCCACGGTAGGGTCTGGAGGTGCTGTCCGTCGGTGACCTTCATGTATGGATTGGGAAAGGAGAGACCCTAAGGGAGACCACTCTTGTCAGACCGTGAGTGGATGGGGGGGGAGGAGAGGGAGATAGAATATGAGAAGCGCACAGGGGATAGGTACGGAATTCATGTGGCTAGAGTGTAGATTTGTGGTGTGGTTGAAGCATCACAGTAGCAGTTGGGGGGTCTGACCTTTTATTTACCTGTAGTGATAGTGGTGGCAGTATGGGAATCGCATCAGACCTGGTCTGTCATTTTATTCATCCCGTCCAGGGATCCTGGTCACCCTCTCTGTGTCTGGGCGGTCTCTATATAGCTGGGCACCCTGGTGGGTGGCTTAGCCACTCATTCAGTTTCCTTATGGTGATTTGAACCTGTGGGGCTCATGAGGGTACTTTCTGGTTGAGCATCAACTCATCTCACCCCAGTGGGGGGGAGTCTATGTGCTCGGTAAGAGGAGATCGGCCTCGGGGATTTTACATAGTGGGAGTGCATACCATAATATAGACATTACATTAATAATACTTATCGAGGGGGCGTGTCCGACTTCCGGCCTGAGCGGACGCATGGAGTAGGAGCTCCTCTCCATACCGATCCAAAAAGCTTCTAAATTGCACAATTAAAAGCTACTAACCGGAGGAAAAGTGAAGGGGAACGTGCCATAGCAATGTCTCCTTCGAAGCAGACAAAGCTCAATGACCCGTCCAGACAATCAAAGAAAGAAAGATACAAAATGATCCAAGATGGCGCTGGGTCAGAGACCCCCACCCGGGCCTCAGAGGGATCAACAGACCTCGACCAAGCTCTGGAAACAGAGGCAGAGGGGCACATCTCTAAGTTGTATCTCAAGACTCTGCTCCAGGAATTGAGATCAACGATCCAGGAAGATTTTACAATTATATCTGGTATACACCAGGAAATTGCTGAACTGGGCGACCACACAGACCACCTTGAGCAGAAAACTGAGGAGCTGTGCTCAGCTCACAATGCAGCAGCCGACAAACTCCAAGCACTGGAAGCTGATAATGCGAAGCTGTGGCAAAAGTTGGCGGACATGGAGGATTGTAAGATTTAGCGGGATAGAGGAATCTGTCCCGACTGATAAGCTTACAGACTATATCACCGCCATGTGCGCAGTAATGGCACCTACAATTAGCTGCACAGCATGGGAGCTCGATAGAGTGCACCGTCTGCCAAGGCCACCACGTTTCACTTTGGATACCCTGTGCGATGTCATCGCCCGTTTACACCACTTTAAGTCTAAAGATGCCCTTCTTACAGCTGCAAGGGCAATGCCCAACATGCATGCACAATATGAAGGCATAGCGCTTTATGCGGATCTATCGGCTACAACCATGGCCCGACGCAGAGACTTCTCCACAATAACTAAAACGCTGCGCAATCACAAACTGGCTTATAGATGGGGCTTCCCTACGAAACACCTGATATGGCGCAATGGCAAACTAAATGTGATAGCAGTTTCGGACCTCGGACTTACCACCCTGAAGGATTGGGGCCTATGGGATACCCAAGGACCAGCTAAAACTCCAGAGACCTCCCTACAACGATTCTGCCCGGAATGGAAAACCTAAGCACTAGACCAACGCACAGCACCAGTTACCCACGAAATAACAATGGGGGATTTGACCATGACTTACACCATAGGCGGAATGAACCGACCAAACTGAACTTTGCATCGCAAATACCTGCATTACCTGCATTACCTGCATTCTGGACTTTCACACTAATCTGTGTGTAGCTGCCTTCAGGGCTGGTATTATACATGCAATGATATTGTGGCTCAGTTGTTTGTATAGATTATTTCTCCCCTTCCATCTCCCCACACTAGGGCACTTAACGTTTTTAGGTCTAATATTATGTGTATACTGACACTGATATTAAGTTGATTTCCGCAAGGAAATGTACTAAAACGATCTGTAGACACGACCCTATGGGGACTTCACGTACGGTGGCAAAGATACGAACAGCCCTGCCGTGCCTGCATACCTACCCACCACCATACAGGGGCAGATTAACAACTCCAAGGGACATATCCCATGGGATGAGGCATGGGTATACTGTAACACCGAGCCACAACAGACCTGACTGGGGATGATCCCCAACAAGAACACTGCAGCATAGTAGTGGGCAGTTGCAACAAGCAATTAGTACATCTGGCCCACAGTGTTAGGGACAGGGACGACACAGCACCCACTGAGCAAAACATTAGGCCT